>OZ007595.1:298740959-299990959 GCA_963931845.1 Maratus michaelseni
CAACTTAGCTGTGACATTCTTCCAGATTTCAAATTAATTATTAGATTAATCAGATCCAATCAACAACAAAGATTAACCAAAGTTTGAAAGAAGGCAATTTATAGGAATCCATTGAAAATAATTCTGCATAAAAATTAAAATGCTCTACGTCTTATTGTTTCCATTTCAAATCCTAGATTTTGACATCAAGTTATGCCAAAGCATGTGGTAATGAATCTGGATAATTAGTTCCCTAGTTAACTGGTTTCTGGATGAACAGTTCCATACTCTAATATATATATACATATATAAAGAAAAGAAAATTCAGAATTGCAAACCACTGCAAGTACTAGTAGTTTATTTTTCGATTGCTACTTTGGTATTATAATGGGACATATTTATGTCAATCAGTGGCTATTAAAAGACTGGAAGAAAGAAATCCTACAATTTTCTCTTTGAATAAAGCATAGAAAATATGGATTTTCAGCAAGAAAGAAGCTGACACAAATTCAAGGAAATAGGGGATTAATGATGTTGTGAAGTCCCTGTAAAGTTTGAAATTAGATTAAATATTGCCAACATTTAGATCTTAAATAATCTTTGCATATGAAAAGCTGCTAAGACTACAAAAATTCTAACCAATGATGCTATAGATGATGTCAAAGAAAAATTTTTTAAAAAGAAATAAAATCTTTTAAAAAAGTTAAAAAAAAAAAAAAGAAATATTTAAAAGAAGCTAATTTAAAAAAAAATTAAATAAAAAAGGGAAGAGAAAAATCTGTTTCAGGGCTTTTAAGTTTTGTATGTGTATATTCTGAAAAGACTATAAAATAATAATAGGGCTTATAAACATAGCTGCTAATTCTAGATAATGGAAATTAGATTTCACATGAAATTTAAAATGTAAGAAAAAAATATAACAGTGATGATAGTTAATAAAATGAGGGGACTTTTCTCTCTTTCCGCATTATGAAATTGTACTGGGACAAATTTTAAGATAGATAGTAATATATATAACAAAAACAGATTTAAAGAAAAAAAGGAGGCTTTATTTTTAGCATTAATAACTTTCTTTGCTTTTAAATATTAATGTTAACTTTCTTTCCTTTACAATAAAATAAATAAATGAAGTACTTAACTATAAATATATTTAAAAAAACAATTATAAACAAAAACTAAAATGATTCGAAGCTGTAATTAAAGAAAAAAAATTAAATAATAGAATTACTACATCATTCAAAAGTTATTTCATATAGAGTAATATCATGTTTTCAAAAATATGTGCCATGAAGATTAAAAAATATTTAGAAAATCTTGGAGATTGTTAAATTTCTGATGAATTTATAAGATTACATAAAATTTTTGAATCATTTGAAAAAGTAAGAGGGCTATATGATAAACTGAAGAAAGTAAAAACTTTAAAATAAAAGTGAAATTTTAAATTTACTTTACTGGAAGGTACCCATTTGACACTTCTTATCTTCTGCTTAGCACAAATAAAGAATTCGAGCTTAATTTATCTTATATGGGTTAATTCAGAAAACATACTAAATTTTGCTTAGTCACTCGGAGAAAAGTTTGTTTTTGAAAATAAAAAGAAGATTAATGCTGACATAAAACTGACA
Source organism: Maratus michaelseni (assembly GCA_963931845.1). NCBI lineage: Eukaryota > Metazoa > Arthropoda > Arachnida > Araneae > Salticidae > Maratus > Maratus michaelseni. Next base: position 298,742,564 of record OZ007595.1, read on the forward strand.
TGCTGATTCAAACTGACATATCTGAAAATATACTTTACAGCACTAGAATGCAATATTATTTTCAAAGTTATTTTTACTTAAATTATTTTCAGACATTTTAATCATTTACACTAAATAAACCATTTCTAAAACTTGACTTTGTCTAAATTCATTGAGATTCATGAATAAAATACAACAAAGTACATAATTTACAGACCTTTCATACAATCACAGTACATTAAGTTCCATACTTCAAATCAAAATTTCTCATAAAACATATTCTCATTAATTTATAATACAATGTAAGAAAATTAGTAAATCACATTAAAAATATTTTAATTAAATTTAAAAATAAATTTAAAAAAAAAAACAATTTATGAATATATTTGGGATTAAAGAAATTAAAAAAGGTTTGTGGGTTAAAATGAAATCAATTGTCTTGATTTAAATATCAACACTATAGTTCATTTGGTGACTGAAAAAAAAAAAAACAGCATGTACTTGAAATAAATGGTTTTATAATTTAAATATGCAAATAGAAAATACTTTAAAACAGTCAAACCTAAATATCTTGAATCTCCTTATTCCAAATCTCTTGGCTTCTTAAAAATAAATAGTTTTTGTACTTTCAGGATTTTATGAATGTTCTTTCCCACAGCAATATCAAAATGTTCTTTGAAATCTTTGCTATCTCGAATTTGATCCCTCTGCCAGAGACAAGTAAGCGATTAAGCACTGTTTCATTTGAATTAAAAAATTTCCTTTTCAAAGACATTTTTTAATATTTAACAGCTAAATTACTCCTAAAGAAGTGAGAATTAAAAATGTAAAAACAGCTATTAATACATTACATACTTTTTTGTAGCATAATGAAAATACAATCCCTGAAATATTTGAGAATTATAACTTTACAAAAAGTTATCCACTATTTTCAAAAATACTTAAATATACCACAGTGTAATAATACATTATTTTCATTGAGATATAATGCAGATTTACCAAAACACAGTTAATATTTTTTTCCAAAGTTAATTTACAAATATACTGAGATACTTTAAAATTAATCTTGCATTATAATAATAATGGACACTGATGCCATTAATGGAAATTTGAATAAAAATAGTAATAATAATTACAATTTATATCTCATAGAAAATACTATGCTAATACTAGTAAATTTGTGCTCATAGCAAGTGTCACAAATTTTTTTTAAATGATCATCTACACTTCATCTGAAAATTTAACACAAATATCACTAATGAGTCACAAATAAGAAAAGTAATCCTCTTTTTCAATTTTTATTTACCAATGGCAATACATTTGAGGATAATATAACACTATATTGCAAACCTGAGTCCCTGGTTAAAATATGGAGAGTTGGTGACTCTGCAAAGATTATTATTATTATTTTAACAAAATAATGCAACTTAAAATACAGTATGGAACCATTTATCCGGAATCCAGTTAACTGGAAAACCAGTTATCCAGAATGATATTTCCAACTGACTGATTTCAAAATCTTTCCAGAAAAAAGTGCCATGCAGTGCCAGTTTGACATGTGCATTGCTTGAAATATTATCACATGCTACATGCATTGTACAACTTTATCAATATCTGGCATTTGAAATGAAAGCATTTTTAGTTAGATATTGAGCATTTAAAGTTTTATGCAGAATTATTGTTTCCAAGGTTTTGCCTTCTTTCAAACTCTGATTAATCTTTGATCTTGATGGGATCTGAACCTTAATCAGAGTAATCTAATAATTTGAAATCAGTAACAATGTTACATCCACATATATTCTACAAATCCCATCAAATGGATGTTGCTTTAATGTCCAACCAGTTATCCAGAAAAACCAGTTAACCAGAATACATCTGGCCCCGACCATTCCGGATAAATGGTTCTGTACTGTATTTGAAAAACTTTTTTTTAATTTGAAATCTTTAAAACAAAATTAAACATTGATGATATTTTATGTTTTTACTTCAGTGTTTCATGTCTTTCTTTTTATGAATTGTTTCTTTAAAATTAATTTAAATTAAATCTTGATACCTCAAAAACTTTTTTTTTTTTTTTCAAACTTCTGTGAGATTTAACCTTTGTCTTGAGGTTCACCATCTCTCCGACCCCACAAAAACTAAGTTGTTAGAATTTTGAGATTTTCCTGTTTTTGCTATTAAAACTTAAACAAATGACAGAACAGATGCTGACTTCCTTCAAATTTTGAAAATTTTGTATCGCATGTTATGGAGAAAAAAACAAAAAAAAAAAACAAGGAGGTCATGATATTGAGGTTTGACAGTATTTTTCAGATAAATTTATAGGTCTGTCATCATAACCTTTGTAGTAAGTCGGATAGTGAATAACTACAAGCTTCTTGGACCATTTAGCATGCAAAATATTACCAGCTCTAAGTTAGTGCAACCAAATTGGAAGCTTTCTAGAAGCATATCAAAAACACATTTATAGAAACAAAAGTTTATCCAGAGAAAATGATATGCACAAGTATATAGTCTTCATATATACTAAAATTTGAGCAATGTGCATAACATGGAAATTCGGTTGCATTAAAAAATATAATGCATATAAAACACATAAGCTGTTAGTCAATAGAATATATAGGCTAATGTTAAAAGCTCAAATTTAGGGACGGATACCCTAATATGCAGAAAGTTCACACATAAAAAAATTCACTGAAGATGCTTCACCAGCAATTACACAATAATATGAATAAGAATAAAAGATTTTATTTGTACTGTATAACTGTGGAATATTTACAAAGAGAAAAACACATAATAAATATGTATGTATACATAAATATCTGGATCTTGTTACAAAGCCATCTTGGAAAATTTTAAACCTTTATTATCTAGCATAGTAAATTAATTTAATAGGTTAACTTTCAAACACAACCTTTAATATATCTATTTTCTCACACTACATTTTATGAAACATAACTAACAGGTTGATTAACACTATTTCTACCACCCTTTTGCTTTTATGATGGAATAACTCTACAGAACACGTATCCACTAGTGGATACACTGGACACAAAAGGGTTAACATTTTTGCCTAAAAGTTGTCTCCCAGCTTTTATAAGCAGATGTGAAAAGAATTATTAAGATTTTAAAATGTTTTATTTTTTTAATTAAAAAAATAAAAAATAGCTCACCTTTTAAAAGGTGTAGACAGACATTGTTGGTAGAAATAGCATTAAGAAAATAAATACTTAAATATAAAAATCTCCCTACTACTTTTTTAAAATTCCAAAATACCATCCCACCCCACCTTTTTAAATTGAAGGCAAGAAAGGGTGATTGTGGGTTCATGAAAAAATACCAGAAATTTTAATGAGAAAATGTTTCCATAGAAGAAAGGGGGCAGGAAAAAAAAATTGCAGTTAGGTCAAATTATGAAAAATATGAATTTTAATTATGTTTAGCAATCATATGAAATTGATATTTTAATATTATTTTATGAATTAAACAGTCATAAAAATCAGAATTTTGGAACTAAAAATAAAAAAGTACCTGAATTCAAGTACATAATCTGAACACAATCACCCCTGGACAAGACTGTAAAAAAAAAAAAAATGAGGAAGTGCTATCAATTATTCAGTAGCAAAAAAAATTTAAATTCTGGAAGTGCATACATTTGAACAAAATCTTAATAAGAATCGGCGAATCCATGTGTATTGTTCGGTAAGTTACATATCCAATGATAGATTCAACCTGACTTTTAGAACTCTGAATTTGCTTATTTACCTTTCCATAAAATATCAGGTAACAATTTCTCCAATATTTTATGCACTAATATGAAAAACTACTATTAAATAAATGGAAAGCCAGGCATATGTAAATATATATATATATACATACATATTTGACAGGGAGCATCTTATAATAGCTTATTGATACTAAACTCAAATCTAACAATATATATTAATTAAAATTAATAACCACTCTAAATTTTTTTCATTTGAAAATATAAAATCTAATACAAACATATCATGGTTTCTGATGTCAGAAATCATGGAATATACATATTTTTGTTTTAATTTTCCAAAAAATGAAATACTAAAAGATAGGAACAAACACTAATCAAATTTTCTGGTTTAGAACATTTAACAGTCTATATGCACATTAAATATCATAATTACATGGGAGTGATATAATATAAAATCAGTATAAAAATGTTAATTTTAAGACTAGAATTATACAAAAAACGATAGATAAATGCTGACGGTTAATATATAGTCTATTAGACTTAAACCAAAAAATAATGCTTAATGTACTCTACAAAATTACATAAACACAATGTGAAATTACGAATATAACCAATGATAAAACTATTTATGAAAAACAAATCTAAAATTCATCAAATAATTTTTTTTTTTTTTATGAAATCACTGCAAAAGTATTTGATCCTTCATTAATACAACTTTTAATACAAAATTCCTTATAAAGAAATCAAGTTTATTATTATGGTTAAAGATTACTTTAAAATAAGCTTGACAGAAAATAAAATAAAAGCTACAACAAAAGAAAGAACTGGAAAGAAAGTAAAAAAAAAAAAAAATCCAAACTTGCTTCAAGAAAGTAGATGCATAGCTTATTTTTCAATATCAAAAAGTTTTTTTGATCCAAAAGTTATTTTCACAAAAATAATTAGAAAACCATCTATTGTAGACATTTTGATTCTCATGATTCAGGTTAAATGTTATAATAAATCTGAAGAACTTGCAGCAAAGAATCATTTTCTACAAAAAATCTATTGTACACTTTTAAACTATAAAATATTAAAGATTCATTGTGAAGAGAAAACTTCATGACATAACTATGCGCTTCATACATGAGAACAAGACAGAAAAAAAACATGAATATGGATCTACTAAAAATGAAGTATTCTTTCTAAAGCCACGATATGCACTCCCACCTCTTTGCTCGAGTCATGAGTCTTGACTAGGCCCATAAAAGATGAGCTCTGGTATCTGGCCACCTTGAACACCTGTACCATTAGTGCTGTCAGATGAACACTGAAACTGGAAAGTAATGCATCCGACAGTCATCTCACTCACACCATCTTGACCGAAATAACTTAGCTCAGCTCCATCTAGCACAGTAGATGCCGTATAATAAGTATCAGCTTCCACAAGAATAGGGTGCTCAAAATAAACATGAAACGTATTGCTTGAGCCATCAGAATAGAAGTTTGTCTTGTTTTCAGCTAACACTTTTCCCATTCTTTTAAGTTCAATCTTAACTGTATAGTCAGCAGCACCATTACTAGAACCATACAGACCGAAGCCCACTATGAAGATGCGTTTGTCCACAGAAAATTGTATACTGTCGCATCTTCCACGATACCTCCACTGATTACTCCTGTAAGCAGACGACTGAAAACGATGACATACTTGAGTTTTTAAACCTACACGTGGCTTGATTGGAAAAGGCAAAGCAGGCTTATTATTAGCAGTGTAATGCAAGAAAATATCTTTTGTTTCCTGTAGGGAGAGTAATCCTGACTGAGCTGCCCCATTGGCATACTCTTCTAAAGACATAGTTGGTATTCTAATTAAATGCATCGCATTTCCAAGAACTTTCCTTTTATTTTCAACAGTTGGTTCTAAATCTTGACGATGGCATTCAGCCGTTGACCAATTCAAAGCTGCCTGAAACAGTGCATACTCTTTAATCATAAGAGTTTCTCGAGACAAAATTGATTCGAGTGTACGATAGTCAATATCAGCAAAACCCTCTGAAGCAAGAGCCAACTCAGCTTGAGCATCAATCACCTCCCAGCATCGTTGCATTAAATCAGGTTCTTCAAACAAGCGACTCTGGCTTAAAAGTACACATGCATTTTTTGCAGTGAGACTAGTCTCCAGATAGGCAACACAAGCACGAGCCAAATGAGGCACTAAATACTTTTTGGCTACATATAATGTAGATAAAACTGTATCAGCTTCTAGATTTATATCATCACAATAAAGGAACCTTTAAAAAGGAGAAAAAGGCCTCATTAAACATAATTTGCAAATATATACATAAAACAGTAAAAAACATGATAGTAGTCAATAAATAGGGAAACAGATTATTCAAAACTTTAACAAAAGCTGTGACTTATTTGAAATTCTTAAAACTATAAAATGAAACTTGGTACAATAATAAATATTCTAACCACTCTTAATTATACACTTTTGTATATTTCTAAAAAATAAAAAAATCTATTTCAAATTGATATAAAAATAATAGTAATTTTTTTGTATTTTAAAAATGGTTAATTTCAGGGGGATGCAAGACCAAGAACTTGACAAATCATGTATAAAATCTGAATATTAATTTTTTATTTTTTTCAAAATTATTGAATTTTAAGATTAAACAGGGAATAAATAGAAAAAAGGCATATAAGAAAGCAAATATTTAGCCATTACTAGAAATTCTTTGTTCGTGTTAAATTTTTCTTAAAATGGACAACATCTACTTTCCTCCGGTTCCAAAAATAAAAACCTGAATTGATCACTAATACTTGAAATTAAATACCTTCTTTCAAACCAATTGAAAGGTTAGAGCAAAATTAATATTGTCACAAGAAAATTTTACACTATTTGAAAGATAAATATATATTACAAAATCAGAAGAAATGTGTTAAGCATTTAGATAATGCCCACATATGAGAAGTGTTTACGATAATCTTGTCAATTTTCACAATGTAATAACAACACATTGATCTATGAAGTGTTTGTGTGTGGGGGAGGGGGGAGGGTTGATTATTGACGGCCAATTATCTACACTTGGGATATAGGCCTGGGGAAAGGTGCCCTTCGTGGGGGTCTTTCTAAGGGAACCTAACCCGTATTTACGCATGGATAAATCCACGGCTCGAAGAAAACCATGAAAACTTCGAACGATTAGGCCGACGGGCGCGATTGGGATTGAACCCAGCACCTTCCGTCTACCAGCTTCGAGAGTAGAACCTCTCAGCCACTGGTGGGGCGGGGAGCTAAATTTTAAACTTAATTACTTGCAATAGTAAAATATGTCAAGTTCTGGAAAATACACAAATATCAAATTATCCAATACTAGCAGAACTACCTGGCTGTACCCATGTTAACTATGAGGGCCTTAAAGGTAAAATAATTAAAATGCAATAATATGGCGATTGCAATAATGGAGCTATGTACATTCCTGCACATAAATCATTCAAGACCAACTGAAAAAAATAAGTTACTTTGACACAATAATAGAAATATTATAAATGAGAATGTGCTTTTCCTTTGATGCATGTAGTAACAGAAAATATAAAATTTCCTTAATAATATAGTAAAAAAAAAAAAAAAAAAAAAATCAACCAAATGGCATAGCATTTAGCAAAACTTTATTTTGTATTGCATCTATATATATTATGAAATTTAAAAAAAAATTTCATGCTAAATATATAATCAAAAATCAGCAATAGTTGCTTTATTCATCAAATTTTCCATAATCGCATTCATAGCCGATGTTGGCAACAAAATTGCTGAAATAAATGTTTAACTATTTTTTTTAGCAGATTGGTTCAGATGAGATATATATATTTTATACTCCTACCTAAAACTGCAGCTGAGGTATGGCGAAATAACTTAAAATTTTCGATCTCTCCTACCATTTAACACTCCTTAGTGGTAGAATTTATAAAATAGCTGAAATATATGTTTAACTATTTTTTCAATAGATTTGTTATGCTGAATTTTACACTCCTACCTAAAACTGCTGCTGAAATATGACGAAGTGACTTAAAACCTTCGAATCCCCAATTTAACCCATTAGGGGTTGAATTTTCAAAAATCTTTTCTTAGTGCTTGCCTAGCTCATAACAGTAATCTACTGTCCAAATTTCATGACCCTGACTGTAGCCGTTTCAGCTCTGTGTTGATGAGTCAGTCATGAGTTCACTCCTTATTATTTTAGTACAGATATATTTTTAAAAATCTTTCATAGATTTTCACAGTTTATTAGCATCATTAGCTTTAAACAATGCTTTTTAATTAACAAGGGTGTCTGTTGAAGCAGAATGTAAAATTATATATTCTTACAAGAACACTTTAGCACTGGGACCAAAGAGCTCTTGCTGCAAGAAAAAAAAAGTTTATGTTCAGAAACCTGGTTTCAAAACTACTACAGTCGTTTACAAACTACTCTTCAATTTATTATTGAAGATTTTATATTATTATTTTATATTTACTTCTGGCATCAAGTGTTTATGTCAGTACAATTCTGTAAACTGCAACTAGGACTGAATCATTACACAACTGCAGAATGCACTAATTATATGCAAGAAATAGATGCAATTCATTACTATTTCTCAGCCTTGAATAAAAATCTGTAGTTTTAATCAAACTGTCAAAGTGAATAAATGCTTACATTTCCATTTAGCAAAATGTAGCATACTGCTAACCAAAAAGTATCCAATAAACTATTTTGCACATACATTTACATTTATTTAGAATAAAGTTGCAATTATTTACTGAAACACTTTTCAATCTTTAACAGCTCAAAAAGATTTTAAAATTTTGAAAAAAAAAAAAAAAAAAAAAACACACAACTTTTATCATTTTTTAAATTTATTTATCAAGGTACTGATGGCTACTTTTTAGGTGTGTTCGTAATTATATAAATACGTAGCACCCATAGTCGTCATCTGATCCATCCGTCTGTCTGCATATAAAAGCACAAAAACTACCCAACCGAATGGTTACAAATTTATTATGTATGTATGTAATTGTTGCAGAAAATTTTTCGAGTCATTTCAAATTTTATGAAAATATAAACAAAACTTAAAAAGATATTAATAAAAGTTTTCTTCATTCTATTAAATCCCATCATACATAATTAATTCAATGGTATCATATCCCATTGATAGGTAATGATTCTAGGTTGCCATGGTGATTACGTCATATTTAAGATGGAGTCATTATTTTTGTATTACTGAATTTAAAAACCGAATTTGTATGCTAAAATTGTTTAATTATAGCAATCACATAATCTAGAGATTTTTTGGATAGATGTTTCCAGAGAAATAGATATTAAATGGAAAAAGAGTCTAAAGATAAATTTTAAGTTCTGAAATTTTCAAAGCTAGGCTTAAGTTAGAATTTTCAGTAAATGTCAACAAAAGATAAAATGTTGACAACTTAAAATGTAACAGACGGTATAATTAATTTACTGAAATAATGATTTTTTTTTTTTTTTACATTGCCTTCTACTGGATATTTGCACATAGTATAATTGTAATGTAACAGAATTGTAATTGTTTGTAAAGGTGTATTGAAACTTAATTTCATAAAATAAAATTAATGCCTATAATATGAAAATCTGCACATAAGATAAATTTTAACTTCATGCATTTTTGCATAAGAGTGCAACAGCTATTGCACCAAGATCTGAATATTTATATAACTAGTTATAGTATGAACAAACCTCATTTGTCACATTTGACGTACAATTTCCAACTTGAAATAGAAAAACATTTATTTAACACTATTTCTGTTGGTATCAAATGATAACTTTTTGAGATTTTGATTTATGGTAATTTTAAAATTAAAACCCCCACAAATAATTTTTAATACACTGAATCAGTTTCTCCCAGGTTTAATAAAAGGCAGGGTGCTGCTGGTGGGAAAGGTACATTTTAGATTCTTAAGAGTAGCTCTTTTTAAGGCATTTTTAATGTTTAAAAGTCAGGGCACTCTGTTAAATACACAACAATGAGCCAGTTTTTTCTATGAAAGTAATTTTTTTAATGCAGAAGACAGTAAAGGGCAATTTTTTTTGAATGAGGAACAAGAAAGATGTTATTTTTTAAATGTGCGAACTGGCAGGGTGAACCACCCTCCAGAAACTGTATGGGGGAAACTGTTGAGTGTTTATTTCCATACTTATCAGTTTTTAAAATTACAAATAAAGCAACCATAAATAAAAATCTATAAAAGGTGTCATTTATAACACTGGTATCAATAGTATTAAGGAATGCACCATGTGAAAGAGTTTCAAAGTTCAGTCATCATTTTTCTTAGTTCGAAAAATACAAATAAGATCTACATTCAAATTCCATGAAATTTTCACAGAACTGACAAGATATTTTTACATGATTATTCATAGTGCTAAAAAAGATTGATTTAATACAGACATTTTTAAAATATAAAACTTAAACAATAACAAAAACTCCCTAGGAACTGATATTAAATAATAAATCTGTAAAAACACTAGAAATCACAATAAGAAAAAGCATAACTCTTGGACCCTCGACCCTCAAAAATTAAATACTAATAATAAATAAGTAAATAAAGATCTTCTCTTCCTTATTGAATGTAGCTTTTTACCTACCCAACAAAGGTTAAGCTAAGTTTTAGACCCAAGAAAGAAATTTCATTTGTTGTTTTTTAATGTGATTTCTGGTTTTTATACTAAGTATTTTAAATCTTAAAAAATGAAAAAGAAAATAAATTGAAATAATTAAGAGGAAATTAAACTTAATAAGTATCATCATTAAAAAATAGAAGAGCTTATTAATCATAAAGAAAAATAGCACTACTTTAAAAATATTTTCAACTACAAAGCTATGGATTTGAAGAAGAATAAAAATAAAATTTTGTTTAGAATCTAAACATAATGTACCCAAAATGATATTTTATTTCTTTGTTAAGAAAACATTGAGAAACTAGCAAAATATAATCAAAACTAATGTTTCATAATGTAGAAGAAAACATAAAGGAGGCATATATTTATATATTTAAAAAAAATAGAAACTTTCTTAAATAAAATTTACAATTTTCAGTAACATCAAAGAGAATATTTTCAGATTTAATATAATAACATTTATTACAGAAAACTCCTAAGACAAATAATAATTCATTGCAAAGATAATTACACAGGGATTAACTTTATAATCAATTTCTAAACGAGATTTTAGTCTTATTTCTTACTACAGTATGTTTAGAATTAAGATGGTTGACATTTTCAAAATTAATAATCATATAACAGTTGAATCAATTACCGTATTTTCGGGAATATGCGCCGCATCATTGAAAAATCGGTAAAAATGAAATAGTCACTATAAAAACGATCGGCAAAATTGGATTAAAAGTAACAAGAATAGCGATAAAATAAATCTTACAAGACATATGAATTAACAATAAAACACAGGTTATCTTTAAATACAATAGGAAAAAAAATCGTACGAAAAATTTAATTTAACAAAATTGTCTATGCTTACTTTGAAGATCGATGCTTTGAAGAAGATTAGGCTTGAATTATTAATTAAAAATTCATAGAATTTCCCTTTAGAAAAACACATTCTTGGTTTATTGTAAATCAAAAAGGTAAACAGAACATAAATAAAACATACCATAATCGAGTACGAAGCTTCCGGTTTTAATTGATAAGATTCCATATTTAAATATATACCACAGACATTTTTAAGACGATTGCTTAGGAGATTGATTAGTTAATGAAAAAAAAATTTTTTTAAATGCTTTAAACAATCGAGGTTAGGCGTATATATACTTTGCCAAACATACACGCGCCAATGAAAACCCTTTTCTAGTGATGCAAAACATGAATAATCACCAGATTGGCAAATCAGACAAAGACTTGTCTGGCGCCATCTCTCGGAACAAAAGCGTATTACGACATTCGATTATCGTTTCAATCGAACATCGCCGTACGCCATGAATGAGAATAGCAAAACATAACAGAAGCGTGGCGTTTGAATGTTTATGAAATAAATATAATTTATCAACTATTGTAAAGTATACAATAAATACTTTTAAAGAGTGAGCTATATTGAACAGAAAATAGAGAAATATGGGTAAGTTAAATATATTTTAACTATAGTAATTACGTTTTTATAATAAAGATATACTAGATGGAACCCGTCAAAACTTGACGGAAAAAAAAATACTATAACAATATCAGTAAAATAAGCTTCTTAGAAGGGGTGCGTATGAAACAGTTTTTTAAATATTATATTTTAAAAGTTTTTCCCACCAGTCAAGTACAGTACTATTTCCGGTGCAAACTCCAAACAAACAATCCGTAAACAACTGTGCAATGCAAATCCGTTTCACATTACCACCAAATTCCCCACAGCAAGAAAAAATTTCATGGACCTATGAAGTATCATACAAAAAGTATATTCCTAAGTTCATCTCATATTCAGTAAATAAAAGAACATAGTAAATAAATCACACATCTCCCCTCTCCCACTGTGATAATGCAACCGAATGAACTCCTATGTGCATGTGCATTGCACCTGCCCAAAAGCACCGTCGAAATTCAATGTTAAAAAAGTTTTAAAATGTTTAAATTAAAAGTTTTAAAATGTCCTCTTTAATCATTGTTCGTTACAAATCCATATCTTCTAAAACGCATCCATTATTTTAAGCTAATCAATTTTTATGTAAAGATGAAGAATTTTTTTACAGTAATAAATCAATCTGCAGATGAGGGAGATTTTTAATGTTTTCAAGTGTAATTTATTTGTACATGCAAAAAAAAAAATGCAATTCCTAGCATATTCTGATATTTGCTGGAACATATACATAAACGAATTCAACATATCAATTTTATGTTCAACATAAACTGAAAATAGTTTTTTTTTTTTTTTTGGACAGATTTTTGTTTAGCGCCAAAATGCTCTATCTTATGGATAATCTGATTTTATGATTTATCACTGTGCTTATTATTATTATTATTCACTTTTTATGATGATTAGGGAAATCTACTTTCAATTGTGGCAACTTTCCCAGGGGCTATTTTACATTATTGAAGGAAACTGGCGGTCATACATAAGAAATAATTGAAAAACTTTTCATGCTTGAAAATTATTTAAAAAATCGTTAAATTAAGCGGCAGTTTTCAAATAAATTTCCTTTGAAGGCTATTTTTTTTTCTAATTGATGATGTAAGAATTAAAATTGTAAAATGTAGTAAAAAATAGAAATTTGTAGTATTTAGAAGTGATGTAAACCCGATGAAAGCTAAAGCGATAGCGCCGTTTGTTGTCACAACCGTTGTACATTTTTAAGAATTGCCACTGTATTTTGGCTGGCGTCCAAAAGTAGAAAACTATTTTTTGACATCGAAAGAGAAATTCACAGTGAAAGGAATAGGACTTTGCGCTAATAAGGAACTGTTAAATGAACTTATAATAAACCAACCAAAATAATTCCTATGAAATATTAGTCTTACATTGTTTATTCTAGCTAAAAATACAATCATTATTTCAAGTTTTTTTTTTTTTAACCATAACACTATTTTTAATAATTTCAAATTTCCAGAAATCCTTTTCTTTTGTGATTTTTTTTTATTAAAATAGGAAATTTTATAACCTATAATTAAAAAAGGGTAATTGGTAACATGTAATTGTAATCAACATATACAATCAAGATGAAGCAATCAATGATGGCTCCAATTCTAAACTTTATAATTAAGAATGGAAAAAATCAGTTAAAATTACAGATGTTGACACAATCACATACATTTTTCTCTTAGTTTTATCAATGTTAAAATGCATTTCAAGCTAAGCATTATGTCATTTTCCCCAGCGCAAACTTTTCACATGCACTTTATATATGTTACTTTAATGCTTAAATACCATGTATACAAATAAAAATATATTTTGTATTTAACTGTAATGAAAAAATGGCATTAACAAAGTTATAATGCATAATGATAAAATAAACCCAATAGACAATATTCCCGTGACATTACAATAAATATGAATTTTTATTCTCTTATAAAACACGCGGATAAATATTTTTACCGAAATTTAACTTGCAAATTAAAAAATTCGGCCTAAATTACACGTGCTTTTAATATTTATTATTCCTCTTTTATCTTCGCAACCATAGAGCTTAGAGAATAAACTTTGTGCCTCGCAACAGTGGGCGTTATCCGATTATGACGTCATTAGCAGAAGTAAAAATTTAATTGAAAATTACGGCTAATTAATTAAATTTTCAAACAAACGAATGCACGATAACAAATCTGTGTCCAAATATCTTTCATTTAAAAAAAGAATGATGTAATTTGATGCGGTAGTTTGTTCTCATAGATTGTCAAAAGAAATCGCTTAGTGTTTTAAATACAGTATACTCTCGATATCTCGAAAACCTTGATATGTCGAAAAATTATTTTTCCCCTTGATATTACATATTCATCTAATGTTAATTTTAATTCTTATCTCGAAAAGTTTTCACTCAAAACCTTGTTATGTCGAATATTTTTCGAAGTAAAGATATGAATTTTTCCTGAAAAATCGCCGTTCATTTGTATCCAAGAAAATAAAAGTATGTTTCTAAGAATCTCTCACACCCTTCATTATCTCTCTGAGGGATCAGGAACGATTTCGATAAGTCCATCTGGTCACTTGAAAGGCAAACAAAGGGAGAAAAACTAGTCGTTCCTTGTCACATGGGTGGCATTTTTGGGAGGGAATGAATGAGGGGGCGGGTGAAGATGCATGCGGTAGATTGTCTCGCCAAATCACATATCTTGCCAATGATAATTCAACTATCCAATCATTTGTCACTCATGTTTGTTGCTTAGGTCAAGTGTGTTGTTCTAAATTGGTCAGAATTTACTGCATATGGTTAAGGTATTCGCGAAAAACGTTAGTGAATTGATAAAACGTGTTCGTGAATCGCCAGTTCTAACCTCAAAAATGGAAAGTTTGAAAGAAAATAAAGCAGTGAGCATTAAGCGAAAGTTGAACGTGTTAACAATGGAAAAAAAGGTAGAAATTTTAGAGGCTGTAGATAAAGGTGGGAAAAAGGGACAAATCACAAAGGATTTCAAAATTCCAGCATCGACTTTATCGACGATTTTGAAAGACAGAAAAAAGATTGAGAAACTTTACGAGCAGGAAAAAGGAGCCGCAAAGAAGATTAGGAAGGCTGCATATCCCGATTTAGAAGAATGCCTAATAAATTGGTTTAAACAGTGCAGAGATCGTAATGTCCCTCTTGGAGGTAATGTGTTGAAAGAAAAGACCGAACATTTTGCAGAAAAACTGGGACACAAGGATTTTAAATGCAGTAATGGATGGTTGGAGAACTTTAAAAAACGCCACAACATTGTTTTTCGAAAATTGTGTGGCGAGAGCCAATCAGTGAGCGATGAACTTTGTTCGGAATGGATTAAAAAACTTCATGCTCTTTTGAAAGATTATTCCCCGGACAACATTTACAATGCCGATGAGACAGGGCTTTTCTTTAAAGCACTACCGGACAAAACTGCAGTTTTCAAAGGAGAAGCGTGTCACAGACGAAAGCAGAGTAAAGAGCGAGTAACATTACTGTTAGCTGCCAACATGAGTGGGACCGAGAAGTTAACCCCCTTGATGATTGGAAAATCCAGAAACCCAAGATGCTTTAAAGGAATGAAGTCCTTTCCTCTTCATTACAAAGCGAATAAAAAGGCTTGGATGACAAGCGAATATTTTTCAGACTGGCTGAAGCAAATAAATAAGAATATGTGCAAAAAGAAGAAGAAAATCTTACTTTTCATCGACAACTGCAAAGCTCACGGCATTATCCCAGAATTGAAAGCGGTGAAAGTAGTTTTCCTCCCACCAAACACCACTTCAAAGCTGCAACCTCTCGATCAAGGGATAATCAGAAGTTTCAAAGTTGGATACAGGAAGGAGGTAGTGAAGAAGATCGTAGATGCCATCGATAGGAAAGAGGAAATTACGCCATTAAACATTCTTGATTGCATGAGGATGGCTGACCGTGCTTGGAGGGACGTCACTCAAAAGACTATCATAAACTGTTTTAAAAAAGCTGGCTTTGTGAAAGAAGCAGAAAATGAAATTGAATGGGACGAGGAACAAGAAAGCAGCGCTGAACCCGAAAATGAAATGCAGTGCGAAGAATGGGGGAAATTTTCAAAATCACTCAATCTTTCCGAAAACATAACTTTAGAAGATTTCACTGAATTAGACGCTGACGTCGAAGTCTGTGGGCTGTGGACCGATGATGAAATCATTTCTCAATCGATTTCTTCTCCAGCGTCTGATGATGAGGAAGAAATGAATGTTCCAGAATCATCACCTATCGTTACTGCGTCCCAAGCTAAAGAGGCTGCCCACATACTACGACACTTCATGGAATGCTCGGAAGGCGTGGAAAATGATGACTTCGCCGCTATTTTTCGAATAGAAAAATTGGTTGAAAACCAATTTCAAAAGAGATGTCGCCAAGCCACGATACTGGACTTTTAAAAAAAAATTAGCGATATAAGTTCATTTATGTATTTTCTAATCATTTTCAATTTAATGTAATTATTTTCTACTAGTAAATTAAAATTATCATCAGGTGATTAGACATATTGTCGACTATCATTACCTATTTTTACTTATTCTCATCTATCATTACTCTAATTTTTATAATATTATTCTGTATCTTGTGTTTTTATGTGTTTTTTTATGTTTTAGCTATGACCTTGTTATCTCGAAAACTCGCTATCTCGAATTTGTTTTAGCGTCCCTTCGACTTCAAGATATCGAGAGTATGCTGTATATAGATTGTAATATGTACTGTTTATGAACTTTATACTGAGATTAAATGAATGTAAATAAAGGTGAAATATGAATGAATGTTAATGAATCCATGTGTTTAAAAGTGTATTTGAGGCAGTAAGACTTAAAAAAACATGAAATGAAGGCTTGTTTTTCACAATATCCAGATACCGCTATGTTGAGAAAAAAAAAAAAATCATTGTACCCGCCGCCCTTGCGTATGCGCTGCATCGCCGATATTTTGAACTTTTAAACACGTATGCGCCGCGGCGCTTACTCCCGAAAATACGGTAATTAAAAACCAAGTATATCAAGGATGACTGTGACAAAAAAGTGAAAACCTCTGAAAATTATTGATGCAGAATATCAACAACTTATACTGCAATTGCATGATACTCAAGCAGCATAATTTGATAAACTTATCTTAAATCTCTTGAAAATTTAATAATGGCATCATCAAAGGAAGAGTGAAAATTGTCTTGTTAAATATGGAAAACTCAAATTCTCTAATCAGTAAAGAAATTTATTCCAAGTATTCATGAAACAAACATAAATTATGTTGTAAGGCCTCCTATAGATTTAATGCAAATTATATCCAAAACATTTGAATAGTTTGATCAAATGAAGAGTAAAATTGTCTTGCTAAATGTGAAGAGTTTTGACATTTCATTTAAAATGTCTGAAATAAAACAATTACAAAAAATTTGCTTTTTTTTCTTCATTTCCATCAGGTTTTTGGGGTCCAGAGGGCTAAAATTATACATATACATATATACATTTTTTTTAATTGGTTTATATGATTTGAAATAATGCTAAAATTATAAAATTTCACTTTTTCTTTTCCCCTTTTTATAATATATTGTAATATGTACTGTTTATGAACTTTATACTGAGATTAAATGAACGTAAATAAAGGTGAAATATGAATGAATGTTAATGAATCCATGTGCTTAAAAGTGTATTTAAGGCAGTAAGACTTAAAAAAAACATGAAATGAAGCCCTTCTACCCCTTTGATAACCCTTATGATATGATAACCCTTCTTACCCCTCTGATTTTTCTGGTTTGCAAGAGCCAAAATAATAAAATTTTAGTTTTTTTTTCCTTTCTTCTTTCTTTAGATTTTCCGAGTATGCAGGTTACATTTCCCTCTAACGAATTTACTTAAAAATCCACAATAGTGCACAGTGGCATAGCATAGAGGAAGAGGACAAATGCTCGAAAAACAGCATTTGGCGAAAAGTGTCACAATGCAAAATGAACTTGGGACAGACATGAAAGGAAAGGGAAGGGAATTAGAAATCTGTTCTCAGGCATTTTCAAGACAGGTTTCTGGCATGCGAATAGAAAAAACGCCTATGTCCACAATTGATGCAGGGCAAAGAGTTTGCCAGTTTTACTCCGATCAGGCTCTGCCTCAGGATTGCTATAAGTGAAATGGGTACTTCTGCATATCCCGTCTACCACTTTCCATAAACAAAAAACTATTGCCAAATTTTAATGCACAATAAACAAATAGAGCTTCCAATTTGCCATTGAAATTTTAAAAAAATACGAGAAATTTGGAAAAGCTCTACTCATTAAAGTGTCAATTGTCAGAAACTTTCAACAATAAAATCAAAATGTATAATATACAAATGAAAACTGAAAAAAATCTTTATTTATTTACTTACATTACTTTTCTTAACTATTCCAAATTGAAGCTAATCTATTGTGCATAACAATGCATCATCACAATTTTTCAATGCTTGCCCTTTTTTAAAATCATGATGTTGCCATTTAATGACACATTATTTTAATTAACAAAAAAACTAATAAATCAGTAAAACATCATTAAAAATACAAATAAATGTTGAATTAAAAATCATTTGATGACATAAACATGTATAACGCATTTGATGTCAAGTGAATGTGATGCCACGATCATGCATTTTTGGTGTTAAATCCTATAGTCTAGCGATTTTTTTTTTAATGATAGTAAGTGGTCGACAGGATAATGGAGAAGTACCATAAAATGTTTATAGATAACAGGAATATGTTTAGGAGAAATTTGGGTCTTTAAAGCACTTATAAAAAAAAAAAAATCCTTTTAAAACAGAATTTTCACATTTTTTTACCTTAAAACAGGACATTTTGCAAAATCTTTTACCTTAAAACAGGACACTTTACAAAATTCTTTTAAAATAAAATCTGACCTGTCACAATGCAGCTGAAGTTGCCAAAGAACGTATTATGCTTTTATGCATATAAAAGAACTGTCAAAAATATACAAATAAGAATTTGAAATGTTGTAAATTTCAAATTCACAAAATTATAACTTAACTAGATTTTTCACAAGCATAAAAATCTGTTCACAATTTCACAAATAGGACCTTGTGAGAAAAGTCTGGACACACCCCGGACTAATATTTGGTGAAATTTGTGCACATTTTTAGTTTTGATTTTCAGGGTTTCAATTCGCTTTTTCAACTAAACATAACGATCTTATAAACACAGAAATCCGAGGTACACCCAAAACACAATCACCCTGGGAAATAGAAAATAATTGCCCATGCAAAATGGCAATTCTAAGACTAGTTACCAGATAAAAGAAATAAAGTACGATAAGCTAGAGCAGGGATGCAAAAATCTAGGTGCCAATGGGCCGATTTCCACTGCTAAATTTTTAGTATTCTTCGCCTAATAAGAATACTGGTAAAATTTAGGCGAAGTATACTAATAAAATTTGACGAAGAATACTAATAAAATTTAGTGGTGGGAATCAGCGCATTGGTGCCTAGATTTTTGCACCCCCTGCGCTAGAGTTTGCCTATGATAAACAATTTTTATTAAAGCCATTTTTAAAATGTTGTTTATAGTTGAATAAATGCAGTAATGATGCGGATGCAACTATAATGCATCATTTACGCAAAAAATTAGAGCAGGAATGCATAAAAGAAATTGTGAACAGTTTAAGGATGCATAATTCTTGACAGACTACAAATAATGGATACCTACTCATTAGGAGAACATACTTTGCATTAATAAGTTAAAATTGTCTTATTACTGAAAAAAAGGATCCACTAGTGGTAGCAAGGAGTATGATTGCTCTGGACACTAAATTTTTAAGAGTGGGTTCTAGAAAATTGTTGCATGAAGAACTACAGCATAAAAAAACTATGATAGAAATAACTACTAAGGAAGGGATGTAATATTTTGAATTGCCCCAGACACTCAATACAAACACTATGCTAATGAGACCCAGAAAAAAAAGGACAAACTTTGGAAGTGCCTGGGTCCTAGGAGAAAAGTCTAGCAACACCACTAAAATGGCTTCTGTATTAATATATAGATTTATATGAAAAATACAACAGTAGGTTGCATCAATAAAATATTCATCATCTGCCATTTTTTGTAAGCTTTTCAGCATTAAAATGTTTGATAACTAGTAGCTTTGCCTGCTTTGGTGGTCAGTTTTTCCAAAAGAATCTGAGATAAGAGACCCTGTTTCCTTCGGCAGTTTCAAATCAAATCAAACTTTCAAATGTTTAGATTTTTCATTTTTAGATGAAATTCTTTCCAAACAAACCTAGGGTTGGGGTCCTCACTGGGCATTATATAACCTATCTCATTCTTCTACCATCTTTAACGAAAATTTTTTGGAAAGAAAAATCCAAATCAGTCAATTAGTTTGAATTTTTTTTATTTAGACATTTTTAACATGAAATTTAAAATATTTTTCACCTTTAAAAAAAAAAAAAATCATAAAAAGAGCTTTGTATAACCTATCTCATTCTTTTCATGTCATTAAATGAAAAATAAAAAAAAATAGTGAAAAAAACATTCAAATATCTCAATTTTAGTTCTCAAAACTTTTTATTTTGGAAACATGGAAAATTAAATGCAAAACATTATCTCATTTACACTTTCCCAATTTTTGGAATTATGAAAAGATAGGGGAAAAGTGTCCCACTCACTGTTCTGTTTTTGTCCACTTTCCTCATAAAGATGTAACTCTTGTATATATGTTACCACTCGTTTATCAGGTTTATTTCCCCTGCCTGTAAATCAATTAACAACTCAACCAATAGTTTATTTTTCAGAGTTCAAACCATGAGAATAGAATAGTAGGACCTCAATCATGATAGAGTTAAAATCGGGCTCAACGTCGAACAAATATGGCAGATAGTGTAGAGTAGGGGTGAACAACCTTTTTGAGCGAAGGGCCACTTACAAAAATGACTGGGTTGTCGAGGGCCACCATAAGAAAATTTTTGTTTCGAGGAGGTGTGGTGGTGGGGGGGGGGAGATCAGATTAAAAAAACAAATTTCAGAAGGGTAGATTTAGCACCCTAGGTTCCTTCCTTCCAGTCAACGTATTCAGTTCTGTTGGCAATGATATATCAACAGTTTATGTTTGTATTTATACAACAGATATAGCTAAGATTATTTTCAAAGAGTGAAAATACTCCTTGACTTAATTTGAAGGAATAAATTTAGCTTTAAAGATTGCCAGTGCCGAAAAAAAAATTGTGCTTTCATGAATGAAGGTGGAGAGGAGGGGGGGGGTCAGCCTAAAAGTTCATAAAAAGGCTAATTTTAAAAGGAGGGTTAGCTCCCTATACTAAACCACCTCCTTAGTCAGCATAACCCAATTCAGTTGGAAAGGATGGAAAAAACTTGCATTTTTTTTCCATGCGCGATTAACAATATTCATAGTTTTTTCCTAGTGATTCACGACATTAACGATTATTAATCACACGTTCGTCGAAATTTGCGATTTATATACGCACCCGATCGGCAAAATTCGCGATTTATATGCACCCGATCGGCAAATATCGCGATTTTTACGGGCCCGATCAGCAAAATTCGCGATTTTTAAGCATTCGATCGACGAAATTTACGATTTATACGTACCTGATCGGCAAAATTCGCGATTTATATGCACCCTATCGACAAAATTCATGATTTTTACGGGTCCGATCGGCAAAATTCGCAATTTATACGCACCCTATTGGCAGAATTCGCGATTTTTACGGGCCCGATCGGCAAAATTCACGATTTTTACGCATACGATCGACGAAATTTACGATTTATACGCACCTGATCGGCAAAATTCGCGATTTATACACACCCTATCGGGAAAATTCACGATTTTTACGCAGGCGATCGGCAAAATTCACGATTTTTATGCAGGCGATCGGCGAAATTTACAATTTATACGCACCCGATCGGCAAAATTCGCGATTTATACGCACTCAATCGGCGAAATTCAGGATTTTTATGCACCTGATCGGCGGAATTTGCCATTTTTACGCGCCTAATCAACAAAATTTGCGATTTTTACGCGTCCGGTCGGCAAAATTTGCGATTTTTACGCATGCGATCGACGAAATTTACGATTTATACGCACCTAATTGGCAAAATTCTTCGATTTATACACACCCTAACGGCAGAAATTGCGATTTTTACGGGCCCGATCGGCAAAATTCACAATTTTTACGCAGGCGATCGGCAAAATTCACGATTTTTACACAGGCGATCAGCGAAATTTACGATTTATACATACCTGATCGGCAAAATTCGCGATTTATTTGCACTCGATCAGCAAAATTTACGATTTTTACGCACCCAATGCGCGAAATTTGGCAAAATTCGCGATTTCTACGCACCTGAACGGCAAAATTCGTGATTTTTTCGCGTCCGATCGGTGAAATTGATCCGCGGGCCACAGGTTGTGCACCCCTAGTGTAGAGCCATGCTAAGGAAGTGCTACTAGAAACAACAAACTGAAACCATCACCAACAAAGGGTCATATCAAAATTTTATTAAAGGAGACGAACTAATAGAACCATGCTACATAAGCACCATCTATTTCAAAGCTGATTTTCTTTTTCCAAAGCCTATTTTGTAAGAGGTTCTACTACTCTATATTCATGTTTCAAACACTAACTTTGAAATAGATTTTCTCTTGATCTACAGCATGTACAGGTGAGCTGTCATGTCAGCAAATGAAATTGATAAATTTTAAAGCTTTATTTGATTTTATAAATTCTATTTCAATTAATTAACAAAACGAAAAATAATTTAAAAAAACTAATAATGGTTGGCTCTTCTTGAAAGATTTTCTGAAATTGTATAATTGCATTATCTTTGACATAGATTGTAAATGACAAATAAATAGAAGTAGCTCGTTTCAACTATTTAATTAATTACAAAATTGTAAAACCACCTTCGAAGCACATAATTTCATACATTTTGGTACTTTCCTGCACAAATACTGTAGCTCTGAGGGTAGCAGTTTCTTCAAGAAACTGCACACACAGACTATAATATTAATAAGTATTATAGATTTTCAGTTACAATAATAGTGAGAAATGTACTATGGAATATTTTTTAATTTCATTATTGAAGTAATTTAATACATGGTGTGTTTTTGGAATAATGATTAAAATGCTAAAATAAAATCGACAAATGTCTTATTTCTAAAAAAAAAAAAATGTAGAAATTATATCTTTAACCCTAAAAAAAATATTTAAAAGGTTTAGTAAAAACAAGACATGTATAGAATAAATAAATAAATAAAATATAATACTACAGATAGTTTAATCACTATTTATAATTCCAACTGAAAATTACCTCAAAAGTGTTAGAAAGGCAGCAGGCTCTACATCTGGAATCTCGATTTCTGAATCATTTTCAGCTAGGCCACCATAGAACATTGCATAGAATACTGAACTTCCAGTAGCTAGGACATACTTATGAGCTGGTATTTTTTGTGCACTTCCTTTAGGGCCAACTAAGAAATGGACATCACTCATCAATTCGTTGTTGAACATTGCTGCATTACGGTCACGGACACTAGCATGATTTGACTGCCAATTAGGATCCGAAGTGCTGCCTGGACTTGTGCCACCAGTACTGCTGCCACTGCCTGAAGCTGGGGAAGGGCTACATGATACTGAACACTTCAAAATAGGACTTGGCAGAGGACTCACTAATGAAGGTGGAGGTGAATACTGCAACGGTAAATTAGCTGGGATAGTTTGTAAATTTCCTAGACCTGGAAAGATACGAGTATTATAGTACCCACATATGAAAAAATAAGTAGATAACCAAATTACATATTTTTATGTAGCAGATTATTACTAGAAATCAGGGTTGCAAAAAAGTCAACTAAAATTTTCAAAAAGACACGCTGGTGGATTTTATTGGCCAAAATTGGCCTCTATACAGTGAAGCATGCTAATTATAAATAACACATTTTAAAGTGTATTTTAACTAATTTTAAAGACCATTTTATGGGGTTAAAATTTAATAAATAATATAATTTCTCAATAATGAAGATATTAATATTAAAATAACACATACATTGAGCTGCTATGCTAGTACTCAGAATTGCAAATATGTCAGTTAAATTTTTGAAAGACATACCATTTGCTCTTTATTTGGTTTACACTGCCCTTTTAACTTTTTTTTTTTCAATTATTGCTTTAAATAATTAAATATTTTATTTTTAGAGCAATAGTTGCTTAGTTAAATATTTTATTAATTAACTACTTTTAAACTTTAAAGGCTATTAATATGTAAGTCTTATTTTTTTCTCATAAATATTTATGGAAAACAGTTATTAGGAATAAGATATGCATGAAGTGCTTTTTTGATTAGTAACAACTATTGGGTAAAGTATTAGTAACAACCATGGTAACTTACGTTACATTTAGAATAATTTTCTTTGGTAATTTTCATAATATAACATAAAAAAATATTGAAAATGTAATGTTGATATGATTTGTTAATTAAACCTATCCAAAGCGAAATTTTGATGAAAATTACTTACCTTTAGTGCTATTTTTTTAAACACTGGGCATTATATGTATTATGGTAACTTATGTTCTTTTTGTCAGAAACGTAAGTTACCATAGTAAATATAATTTTTAGTGTTCAAGAAATAGTACTAAATTTAAGTCATTTTTATCCAAATTTACCTTTGTATAGGTTTAATTAACAAATCATAAACATTACATTTTGAATATTTTTTAGTGTTATATTACTAAAATTACTGAAGTCAATTATTCTAAATGTAACGTAAGTTACCATGGAATGACCCTATTTCATATTTCATTTTAATGAGTCTTATTTTGAAAATGGATTTAGAACACCCCATGGACCGTTACTCAATGTATAATTTCAGTAATGATCATAGTATATAAAATCTTTTGATTTTAACTGAAGCTCAGTAATTTTAATAGAATGTAACAAGAACAATTCTTTTTTATATAAATAGATGCTTTTAATTAACTTTATGTGATTAACAAAATTTTCAATACTAAACCAGATTTAATTTCTTTTACAAATATGCATTACATATTTTATAATCTAGCAATCAGTCAAACCAATCAGGAAGTACAGAATAATGTTCAAGGGCATAGCAAAAGAAGAGGCTCAAGGCCTCCCCATTAAAAAAATAATAATAATAAGTCATACTAGTTGTCAAAAACTTTGTCTTCAATGTTTGGTTATTGATCTATGATGAAAAAAATGTGTACTAAAAGAAATACTATAAATATTAATTGGATGTATAGTAGTAATGAAACCAGTAGATCTGTAGATCAGGGGCCTCAAACATCAGTTCATTCAATAGTTTTATTTTTAAATAATTTTATTTAATATTTAAAACATTCAATCTGCAGTTTCATTTCTATTATATATGTACTACTAATATTAGTACAGGTGTATTATCAAGTAGTTTCAGGAAATTTAACTGATATTCAATGACATTTTTTCTGATTTTTTTTTTAACTTGCCCCCTAACCCCCCTCCTCCCACCAGAGTTGTATAATATAGACACGCACGCTGTGCACGGAAAATTTTCTGCAAAATTCTGAACTTAGCAGATTTTTTTTTTTTTTTTTTTAATATTAAAAAATAAAAAATATTCCCCAATTCTATGTGCGATTTATTTACTGTTTGCGCACAATTCAAAATTAAAAAATGCAAAACATTGTTGTGACATTACAGACACTTGCGAAGAGGTCAAAATATTAAGGATTGGGCTGTTTCTGAATTCATTGACAAAATAATTGATAAGAATTCAGCTCTTCCTATCATGGATTTTTAGCTTTATTATTATTTTTAATCAAAATAGTTATTATTCTTTAATTAATATTAATTAATTTTAAATGGTAATTATTTTAAATTACTGTTTTTAATTCATATCGTCAAAATAATTTAACATGTAATTTTAATAAACATTAAAATTAATTTGCAGAAAGTTTTTGACCCAATATTTGTGTGCACAGAAAGTTTCTGGTTTTATTGTTTTATATAAGTCTGCCTCCCACACACAATCACAATAATTTCAAAACTGTATTCCATAAACTTGTCATTTTAAATCTTCTATATAAAATAATTTAAATGTTGATCTTGCGATAGTAACAATTAATATGAACAATTAATTATTATTGTAAATATTGTAATTAATTATTATTGTAAACATTTAATTATTATTCTAATTCTAATAGTTAAATATATTTGAAAAAGATATTTTGTTTCATTAGTATGCTTTCATTAACTTTCGATTCTAAATACAATAATCAAAGGTCGACCCGGGCAAAATTTGAGGCCTCTTTAAAGTCCATTCACAAAATTCCTTCCCAAAATTCCATTCCATAAAAACATACTTTTCATTTAATTATCTATATTTTGCGAGATTTTAAAATGTGTAATTTGCAAACAAAACAAGTTCATCATGAAGAAAAAGTTTAGCAGAAGGACTTAAAAGTTATTAATAAATACTTGGTTTGAATTTGAGTAACTGGATTTCATCTTACATTAGAAAATCAAAATGTTATTGTTCACAAAAATATAATAAATTTCACGGATAAGCTTTGCCATTCGCCTGCGGTCTGCCATCTTGTTTTTCAAATCAAAACATATTTGCTTTGTTTCTCATTTCCAAAATAATTTTCATCCATATTTACTTATTATATAAACATGTTATTTAATTTTATTGACTAATTTATTTACATTTATTAATAAAAGTTAAAATGTCTTGATTTAAAAAACGAAATGGCTGACTGCAGGCGATAAATCAAAACATTTGTTTCTGTTTCTGACATAATCAAAAGTTAAATCAAAACATTTTAACTTTTATTATTAAATATAAACCAGAGGGCCCGTGCGAAGATTTCGCACTGAATCTAATATTTTTTAGGTATTTCTCTATTAACCCGTCGACCGCTTTTCATAACAAAACAATACCGCCAAACTGTAAGATTAAACGCCAAAAATGCAGTCCCATTTACTTGATGTCAGAATCATTATGCGTGTTTGTTACGTCATCTATAGTGGTATTACATTCGACATTTGCGTGTATTTTTCATTATGTTTTACTGATTTAGTAGTTATTTTATTAATTAATATAACAATTGTGTCCTTAAATTCTTATATTTTATTTATTTATTTATTTTGATATTCCAATGGCAACGTTCTCCCGTTTATTTGGCGATAGTTTTTTGTTATGAAAAGTGGTCGACGGGATAATAGAGAAGTATCATTTTTTATCAATATGTAATATTTATTAAATGCAGGTTTAAACTTCTAAAGAAAAAGCAAGGATAAAAATATCTGCAAACAACATTTAGTTGTTAGTCAAGCCAGAATATCATCTAATTTATTCCATCAAAGTTAGACTAAAAACTGATCCAAGATTGCTAAAGACACGCGCGAGAAAAAAAAAATTAACAATCGTATTTTGACTGCATTAGAGGATGACGTCATCCGCTTCGGGAAAACCATGGGACTTAGAAATATAAATCTAAACATTTCAATTTCGCTTTTTAATCATAAGTATAAAATAAACCCGTGCGGTGTTTTTTTATAATTGCTATGAGCATCATAAAATGTGGTATTTTATTTTTTTGCCAACAATAATTTCAGGAAAATCTTTCATTTCTTTCATGAAAACAATGCCGATTTAATTTTTTAATTTCAGCAAATTTTAATCAAAAACATGTTTTCTTTTAACGAATTGTTAAGTGGGCTATGTCAGAAGCCTGTTCTAAAACCTTTCATATGGTATCTCATTCGTTGTTCTGCGTTTCATATTTTCTGAGTAAAAGGGATGTTGACAGGAGAAATAATATATAAGGATAAATTAGTCAATAAAATTAAATAATATGTAAATATGGATGAAAATTATTTTGGAAATGAGAAACAAATGTTTTGTTTTATCGCCTGGGGTCACCCATCTCGTTTTTTAAATCAAAACATTTTAACTTTTTTTATTAAATATAAATAAATTAGTCAATAATATTAAATAACATCTTTATAATAAGTGAATGTGGATGAAAATTATTTTGGAAATGAGAAACAAAAGAAATATGTTTTGATTTAAAAAAGAAGATGGCAGACCGCAGATGAATGTCAAAGCTGTTTCAATTTCACAAAAACAAGGTGTGAAAATATCACAATAAAAAAAAAAAAAATTAAATATTGATTATGATTTTTTTTTTCTTTTTTTCCAGATTAAATTATTGAATGGCGACCAAGAGTTGTAGGTTTCAAAAATAATTAGTCTTCATACTTCACCTATTCCTGTAGAAATCTTACTAAGTTTATGTATATTTTTCTTTTTTTAATGTTATTTTAAATAAAGCTGTCATAATGAAGACAAATTCTGGAACTTAAATATTTTTTGGGTTGATGGAAGTATAGTTTGGTAAACACATAGATCATTATAAAGTAATCTAAGACAATATTTTGATAAAAAATATATGTTTATTTACTGCAAAAATTTGCTTAGAAAAACAGAAAAATATTTTCAGTTCCAAAAATAATTTTCCCAGTTTGACACACGTACAAAACAAAACTTTTTAAAGTATTATCTGCATCTTTTCTTGTAATATACAACTAAAATTTACTTTTTATATGTCAGCCCATACCTAGTTACAGTGTGTCCCAAAAGTTTATAGACAACAGGGTTTTCTTATTTTACAATTGAAAAAGATGAGTAATAATTTCAAAACAATTTATAATTATAAATAATATCAAGACAATAATAATACTATACAAAAATATTACACAATCACCGATTTTGTGGAAAAAAAAATTAAAACTTAGATTTTACTGTCCCAAAACTCTTTTTTTTTTCCTTTAACGTTCAAATTTTTATGCTGTTTTTTATAATCACTTTAAAAACTCAATCAGGCATACTCAAAACAAGATTTTGAAAAAATTCTGGCTTTAAAGAAAAACAACTCGTTCAATTCACAGCTTTAGATTTTGAACCGTAGCAAATTGACAACCATTAGCATATACGTCTCTAGCTAATATTAACCAGAGATTCTCTATTGGGTTCAGGTCAGGATTTATGGCTGGTCAGTCCATAACAGTTACTTGGTAAAAATAAGTATCTTGGTTATAAATAAGTACAGTGGAACTTCCCTTTAACGAAGTCCCTATTTAACGAGTTTTCTACTTAACGAAATTTTCTGCAGAACTTTGACTTTGAACACCATTAGCATGTAAATTAATCTCCATATTACGAAAAGTATATTCTATATAACGAAGTTTATTCCACTTTTGTACGTGTACATAATTCAAACTAAGCGATTGCTGTTCGAAGGATATGCAAATTTATTTCAGTGGATTCGATTGTATGAAAATGAACACATTTAAATAATTTCCATTCTGCTTGGTGCTAAATAAAACAATTTTTTTTCACACTAAGGATAACACTTGTTATCACTATTCTCCCATTCTGAGACTCCAGCGCTGACCTGTCAAAATCCCCTTTTTACCTTCAATGATATAGAAGATGAGGTGTCGCAATTGCGTCAGATGCATTGAAACAAAAAATATCTATTAGAGTCGGACAGGTACCATTCTGACCTTCCATTGCTGATAGACAATTGCTTTGTACATCCAAAAGAACGTGCTTCAAAATACAAATCGAAGAACATCAAAGTTATTTTTGTTCCTGCCAATACAGCTAAACTTCAATCATTAGTCTAAGGAAAAATAAAAAATCTTGCATTATCGAATACATTATCGAAAAAGAGAAAAAATCAGATGTAGTGAAAACATTAGTTTGAGATTCTGTGTATCAGAGCTGATGAAAGCTTGGGAATGTGACGTGATTTTATCGACCATACACAACTGTTTTGTAAAAGACGGCTTCATAATTAAAACTGAATCAAATGCTTCTGAATCCAATACCTGTTTGTCATATCTCAAGAAAAAATTTCATGAATTTAAGTTGATTTCTATTTAACGAATTTTCTTTATAACGAAGTTTTTAAGTGTAACAATGAGACTTCGTTAAATGGAAGTTCCACTGTATAAATAAGTTACTTGGTTTTTGTCTAAACCACTGCATTGTAGAGTTGCATATCATGTGAATAAAGCAATTGTCTTGCTGGTATATCCCCATTTGTCCCCACGTTTCAACTTTCCAAATGGAAGTAACTGTACTTTCAAGCATTTTCTGGTAATCTTTGGAACATTGGCGAGGCGACCTTTCAAAAAAGCAATATCAGTTGTTCCATTATAAGAAAATGCTCCCCACCACCATAAGTGAACCCCTCCTCGTTTGCTGAAAAAAGTCCATGGTTCCTTGCAAATATCGTTCTAGTAATATGCTAAACCATCAAGGCCATCTCAATTAAATTTCTTTTCATCACTGAACAGAACACTCAACCATTCATATGTTAAGTCACGTGATTTTGGGCCAACTGAACATGAGTGTATGCCATTTTGTAAATTTTGGCTAACGACGTATTTTGCGATAATCAAGAAATTTACTTGCCTGAAGCAACCGATGGACTGTGGATTTAGATACTGGAACACTTACTTCTTTAACAAGAACGAAAAATCATGCGTGAAGCATAGATTATGTAGCACTTTACAACGCTTCTAAAATAATTTTACAAATCATTACCGTTTAATAAGCTGAAAGATGACATCTAAGTAAACAATTTGGAAAACGCATAACATATTTAAAAACATAATTTCAGGAATTTTCAATATATACAATATTCGGAAAAATATCCGAATACTTTTATGTAGCCCTGTATATGATCTATAGATTTGTATATATACATAGGATGCTAAATTTTAGTTTAGTTAGGAAACGCGTAGCACCGTTTAAATTCTCCTTCTGGAGTTTCTGTCAATAAACGGAAATGTGTTCGCGAACTTTTATGCTGCCCTGTATAGGATCTACAGAATTTATACACACCACGTAATAGACAAAAAGCTAGTTAAGATTAAAATCGCGTTTAGTAACTTAAAACGCACTTCCAGGAATTATTGTTAACAGACAGTAGAGAATTCTTTTGTGTGTCCCTGTAAATGAACGATGACTGCTATACACACACTATTCTGTAGTAAGCCTCTTGTAATGCACCTTAGTAATATATATAAACTTCAATGCGTTTAAAATAGTGGAACATTATTTAAATAAGCCGCAGACGATTTTTCTCCATAGACGTAATGTAACGGAATTATTTTGACTGTCCCTGTAAAGTAACTCTAAGTGCTATACACCTACTATTCCATATTAAGCTTCTTCTAATGCATCTTAATGATCTATATAAAATTCAATGCGTTTACGATAGTGAAACATTTTTAAAATAAACCGCAAATGATTTTTCCCCATAGACCGCAATGTAACGGAATTCTTTTGAGTGTCCCTGTAAGAAAACTATAAGTGCTACACACTTCAGTTGAAATAGGGAACGTGCCATAGATAACGACAATAACATATAAAAATTGCAGAGCAATCCGAGCATATTTACGGGAGTTAGAGCACGGACAGACGGCCATCCGGCCAGACAAACCGAAGTCATAAGCACTTTTCAACTAGGTTGGAAAGTGCTAAAAACTGGCCGTACAGAGAGGTTCTGGGTTGAAACTAATCTCAAAATCTCTCTGTCTTGCCGTTTAGTTGTTTTCTTTGGTCATCCAGAGCAGGATTTTGTTTCAAAATTGTCACTTTTTGATAGAATTCCGTAAATATAAACTCTGCTCCGTCCAATTTTTTTTTCAATGTCCACAACTTTCCATCCACGAGCCTTTAAGTGAAAGATTTGCAAAATTTCCTTTTGGGAAAACTGCACATTGTGTTACAATGTTTACAATCAGTCAGAAACAGAAAGACATTCACTTTTATCTCAGGAAACTATTACGTCATAAGTACATGACCTTGAAATATCCAAATTTTGGATATCAGTACTTAAATTAGCTTTTAACACTGGTTGTCTATATACTTTTGGAACAGCATTTTTTGTTTTTATTTTTTTATATTAAATCTATGACTGTTAAAAGTTGTTTGAGTATTTTATTATTTTTATTTCATCATTATATATTTGCATAATTTATTTCGTCTTTCTTACTTGTTTAGTTAGCTCTTAAACTCGAAAAGATGGTTGTCTATAAACTTTTGGGATGCACTTTAAAAAGCATTTTGTACAATCAAAAAACTTTTCAACTAATTTGTATTTTTTTTTTTTTTTCCACTTTGAGGCAAGAATCTTTCTAAAGGATCAAAGACTAAAATTCTATTTTCTTATACTGACTTAATTATTTCACTTTTTACTATTAGAAGGTTTATCTTGTATGATTTCAATAATATTTTTTGTATTTTGTTCGTTTTTGTATGACTTACAAAAGCTCAAAGTTCGTATTATTCGTAGTTTTTTATGAAAAACACTATTATATTATGAGCACAGATTTGCAACACTTTTATTTTTACATATAGTATACATTTTGATGTATTTTATAATAATGTAAAGAAGAAAGTGTTGCACGATTGCGCCACTCATATAAATAATGGAGGTAAAATTGAGAGAAATTGCATATTTTTCATCAAAAACTACGAGTAATACAAACTTTGAGCTTGTGTAAGTCATATAAATCTGACCAAAATGCAAAAACTATTGTTGAAATCGTACAGGATAAAACTTCTAATATTAAAAAGTGAAATAATTAAGTCAGTATAACAAAATCGAGTTTTAGTCTATTTCATGGGCCAAAAACACAGCTTATGGACCCTGATCCTTTATTGGATATTTGGCAAATATTTTGGATATTTAGCTAAATAAATTTAGAAAAAAAAAATATTTTCTTTGCTTTTCTCAAATCCAAACTTTATACTTTCTGACACATTCATGCCGTCATTTTCATGCACAAAATTTGCAGGTATTCTTATTTATATACTAAGATGTTGAACAGCATTTCACTGTTTTTTCTAAAGCCAAGAATCTTTTAGAAAATGATGCCAAAGCTGGAGATTTAGACGCTCAGATGGGAAAAGAATTATTTACCAATCAGTTGAATATGTAAAGAATAATTAAAAGTGTAAATAAACATGTTTTAGGAATTTTTAAATATTTTTATTATTGTAAATGGTAGTATAGAAACATTTCATTCCGATTTTTTTTTTTTTTTTTTTTGGGAGGACAGCACAATATTTAATAAGCCACCGATTTGTTTATTCCACGTCAAGTGATCCAATTTTTAAATAATTTTTTACCTCATGTCCTCTAATTTTCTTAAAATTTCTATATTTATTGAATAGCCTCAGGCAGGGTTGGCAAGTTTTTGACGCATGGCGGTTTTTACTGGTTTTAACCATGGTTTTTACCGTCATGTCAAAAATGTCAAAAACCCATTTTTTAGTAGTTTGTTTTTACATCTTTTTTCAATTCTATCTTTAATATTAAGTTGTTTTACATGAAATATTCAGTATCAAAAAGACTCTAAAGTATATTTATCCATCCAAGAAAAACAAAAAAGAATTGCATTAGAATAATATGTGTACATCTCTGCTAGAAGATCTCTACAATAATCTTAAACTATTTGGCATAGTCTAAAAAAATTAGATTTTTTGAAGACATCCTGTAACTTATAAGTATTAGATTAAACAATGTGTATAATTTCGGTACAATTTATTACATTGTTGAAAATAAAACTTTAAGATTCTACTTATTGAAGTGCAAATGAAAATCACCATAATTGCATTTATGAAATACATAAGATATGCATTTTAAAATATTATATCTAAGAATATTCAAATTTATTCACTGCCAGTCTATGCTTAACATCTATTGTCATACAATGTAACAGCATTTTTGCATCTCTAAAATAATTTTAATGTACTTTATTAAAAATCTATATTGAATGTTATTTAATAATTAATATAACCTTTTATTATCATTTAATATTAATGTTAATTGCAGTTAGTAGAATCTATATTAGTGAAGAATATGACATTGTTGTTTTCTTTTACTCTTGTATTTTTAAATCTTTCCCATATTAGGAAATGATCTTCTTTTAAATAAATTTAACAAAATGTAATTGTAAATAATAATAATAACAAGAACAACAAGGTAAAATAAATCTAGAAATGTATTGTATGCTGCACTTTCACCATAAATTGGAGGACAATCGAAAATGATAGGTTTTTGATGGAATAAACCGGTAAAAACACGGTTTTTAGCACTGTCATGTCAAAAACCCAACCCTGGCCTCAGGTAAGAATAAGTGTACAATATTAATGGTTTATCAGTTGCCATTTTTGAGTTATGATGGATTGAAACTTGAAAAATATTGCAATTTTGGCCCGACTTGCCTGTGCATAAATCTAAATAATCCAATACAGAATTAAGCTATTTCAAAAATAAATGTACAATTCTCTTCAGAATATCATAAGCTTTCATATGATATATCACAATGAATTTATTTAAAATTTTAAAAAAATCAAGTAAAATTTTTCCAAAAAAAAAAAAAATAATAATTATTTACTATTTCTAAAATTTTAACTTGGAATCTCAATGGAATTGTACAGAAAAAATATTTTAGATTTTCATAATACACCTACTAAACGGAAACAAACTTTACAGGGTAAAATATAATGGCATAAACAAGATTTAAAACCATGTTTTTTTCTGTTTTAAGCATTATTTTAAACCATAACTTTAGTTTCAAATCAAAATTAGAATATGGGATCTAAAAAACATCAGTTTTTTTTTTTTTTTTTTTAAGTGTTAAACAGAGAGAAAAATTTTATTAAATGTAATTTCTGTAAAATAACAGAATAAATTAGAATATTAATTATATTTGTTAGCTATTTGAAAAATTCATTCAAAATATAAAGAAACTGTCAGTCTGTTGATTCAAATTAGAACATGTTGCAGCATGTATAAACCTGCACTTGCAAGCAAAATGTTTAAACATTAAACAAGCAGATGGTTGTTGCATTTGATAGGTAAGCTAGGGTGCAATCTTCTGTTAGTCTTTGTGCTAATCAAGTGGTCTTTTTACTTAGTTATTTGTATTTACTACTTAGACAATCAAAATAGTGTACTGAATGTTGTAATCAGTATTCTGGTAAAATTAAATAAATTGAACAACAGTTGATTTTAGTATTATATCTTTTTATGTTACTATATTATATGTTTGTGTAAAATACTGAGATGTTTATAAGAATTAAGAATAGCTAAAGATAAAAAGTTATGGGCAGTTTAATATATTACTGTAACCAGAGTTTCCCCCAGGTTTATAAAAGGGCAGGGTGCTGCTGATGAGGAAAGGGCACTTTTACATTCTTCAGGGCACTTTTTTAATTTTTATATGCACCTTTAATATTTAAAGGACGATACTCTTTCAACTATATAAGTACATTTAAAAAATATATATATTTGTCTAAAATTAAGGTCTTACAATAATAAAATAGGTATGTTTATGCACTAAATAATAACTCACAATATGATATGAATTACACATGCACAACCTGTGGCCAGTGGGTCATTTGCCGTTTTTCACAATGTTTTTGACCAAATTTGCCTTTTCTTCGCGATCATTTGACGAAATTTGCCATTTTTCGCAATATTTTTGACGAAATTTGCCGTTTTTTTCCCATTGTTTTTGACGAAATATGCCGTTTTTTCGCAATTATTTGACGAAATTTACCGTTTTTTCGCGATCTTTTGACGAAATTTGCCGCTTTTCGCAATGTTTTTGACGAAGTTTGCCGTTTTATCGCGATTCTTTGACAAAAGTCACGTTTTCCCTGCGATTTAATGACAAAATTTGCCGTTTTTTTGCGATCACTTGACGAAATTTGCCGTTTTTCGCAATGCTTTTGACGAAATTTGCCGTCTTTTCGCGATATTTCAACGAAATTTGCCGTTTATCACAATGTTTTTGACCAAATTTGCCTTTTCTTCATGATCATTTGACGAAATTTGCTGTTTTTCGCAATACTTTTGACCAAATTTGCCGTTTTTTCGCGATATTTCAACGAAATTTGCCGTTTTTCTCAATGTTTTTGACGAAATTTGCCGTTTTTTCGCGATCTTTTAACGAAATTTGCCGCTTTTCACAATGTTTTTGACCAAATTTGCCTTTTCTTCGCAATCATTTGACGAAATTTGCCGTTTTTTTCGCGATATTTCAACGAAATTTGCCGTTTTTCACAATGATTTTGACGAAATTTGCTGTTTTTTCGCGATCATTTGACGAAATTTGCCATTTTCCGCAATGTTTTTGACGAAATTTGCCGTTTTTTGAGATTTTTTAACGAAATTTGTCGTTTTTCACAATGTTTTTGACGAAATTTACCGTTTTTTCGCGATTTTCTGACGAAAGGCACGCTTTTCCCGCGATCTGTTGACAAAATTTGCTGTTTTTTTGCGATTCTATGACGAAAGTCACGTTTTCCCCGTGATCCTTTGACAAAATGAAATTTTAACAAAAAAAATTAAAGGCTTTCTGCTACAAAAGCTCACTTGTAAAATATACAAAAACAAAAAATATAATATAAAGTATATGGAATTAATATAAGAATAAGAAAGATGTCATGCCAGTTTGATGTAATATTTTTTAATCTTTATATTATTTTGTTATTATTATTTTTAAATAAAGTTAGGTTTTAAAATAGTATTTAAAACAAAAAAACATGGCTTAAATCTTGTTTATGTCATTAGATTTTTATCCTGTAAAGTTTGCTTCCTTGCGGTAATGTGTATCATGCAAATCAAAAGATTTTTCTGTATAATCCCATCAAGATCCCAAACTGAAATTGTGTAGTGTTTATCGAAATAGAAAAAAAAAATCAGTCTATATCTATATATATATTTTTTAATTTTTATTCATATTGATTTTTAAAAACGTTACTTAAAAATAAATTAATGTAATATATTATACCAAAGTTCTTAATATACTGGGGAGAATGGTACTCTCATTTTTTTAAATATATTTCAATTCTATGCTGAAATATTGAGATTTATGTGCAGTATAGTACACAGGAGTCTGTCCAGACTTTTTTCCCAGGGTCCTGTTTTTGTAAACAGCTTTTTATACTTGCGAAAAATCTAGTCACAATTTTGTGAATTTGAAATGATCATTATATTCAGGTTCTTGTTTATGAATTTTTAAAAAGATATATGGATGTAAAATACATATATATGTGTAAATGTGACAGATCAGATTTTTCTTTTAAATGATTAATTTGTGAAATGTTCAGTTTAAAGATGGAAAAATTTTGTGAAAAACCTATTTTTAAGACAAAGAATTTTGTGAAGGGTTCTGTTTTAGGGAAAATAGTTTTGTGAAGGGTCCTGTTTTAGGGAAAATAGTTTTGTGAAAGGTCCTGTTTTACAGTAAAAAAAAATTGTAAAGTGTCCTTTAAAGTACCCAGTTTTTTCCTAAACAGATCCCTGGTACAACTGTCAAATTTTGGACTTTTAAACTCCTATTGCATAAAAAAGAAACAAATATAGTTCTGAGATCTTCTCTTTTGGTAGTTTTTGTATATACTTAAAATGAAAGCAATTGGAAATAGTTAGACAAATGTCATTGGATCAATTGACATGGAATGATCCAATTTGGGAATGGGATCCATCCTCATTATCCCCCCCCCCCCCCCTGGAAAAGAAAAGAGGGGGAATAGATTGTTTCTAACTCTAGTTTAGTTATTAAAATTGATTGTATTTATGTTCTTTAATAAAAAAAAATAAATCAATTTTTTATCACATTAACAAAATTGTACTGTTTGTTATTTGACAGAATTAAGCTTTTTTTTTTAAAAAAAAAAAACCTTTTCATAGTTAATATAATTTAATTTTGAACATTCTTCGTTTTTGTGCCTATTTTTCCCGTTTCTCTTATTTTATTTTTATTTTTTTAAGAGTCCTAACTTTTTAATAATTTGACCCACATTTTTCCAACTCTTAGGGTTTCAGGACCTCACATTTTAAGTGAATCCTGAAGCATACATTTTTTTACATAATTAACAACAAACTTAATCAATGCTTATTTTTTTTATTATAAATTGGAATGACAATGCTTAAAACCTTATACTATTGTTTTGGAAATGTAAACATTATTACACTGTTATTATAATATAATAGTTCGGGGGAAAAAATATTTTATTAATAACTTTTATATAAGTTTTTGATGGTAAACACATCAGCTTATTTATTCTTTTGTCCTAAATTAAACGTGTCACTTAAAATCTCCGGTGAATGCATCTGATATAATCAAAAGTGCAACATACCTGAACTGATAATATGCAGAGAAAAATATGTTTACAAAATTAAGAAAATTGTCAATATCAATACTATTATAAGAAGTTATTATTAATATTAAAGTGTAGATTGCATATTTACCCAACATCCAAGTTTTATTAAAATGAGCGCAACTTGTTTCTTCTCTTCGTTTGTTTGTTTTGGCAGACATTATACGTCTTCCAATGTTGTCTAGTTACATATACAAGTGATCATAGCTACTACGCCATTGATACTATCAAAAATCAAAATAATGATCGAAATAACGGATTCTTATATTCATTCATTTTAATAATATCTTGTCACTTCTATGTCTCATTTTTAAACTTTAAATATGAAATTTTCTATAAATACCAAACTTTAAAATGCTGAAAATAACTAATATGTTAGTTAACTAGCCTGGCGCAAATCAAGATTCAGATCATTTCGATTTCGATTCAAATGATATGATTTTCTTCAGAAAATAAAAAGGGATGGAATGAAAAATTATTAAAAAGTATAATACACAAAAAATTATAAAATGCAAGAAAAAATAAATAAAAATAATTCTATAACGTTTTTTTTTTCAGATATTGCATTAATCTAATATTTAAAAAAAAAAAAAAATTCTTGAAAGATAAATACTAATTATTTTTACTTCTAATGTTT
The DNA here is from genome assembly GCA_963931845.1 of Maratus michaelseni. Lineage (NCBI taxonomy): Eukaryota > Metazoa > Arthropoda > Arachnida > Araneae > Salticidae > Maratus > Maratus michaelseni. Next base: position 298,781,302 of record OZ007595.1, read on the forward strand.
TTATTGTTGAAATTAAAATTTAAAAATCAAATAAAATTGATGTCAATTCCTCCTTTCTTCACCAAAAAATTTTCTTCAACCAAAAATATTTCTTCGAAAGGTCTATTTTTCTTATTTGTGAACGGCAACGATATTAGTGCATCTTCCATCTTCCCTTGAAGCTGCTGTTTTCGCCGCGTGGACGTCTCCACTAATGAAGAATTGGTAAAGTGCTATTTTCTGATGTAATCGACTAAGGTAATTAGCTTTATACATTGAATTTAACAGACTAATTTATTTGTACATTACATAGTATTTGCAGTGTCATGTGACAAAAAAATTAAACTAAGAGTATTAATCCTAAATTAGAAATTAAGCCTAATGTTGGCGTCACGTTACTTTATATGCGTATAGTATTATTTTCATTATCGCGGCATTTTAATCGTTATAAATGTTTTAATTATAATTATGTTACCTTTATAAATATTTACGTCCCTTCTTGGCTAGAAAAAATGTTAACTATGAATCACGTGTAAGGTGATCGATGTGCTCACCTTTGCATTAAATTTGGCGTTACATTTTACATAGACAGAAACAACCCAATTAAAGTTAAATTCATCTGTTAAGTTAATCGCCCTTTTGTTATTAAAAAATAATTTTTTAAGTTGTCTCTGGTGTTTAAGCAATCCTGTTGCCTGACTTTATCTTCTATTTCATTATTCTTTATTTCTACCTATTTTTCCTTTGTGAAATTTGTCTTACTTTCTCTTAACGATCTTTTCTATAAGTGTCCATGTGATGTTTTTTAAATGTATAATTAGTTTTGAATATATTGACTTTGTATTAATGTAATTAATAATTCATCATTTACTTTAATTTCTTATTTCTCGGTTTTATTGATTTAGTTATTTATTTACAGCAGAAGCAAGGGCATTGTTTTTCTGTCTACTGTTTGTTTTAAGATAATATAATTTGAGATGTTCCGTTTTCAATGATTAGTATGCACTGGGGATGATAGGCATTTCCAGGTCAGCACACTTGCTTAATAAGACTCTAACACCCCATGCATAATTTTTCATATCTGTTCTATAATTCACTCTACATCCAAATCTATAAAACCATGAAAGATTCAAAGATACTTTTAACCCCCTCCCTTACCCCTTGCTGAGCCAGAGACCAAATTTAAAAAGAAAAAAACTTTATATTCAGAATCCTTAAAAATTTCATTATGAAAGCCATTACAGATTATTTTTGCCTCCCACCCATCCGGGACAGAATTTAAAAAATAAAAATCTGTATCTTATGTTTACATTCTGACATTTAGTATCTTACCGAGCGAAAAGCCACGAAAAATGAGTGTTCTTGCTTTTTGTTGGAGCCTAACTCCAATATTTTTTACTAGAGAGCGCTCCTGGGAGTAGGATGTGACACAGTTAATTGGTTATTTAGCTCTTGCATGTTGCCCGGTTTTTGACCAGGCCATTTCCTGCAGAATCTGGAAGCCCAGCCCAAACCACAGCACTTGCAAAAAGCGTAATAGTCAGTACTTTTAATCTTAACCCTTTCCGGCGCGGTGTAAGTCTGTTTGCAAAATGATAAAATAATGGACTCACACCGGAATTTACAAACTAATTTATTTGAAAATAAAAACTTGTTTATTTTCCGGAACTGAATAAAACGATAATTTTAATTAAATATTCTTGGTGCCGTTTGTCAGTTTTGGAATTAAAATTAGGTGTCCTTTTTTGTGACCACTGCCCGTTAAAGGGTTAAAGAAAGGTTTAAAAAAATGTCTGAAAGTAATTGATGTAGGAAAAAACAGATACCAAAGGTAAATTAGATTTAATACGCATTTATGAAGTTAGAAGAAATGTTTTGGGGGTTTTGAATTTTAAAAAAGTTACTTTTTATCCTTTCATATTTATATATGTGTTCAAAAAATGCCGATAGATGCCACTTTAGACTTTGGAGTAACAAACAAGTATTTTTTGTATCTCATTAAATGCTTTCAAAATCTGATTTGTTGAGAGTGGTCAAGTAGCGCAAACTGAACTGTGTTCAGCAGTTGAAATTTGAACACACACACTTACACGTAAAATAAATGGTAGAGGGATGACAAAATTATTCATAACAGGCATGAACCAATTTCTCCGTGTAATATAACAAGAAATAATTTACAGTTGCGTAGCCATTATGTAGTAACAGTCTGTGTAACCTGATTGGCCGGCAATGTGTAATACAAAAAGTGTAACCTCCAGATGGCGCTGTGATCAAAAGTGCTGTCTTTGACAGCTGTAGGAATAGGAATGCCCTGAGGCCCAGCGATTATACGGGGAGAAATTCCCTTCAAGACGTTAAAACCTCATACCTCAAGTAAACAGAATCAGGTTGCTGCTCTTGCAGTCATTTGCTTTCATTTGAACAATATTTTATGTGGACATTAGTACTGTATAATATAACCTATTGACATTCAAGCGTAATTACTTTGTCTTGTAATTAAGTGAAAATCAATCATTTTGCAATGCCATTGTCATGTTTTTTATAACCCTGATTGTAGAGGAATTAATTTTGTAATTTCTTTTTAGAAGAGAAAATGCAGATTTTTGTAAAGACTTTGACTGGAAAAACTATCACACTTGAGGTAATCAATACTTTCTTTACTTAGTAAGGTTATTCTGCAATTTTCTTACTTTTTTTATTGCACATTATTTTATTCTACTTTTTTCCTGTTCGGTTTGGGTCTTTAATCCGTCTCGTGGGCCACAGGACCAGGCATAGGAAATGTGGTCTGCTACCCTGCTCCCGCTAGCATCTTGAGCCTTAAGTGGAAGGGAAATGGGAACATGCGTATTAGCCTGCAATCTGCCAACTTGTTTTTTAATCAAAACACATTTGTTTTTAATTTCCAAAGTAATTTTTATTTATTGTATACATGTTATTTAATTTGACTAATCAGGGATCTGTTTAGGAAAAAATTGGGTCCTTTAAAGGACTCTTCACAAAATTATTTTCCCTAAATCAGGACCCATCACAATTTTTTCATCTTTAAACCAAACATTTCACAAATTAATCATTTAAAAGTAAAATCTGACCTGTCACTTTTACATATATAAAGAAAATGTATATATTTTATATCCATATATCTTCTTAAAAATGCATAAACAAGAACCTGAATATAATGGCCATTTCAAATTCACGAAATTATGATTAGTTCTTTCACAAATATAAAAAATTTTCACAAACAGGACCCTGTGAAAAAAGTCTGGACAGACCCCTGCTAATTTATTTATTTAATAATAAAAATTTACTTTTAAAAAATGACGGACTGCGGGTTAATATGCAAGTATGTTCGAGAAAAGACAAGCTGTCCTCACCAAAAAAATTCAAATCCCTTCCTTCTGGCATTGCCAACTGGTTGTGGCCCACCATGTTGTTTCAAACAGTAAAAAAACATTAATTTTCTGTGACATCGGGACGAAAATTTCAAAGTGCTGTACTTTCATTCCATTTCAAATCCAGTGTTCAAAATTACCAGTTGTTAGTCATCAAATGCAGCTGTGACACAGTTTGACATCGATTTTTAGCAGTCTATGAATTAAAATGAATATATTAATTTATGCAAACTTCTAAACTTTATATTGTTAGCACTGTTAAATGTGAAAAAAGATTTAGACAGTTTAATTTAATAAAATATGATGCACATAACCGTTTATCCCCTTATACTGTTATTGATTTATTAATAGTAAAACTGTATAGACCCAATTAAGCAGATTTTTGTCCAGATAAAGCTATAAATCCCTGTGCAATGATGTAGCTGAAGGACAGTTGGGCATCCTGATTTTATTATCTTTATTAAAATTGGGTATTGTTTGAGTTTCATCTTTGCAGTCATTGTTAGCATTAAATCACTTATATGGGATTTTTTTGCTTAGCATAAATTAATAATGCAGTCCCGACAGTTAAGATTGTACTATAAGGTTAACACACATACATAAAATGTGGTCCTTTAGATTTCATGTTAACAATATTTGTCTGTAATTATATGTATAGTGAGTGATTTCACAGTATTGTGCACGTTGCGGACATGACATTTGCAAGTTTTGATTAATCATAACTAAACAAAAAAATTAATTAAGTGAATGGTTTTATTTTTTATGAAATCAGTATGAATTATACCTTTAAAACATAGCATATTTAAAAATTTAAATGAATTTAAACTCATTAAAAAAATTAAAATGGAGTGTTGCAGACATGACACAGAGAAACCTTACTTTTGAATATGTTTTAAATGTATTCAAAATTCTCTGAATTTTATGGAATAAATTAAAACTTTTTTTATGCTAAGATTTCAGTGTATATTTTTGTACAGGAAAACAAAAGATTAAAAAAAAAAAAAAAATTATTTTGTAGAAACTTACCCAATTAAAAATAATCTGTGTTGCGGACATGACGTTGCAGACATGACAGAAAGTTTACCATTTGGTTTTCTGTTTACAATAACCTCATTCTTAGGCATATAGCATTAATGTATTATTTTTCTTCATAAATATTAAATAAATTGAGACTGTTGACACATTTTTAATTGTAAACTTAGGTTTAATAAAAAGTAGATATTCAAGTATTTTCAAAGTAAACATAAGTGGCACATATACAAATATATTACAATTTATTAATTATATTATTTATCTTTAATGCAATTTTTGAATCGTAGGGAAAAAAACGTGCAGAATGATCAGGTGATGGATCACATGGCAAAGTAGATAAGTAGGTATCAACAGAAATTGTTTCTAATTGTGGCTTCTCCAAGTATTTGAATTTATTTTCTGCTACAGGCTTGAAATGATGTTTAAGTGTCATGTTTTTGTTGTTCACTGACATTACTTGGCCAGGCCACCAGTGGTCATCAAAAAGTACAGCTATCCATTGGCCTTCTTCAAAAACCTTTTCAGAAGTTGATGTTGAAGCCAGATTAAGTGATGTAGTAGCATGCTTTGATGTTATTTTGGAAAATATTGTGGCTTGATGCATGTTTTGGGGACTTGAAAATGGAGAATTTAAGGAAAATTCAACTGAGAGTGATGTTGTAGGGCGAATGAAATGGAGTGATCTGGTATTGGGTATGGATTTGCACATGCTAAACCGTTCTTTTAACCTTAGTGTCTCTCTTTCAACACTATCTTTGCTTATGAAAACTATTTTGATCGTACCATCAGAAATTTTGCTAGCTACATTAAAAAAAGACTTAGCATCGACAACGACCTCTTTTCCTTGCAGAACTGCTCTCCAAACTCTATTTTTTACAGATCCCCCTATGCCATCAACAGCACCTTTTCCATGCGCTGTTTCAAAGAATGACCAGTCAGCCTCTATTTTTAGTTCCTCTTTATGATACGTTAAATTAGCAAACATAAATCTGTTTTTAAACTGGCTGGCAGCACCATCTGACCAGTAGTGAACTTTTGTTATCGCGCTTATCCTTTGTTTTAATTGTGATAAAATTTCTTCATTGAAAACTTTTACTGAATCTTTACTATGCGATAAGTCATCAGAGATAATTGCATAAGACTGATGATTTAAAGAATTTTCTTCCTTAAAATAGGCAACACAAGTGTATACTGTTACACTATCAGATGCCCAATGAGCACTCATGATCTCCCGATCATGCTTTATTGCATAATTTTCTGCAAAATCGATATGCATTATGACTTCATTATCTGGAAGATTTTCCTTTAAATATCTGAATTCAAAGTGTTGTTTCGATGCATTGTAAATATGCCTTGCAAATGTTTGTAACCGAGATCCAATTTCTTCCTTAGCACAACCCAAGTCGGTAACAATTTCTCTTTTAACAGTGAAACCAAGCTCATTCTGTTGCCACTGATAATATTTGACTGTGTAGTCTAAATTATCCTCTGATATTTTGACATCTAAATATTTTTCAACACCACACACACTACAGGCTCTATCTATACAGCTGATATGGTCATCATCAAAAGCACAAACACTTTCCTTAGCAATTATTTCTGGATTTTTCGGAAGATCAGGGCAGAGAGCTCCTATTCCTGAAAGAATCATACTGATGTTTTCGTGATATATACACATACAGACTTCCTGATCTTTTTTTCCAAATGGGAGAACATACTTGGGACGAAGTTCATGAAACTTGGTCATTCCAATGTTTAAATCGGGATTTTCACTTAAAAACAGCTTGTGTGATTCTCCAATGCTCATCACTAGGTAACGTTTTTGGTGTATTTCTCTCCCTGTAGGTGTTTTTACGGATATTACATCTTTTTTCCCTGGACACATACGGCTAATATCATCTCTAACAAAAAATTGTTTTACTTTCATTTCAGTTTCTTCTGACAATTTATCACTCCTTAATCTGCGGCTACTATTAGAATCTACTTTTAAAATTTGTTCTTGTTGTCTTTTCTTTTGAAATGAACTTTCAATTATTTGCTTTCTTTTCAAAGGAGACATTTTTGATATAACATTTGTCAACACATGAAGTTTCTTGTTTGGGGATTTTGGCAGGGCATTATTTATTTTCTTTACAGCCTTTCCCAAAGATTGTTTGCTTGAGTAGCCAGGGGAACTCATATTCAATTTTTCTGCTTCTACCTTTTTCTTCCTGCATTTTCTTTGTGCCTCTTTATTTTTTGTTCTTATGTGCTCCTTTTGCTTTTCAGTGAGAACCTTAGAATGTCTGTATTCTTTCTTTTTCCTGCTTTCTTCAGCTTTTATAGCTTCATATTTCACTGCATCTGCTTTCAACTTCTGTCTTCTAATGCGAGATCGTTCTGTACTTGTTAATGGCATGATGAATTTATGGGGGGAAATGTATAACAAATTTTTTTTTTTTTAACTACTTATAGTAATAAGTAATCAGATTTCATTAACATTCAAACAAGTACTATATTTTAAATATACCTCTAAGAAAACTTTCATCTAGAAAAACACATGGACAGGAAAAAGATATGCAAATAAGCATGTGTCATACACTAAATAATTTTGCAAAATTATCATAATGTTGCCATTTATAACAACATAATTTAAAGCATGTTTAAGTGTTGCCATAATAACTAATGAAATTGTGTTTTGTTTGATAAATATGAATAAATCACAGTTATAAAATATCTGATAAGGTGTGATTTAATATTTTCCAAAATAATCAACCTGTTGCCATTATAATAACATAATTTGATTATGTTGATGCAACAGGTAGATAATTTTGGAAAATATTTAGTTTGCAGCACATGTTATTTCTATTAAGTTGAAGTTTTTCTTGGAAGTTTGCAAAACATAGTATATTTGTTGTCATGTCTGCAACGTTGTGGACATGACCAATTTAAATTTAAAAAAATATATATTAAATAACAAAAATGATAATTTTTTTTAAATCATAGTGTTATAACATAGTAAGTAAGCAGAGGAAATAACATTTTTAAGAAAATAAACAATATAATAACAATAATACAATAAAAATTAGAAAATTTTTGTATTGAAACACAAATATATTCTTATAAAACCTTCCATTATAATAATATAAAAGGTAAATATGCAGTGTTTTTAGTCACTAATTTTCCCATTACAATGCATTATTTAATATATCATGTATAATTATAAAATATTACGTCTTTTAAATGGCAAGAAAGGTTTTTTTTTTTTTTTTTTGTCATGTCCGCAACTTTGAGACACTATTTTTTTTCATATTTTATGAAATTTAAAGATTTTTTTTTCATTATTTTTTTTTAAGTAATTAAATATTCATAAACTACATTAAATTACCTTTAATTTGATATATAATACTACTGAATTTCATGACATTTTTTTTTAAGCACATCAGGCTACAAATACTGTGAAATCACCCTAGTGTTAGGTAGATTTCGTAAGAAATACTACCTATTACATTCTCCTCTAAGTTGGAATTTTTTAAAAATATTTCCAGATCTACGTAGATCATGACTACCAGAACCCAAAACCACCCCAGTTCAAAACTTTATATATGTCATTTTTTTATGGACACGATAACTTCAATAATTCTGTACAGATCTCTTCCAAACTGATACATTAAAATCTCAGTCAAGTTTGTTAACCCTTTCTGGCACGGAGTAAGTCTGTTTTTGAAATTATGGTCTGACACCAGAATTTAAAAAGTAATTCGTTAGAGAACAAAAGCTTGCTTTTTTCCCCGTACTTTATAAAAGGAAAAATTTAATTAAATAATCTTGGTGCCGTTTGTCCGTTTTGGAATTAAAATTAAGGGTCCTTTTTGTGGACACCGTCCGCTAAAGGGTTAATGAGCAAAATTGAAACAAGGGGGCAAATGGGGGGGGTGAAAACAGAAAAAAACCATAATTTCTTAATTATTATATGTATCAACAGGGTTCGTACGCCTCCTGGAATTCCTTGAAAACTCCTGGAATTCCATTTTTTTTCTCAAGGGCCCTTAAAAACTCCTGGAATTTACCTGTGACTCCTGGAAATTAAAAAAAAACTCCTGGAAAATATTAAAAATACGATATTTTTATTATTTTTTACTCTCCATAATTTTGAGAATATTAAAAATTAAAAATTTATTGATTTGAAGGAAAATCGCAGAAAATCTAATTAAATTTCGTCATGGAGCAGTATTAACTGCAACTGGCACGGTTTGCACAACCGGCGCGAAAAGTGTATTGCGCAGTAAACATGCGCGATCGGCCGCTAAGAAGAACGATTGAACTCGTGGAGAAACATGCAGACATGTTCGCATGTTGGGTGTTTACATTTTATTCAGCATAGAAAAATGCCTGGAGGAAAGTGTATATTTAATGAAATTTGTATTCAGAATGAAAGATATAAGGACTGGTTTGGTTGCTACAGAGTGCTTCCCGTTTTAAAGCAAAATGTTTAATATGTAAGCGGTCTATAGACATTTCAAATATGGGCGAGTCGGCTCTCGGTACATCACATTTAAAATCGAAAAAGCTTAAAGCAGAAAGAGATAAGGCGTTGATAAAAGACTTCCTCAATGCAACTGAGCCGAGTGTTTCGGTCATGAAATACGAAACGTTCCATAATGCTTCTGTGGTCCCGGCAGCAATCATTAAACAATCAGAAACTCTTGATTCTACTGTAGTTAGAAATGAACATTTAAAAGCAGAAACAGTTTGGGCGTTGAAAGTTTTGAGTGGCGATGAGAATATTCAATGAGAATATCGACTTAAAATTTCAAAGGATGTTTCCAGATAGTGAAATTGCCAGAAAATTCACATGTGGAGAAAGAATAATTTTGACATACTTGGCAATTTTATGATATAAAAACAAGGGATGTTTGCAAGATTTTGTTTTGAAGTAAGTGTTGAACTTTAAAATATTATAACTTAAATCTGAATTTCTTGTATGTTCTGAAATTGCATATTAATTTCACTGTAATTTTATTTGTAATTGTTGACTACAATCATAATTAAGTTTAATTAAAATGTTATATGCTTGAAAAAAGGTAATCAGATTGTATTAAAAACTCAAAGTAAATCTCCTGGAAAAAAAATTTGAGACTCCTTGAAAACTCCTGGAATTTACTTTGTTAAAAAGGGTATGAACCCTGTATCAAATCCGTTTCAAGTTATTATTACTTCTAGGAAAAGGATCGAAAATTTATGTATGACAGATTTTTGATAACATTAAAAATGGCCCGAAGGAAGGGGGGGGAATAGGGGTTTCAGAAGAAAAAAATTCATAACTTCGTCAATTCCCAAGATATCAAATCTGCTTAAATTTATTATAAATCTTCTAAATATTATATACAACTTTTATGTTGACAAGTTTTTTATAGTACCAACTCATACGGTAAAAAAAAAAAAAAATAAAAATAAAAATCCCTGCTGGGCTCCACTTACAGGCAGAGGTATATTTTGAAGTGGGTGGTGGTCCCAACTGCCACATCATGGCAAATAGGTTTTTCTTCTGCAATTCCCAATAAACAGGTGCCCCACGTTCGGAGTCTTTGAAATCTACCTGTGCCTGTAGGCCAAATGTTTTTTTTTTTTTTAATTTCTAAATGTAGTATTAATCAAGGTGGTTCAAAACTATTGAAAACTAATGATTAAAAGTTTAATTATGACTAAAGATTGGCGATAAAGTTCAATAGTTAATCTAATTAAAATTTTGCACCATCCTGGTATTAATTAAAAATGCTTTATCAGTTTTACAGTTGCTTCAATTATTATAATATTGTAGATTAAGAACTTCAATAATTTAAATAAAAACAAAATATTCATGTTTTTCTATAAAGTAGCATATAATGATAATTATGTGAATTTTAGAAATTGCAACTAGACATTTATTTTCATTTGACACCTAAGATATTCACAGTAGGTGCCATTTGACGCTTACCTTTCATTTCCCAATTTCTATCACTGGACAAATCTCTTTATATAAATACTAGATGGTATCCGTCAAAATTTGACGGTAAATAACTTGAAAGCTCCTTTAGAAAATATACTTTTATTTTAAATTAATTAAATATTGAACATTTTATGAACTGTTATATTGTGTAAGTGATTTCTATAGATGTAAAACGATAGATCGTGTTGTCAGTCCAGCCTACTCAACTAATGAAGTGAAATAATTTTAAGCTTGTAATTTACATCCTATTATACTTGAATTATTTTAGCAAGAATTTAACTGAAAATATTAATTGAGTGATTTATTTTTACTTACTACAGTCTCAACAAGTGGGTAAGTGTGATCCAAGTTCGCACAAAGGGTTTCGTTTAATATTCCTTTCAAAACACTTTATCCTTTCTTTAAAAAATCCAAATAAATTTCATTTTCTAAAAAAAAAAAACTATTATTCTCGGTTTTTCAAATATCTGAACCGGCCCGATAGCGGGTGAAGCCCACTATTATATTCTGTCATAATAATATCTGTCATGTGGACTAAATGCGATATTTAAAAAATAATAATACTTTCAAAGTTAAACATGTTGTACACATTTAAAATGTTAAAATATGCAAATATTTCCATAATCTGGTTTTTATCATGGTTCGATACGTTCCTCAAACTCATATTTACTATTCTCTATTACTCATATTCATACTCGCTTTGTATTATACTGAAACATTTGAAAAATCCGTTAAACGTGCGATATGACGTCAGATTTTCTTTTTAATTCTCTAATGACGTGTAATTAATCTGCTTTGTGTACATGCACACATACTCATACTCCTTGTATTATTGAGAAATCTTTCTGTTTTATTACCACTATGACGTCAATCTTTTTTTTCAATTGGTGAAACTTTATTTCATTTTTATTTTTCACGTGGAAATCGTCTGATAGAAAATTAATTATTGTAGATAGAATTTCATCATGGATTTTTAATTTTTGGCATCTGCTATAAGGGAAAATGTTCAAATTTAATAAGAAAAGGCTGTTAGAATTTTGGTTTTTTATCTCTATTTATTAAAATAACATGAATTTTTCCAAATTTAATATTTTGCTCTTTGCAGCTGATATTCTGATTTATACACAAAGTTTCAACTCTGTGAGTTAGTTTTCGAGAATGGCTCTGTGACAGAGAGACAACGGAGCGGGAGCAATAGGGTTTCGTGAGATGAACGAAACCCTAAAAATTAATATATATATGATTCAACTCGTGTTTTCTCATGAAGGAAGTATATATTTACTTCTGAAAAAATTCAAGATAGTGCTGATATCAGTGATGATCACGATATTTTTACCAAATAATTTGTTAATCAAGCTTTTTTGGTTAAGTATAGCCAGGGTTAGAAATTGGGAATTCTAAGTAAGGCGCCAAATGGCGCCTGCAATTTTTTTCCTATGTGCCAAACTGCATTTAATGGTTGTAATTTTATGTTATATCATATTTTCTCATTTCTTTTCGAACCCATGTTAATAATATTGTAATTATCTTTATGTGTTAAGGACAAGGGAGGACATAAACATTTTATCTCTGTGTTAATCACTAAAACAAAATAAAAACTGGCTTTCTATAAAATTTTAAAACAGCATTAACTACAATATTTGGATTCTAGAAAAATGTTTAAATAATTTTTTTTTTATAAAGCTAATATCCATACAAAACAGATTTAAAAAAAGAAAAAAGCTAGGCATCAAATTTGACGACCAGGTATAATTTTGTGGTCGTCAACTGCAATAATTTAGTTGCATTTGGCAATTAACTACTGCTAATTTCTAACCCTGAGTATGGCTAAACATGAAAGAACTTTTATTTTAAGATTTTGATGTGAATTATTAGTATACATATATAAGACAAATTTCACTGAGTAATTCAAGAAAAAATTCTCATTATGCATTATTAATAATTTACTTGACCTTTACTTTTAATATTGAAATTTTCTTTATTTTTATTATTTTACTTTAGTGTAAGCATTCATTATAATTTCAAGAGCATTATTAAATTCCAATTGTTTTAAAATTGTAAAACAGTTATCAGAAATCCACAAAATTTTAAAATCTGCACGTCTGGTTAAGTATGCAGGTTTAAGGGAGTCTACTGTATATCCAAATGCCTGGTTATGTTTTTGTCGTTTCCTGAGATTTGCAGTTTCCATGTGTAAGTAAAGTTTAAAAAGTTATGTGTAACAATGTTCCATAGGTTTGTGATCTTTTAAAATAAAATAAATGCAACAAAAAGTTTTTTTTTTTATGTATTGTCATTATTCTGTTTTTGCATTTTTAATAAGGATATTTCTTTCATATGAATGCAAGATTATTTATTTTTCTTTTTGTAGGTTGAGCCAAGTGATACGATTGAAAATGTGAAGGCCAAAATTCAAGATAAGGAAGGTAAGATCTTTATTCATTTTTCAATGTTTTCTTTATAGTTCAATTTTTATACTCGTAGAGATTAAGAACTCAATAATTTTTAAATAAAAACAAAATATTCATGTATTATCAAATTTTGGAAATTTATGAAGTATATTTTCTTAAAAAGGCATTCCACCTGATCAGCAGAGGTTAATTTTTGCTGGTAAGCAGTTAGAAGATGGCAGAACCCTCTCAGACTACAACATTCAGAAAGAATCAACTTTACATCTTGTGCTTCGTTTAAGGGGTGGTGCCAAGAAAAGGAAGAAGAAAAATTACACTACCCCTAAGAAAAACAAGCACAAGAAAAAACGCGTGAAGTTGTCTGTATTGAAGTTTTATAAGGTATGTACTTTTTGATTTTGTATTTTTTTTTTTTCCCTTTGTGGAAACTAAGTTATGCCTCCAGTTTAGAAGTGACATTATGTAATTATAGATCATTCTCGGATAATGGTAATTTTTTTGCTTTTAAATAATGCGTAAAATTTATTTTAATTGATTTTTAGCTAAAATTACAGAATATATCCCTGAAACCACAATTTTAAAATTTCATTTAGTAATCTACATTTTTAATGCAGATTATTTTAAGACTAAACATTTAAAAGCTTGTGGAGTACTTATTCTGAAAGCAACTTTTATACATATATTATATAAATCATTAGGGTTGCTACACTGCTGGGAAAAGTAAAGGAGCTAAATTAAATTTCTTTGCGGTATCCTATTTTCTGGGAATAACGCTGCATCGGATATATCGCCACGTTCATTATAAATGATATGCAATATCAAGTTAAGTTTAGAGCAATTAATTAGTTATTCAGGATTGGCATGTTTTTGCTATAGGTAAGGGGGGGGGGGGGGTCCTGGCTTTTGCCAAAGTGGATAGATGTCCAATTAATTTTTTCAAAGGGGAAAAAAACTAAAATTTGATGAAAGAAATAAAATTAATACTTAGCAGGGTTGCCAAGTCTCCGGCTTTTTGCATACCAGTATTTTATTACAGAAAATGTTATTTTAAATTGCAGAATGCTCTGATTAAATAAAAGATTTTCCGTAATAAAATACTGGTATCCAAAAAGCCAGAGACTTGGCAGCTCTGGCTTAGTTAAAAAATCAATATTCTAAATTTATTTTTGAACATTGATTTTTATAACAAAATTATAAATGAAAAACAATACTAATTTTATATAAATAGGAAATTTAATTATTTATTCAATAATCAATGATTATTTACAATAGAAATGTGTATAGTGTTTGTTTATATGTGTAAGAAATTCAAATAAACATTTATATTCTAAATTCAAATTTTTAATATAAATTTATAATTAAAGCAGAACATTATAAAATGGCTACAGGCTACTGAAAGTAAACAATAACTTTTTGTTCCTTTCTTGGAGGGGGGGGGGGGTCTAGTTTCCTTCACAAGACATGGCGGATATTTTTAATATATAATTTCCAATTTAATAACTTTTTTATTTGTAACAAACTAGTTTCATTAAATAATTATAAATTTTTACCAAAGACTTAAATATCTACATATTTTTAAGACTCATTACATAAAACAAAAATAGCAAAGTTGTATAAAACCTTTTGATAGTTAAAAAAATATTAATGGCTAGTAAAGTACTTTATTTAAGGGGGGGGGATATCTAATTTTTAATTTGGTTCTTAAGCTCCTAAGTATTAGACTGTATGCCACTTATTGTATAAACATTTAAAATATATAAAACTTTTATAATTATACTTATTAGAAAATTAAAAATATTAAATCTAATTGTTTATACCACTATTATCCTTATTAATTTATAATTCTTACTTCACATTAAAAGCCAATAAGATTTTTTTTTTTTTTTTTTTTTTTTTTTTTTTGCCCTGGTTTTTCCCACTGCCCTGGCAAAAATATCAATCTTGCAACTATTAAATGTGTTATGTCTTATGTCTTAAGTTTATTTCATTTACATGACATGCATTTTATTTTTAGTCTCCCCATGTCTATATATAAAAAAAAAAAATTAAGTAGTGCACAGTAGTGTAAAAAAAAATGGACAATTTAAATCAATATTCATGGTTGGCATGCTTAATTTATATATTTTTTCATTTTCAGTACCGAAATTCAGGTTTTTCTGATAGTTAAATTCATGAAGTAAGACTAAAATATCCATTTCATGAGACTTCTAAGCATAATTTGATCTCCCTGTAATAAATTATGTTCCTTCTCTCCATACGGAAACAATATTTTACCCTTACTACTATAGTGTTTACCATAGGAGCTAAAAGGACTGGGTACTAATAAAGGCACAACTAAAGCAGAACAAGATATCTCTAGGTACAACTAACTGTGCATTTCAACTAAAATTTCAGGTATTTTTTCATGGATCTGTAATCGCGTCTGCTGACCCTAAATTAAGACAAGTATTTTGCAATTTCTTATTTGTTAATTGCAGAGCATTTAATTTTCTGTTTTTCAGCCTAATTGCCAGATTTTACATTGTTACCGTTTTCTCTTATTTTTTAAGTACTGGATTGACATCTCAAGTTTCAAATGGATTTTAAAGGTCTAATTAGAATTAATTTTCACCAGTAAATTTTAAGTTCAGCCTCATAAATCATTTTCCTGTAACCTAATTATTTGATTCCCTCATTTGAAAATGCAGGGTTGCACATTTAATAATGTGCAATGGCTTAAATGTTTTATTTTAAATTAAATTACTGTTCTTGTTTGAAGGGGGGGGGGGTCAAGTATATAGAATACACAAAGCTTGTACAGCAGACTAGTGATAGTTCGAACTATGAGTTTATATATGGTGAGAGAATGGAATTTTCTGAATATGTTATGTATTCACTGTAAGTAATTTCAAAATTTGTGGGAAAATATAAAATCTATATATATATATATTTGTCTTACGTGGTGCGAAAATAGGGCTGAATTTGTAACTTATGGTTTGGCAACAGCTGTAGTTTCCAGAGCTCAGACCAATGAACAGACTAGATTGTGTTAGATCAGCTCCGCCTCCGTCCAATATGGCGGTCAGTGTCAGAGCAATGAAAAAAACCATAGAATGAACTAGCAATTATTAAAAATAAAATAACATATACGTAATCCAAAGCATCTGAGATGATTCCTCATTTTAATTATGAGCAATATCGTTAATGTCAAATAAATCCTCAACTCTTATTTAGAATTCATTTACGAATTTCACTCGCTCAAAAGACGGAGGAAAAAAATCAACTGTCTAGATATCAGCTGCCGCCATCTGTTGCTGTATTGATGAAGTAAAAAATAATTCATTTTGTAAAAATCTATAAATCAATTAGAACAATAAAATGTCGAACGAAATTTAAACAATGACAAACAAACTATTTTCCTATCACATAGTTTTTTTTTCTAATGAATTTAAGTCGTGCTGTACAAAAGATCTTTTTTTTTTCATAATATTTAAATGCTCATTAGTAGCGCTAACTAAATGCATTTTTAGTTGTGTTTTCAACGAAGAATTACTTTTTTACATAAAAATAAATTGTCAATTTCATATGTTCAAATGTTTTATGGTAGAATTTTTTCCGGCTACAATTGCTGAAAAAATGGAGCGAGCTGTCACTGCATAGCGGTCTCAATGTGAATTGCTTCGCAATTCACGGGGGGTTGGCAAGCGTTAGCGAGTAGGGGGCTGAGCCCCCTAGTTATTAGAATTATCCTTAACTGTCTTAATTTAAAAAATATATATGCAGTTGATGTTTTAGCAAACTTTAGTTTATATGATCAGGGTTCATACTCATCAGGGGGTAAATTTTGTGTCTTAAAAATCAGGAGAATCTCAGGGGATTTTTTCAAAAAATACCAAAAACCTGGGAAAATTTGGCAAAACGATCGGCTACTCTGGGGAATGAGGGCACTCACTGCTATTCGCATGCTTCGTGAAGTAAAAGCATGCATCTGCAAAATGTTCAAAAATTTGTAAATTTTGCAAAAAATTCTTTAACAAATCAGTAGTTTGTGCTTCAGAATCAGTTGTGAACTTGAGAGTGAAACTTTCACAACTCTTACCTTCGGATGTAAAAACTTAACTTTTGTGATTACCTCTTTTTTTTGGGGGGGGGGGGATACATACTAAGTTTTAAAAAATGTCGTTAGTTTTCAACATGGGAAAATTATTAATCTTGGAAAATACATCAGGGGATTTTTTGGAGGGAAATGAGTATGAACCCTGATGATACTTTCAGAAACTAATATATTTATTTGAAATAAATATAGTTGAAAAATTTGTATATAACAAACTACAAAAAGCATGAGTCAGTCAGTTTTTTTTTTTTTGTTTTTTCTTCTTCCATTAAAACCTTTTATTATAATTTCCCTCTTTTTATTAATGTCTTATTTGCAGGGAAGGTAATATTTGTTTTTGTGCTTATAATAATTTTAAAGGCAAAATGTTTTTATTTAGTTAAAAAAAAAATGTATAATGTAATATGATGAGCACCTAATCCATTCTCTGAGGTTCTTCCTTTGATCTGGCAATCCTGTTGCCCAATGTAACAGCCTCGGAGTTGTGTTGTGAAACTTCTACAGGGTTCTCCTGTTGGTTTCTTTACTCTTCTTTGAGGTGGATGGACTAGATTGGGGAGAACATGAATGAAAATAAGGCTCTGATTACTAATCTTCAGTTATTTTTTAAATGTTGTAATTTCTTTTTGATAAATTTATTATAAAAAATCATTTGTAACCTTTATTTTAATTATGTTTGTATGGATGAGTGCAAATGCAGTAAAGATATGTTTATTTTTTACAGCCAATTGGTGAAAAAACTTATCTTATTAAAATCTGAAATGAACCATTTGCACTAAAATGTATGCTATAATTTGTATTATGTTACTATTTATCCAAAAGTTTAAAAAAAAATTACATTTTTTTTTTTTTTTTTTTTTAAGTGGTGGTTTTCGCACATTGTTTACACTTTGGAATTTATGAAAATTATTCGTGGGATATTTCTGAAAGATGGATGATTTGTACAATTTACAGTGTTTTATACTTGTGTATAACTAAGGTCTAAAATAGAAGTAAATCTATATAATTTGTGTTATAACTGTGCAAGATAATAGAAATCTTGTAGCACATATCCATTGGGTTCTACCAAATACTCAAAAAATGGATTTCTTGCACCCATAGTCTAAAGATGCTTGTAAACTAATCATAAAAGTAAATCTATATAGTAGTTTCTTCTTTTTTTTTTTTTTTTTTTTTTTCAACACAGTCATTGGAGCTTCATTCTTACTTTATGATGAGACATGTGTGGAGTTACCGTTTGATTTTATGTGAAAAGATTATTCGTGGCATATTTCTGAAAGATGAAGTGATTTCTATAATTTTCAATATTTTATTAGCTACTAAGTATTGAAGTAAATCTATATAATTTGTCTTACTCTGTGCAAAAAAAAAAAAAAAAAAAAAAAAAAAAAACCCATTGAGACTTCATTCTTGCTTTATGATGAGATATGTGTGGAGTTACCGTTTGATTTTACGTGAAAAGATTATTCGTGGCCTATTTCTGAAAGATGAAATTATTTCTATAATTTTCTATATTTTATTAAGTCTGAATATGTTTGTAAACTGAGTATAGAAGTAAATCTATATAGTGGTTTCTTATTCTGTTTCTTCAACAGATTGTCATTAGGAATACATTCTTGCTTTATGATGAGGAGATATGTGTGGAGTTACCGTTTGATTTTACGTGAAAAGATTATTCGTGGCATATTTCTGAAAGATGAAGTGATTTCTATAATTTTCAATATTTTATTAGCTACTAAGTATTGAAGTAAATCTATATAATTTGTCTTACTCTGTGAAAAAAAAAAAAACCCTATTGAGACTTTATTCTTGCTTTATGATGAGATATGTGTGGAGTTACCGTTTGATTTTACGTGAAAAGATTATTCGTGGCATATTTCTGAAAGATGAAGTGATTTCTATAATTTTCAATATTTTATTAGCTACTAAGTATTGAAGTAAATCTATATAATTTGTCTTACTCTGTGCAAAAAAAAAAAACCATTGAGACTTCATTCTTGCTTTATGATGAGATATGTGTGGAGTTACCGTTTGATTTTACGTGAAAAGATTATTCGTGGCCTATTTCTGAAAGATGAAATTATTTCTATAATTTTCTATATTTTATTAAGTCTGAATATGTTTGTAAACTGAGTATAGAAGTAAATCTATATAGTGGTTTCTTATTCTGTTTCTTCAACAGATTGTCATTAGGAATTCATTCTTGCTTTATGATGAGATATGTGTGGAGTTACCGTTTGATTTTACGTGAAAAGATTATTCGTGGCATATTTCTGAAAGATGAAATTATTTCTATAATTTTCTATATTTTATTAAGTCTGAATATGTTTGTAAACTGAGTATAGAAGTAAATCTATATAGTGGTTTCTTATTCTGTTTCTTCAACAGATTGTCATTAGGAATTCATTCTTGCTTTATGATGAGATATGTGTGGAGTTACCGTTTGATTTTACGTGAAAAGATTAATTGTGGCATATTTCTGAAAGATGAATGATTTGTATAATTTTCAATATTTTATTACCTAGGTGTAAAAAGCATGGGTGCAAGATCTTCAGTCTTGAAGACATTAACTGATATAATAGCAATTTTACAAGCAAATACTTTAATTTTTTTTTTAAATCTTTTATTGTAAAAGATAAGGTTTTTGACACAGTGCCAGACAATAGAAATCTTGTAGTGCATATCCATTTTATGCCGAATACTCGGGGAAAAGTTTTCAGTTTTGGCTTGGATGGATTTCTTGCACACATGATCTAAAGGTATTTGTAAATTAAGTATAGGATTAAATCTATATAGTAGTTTCTTATTCTGTTTCTGCAACAGACTGTCAATGTGACTTCATTCTTTCTTTATGATGAGATATATGTGGAGTTACCGTTTGATTTTATGTGAAAAGATTATTTGTGGCATATTTCTGAAAGATGAAATGATTTGTATAATTTTCAATATTTTATTAGATCAGAATATGTAAACTAAGTATAGAAGTAAAGCTATATAATTTGTCTTATTCTGTTTCTTTGCCCCAAAAAAAAAAAAAAAAAAAAAAAACTTTCTAGCTTTATGATGAGATATATGTGGAGTTACCGTTTGATTTTTTGTGAAAAGATTATTCATGGCATATTTCTGAAAGACTAAATGATTTGTATAATTTTAATATTTTATAACCTGGATCTGAAGATGTTTGTAAACTAAGCATAGAAATAAATCTGTTATACTTTCTTATTCTGTTTTTACAACAGACTATCATTGAGGCTTCATTCATGCTTTATGATGAGATATGTGTGGAGTTACCGTTTGATTTTACGTGAAAAGATTATTCGTGGCATATTTCTGGAAAGGGAAAATGATTTGTATAATTTTCAGTATGTTATTTAGGAAATGTTTGTAAACTAAGCATGAAGTAAATCTATAATTTGAGGGGGGCGGGACAAGAGGGTGCCAGCCAAGCCACATTTTTGAACTTCTGAGATATTTCAATTGGAAAATTTGATCAAATTCAAATCAAGGTATATAACCTAAAGTTTTTCCTCCAATATCTTAGTAACATTTGAGATATTTTGAGTAACAATATAGCCAGGGGTGATTCTGGTCCGAAAAATTAAAGCCATGATTTCCGAAAATTCGGACATAAAATGTATAGGTATTTCGGCAAATGATCGCCAAAAAAAAAAAAAAAAAAATCTCATCGTTCGTTCGAAGAAAAGTTGCCAATTTTGTCAAAGGATTGGGGGGGAAACGTGACTTTCATCAGAAAAGCGCAAAAAAAAAAGGCAAATTTCGTCAAAAGATCGCGAAAAAACTGCAAATTTTGTCCAGATCACGAAAAAATGGCAATTTTCGTCTTTCAGAAAATTTGCTGTGAATTTCAGAATTTTTTTTTTTTTACTCAGAATCACCCCTGAATATAGCATTACTTAAATGATATTACCATTACGTTCTTTGTAAATATCTTCATTGATGGCAAAATCGAAACTTGTCACATATGTTGGATATTACAATTTACAACATTAAGCAAACAGATTACAATGTTAGATGTATTTCTCTAAAAATGTGGCTTGAAACTTTCTTGCCCCGACCCCTCATTTGTCTTTTTCTGTTTCTGCAAAAAAAAAAAAAAAAAAAACTGCCATTGAGGCTTCATTCTTTCTTTATGATGAGATATGTGTGGAGTTACTGTTTGATTTTATGTGAAAAGATTGTTCGTGGCATATTTCTGAAAGACTAAATGATTTGTATAATTTTAATATTTTATAACCTGGATCTGAAGATGTTTGTAAACTAAGCATAGAAATAAATCTGTTATACTTTCTTATTCTGTTTTTACAACAGACTATCATTGAGGCTTCATTCATGCTTTATGATGAGATATGTGTGGAGTTACCGTTTGATTTCACGTGAAAAGATTATTCGTGGCATATTTCTGAAAAGGGAAAATGATTTGTATAATTTTCAGTATGTTATTATTTAGGAAATGTTTGTAAACTAAGCATGAAGTAAATCTATAATTTGAGGGGGTCGGGACAAGAGGGTGCCAGCCAAGCCACATTTTTGAACTTCTGAGATATTTCAATTGGAAAATTTGATCAAATACTCAAATCAAGGTATATAACCTAAAGTTTTTCCTCCAATATCTTAGTAACATTTGAGATAGTAACAATATGGCATTACTAAAATATTACATTCTTTGTAAATTAGCTATCTTCATTGGTGGCAAAACAGAAACTTGTCACATATGTTGGATATTACAATTTACAACATTAAGCAAACAGATTACAGTGTTAGATGTATTTCTCTAAAAAAATGTGGCTTGGAACTTTCTTGCCCCGACCCCTCATTTGTCTTTCTGTTTCTGCAAAAAAGAAACTGCCATTGAGGCTTCATTTTTGCTTTATGATGAGATATATGTGGAGTTACCGTTTGATTTTATGTGAAAAGATTGTTCGTGGCATATTTCTGAAAGACGAAATGATTTGTATAATTTTAATATTTTATAACCTGGATATGAAGATGTTTGTAAACTATAACGGTATTTGGGGATTGCGATGAATATAAAGGAAAGATTAATAAAAGGGGTGAATCACCAGCGACTCGCACCGGAGTGATTCAGAAAACCTAAAAAATTAGACAAAACCTATATTCAACACTTTCCCCAAACACCATTATAGGCGTGAAGGATAGTGGTCGTACACGAAGCGAAGTCATAAAATTTAAAGTTTAAGTAAAAATTATAAGTTTGATAATATATCTTATATATGAAATTAATAAATAATATTATAAATAAAAAGAAAAGACAAACTCACCCAATTGTAGTTTAATAGGTATTTATTAGAAAATCAGTGCACCAATAATTAATAAATAAATCTCTTCAAAATATTAACACTACGATCTTAAATTGCATATGTACAGACATGAGCTCTACTAATAATATTAATGCATTACGGATGAAATGGATTTTAAAATCACTAATAATGTAGACTTAAATCCTTAGTATAAATTATTTTAAATATTAAATTTCACTTTTTATCACAATACTATATTACATTCTCTTTAACTGAGAATCACAGTTCTTAGTGAAGATAATAAAGTTATATGGCAATATTGTTGCTGGCTCAGTCCAGTGGAAACTACTATATTTTAGCCATCGTCGACAGTTCTTTAAGTACGATACTAGAATTCTAAAGTTTAAAAGTTGTTGCTCAGGAAAGGAGAATAAAAGCTTTAGTAAGTGAACCGCGAAGTAGGTAGGCAGATTAGTATCAATGAGGTGGTTATAACTGCTATCACAATCACAGACGAGCACAAATCAAACAGCCAAATACGATGAATTTGAAGATCACGAATCAGTATTGTAGGTGGAGCATCTCTTGAAGGAGATCACATTGCTGATTCATCCATAACATCAAGCCACCGGCATATAAAATAAAGATGTTGTCAAGACATTTCTCAGAAATCCAGCGTCTCCCATCTTCATCACTTTTAAATGTCAAATATCAGGAAGGTTTCCTTAGTGATTTGAATTTAATATTAGCTTATTTATTTATTTAATTTATTAAAAAGGATTATTGGAAATTTAAATGTATTGTAGTGCTAACAACTGTCACGTACATATCCATCTTGAATCCTTATTTTCGCCTATGAGATGGCAAAAGCCCTCATAACGCGATATACAGTTATGACTACATTTCGTAGAATTTTTTGTAGAACTGAATACTCTCTAGACTTTCCCACTCAGGTTAAAATTCCCGGCGGTTACGGAATAACCAAAGAGAAAATAGGAACCGGATGAATGTAACTGAACAAGCCCCAACAGACCGTAGTCAAAGTTACAGCTAAAATTCTCACTGACACGTTTACCCCTAGCAACAGCATTAAATAGTATTTAGAACATTCGATCGCGACCTTGGAGTGCTGTCAAAACGACCTTGTTCAAATTCCGTGGGAAAAAAGGTTCTTGTTTACTTGAAGCATCTGAAATTGTGTCAATGGCGTCTCCTAGCGAATCTCGACGAACTTCAAAACAGAATAAACGAAAGTAATTAAAAATCGAAAACTGCCAAACTTATGGATGAAAATAAATGAAATTTTAGCAAATGAAATAAAATAAAAAGTTCTTTCCACCAGATATGTTTTGAAAGTAAAAATATTTAATTTAAGGAATTTTGAAAAATGATTATTGGACTTAGAAATTTTGAAATGATATTTGGAAAAGTTTCGCGATTCTGAAAGATTTTGCATTGCTCAAAATTAGCGAATCTGAACTTTCTGAAAAGAATAAAATTAGCAATTAACCATTTTTTAATAAATATTATTAAAAAGGAAATACACTATATTTTAGAATAATTTTATACTGTCTGTATAAGATTAAAATTTTAAATCATAACATAAACTAAGCATAGAAATAAATCTGTTATACTTTCTTACTCTGTTTTTACAACAGACTATCATTGAGGCTTCATTCATGCTTTATGATGAGATATGTGTGGAGTTACCGTTTGATTTTACATGAAAAGATTATTCGTGGCATATTTCTGAAAGATGAATGATTTATATAATTTTTAATATTTTATTACCTAGGTCTAAAAATGCATGTGTACAATATCTTCAATCTTGGAGACATTTTTAACTGATAATAAATTGTACATTATATATTTAAATAATAGAAGTTTTACAAGCAAAAACTTTATCTTTTACAATAAAAGATAAGGTTTTAAAATATCCATTTTAGACGTGGTGCAAGACAATAGAAATCTCATAGCTTTTCTTCATTGACTTATAACAAATACTATGGGAAAGTTTTCAGTCTTGGCTTGGGTGGATTTGTTGCACACATGGTCTAAAGATGTTTATAAACTAAGTATAGGATTAAATCTATATAGTGGTTTCTTATTCTGTTTCTTCAACAGATTGTCATTAGAAATACATTCTTTCTTTGTGATGAGATGTGTGGAGTTACCGTTTGATTTTATGTGAAAAGATTATTTGTGGCATGTTTCTGAGAGAAGAATATTACCCAGATCTAAAACTATAATTTTGAGAGACATTGACTACAGTACAGTTAGTGTCTTGGGTGGGTCGCACACCTTGGAGACGTTCGCCAGAACATGAGTCAGGAGACATTCAGATATTCAAACATGTTTGAATTTCAGAATTTGTTTCCTGACTTGTGTGTAACTCACCTTATCTGTTACTTTCATGTACTCTAAAATTAAACATAAGGTTTTGCTCCAAAAATGATACTATGCTATGGTTAACTGTTTATTAAATTCAAAATTTTAACATTGAAAAGGGTAATTTGAACTAAAAATGGCTTGGATATAGAAAAAAAAAACTTCGCAAATAAATTTGTTTTCACCTTGTCTTCAGAAAGTTTGTTTCTGTGCTGCAAAAAAAAAATATATAATTGATTCTGCAGTATTGTGTTTATTTTATTTGCTGTTGTGGAGAGATGATAAAAATGGAAAATTATCCAGATTACAATAGTCAATAAATGACAAGGAATTGAAATGCTTTCTGATGAAACTATGGAGTTTCCGTTTGATTTATAAATGAAAACAATACCAATGGCGGCTTATTTCTGAAAGCAGTTTTTACTTTATATGTTGTGTAATTTTACTGTATGATATGGATTTTAAAATTTAAGTCACTTTGTGTGTATGTATAAAGAATTGAAAGGATAATGGTTTTAATGCTAAGAAATGAATTGAATGTACTTGGAAGATTGCTTTGTGATGAAATATATGGAGTTTCCGTTTGATTTCATTAAACATGAAAACAAAATTTATAGCGGCATATTTATTTCTGAAAGCATATTGTTATTTTGTCTGTGTCACTATCTGATATTTTAGTTTTTCATTTAAATAAAATTGCTTAAGATTTTTCTTTTTCAATCAGCTTATGTAAAATAGTTAGCTTATTGAATGTATATTTTGTTAAACATTTTGCAACATTGGTTGTACAGGTTAAATTATTTTTTTTTAACTAAGTTTAACAATGTTTTTAAATAGTATTGTAGAATTTCATTTTATTAGAAATGTTAATAGTGTCTGTGTTAGATGAATGTTTTGTGTTTGAAACATTGTAAATGCTAATGCTGGTTTTAAAAAAATTTTTCCCTTAGGTGGATGAAAATGGAAAAATAACAAGGTTGAGGCGAGAGTGTCCAAACGAAGAATGTGGAGCTGGTGTCTTTATGGCCTCTCACTTTGATAGGCAATATTGTGGAAAGTGTTGCCTGACATTTGTGTACAACAAGCCTGAAGATAAATAAGTTGTAAAAAGAAATAAATTAAAAAAAATGACTTAAAACTGTTTTGTTTTTGAATATGGTTTTCTATTCTTTTATGTTCACAGAGACAAAGGAAATATTTGATAAGAATTAGATGGTATTAGCTCACTGGTCTTGGATTGGATGGACTAGAACTCCTATGATAGAGGCTGACGCATCCTTGCAGATTTAACACTCGAATTGGAGCCCAGTCGAAAAACCAAGCTAATCAGAACCTGTTTTATTATAGGAATCTTAATCCCAGCTCCGTAGATTGATGCTGAACTGGGTACCAATAATATAATTTTAAAGTTTTGCAGAATGATATTTATATTTCAGTCCTGTGAAACTTAATTTCACCCATGTATCAGATAAAGTATGTCTGAAATGAAATATTTTCACATCTGTAGTAATTCTAAGTTTAAAGTTTCACTCATAAAGTCTCATCTTGCGTCAGATTCTAAGAAGCTTTAAAAGGAGCAAGACACCTTCAAATAGCACTGTGTTGGACAGCCCTAGTGTAAATAATTTTAAAGACTTTGTTTTATGGAATTTACATTGCAAAAAAAGTGTGTGCCAGGATTCATATGGTGTAGAAAGTTAAATGCCACGTAATTACGTTATACAGTAGAATCTCGTTGCAACGAATGTCACTTTAACGAATATATTTTTGATTGTTTAAAAAAAGTCTTATGGTTTCACACTTAATTATTCAGTTTATCTAATTTCAAATTAACGAATTCATTGAAAGGTTAAAAATATTTATTTCCGTTTTACAAATGTTGAGTTGGCAAGAAATCTCTAAATTTAATATAAGTGTTCTAATAATATATATATATTTTTATTCAATGTGCATGAAAATTTTTTTTTTTTTTTTTTTTTTTTTTTACGACACATTGTAATTTCACATTAACTAATTTTTCAGTATAACTAATTTTAACTGTGCTCTCCAGAAATTCGTTATAACGATATTTAACTGTATGTAAATGGTGATCTATTCAGGTGTTTGACCTTTCATAATTATTTTTTTTTTCTCTCTGGGATGAAATTGCTGTGAATTGTGCCATAATTGTTTTGTCTCTGAAAGGATTAAGCAAATATTGAGTGGGTGAAGCTATACATAATTTTGTTTCATAAACAGGACTCTTCACAAAATTCCAAACACAACCTTTCACAAATTTAATCATTTAAAAGTAAAATCTGACTGTCACTTATCTTCTTAAAAATCCATAAACCTGAATATATCTTATTTCAAATTCTCAAAATTGTGATTAGGTTTTATTTTTTTACCTAATAAAAAAGCTGCTGTTCACAATTTTCTGAAAACAGGATCCTGGTTGAACTCTGGAAAGACCCTTGGTAAATTCAATTACTGATCTTACACTTAATCATTTCAACATTTTATTAACAGAATTGCTTGCAAGTTGAACTATAGAAGGAAGGAAAACTTTATTTAGGAAGTACTGATTGTAATGTCAACAAAATTAATAGAGGGAGGGGGGAATTAGTTATCCTAAAATAGTGGTGAAAGATAAGGAGATATATTAAAAAAAATTGGAAGTTTTAGATAATAGTAAGAGGATTTATAATAAATTTAAGCGGATTTGACATCTTGTGAATGGACGAAGTTTTGAAGAAAAAAAATTCTTCTAAAATCTCCTTTTTTTCCCCTTTTGGGGCCATTTTTAATGATATCAAAAATTTGTCACATAAATTTTCGTCCCTTTTCCTAGAAGTAATACAGTGGAACTCAGTTATACGTTTTGCCCGGGACCGGACAAACGAAACGTACAACTCAATTAATGGTTTACTAGAACAATTTTTAAAATATTTCGTGAAAACTTTGATCCGCTGAAGTGTTTGCTACCTTTTATATTGAAAACAGAAGTTTCCTAGGTAGTACTGCACCCGTGACAGAAATTTTTGGAAATTGAAATGAGAAGAAAAAAAAGTACACATGAACTTATTTTATCTTAAAAGCTTTATTAAAATTATTTTTAACACACATAGAGTACTTAAAAGAAATCGTTGGAATCGCCTTGGCATATAAATCATTTATCAACAGACATTTCAGTAGTTTACTGAATCCTTGTTGAAATAATCACTAATCTTCGGTTGTTTCTTTTCGGCAGAACCGACACTGAACAGCAAATTTTGTATTTCTGTTAATAATGCAGCTGCCTTATGGTTATTATTGCTTTTACTACTGACGAACCGATTTACTAAGTCAAAAGCTTTCACATAAGCTCTGAAGTTTGAGTGGGATCTTTCAAATCACTCCTCGGCCATGTCAGTTCAGTGTTTTCGGTTTCAAAATGGATAAATTGAAAAAAAAATTCTTCCGGGGACGCAAAAACGTAACGTATAACTCAGCTAATTTTTAATGGCAAGTGGTCGGGACCACTGAGGGAAACGTACAACTCAGGTAACGTATATCTGGAGTTCCACTGTAATAACTTTAAACGGATTTGATACGTATCATAATTAAGAAATTATGGGGATTTTTTTGTTTCCACATCTCCCCTGGTTCGATTTTGCCCATTAACGAACTTGACTGAGATTTTATGTATCAGTTTGGGAGAGATTAGTGCAGAATTATTGGAGTTATCATGTCCATAAAAAAGTGACTTAGATATATATAAAGTTTTGAACTAAGGTGGTTTTGGGTTCTGGGAGTCATGATTGGTGTAAATCTGCAAAAATTCTAACTTTGGGGATAATGTAATAGGTGGTATTTCTTATGAAATCTACCTAAACAATTGTACATAGAAATTATGCATACAAAATATATAACAATCAAATTCGTGATAGAATAATTTATCTTGCCTAAAGTGATATTTTCTTTCATTTAGCGCAAGGCATGTGTTTGGCATTGATAATCTTGATTTGTTGATTTTCCCGTCAAATGTCGCCAATATTTCACCAAATTTGGCATATTACCAACTTTGCGACTTTCTTTGCTGCCAACTGTTTCAACTTTTAATTCCAATTGAATTGCATTGACCCCAAAATGACCCACTAATCGAATTTTCTCGAGCATGTGACCTAGGCCAATGGTCTTCTAGTACCCCAAAATATTTATCCTTCAAATGCAATATATTAAATTATTTAATTTTGTAATTAAAGATGAGATATTTTTATTTAGCTGATGATAAACACATCTATGAATAAAATTAAACGTTATAAATACATTATAAATAAATTATATAAAAGAGACAGGGAAAAAATATTTGTAAAAGCTTATTTTATTTAAAGATATTATATTGTACTCTAAAAAATATATATTAATTAAATATTAGGATAAAGTGCAAAGATATTACCATTGTGCTGTTGACGACAAATAACATTAGGGACCAATACAAATCCTAATTTTTATCCAAGATGCTAGGTGCTCAGGATATTACCTGGACTTGCATATAATTATCATTGGTAATTTTTTCTCCATGCCAATCTACTATGGAAGTAGATTGCTTACTCTTGTATTCAAAGCACTATGTAGATGCTTTTATTGGATAATGCACATCGATTTGAAATTTATATTTTTTCTTTGGAATGTTTCTTCTCACTTATTATTGAAAATAAACCAAATAAAGAATTATGATGATTACTATTTAATATATATATATCAAATCAAGTAGAAATAAAAGACCAAGGGTTAGGATGGCTTCTGCAGCCTCAACGGTCGAGAATTTCAAGATGACGAGATCAAGATATACTCTACATCTTCGCTTTCTGGGTGGGTGGGCACCAAATTATACTACCGAATTCGATTTTCCCGTCAGAATTGGCTAACTACACAAGATAATTTATCCAGTCCGGCGAATTACACCCATTTCACCAAATGTTATGTTGAGATACACAACAGAGAAAGAAAACAGTCGCAAGACAGAAACTAAGATTAGCTTAATATGTTTACTATCGCAGAGTTAAGAGAATAAATACAGATATGTTTACGTTTGGCGTGACGCTGAAAATTCTTCCCAAACAACTGGCGGCTTGTTGCTTGCTTTGAAAACCTTTCCCCATCCAATGAAGACAGTCCTTGGACCTCATGATTTGGGCGATAACCGGCTTCTTATTATTGCAAGCCGTTTTTATGGTTTGTTGCTTCTCTATTTATTATCTGAACTCTGGTTTGCTATATGGAACTATTGCAAGATTGGCAACCATTTGTGATATTTTGAAAATTTGCCAGAAACAAAAGATGATGAGGCACAGATTTGGAAATAAACTGAATTTAAGGGAAAATTATGATTAACTAATAAGATTACCAATAAATATTTAAGAAAAAGAATTTTTAACTGAAGGAGGGAATATGAAAAAATATTTAAGATTGAAATAAAATAGAAATTTTTTTTGTTTATTGAAATAATTTTAAAATATTTAAATTAAATGAACGTTAGTCTTATAGGGTGTCTAGCCACCTGGAAAAGTCAAGGAAATAATTTTTTGTGTGCTGATTGGGGGGTTAAGGGAGAAGCAAATTAGATAATTATTTAATTGTAAAAAAATTAAATATTTTAAAGTATGTGCTGGGGGTGGGCAAAGAAATTTTTAAAAAATATATATTAAGGTTAAACTATAGGGTTTTGGTACTAGAGGGGGGGGGGGGGCAAAGAGGATAGCAGTAATTTTGAGGAGGATTTAGGTGATTGATTATTTATTGTTATAATAAAATAAGAAAAATATAATTTTAAAGATTTTATTTTTTTAGGGGCGGGGGAATTTAGATTTTATATATTTATTTAATTTTGAGTAAAAATCTGCCGAAATACAGAAGATTCTCAGCCTTTTTTACTTTTAAATTAATGATAAAGCGGGATTTTAAATGATTAAAAAAAAAAAAAAATTCCTATAAGCCTCCCTCCCACATTCAACCCTTTTTGGTTTTGAAAAAAGGGGGGGGGGCTTACAATCGGGATTTTACGGTAATTTTTTATCATATCCAAAATTGCCACTTTTCCGAAACTTAGAAAGTCATTTTCATTTGTAAATACAAAAGTATTGTATTAATATTTGTAAAAATATAAAATTTACATTTTATTCAGATACCAAGAAATTGAAGAATTTCCCATTTTCTTATAAAGGCAAAGAATCATCCAGAAAATAAGCATTTATCTTTCAGAAATTACCTAATTTGGATTTAAATCGGTTCTTATGTACGTAATTGTCTAAATGCTCACTAAATTATTGTTATTTTGTATTTCGAACATAACCTGAGAATAAAATCTATGTATAGTAATTGTAATAGTAGAATAATGTTGCTTCGAAAATATTGACATGTTTTTCAGAAATTCAGTCAGATCGGGCAGGAATAAAGTTTTGTACTGGCCGAACATTTAGCTTCTATATCGGGTTGGGCTCAGGTTTTTACGATCTTAGTTTTTATACCGATCAGGGCTCTCCGAGATTTTAGCTGTACTTGTATATCGATCTAGGCCAGTATTTTGTTTTTTACGGACTGGAGCTGGCCAGCACTTTTTTTGTCTGACTGGGGCAGAACTTTAACTTTTATACTGGGTCGGGCTCTGGCCGAATTTTCAGATTTTTTAATATATTTTAATAAAAGCAGAAGAATTTCAGTATCTTGACGAAACGATCAATACATCTTATTGAGATAATTATACTTCTGTAAACTGAAAACCTTCCCAGCCCCTACGAAAGACATACCTTTACCTGCTGAGACAGGCACCTGTCTAAAGCGAAATTGTTCATAGGCTCTTAGCGATTCCATCTAATCAGCTTTTACTGTTTTTGTATCCATGATTCAGTAAACCAGTCCTTCGTTCAGGAGGGGTCTGGACCTCCCCCTTGGCTACGCCACTGCTTGCACCCATGACGTAACTAATTTTAGCAGAAACATTATTACCAAATGTTAAATATCTGCTCCTGAAGTATACATGATTAAAATCATAGAACAGGGTTTCTCAAAGTTGGTACGTTATAGGTGTGTTCACAACAAGCATGTGGGCAGCTAAATGAGTCAATAAAAGTTTTTCATCTCATTGACAGTTTTAAAAACAGAAATTGAAGATGACTTACGATTTTATTTCTTCAAAATGTCACAAGCACACCCTAATAATAATTTTTTTTTTTTTTAAATGTATATTTCAGCGATTTTAGAAATACTATAACTACCAGGGGTGGTGTGGGGTGTCTGAAGTTTTAGGTCATCGCCTGCAGTATGTAGGAGCGTAAAATGCAGCATAACATATGTACTTAAAAAAATAGTTAAACATTTATTTCAGCGATTTAGAAAATAAACCACCAAGGTGGGTCGAAAGTTTTAAGTCATTTCGCCATATCTCAGCTACAGTTTTAGGTAGGAGCTAGAGTCCTGCATCGGTTCGGGTTTTTATTCTTGCGGGTCTGGTTCGGGTTGACTCGCTTTTTTAAAAGACTATCTACAATATTTTTTCAGATTAACACTATATATACAATAAGTTCCAGTGTTGCTAATTTTGCAAGATTTTTTATTCAAATAGCTACTAGGAATGTAACGAATATTCGGCCACTATTCGGTATTCGGCCCTTTTGCCGAATACCTGTAGCCGAATATAATTTGATATTTTGTCGAATAGTTGCATATTTGGCCGAATATTCTAAGATATTTGGTTAAATAAGTTCCAGAATATCAAAACAAAATGTGATTTTAAATATTTTCAACAAACAATATTAAAAAATTATATCTAAATACATTAATTATTATAAGAAAAAGAAATCCTAATACTTATGCAATTTTAAAGCTTCATGACAACTTATAAATAACTGTATATAATGATATTACATAAATAAAAATATTTTTCTTACTGCATATTTAGGCATCATGTGAATTTAAGTAAGTATTGCAACATTAATTTCTTTTACATTAAAATACTGCATTTAAAGTTTAAATCTCTTCAGTGAATTTAAAAATATTAACTTTATATCTATTTTTTTAATCTGATTTATAATGATAACTCTTAAACAATGAAATTCATAAATATTAAAAATAAATATTTTACTGTCTTGTAAAAATGTTTAATCTTTCACAAATTAAATCATTTTTCTAGTTTTTAGTTTTACTTTTAAATAAAAAAAAAATTGAATAAATATAGGACTATATAATTACTTTACTAATTAAAAATTAAACATTAGATGTTGATTAAACGAACTAATGAGTTTGATACATTGAAAAGAAAAAAACTTACCTATACTGAAAAAGCATTTAATGAGTTTACTTCAAAATAATATACAGGGGTAACAAAATGATTTATCACTGTAAAGCCTGAAATTGTGAAGCAAAAATAATAAATTTTCAGCATTTTCAAGAAGTCTGTTTCGTTTGGTTTCATATATATATTACCAGTTTCAAAAAACAAACGTTCACTATATACTGTGCTTGCAGGAGCTGAAAGATGATTTCTTGCTAAATTTGCGAGCCTTGGAAAGTTTTCTGCATTTGTTTTCCACCAGTTAAATGGACACTCTGTCCTAGCTATTAAATGTTTATCAAAATAGCAATCTACCTCTCTTAATTTATCTGCTGTATTATTATTAACTTCATTTGACAAATTTGGCAGTGATGACTTCTTATTTTTTATTTCTGAAAAGCAATCCCAAAATGAAAATGAAATTATATTTTAAGAAAATTACCCTTTTCTTG
The DNA here is from genome assembly GCA_963931845.1 of Maratus michaelseni. NCBI lineage: Eukaryota > Metazoa > Arthropoda > Arachnida > Araneae > Salticidae > Maratus > Maratus michaelseni. The sequence continues at coordinate 298,814,586 of OZ007595.1, forward strand.
ACATACAGATTGTAAATTTACTAAGTTTGAGTTGCATGAGAAAGGATATAAAAAGAGAGAGGACACATGCAAGTTCTTATTTTTGGGGGTTAAATGATTTTACTAAAATAAAAAGTTTCATTTTTACAGGGGTAATGAGTTTCTATTTTGGGTAAAAAATATATAAATTACTAGAACTATCTATGGATTAAAAAAAATATATGAATTATTTACATTTTTGAAAGTCAAATATTATCTTATTGGCATCAAAGTATTTCAAATATTACAAAAAATACATTCAGCTGTTATGATTTTTGAACACTCAAACAAAAAAATTATTTCAATTAGTCCTTAATTTAATTTTTGATTTTAAAATTGAAAAAATAAATAAATAACAATTAAAATAATTTTTTTTTAAAGTCAGAGTATTCGGCCGCCGAATATTCGGTATTCGGCCAAATCACTATTCGTTACATCCCTAATAGCTACCACTATTTCCTATTACTAATATTCGCCTTAATTAATCTGTCATTCAATAAGTCGAATATTACTATTTGGAAATAGTGGTAGATATCTAAATTAAAAAAAAAAAAAAAACACTAAATTAGCAACACTGGAGAAGAAAGAAGAAACTTGGGTCTTGATCTATGAATTCGCGTATTAAGCGAGATTTTTTTGCTTCAAGAGATCGAAACTTTATCCCGTATTAAACGTGATATTTTTGCATTAGTCTTATGCGCGACCTTCAAGGAACTGAAAAAATCCACTCCTTAACCGGGTCCAACTATATATATTTTAGAAATATTTTGGCAATTAAGAAAAAGAGACATCTTTAAAGAAGTTCTACCTAAAAAAAAGTTTTAAATAGTTATTTCCTGACAAGATGTTTTGAATATACGAATGCATCCTACGCCCATAGGTTTAACATTAACAAGAGGAAATGGGGAGTTCACTTACTAATAGCCTTAAATAATGAAATTTCTTCTTTTTGTTCTTACAAATAAAATTAACGAAATTCATATCTTTCTTCTATTAATTTCATCTAATGAATGTTATATTTAAACTGTGTGGCTTTGATTTTGGTTAGATGTCGCGTCGTACCAACATTAAGTTCAGACCCCTTTGCATTCAAAAGATCACGGACCTCCTACATCCTACTTGAATTAGCTGTTAGTCAATGATACAAAGGGACACACTGTATATATATATATATATTGAGTCATCCGGGAAGTTCTGTGGTTTTTTGATGATACCAATAAAGCAGTACAAAAGCATAAGATAATTTTATTTATGCTTCAGCAGCTGGTAAATTCCTTTTCTTTTAAAATCATTAGATTATTCATGAAGAAGTTATGAAGGTGCTCTTTGACAATCTTCAAAGAAGCGAACTCCTGGCCGTTCAGAGAATTCTGAAGTAAGCTGAAGAGATAAAAATCTCAAGGTGTCAAACCTGGTGAATATGGGGGGGGGGGGTGACACACAACTTCCCAGCCATACTCAATAAGTCGTTGCCTGACATTCATCGAACTGCGGACCGGGCATTGTCCTGCTGGAAGACAATGCCTCTATGACCAGTCAGTTATGGCCGCTATCAAAACTGCCATTTAGGAACAGTATTTTTCTGAATTTATTTTCTGATTTTGTGGTAACAATTCATAATAAATAATTCCTTTGTAGTCCCACAAAACAATACTTTTCCGGGATGCAGGTCCTCTCTCGATGTTACTTTGGGAAGTTAAAATTTGGCTTACCCTATAATCTTTTCCTTGTAACATTGTATAGATTTCATTTCTGATCTCCAGTAATGAACCATTTAAAAAAAGGAACTTCTTCGGCAAAAAATCACATGCCAAGATTCGAGCAAACATATTCTGCGGAGTTAAAGTATGGGGTACACACACATCATAGTGGCTTACATACCCAAACTTCTTCAAATGATCATACGCTGTACTATTTGGAATATTTAGTCTGTGCTCCTGAACTGTGTAACATGGATTTTCAGCAAAAGTTTCTTGTAAGAGTTCCTCCTTTACAGATGATGGTCGTCCAGAGCAGACATCATCTTCGAGGTTGAAATTTCCGTGCTTAAATTTCTCAAACCACCTTCAAACTGTGTCATCTGCAGACATGAGATTTTTCCGCTTTTTCGTCATTTCCCATTTTCCTCTATTTTGCCATTTTCGGATTTTAAACGCGAAATTCGACTAAAGAACGTGAATTTTGTCAAAAGATCGCATAAAAACGCGTATTTTGTCAAATAATAGTATGAAAAACACGAAAATCGCTAAAACACCGCGAAAAAAAACACGAATTTTGTCAAATGATCATGTGAAAAAACGCAAATTTCGTCAAAGGATTGCGGAAAAAACGCGAATTTTGATAAACAATCGCTGAAAAAACAAGAATTTCGCTAAACGATAGCTGTAAAACGTGGATTTCGCCGAAAGATCGCTGAAAAAACGCGAATTTCGTCAACGGATCTTTAGAAAAACGCGAATTTCGTCAAATGATCGCTGAAAAAATCATGAATTTTGCCAAAAGATCGCTGAAAAAACAAGAATTTCGCTAAACGATCGCTGTAAAACGTGGATTTCGCCGAAAGATCGCTGAAAAAACGCGAATTTCGTCAAATGATCGCTGAAAAAAAACATGAATTTTGCCAAAAGATCTCGGAAAAACGCGAATTTCGCCGAAAGATGGTTGAAAAAACGTGAATTTCGCCAAACGATCGCTTAAAAACGTGGATTTCGCCAAAAAATCGCTGAAACAACGCGAATTTCGCCAAAAGATCGCGGGAAAAAAAAGCAAATTTCGCCAAACGGTCGCTGAAAAAACGTGGATTTTGCTGAAAGATCGCTGAAAAAATGCGAATTTTGCCAAACGATCGCTGAAAAAATGCGAATTTTGCCAAAGGATCGCTGTAAAAACCCGAATTTCGCCAAAGGATCGCTGAAAAAACGTAACATTTGCTAAAAGATTGCAGAAAAAACACAAAATTCAAAAAGTTCACTGAAAAAACATTAATTTTGCTGGAAGGATTGCTGAAAAAACACAAATTTCGTTAAAGGATCGCTGAAAATATGCAAATTTCGTCAAAAAATTGCTGAAAAAATACAAATTTCGTCAAAATTTACTGCTTTGGGTTAAAAGATTGAAACCAAATTTATTTTAGTAATGTAGAAAATTCGCCATGAAATGCGAAAACAAAATTAAATTTAAAAAATCCAAATACTGGCATCAAGGTAACTGGTAAAAATGACCTGGAATCTGGAATAACCACAGCACTGGCTAGTTGGTGCTACTGATAATGGCCTTCAAAAATCTTCCTTAAAAACTTATTTTTTATTTAAAAAAGGGTGGGAACTCTGTTCTATCATTTATTTAAGGTGGTTGTAATTATTAGCATATACTTGGTTTGCTGTTTCAAGAAAAGTGTCTTACTATTTTCAAAATTTTAATTTTAAAAAATGTTCATGCCAATGAAGGGTTTTATTAATATGCTGTATCTTGGTTCAATAGACTTTTTGTTAGAGTAAGTAAATAATTTTTTAATTTACTCAAAGCTAAATTGATGCAATATATATATTTAAAAATATGTATTTTTGAGTAGCAATTATAAAATTTGTTGCGCTTGAAATTCATTATTGATCAAATGTCGTTCGCGCAGTTTTCCTCTTTTTTTGCTTTTTTGTCAATCTTATCCCTGCATCTGAAACAGCACTTAATCTATACAGGGTATTTCAAAATTCGACCGACAAATTAAGAGGGGTGATAGAAGACATCAAGTGGATGAAAACTTACCATAGAACATGGGGTCGCAAACCCTGTTTAGTGGGAGAAAATCGCAAAAATATTTATGAAGGGCGTGACGTCGAGTGAAACAAAAAGGGCCAATAATAAATAGATAAAACATTTATTTGGCGTAAAGCATGATTACAATGCATTACAGTTCAACGTTAAAAGGATACTACGAGACATTTTATAGCAATACTAGCTGTTACCCGTGACTTCGTTCACGCAACATTAAAAGAAGAATAAATACATTAATTAAGAAAATATTTCACTCCCGATAATTAAAAACGTTAAAATTAACTAACTATTTATCACATTTCATAGGCGACAATACGGTATTTTTTTGTTATAGGGACCTTGACATAACTCAGTCTTTAAAAAGTGAAATTTTGTGCCAAATAATCGCGAAAATGAAATTGCAACCAATGCAAAAAGGAGGGCCAAATAAAATCGTGGAAATAGACGAATTGGGTAAAAACAAATGTCAATTTTACCTGATAAACAATTTTACTTTTAACGCCTTTGTGAAACGTTTTAACAGCCATCCTTCAGAAAAACATTAATTGGAAATAGTACATGCTTTTTCTTTAAATTCAGTTCTGCCTCCTTGGTTTAATGTATAACTGAAACGAATCTTATTTTCTAAATGACAGTATGTTGACAGGCAATTTTTGTTCTCCAGAATAAATTGATTCATGAAGTTTGAATATGTGAAAATATGTTTTTATTTTTCGGATAATTTACTGAAATCAAGATTTTGTTTTCACCATCTATTCAAAGTGAAAATCAATTCTGTTTTTCAGTTTTAATGAGAAAATGGTATAAAAAATATACAGATCTATTTTATTTCTCCTTTTTTATACACAAATATGGAGTAATTTACTTTCCTTTTTAGAAAAACTTCGTTAAAATTTACAAAAAAAAAAAAAAAAAAAATCTTGGCATCTAATTTAATTTTTTAAATTCTGACAGTTTGTGTAACATCCTCGGATCAATGATAACCGGTATAAAGTAAATCACGTTGCGTTCGATATTCTGGCACTGTAAATGAAAATTGTAAATTCACGGGCATTCTCCGTGAATTGCTGCCGTAATTTTCCGGGAAATGCCCCCTTTTCAAAGTAAACGGTCCATTTCAGTAAATTTCATGTTTTTACAGGCAAAAACCGTTTATCTAATAACAAAGCTCGTTTATCTAGTCACAAAACCGGTTTTCTTATGGACATTGCCTGGAATCTCTGCTGCAGTAATTTTACTGCAGCAATTTTTTACAGTGAGGAGTAGTTGCGAAATACAAACATAGATTCGTGTTCATTTTCCTTTTCTTAAAATTATGATGCGATTTTTAGCAGAAAATTCTCATCTGTATATAACGGATATTCATGCTTAATAATCAGTATAGATAAAAAAAATATTTAAATTTTTCGTTATAAATATGGCGTGAAACTCATCTACTTTCTATACTTACTGATCCTTGTATTATTAATGTAAGGAATTGATTCACACTCATTTTAAAACACATTGGAAAATCCCTGTTTTATTTCAAATATGACGCCTCTTTTCCCGCAGAGAAATCCCTTTTTAATGACATAATTCTTGTTAATTTTCTTTTCCAGGCAATTAATTTCAGTACTGGCATAGGGGAAATTATGTTGCTTTAACGAAATAATATTAAATCTTTAGTTTTTATCAACAAAAATGGAACTATTAACATTCGTCATTTTTTTTAGGTAATCGAGTTATTTCTTTTAGTTTTAAGAATGAAAATAAATATTTCTCGCTATCCATGACATCATTTTCGATATGGATAATTTTGCGGAGCACATTATTGACATTTGCTGACCATTTTCTTTTGAAACTTCTTTTTACTTTTTTAAAATTTAAATAAAAAATACGGTATAGTTATATTAGCCCCGCGCAGACGGTAAAACGCCAAGAATTATTACCATACAAAAGAAAAAGCGAAGAAAAAAAACCCATGATCATTTTATTTCACCAATCAAAGATATCCGCTTTATTTTTGATGTATGGCATCATATTCGCCTGTTTCCTATGGTTACTCATATTGAAACCTTGTATTATTATCAAAAACTAAAAAAAGTACGTTTTATTTCTAATAATATTATTTAATCTTCTTTTTAATTCTTTAATTTTTTTATTTCATTTTTATTTTTCAGGTGAACATTTTTCAATTGAAACTAAATTGTTGACTAAAAATTATTATTCCGGAATTTGAATTAGTTTTGGCAACGATAAAGTATTAGCAACGGTAAAGTAAATTTAACCATGTTAAAATATTATACGAAAAAAATGTCCATTTACTCTCTATGAAAAAACGAAATTTTGAATTATTAAGAAAAATATTTGAATAAAATAAACAAAACCCAGCCTATGTTCAAATGAGGGTTATAATCAATCTGTATGCAAAAATATAGGATCATTAAAGGCTCCATTTTGACACTGGCTTCAGCCTAACATTTGCGCACAATCAGATTTATAATATTATTAGGATGTTTTAACGCGTCCGGCAATCCTTCGTCCGTCGGTGTCGGCTGTGCAATGACCTTCGTGTCCGCAACTTCGAATAATTTCTATAAAAATGTGTCGTCTCCTTTCTGACGTTGAACTGCAATGCATTGTAATCATGCTTGACGTCATATAAATGTTTTTCTATTTATTATTGGCCCTTTTTGTTCCACTCGACGTCACACCCTTCATAACTATTTTTGCGATTTTCTCCCACTAAGCGTGGTTTTTTGCCCCATGTTCTACTCTAATTTTTCATCCTCTTGATGCCTTCTATCATCCTTCTTAATTTGTCTGTCGAATTTTGGAACACCCTGTTATACAGCACAATTTTACGAGTAGTCTGACTAGCATTTTTACCTTTCTCGAAATAAAAGAGCATAATAAGACGAAAAAAATTGTATAGCCCTGAAAGGTGCCTTTTTATATATACAGGGTGATTCATAAAAGATGGGCAGAACTTTAAGGGGTTATAGTACACTTAAAGACAAATAATATTAAATAGGAGACTAAGGGTCCCAGACGTATTCCCAAGGAGATAGGGGGCATTAAAGTTTAGGGTCCGAAATTTCAAATGATTATAAAACATGGAAAAATTGGTCGATTCGTTTGCGGTTTTTGCAAAAAATTTTCTTTATGCCAGTATTTTCTTGAAATAAAATTTTAAAGTTCAATTTCAAAAAATGCCGATAGGGGGCGCTTTAGACTTTGGAGTAACAAACAACTATTTTTTAACGTTATTTTTTGTATTTCTTTAAATGATTTCGAAAGCTTAGACTTAAACTTAAATTTTGATCTAAAAATCTGAGTCCTAACGAGTAGTTAAGTAGCGTAAACTGAAATTTGAAATTTGAAACCCTTCTCCCCAGGGCCTGATTACCGCAGGGGCAAACGGGGCAGCTGCCCTGGGCCCCCATCTCAAGGGGGCCCCCAAATGACAAATTTTCGTAACCCAATGTTTATGTTCCTGCATATAAGAAAAAATGAAAAAAATAGAAAAAAAATACTTTTCATTTTCTTTATATAAGATCTAAGATTTGCGGGATCTACAATCAGCTGATCAACCAACCCTTGTACTTAAACTGGAGGTCAGGGTAGTTCCAAATTTTCCAGGAAATATGTTAACACCATTACAAGGCTTAAAAAAAACAAGTGAATTAAATTAACCAAATACATATAATATATTTTTGTAATTGAAAATATGTTGACGATTCCATAATTAATTTTAAGAAAATAAGACTATTACAATATTGATATTGCATATTGTATTTGCATGTGAAATGTATAAAATGGAATTTTCTGATATTTATATTTAACAATAAAAAATTTTCTGTGTATATATGTGTTTATCGAAGAGTTTTTTTTGTAATTTTATCTTTAATTCCATAATTATCCATGTTGCATCTAACTCAATGCATCATAACAACAGGTGATTCATTTTAGTTGTGCATTAATTCTTAAAAAAATATTTTATGTTTCCTTAAAACATTACATAAATTTTAAGATATTTACTTAAATTTTGCTCTTCTACTTGTTAAATAAATTTTTTTCTTTTTGCATTTTCAGTTCACAACCTTATAAGATGTTATTCAATTTGCATTTGTTTTAATCGATCTATTTTTACATAAAGTAATGATGAATTTTACTTACTGTCTTGTTACCTGGTGTAAAGAATAAAACGACTGATTTTTAATATTTAAATTGGGGTCAGGTTGGTATAAAATCAAGCTTTTTTTTTAAAAAAAAAGAGAAGGTGCTAAAACAAAACAAATATACATATTTTTAAACTTTTGGTGCATTTTATATACATTTGATTCATATAGATTAAACATGAAGCATATAAACATTCAATTTTCTTTGATTGTTTTCTCTCAGTGATGCATTTAAAACAGCATATTTTGATACCATCACTTTACCCCATGGTGAAAGTAGTTCTAAAATTAGTGTATATTTAAATAAAAGTATGTAAATATTATTTTGGAGATAAAAATACATTGAAATAAATGTATCTTAATTATATTTAAAGGTACAAATGCACAAAAAATATTTTTCACATATTATTTAATTAAAGAAATTATGTCCACAGCTATCAAAATTAGGTTCACTTAGTATGTTAATTTTTAAGAAATATTTTATGTTCCTTAACAACATATTACATAAATTTTAAGATATTTCCTTAAATTTTGCTCTAGTACTTGTTAAATGTTAAATTCACAAATAATTTTTTGCATTTTCAGTTCATAACCTTGTAAAATGTTGTTTAATTTGTATTTGTTTTCATCTACACACTTTGACCTTGAAGGGAGGTGGGCTTTGAGACCTATAGCTACAAGGCTGTCATCTCGAATGATCCATATACATTTATTTATTATTCACAGAAACATATACATGAATTCTACAATTACATACATCTTGACGAGATAGTACAAGGAAACATGACAGCACAAGAGACACAACCTGGGGGTTCCACACAAAGTGTGTGTGCAATGGAACCAGTGGGAATTGAACCCACAACCTCGTACACTCGCAAGCGATTAGTGGCGTGGTGCCTTAACCACTCGGCCACGGAGGCCCCTGATCTACCCATTTTACATAAATAAAGTAATGGTAAATTTTATATACTGTCATGTTACCTGGTGTAAAGAATAAAACGACTGATTTTTGATATTTAAATTATACTTCTTAATATAATATTTTTCTAAATAGAATATTTATCAGACAGTAATCAGTTTTTCTGTGTTAATACTGAAAATAGCTGACAAGTAAGTGAAGTATATGTGAGTTTGCAGGTGTCATTTCCAGGGTTTTTTTTCCTTTTTATTTTGTGGAAAGTAAAGGTTATTTTTATGAAAAATAACATTTTATAACAAAAGTTGAAATCCAGTTATTTAAATTTGAACTAAGCATTTATTAACAAAAACTTTTTAAAATCCTTTTGCTGCAGGTTTCCTCTCTGGCGAACTTGCTTGCTTAAAAAATACACATTTTAAAACATCACAAAAAGTAAATTGTGAGTTTTTATGGAATATAATTTTGTGAAAGGGCCTATTTTATTAAAAGGAATTTTGTGAAGGGACCTGTTTTATTAAATAGAATTTTGTGAAGAGTCTCCAAATTTTGCCTGGATCAACCCTTGATTTGTAAACAATGGTAAATTCATTCGTGCTTTGGTAAAAGAAGACAAAATGCCTGAATAGTTTTTGGTTTTATTTATTGCTATCTAAAATCGTTTCTTGCAAATGACTAATGTATTAACAATGAAATTTTGTGTCTTATGTAGCATAATCTTATCTGATTGGGAAAATTTCAGCCCAATCCAACTAGTAGAAGCCAAGATATCAAATCAGAATGTATAGTTTTAAATTTGTTCTATAATTTCAAAAATTATAATGTATAAAAACGCTTTATATGTGCAATGGGTACTTTTCCATTAGCCGGGCACCAGTTAAAGGGCAAAACTGGGAAATTTCATTAGTGGCCAGTAGTAGCAGTTTTATAAAAACTTTCCACTTTCTTTAAACTAGTGGACACATTTTTATTTAAAAGTTCTAAACACTAAACTTTTATTAAAATTTCAATTAGTATTAATCTAAAATTAAATAGTCCAAATAAAAAATGTGTTATAAACATATTTCAACCAGCAAAAATAGAATCCTTGATGAAATACAAAAAATTTTTACTCTTTCCTTGTAAGAAAGTGGCCCTGTAGCTGGTGGTTAGTGCTAATTTTGTCCCTTAACACCAGTGATATATATACACATCTATACACATATATTTATATGTATATACACATGTGTATATATATGTGTGTATATGTATAGAAATCACTGGTGCTCCGCTAATGGAAAAAAACTGTGTAATGTTATCGTAGCAAAAATATTGCATATGAAAATTTTGGTATAGGGGGGCCCCCAAAAATTGAAGTTTGCCCCGAGCCTCAAAGGAGCTTAGTCGGGCCCTGCTTCTCCCCCCAGAACAAAAATCAGTTATTCCCGATCTTTGTGTCGTAGATTAGGCTCTAACTACTGCCGCGTTTTGCTAAAATTATTCTTTATGTCAGTATTTTCTTAAAAATAAATTTTAAAGAAAATTTTCAAAAAATTCCGATAGAGGGCGCTTTAGACTTTGGAGTAACGAACAACTATTTTATACCGTTATTTTTTGTGTCTCATTAAATGCTTTCTAAAGCTTAGACTTAAACTTAAATTTTCAGCTCAAAATCTGAATCGCTGAGCGTGGTTCAGTAGCGAGGGGAGGGGGTTCAAATTTCAACTTCTGAACATAGTTCAGTTTGCACTACTTAACCATGCCCAACGATTCTGTGCTGTGATACGAGGCAAAAATACAACTTTCGTCAAGGACTGCATAGTCGGAATTCACTCATAAAGGCACTGGCACAGTTGGAAACGTCGCTCATGCAAACGTTAAAGCTCCATTCCTGACGCTAGTCACCGGGTGAAGAAGGAAACAGAAAGTATGCAAATGTCAAATGGGGAAGAAGAAGAACACGTATGCAAAATTTCGACACGATTCAGGCATAAAAACCACTGAACGGTGAGTCAAGTGTAAGTCGCTGTAGTAATGAATCGGAAGATGGTGCCCTTCACGAATAAGGAAAAGGCTGAGATGCATTTAATTTACGGAGCGGCAGATGGAAATGGTGCAGAGGCACAACGAATGTACGGAGAGCGATTTCCTAACAGGCGGTTGCCTAACCGCAAAACTTTCGAGCGCTTGCACAGACAGTTGTGTGAGACGGGATCATTTCTCGCTTCCCGGTCGAATGCAGGTCGTGCAAAAAAGGACGAATCAGTAGTTGTTGCAGAAGCCTGGATGTTCTGGATGTAGTAGCGGCGCAGCCAAGTACAAGTACACGAACAGTGGCTAGCCAGGTGGATACCTCACAGTCCACGACTTGGAGGGTACTGAAGGATGAACATTTGCTCCCGTTTCATGTGCAACGAGTCCAGAAACTGTCTCCAGGGGATTATCCAAATCGTATTGAATTCGCCCGCTGGTTTCTGCAGCAGAACGCGCTAAATCCACATTTTGGACGAACTGTGCTTTTCAGCGATGAATGTACCTTCACACGTGAAGGTACATTTAACACACACAATGCACATGTATGGGCGGATGTCAATCCACATGCTCATCAGAGACGCTTTTCCATCAATGTTTGGGCAGGAATCCTCGGAGACCACCTAATCGGACCGTACCTTCTTCCTGAACGCCTCAACGGTAAAATATACCTCACATTTCTGCAACATGTGCTGCCAGACCTGTTAAACGTTGTTCCTCCACGCATCCGGCGGGTCATGTGGTTCCAGCACGATGGAGCGCCAGCCCATTACGTACGAGACGTCCGCAACTATCTGGACATCACATTTCCGAACAGATGGATTGGTCGAGGTGGTCCTGTTGCTTGGCCTGCTCGCTCGCCAGATCTTTCACCCCTCGATTTCTTTTTTTGGGGACGATTGAAGGCTCTTATGTATGAGACACCCATTGAATCCCCCGAGGAACTGGTCGCCAGACTTTCCGCCGCTGTAGGGGAAGTGCTCGAAAAGCCTGATGTTTTCGCGAATGTTCGCCGTTCCATTCGTCGCCGTTGTTCTGCGTGCATAACCTCTGGTGGTCACAATTTTGAACATTTATTGTGATTACATGTTAATAAATATGCTTTGGTAACATAATCCTAATTTGTGTCTTTTTACCTCGTATCACAGCACACAATGTGTGGACATGGTAAACTGAACTGTGCTCAGGAGTAGAAATTTCAAACCCCTCTCCCCAGAAACTTAACCACGTCTAACGATTCAGATTTTGGGCTGAAAATTTAAGTCTAAGCTTTAGAAAGTATTTAATGAGACACAAAAAATAACGGTATAAAATAGTTGTTCGTTACTCCAAAGTCTAAAGCGCCCTCTATCGGAATTTTTTGAAAATTTTCTTTAAAATTTATTTTCAAGAAAATACTGACATAAAGAATAATTTTAGCAAAACGCGGCAGTAGTTAGAGCCTAATCTACGACACAAAGATCGGGAATAACTGATTTTTGTTCTGGGGGGAGAAGGGTTTCAAATTTCAAATTTCAGTTTACGCTACTTAACTACTCGTTAGGACTCAGATTTTTAGATCAAAATTTAAGTTTAAGTCTAAGCTTTCGAAATCATTTAAAGAAATACAAAAAATAACGTTAAAAAATAGTTGTTTGTTACTCCAAAGTCTAAAGCGCCCCCTATCGGCATTTTTTGAAATTGAACTTTAAAATTTTATTTCAAGAAAATACTGGCATAAAGAAAATTTTTTGCAAAAACCGCAAACGAATCGACCAATTTTTCCATGTTTTATAATCATTTGAAATTTCGGACCCTAAACTTTAATGCCCCCTATCTCCTTGGGAATACGTCTGGGACCCTTAGTCTCCTATTTAATATTATTTGTCTTTAAGTGTACTATAACCCCTTAAAGTTCTGCCCATCTTTTATGAATCACCCTGTATATACAGTATGCCCACTAAAGTCCCTTGCCACCCTCTTAACTTCGGTATCGCTGCAGCTATATAAATAAAAGTAATGTCTAGGTATAGTAAAGTAACCACGCGCTACTCAATGAAACCACATACGGCGCCACCTGGTGGAATACTGCGGAGTTAGCATTCCTATCTCGAAAACGGAAAGAGATAGAGAAAAAAGTGATTTACAAAGTTGTAGAGTATCATCGATTTAGAACAAAAAAAAACACCTTGTGGGCATTAATGCGAAGAATAGAACTTTTAAAACGCGCATTTGTTTTTCCGTGATTTCCTACACTGTGACGTGATAACACGATCTTAGAAAGAAAAAACAACTAGTTATAATAATATACCTTTATTTTAGATGTTCAAACTTCTCACCGTCAGCTGCAATGCATATTTGGATGCTTGTTTGAATTTCACGTTGCCTACGTTGGAGCATAGATGGTGACACGTTGGCACAAGCGTCCGTAATAGCGTCGTTTAATGTACTGCAATGTTTGTGGAGGGGTCACACACACAGACCTGCTGTTTCATAACTGGTTGTTTCTTTCTTTCTAAGAAAGATCGTTTTGTCATTTCACAGTGTAGGAAATCACGAAAAAACAAATGCCCGTTTTAACCGTTCTATTCTTCGCATTAATGTCTACAAGGTGTTTTTTGTACTAAATCGATGATACTCTACAACTTTGTAAATCATTTGTTTTCCCTATCTATTTCCTTTTTCGAAATAAGAATGCTTACTCCGCAGTTTTCCACCAGGTGGTACCGTAGGCGGTTTCATTCAGTAGCGCATGGCTACTTTACTATACCTAGACACCCACTTTTATGAATGTAGCAGCAGCCGTTCCGAAGTTAAGAGGGTGGCAAGGGACTTTAATGGTCATATTGTATATATATATATATGGGATTTTCCCCCTAAACATTCTGCTAACATCTTTACTTTACCTCGTCTGGCATTATGTTTGTACTTAAAAAAAAAAACTATGAACTATTTTTACTATTATATTTAATTTTTAACTATAAATTATCAATTTTTTAATAGCTATACTTAACACTATCCTATTTTTATGTAGTCCAAATTGGACTACGGCTAGACATTTCATATGGCTCTCTCAGGATTTGTTTTTAATTTTATTAAGTTTAATTTTTCACCGTTCGAACCGCGATTTTTGAAATTGTGTTCGATTCAGCACCTTGGCGGAAAATTTTGGCGAAAAGCCTTGGCGAGAGCGGTGTTTGAGAGGAAATTGAAATATGGAACTCCGATAGCTCGTGTCTGGTCTCTGGCGTTCCTTTCGCTGTCGTCTGTTGATCTGTCGTGGATTCGGCAAAACTGTTGTGTTTACTGATTTTCTATTACTATGTCAACTTATTTTTGCGTCTGTTTTTGAATTTTATTCGCGTTACACGTTTGTTTTACTAATAACAATAAATAAAGAATCGCTACTCCCCCCCCCCTTTTTTTTTTGTTTCTTGTGTGTTTATGCTGAACGAGCATATCATTTTTTTTTTTTTTTTTTTTCTGAATTAGCTGTATTATTGTTATTGAATCAGGATATAGTAATAATATGTTTATATTTTATTTTTGTCATTTTATTCTATAGATTTTCACTGTAAAAGATATTTTGACACATTTAATATCTTTCAACGGATGGTGTGCTTTGTTGTCAATTGTAAAATAAAATGTTTAAGAGTAAAATTGAGCATAAATATTTCTGGAAAAATTTTAAATATCTTGTCACAAGACTAGAACCAGAACATTTCATAAAAATCTTTCAAGAATGCAAGTTAAAGAATTGTTTATTAAATATAAACATTTGTTAATAATAAAAGTTGATTTTGTACTTAAATTCTGCCTTTCAATATAACTTATATGTTTCTTAATATTAAAGGTAAAATTAGAAATAAAATGCAATTGAAAAAACTTTTAAAAGAAGCGAAATTATTCCTTGAAATAATTTTTTTTGGCTAATTCTGGTGTTGACATGAGAAAAAAAAGGTTTCGAATTTTATTTCTTTCATACTTAAAACTTTTTTTTATTCAAAATTAATTGGTGAATTCAATTAAAATTTAATTATACTTTTCATATTTTTATTTTAAATCATTAGATGAAAAAAGTGTGACAAATGTATCATAAACTGTAATACTGTAAAAGAAATATTTCAAAATTGTCAGCAAATACTGTATAGATTTTTAAGAAAGGTACTATCCAGCAAATTTATTTATTTTCTAATAGAGTAAAGCCTGTATAACAAAATCTTGCAATAAAATGAAAAAAAAAAAAAAAAAAAAGAGAGAGAGATGGTCCAGCGCCCCCCCCCCCCCCCCCCCCCAAAAAAAAAAAACAAAACAAAACATAAAAAAAAAAAAAAATAAATAAAATAAAAGTACTTTTATAGGTACATATAAAAGTACCTATAAAGTACCTACCAGTAATAAAGGTACACATATTACTGGTTAGCCGGGCGTCAGTAATATATGTACATATATAAACACATATGTATAGATTGTGTGTATGTATATATATGTAGATATGTGTATATATGTATATATATGTGTGTGTGTGTATATATATATATACATGTATTAACACTGGCGCCCGGCTAACCGAAAAGTGCCTAAATAAATAAATAGAAATATACAGTCATACCTTATAAGATGAAAATAACCTGTATAAAATGGAATTTTTCGCTGGTAGTTTGCACTTCAGGTTTTATTGTATCATACTTATGGCAGGGGGCCCTGTATAGGAATTATTCCCGTGGCCCATGGTTTCTTTGTGTGGCCCTGATATCAAGACACATTTTAATGGCTCAAACAGGAAAAATTACATGGTGGAAGGGTGTTTGTAAGTCAATAACATACCAGGTGAATGGAATGGATACATTGAAGTGCTTTTAATCTGTCCTTTTAATTCTGCATACTCAAATGGGTTGTTTCTTCTTTTGCATTAATTCCTTCTAAACTGAGAAATCTATTGCAAAATTGCTCTGCAAAAAAGAAATTGTTGTACTATGGTGAACTATGATAAAGAAAATGAAGAGTGCAATGACATATTTTAATAATGTAATTTGTAATTATCAATATTAAGTAATACACAGTATGTACTATGTAGCAATAGCAATGCTTACATTTGACCACAGTATATCAGTATTTTTAAGTAGATTTCCTAAGAAATACTACCTATTGCATTCTCCCCTATGTTGCAATTATATATTTTTAATAATGTCAAATCTATAAAACTGCATATCATAATGATATTAAATTGCAAATTATAAGCTGCATATGGGCAAAAATTAGTTTTACATCCATGGAAACTAATTTTTCTTAGAAATAGCAAAATTGTTTTTCTCTCATCGTATCCTTTCATCTAGTAGATGTACCTAAGATTCCTAGCTCCTGTGATAAAATAAAATAAAAGTATTTTGGTGCATTTTTCACTCATATGAATTATTTTGTCCTAATAGTTAAGTCACAATAATTGCTTGAAAATAATGGTTTATTAATTATTAAGTATCTAAAATTTATTTATAAACTAAAATGGTTGTTGGCTGTTGTTGTAAATGTTTTAGTTTTGGTAATTTCATGCTCAGTTATTTTATCATGTAAATATTAAAATGCACAAAAGATTAACGATACGCTGTGATCTAAAATACATCCTGATCCTTCAAACTATCATATTAAAAATTATATAGTTTGAAAACCAAATTTAAAATTAAATTCTTGCAACGAAAATTGTTGCATGCTGCATGAAATGTATAAATAAATGAATGATTGAATGTATTATCATAGGCTTTTGGCAAAATTCAGGATTTTATAAACTTTCATTAGTGTGGAGTGAATTTTCCTTTCCCTCTGGATTTGCACTAATGGCTGGTTTCACCAACACAAAAGCCCCAGAATTCTTCCCCCCTCCTTCCCCGTCACACACAAGGAAAAAGTGCTAATTTGGGTAGACAAAAATCAATTTTTAAAACTTTTTCAATATGTTAGGTAATTTGCTTAAATAATCTTTAATAACGTCTGCAATTGCTCTGTGTAGAAGGCTATATATTTGTTGGCACATGTTTCAATTTATTTTTCTGTTGTAGAGTGCTTTCTTAGAAGTACATTATTCATTTTACATTTCTTTGTTTTAAAATTTTATTACTTTTATAATTATTTAAAGAAATAACTATATAATAATAGTTAAATTAGTTAATAAAAAATTTAACTATATAAAATAGTTAAAACTCAAATTACATTCCAGCAGAGAAAATACAAAAGTGATTTTTAATCAAATTTCTTCTTGTAGAGGTCTTGAATTGTAGAGCGTTTCCCTTTATCTTAAAATGCGAAATAGGGACACATCTAGTTATACATTATTTTAATAGAAGACATCACAGAATTGTACCACTCATTGGTTCTTAAACATTTTGCTTCTGATGAAGCATAATGAATACAAGTGTAATTGCAATTGTATTTTCGCTAGCATTCAGTACGGAATATAAATAAGTGGTTTTAAAATATTTATTGCCTAATATTGCTAATATGATTTAAATATGTTTAGATATAATCAAATAATTCAAGTAATATATCATTTCCTAAATTTAATTATGACTTTGCTATATGATTTGTCAAAAACATTTTGAGCTCTGTCTCTGAAATTTAAAATGTCAACACTTTCCCAATATAATTTGATAATAATAACAACATAATATCCCCCCTTTTTTTTTCTTTAAAAAAAATCAATAATAATAATAACAAATAGACATATATACGAGAATACTGAATTTAATGGAATTTATTTTCTAAATTTCACAATATTGAATCTATATCCATGATATATGTATATCTGCACTAAAAAAATATAAGAAAATGAAAAAAATATCGTTCATTGTTAACTGATTATGATACACTTTCCAGATTTGTAACTGATGATGTAACAGGAAATCTTTAAACTGAATGAATCATTATAATGGTTTAATGAACAGAGTAAAAATTATTGAAATGTGCTAAAAAAAAAGGGAGTGGACAAAACTCTGATACATTTACGAACTCATTTTTGGCTGTACATGCATGAAATTGAAAGAAAATACTAGTTAAGTGCCAAAGTATCGAATAACGTTTTTCATTTTCTGTGAATACAGATGTCGATGCAGGTTTTTTTAAGGTTATCTTAATAATTTTTAAACGGTCTGGAAGGGGTTTTAACCATAACCTCTCCCCCTCCTTTTTTTTTTCTGTGTCAGTGAGTGGAGTGCATATAGTCGATTTTGATAAGTGAATCTCTGAAATCGTACTTATAGTATTAATAATATGAAGAAATGAAACTGTGGATTGAAAGTTTCAAATATAAAAATAAAATGAAGATGTGATTTGAATAGTGGGTGTTGGGGCCTCTGATCTGCAGAATTGCATGTTATAATCAATATTTGTACTGCTTCATTATGTATAGAAGTGTTTTTTCACAGATGAATTATCAAACATTGCAAATAAAAAAGTGACATCCTTTGGAACAGCATTTGTAACTTTAAAAAGAAAGTTCCTTCATCTGAATGGGAAGTGCCTGAGATTACCATTTATA
Organism: Maratus michaelseni; assembly: GCA_963931845.1. Lineage (NCBI taxonomy): Eukaryota > Metazoa > Arthropoda > Arachnida > Araneae > Salticidae > Maratus > Maratus michaelseni. The sequence continues at coordinate 298,832,968 of OZ007595.1, forward strand.
AATGAAAATACATGCTCTTTATTAAAAAAAAACAACTGTTGATTGAAAATTTAACTTATTTAAATCAACTGATTTAAACCAGGTCAAGCTTGTAGTATGTAGTTAAGATTTTAAATGTAGTTTGATATCCTGCTATTTAATTATAGGGTAGATGTGCCAGTAATGGACACCCTTAAGGAATTTCTTTAAAAAGTATTTTTTAATTAATTATTACAGAGTTTCCCCAGGTATAAAAAAGGGCAGGGTGCTGCTGGTGAGAAAAAGGCACTTTTTGGATTCTTGAGGGCATTTTTCAGATTCTTAAGGACACTTTTTTTAATTGTTAGAGGTTTTCTTTTGGTTTTTAAAGCCACTTTTGATATTTAAAAGTCAAAACACTCTTTTTAAGACAACACTGAGTCAGTTTTTACTATCAAAGCAAATTTTTTTAATGGAAAAAGGACACCTTTTTTTACTGAGCGGCAAGAAGGGTGCTAATTCTTTTTATAAGGGGCAAGAAGGGTGCTATTTTATAAACCAAAGGGCTGGCAGGGTGCAGCACCCTTCTGAAACTGTCTGGGGGTAAACTCTGTTATTATATTCCACGTTTTTTAATATTATATTAATCTACCAACAATATTTAATCATGCTCATAGTCACATTTCCCAATGTGAATCGAAATTTAATTGTAAATAACAGAGATATATCAAAACACCCTAAATTCCAGTAATGGACACCCTCTGGTCCAGTAATGGACACCCCACAAAAAGTAATAGATAATTGATATTATGATTGTATTTAAAACTAGAATTTAAAGAAAGCATATTAATGAAATAAAATAGCAATTTTCAAATAAATTTAACAATTAGGATATCAATAATTAAATAAAATATTTATGAGAATAATTCACTGTTTATATTAATTGTCACTATCACAAGATCAATATTTTAATTATTGAGACACAGGGGGGGGGGGGGGGTTAGAAGGGTTAGTAAAAAAAAAAAATCTGAGTACTACTGCATGGAATTTTATTTCCTATTATTTTTAATAATTTAAACTTCCTAAAACTGCTTGATATATTATTTTTTGTAATTTATATAAAAAATATCAAATAAATGAAAGTATGGATTGAATGTTTTTTAAATACTAAATAAAATTATTTCAAAATAAAATTGCAGAATTGAAATTTGAGCCCCATGATCTGCAGATTTACTCTTTTCATTGCTACTATAATTTTATTTTATTTTTAATGAATGCTCTAGTTGTTTTGTCAGAGATGAAAAATCAAACATTTAAGATAGAAAATAGATTTTTAATAACTTATGTGATTTAAAAAATTGTCTTTATTTAAATGGGGGGAGAGCTTGAGCCCCATGAGCTCCTCATTTTCCTGTGCCCTTAAACATTATTCTCTGCTTCTTAATTGGATGTTGATTGCCGTATTATAAAGTATGCTAGGCACGATTTAAAAAATATATTATTACATTCTAGTAAGTGAAACTTAAAAAATTTAATTTAATTACTTAGCTTTTCAGTTAAATAAAAAAAAAATATGCACTATGAACATTACTGAAATTGCTTTTTTAGTAACGTCCACATGGGGTGTCCATTACTGGAAATTGACTAATTAAGCATTCCAGTAATGGACCATGGTCTTAAAATCTGAAAAATAAATGAAATTTTGTAAATAGACATTAGTACATAAAATTCAAAGTTTTCTATTACTATTAAAACAAAAACATGCAATTTTTTCAAGAAAATAAAAAATATATAAATTTATTAAGTGAAGCCAGCTCTTAGCATTTTCATTAAGATTTTCACAAAAAAAACAGTGGAACTGTGAAACATTATTTTCTGCTTCTTGATTGGTTTAATTAAGAGTGTCAACGATAACCCAGATTATAAAACATGGAAGAGGGAGTAATGAAAAAATATATCAAAAGCTAAATTTTTATTGGTTATTTTTTTATAAACCAAAAACTTTGAAGGCGGCCCATTACTGGCACATCTACCCTATATAATGAAATTAGTTTTAATCTAGGCTAGTTTATTTAGAGATGAGTTTATTCTGTAATATTCTGAGTTTATTCTCTGATATTGTAGAGTAAAACAGTAATAAATTAAATAAAACGTAGCATTTATAATATAGTTTTTAATCATTACATTAAAAAAAATATTTTATTAATTGAAAACCTGCATTCATAATATTGTTTGAATCATTTTATTTAGATTTTTTTCTTTTAAATATTACTTTTAAAAAGCTTCACCAGCATTTCATATGTTTGAATTTCTTTTACCAAAAGAATCATTATTCAAATTTATTCTTTATGCAACTATATTTTGAAACCATAACGTTTCATTATTAACCAATAGATGGCGCCTGTAGTACATAAATAGGTTTGTTTACAAACGATAACGTTGTTTACATTTGTTTCTTTCTATCAAGTAGTTGTGTTTTATTAGTAAGATTTAAAATATCATATCTTTAATAGAAATCGGTTTATTTACTTATTTTATAGTACAAAAATTGAATCTTTAATTTAACTTCTTACTTTTTAATGACAATTTTTTCTGTTGTTTTATATGTTTTCAAAAGTAAACACACTCAATTGCATGAACAGTTTTATGCCTAAATTAATAAATTTACGTATAATGGCTCAGTAACACGTGGTAAGTTTTGCATATGAGCAATGTTATTTAAATTATTCATAGTTTTACAGAATTTCCCTTTTTTTGTTTTGTTTTTATGCTTTTTAAAATGGGTTGTCCTGTTTGCTTTCAATTTTCAGTGTATTTGAAATAACGTTTTTTTTTTTTTTAACTAAAAGCAGCAATAGGAGGGTGCATTTTTTATTTAATTCTGTTTGCCTAAGTCCTGTTAAAATTTCCCACATGTTTCATGTGACAACAGAAAATGTAGAACAGTTTAAATTGTAAATGTATTTAAAAAATATATACATCACTTTATTTGACAAATTTTTCTGTTTTAATGTTTAGAACTATAACAAAATAGAACATGAGTGAATTTTGAAAAACAGTCTGCTAAATCATATACAAATATCATATGAATTGTAAATTAAAAAAAATAAGCAGAATTAAAAAAAAAAAAAAATCATTTTGCTTGTTTATAGAGATTAAGTAAAGGCTGTTCTTGCCTCAGAATTTATCATTAACCAAATTAGTTTTCTTGTTTATAAGATAATTAGGGTGATTAAGTAAAGTTTGTGCCAAAACTCTGTTTCAGTGGGGGGGGGGGGGGAATGGTGCAAAAAGATTTTTTAATTAGATCTTATTCTCATAAGTGCTTGCTTATGTAAACCAATAACAGCCCATTGTGTCTTCAGGTATTCTTTATTTATGTTATCATTAATTGATAATTCAAACAGTTGTAGCAGTATTAATCAAAACAAAGCACTTAGTTATAACAATAACTGTTTATTATTTGTAGTGATAAAAATAAAACCAGATAGTATCACTAAATTATACTATAATAGAAGTTGTATTGGATATGTATGCAAAACAATCTTAAGATTTATTTTTTTGTTTATAATATCTTTGATGCTTTCATTTGTTTCTGCATGAATAAAGAATATGACGAATTCCAGTTAACTGAAAGTATGTACTGAAGTGTGATTTTGGCCAAATAAGCCTAAATTATATATCTCAAAATACAGTACAATATCTTTATTACATTCCTTGGTGCAGAAGTTGTGCAGATTATAAATTTCATTGTTAAATTTACTTTATAAACATGTTCCAAATGTGTCTGGACAAAATAATTATATAATAATTCATTATTTTCCCCTTTAAAATTTTTTTTATTGTAATAGCAATTATTTCATTAAAGTGCTCCAAATTAAGGAGATAAAGTTGAACTAATGAATGAAATTTAGTCTTTTAAAGAGCAACATTTTTTTTTTTTTTTTTTTAAACAATGTGGGAATGCAAATGCTTCTTAAATACAGAATTCATTGTTTATGTCTGAGAAGTTGTATGATATATAGAGAATTGCATTATATAGACTCGTGTTATAAAGATCTTATACTGTATTATACAATATAACATCTTTGTTCTGGACACTTCAGTAATCCAAACATTTCAGAACAATTATTCTTTTAGTTTTTATTTTCAACTCAGAAAAGTCACATGCGTAACGACTTTACTATTTTTTTTAAAAAATTGTTATTACTTTAGACTAAAGGTGTCACTTCAAAAATGATTCTGTATGTGTCCTGTAATAGCAATTAAAAAAAAAAAAAAAGCTTATCTAAAAAATTTCACTTCTAAATTTGTCGCAATTTGCAAAAAAAAAAAAAAAAAAAAAAAAAAAACTCTCTAAAAGCCACACACATAATGATGGAATCGCCCATTACACTCCTCTTTATTTATAATTTATTTTCTACTTTTAACTCTTTAAAATAGCACTTTGGCATATTTTGGTGAACATTTGTCACATAATTAAATCCATTGTTTTTTTTCAACTCCCACACAATTGCACGAGTTACAGAGTATATTTGATGATTTAATCCGCCTTGTCGCTAATTGAAAAATGTCTTAATATTAATGTATCAATTTAAAATTAAGTTGTAAAAATATTAAAATGTATTGTCATTGGAAACACACCTTTGTACATAATTTATATAATTCTAGCCTCTCAAGAAGTGGGTTAAAAATCTATTGCAAAATTCCATGCATAAAAAAAATATTAAATCAAATAAACTAACAAAAAAATATTTTGAAAAAACTACCGAGCGAGACTATCTACTGGGTACTTAGTATTTCTCTTATCATGATGATTTTGGATTAAGAAGTTATAGTATATAAGCAATAAGCATAATAGAAATAATAAAGTATTTGATTGTTTAAGTTCCTTAAGAATGTAAACACTTATTTATTTAACAATTTCCAAATGCCTTAAAATCACTTGCATTTGGCAAAGAAAAAATGTTTCTTGTCAAATCGCATCTTTTTAGCATAAAATATTTAAAAGTATTTTTTTACATAAATCGTTTCATTGGAATTTTTTTTTCAAACTAATTTAATTTTAAGTATGCGCTTTAAGGAAACCTTGTCAATCATTATCTTCTTTTCAGATGTGACAATACTGCTTTTCATTTCTGCATAAGTTCCACTATGAGTCAGCTTTTTTTCCTTTATACCTACCTACATATACAACTTTGGACAAACGACAAAATTTATAATTTTTCATTAAACAGGGCTACAACCTTTAATGAATGTCTTATAATGGACAAAAATGAAATCCGCTGAAATTAAATACCAACAAAACTATAAATATATAGTTTTTTTAATTGCCATTTTCCCAGTGGTTGATCAATCGAAAATCTAAAAATTAATCTTTAAAATATCATTGGCCTGTGATTAACAATAATTCTTATAAAAATATTAGTTGAAATAAGCTAGATGGAAGTGGATTAATTTAACTTATTGTAATTGTCTCCAACTAATCAAAAACTAAATATTTACAGTTTTTAATAAAAAAATTTCATAAAATGGCTTCTCTTACAGCAGACGGTTGACAACAATGTAATAACAGGTGCACTAACATTCAAACAAAAATATTATGTCTAGTGCTACATATAAAACTGATTTCTGTTTGAAATGGCACAATATATCAAAAATTTGATCAACTACTGGCGGGGTGGTGTCACCCTACGTATTTGTATGCTAAATTTATAACACTTCCGGAGTGAACTCATCCGGATCATGATAGTCTTCCTTTAAAATCAGCCATTTTATTTTTAATTTTTTCAATAAAACTGCATAAAATTAACCTTTAAAGAAAGATGTGAAAAACAAAAACAACTTGAGTTATGAGCTATATCAAAATATGCATGTTTTTGTGCATGTCCACGAAAGCTGGCTCAATCCTTTTTTGTCAGAAAATGTGACTGAAAGTGTGCTATTTATCTGTTTTATTTGTGAATATTCTCACCAAAAAAGTTGCTTCTACATTTATACAAAGTAATCTTGAGCTCTATGAGCATGTCAGTAGGTAATATCCACAGCCAACAAAAGAGGCAAACTATAATAGACCGGGAGGCGGCAGCACAGACAATCACCTCATCGAGTTCATGGCTGAAATCCCAAAAGTATGAAAACATGGAGAACTGGGTGCAGGAAAACACAATGGTAAACCTACGAGTCAACCGCTAAAATTGGGTTTTCACGTGTTTTTCACCAAGATATGACTTGGCAGACCGATTGCGTTTTAATATGCGAATCGAATTTTAACTAATTCTGGAATTTCAGCCGTGAACTCGATGAGGTGATTGTCTGTGCTGCTGCCTCCCGGTCTATAATACTTCTATCTCACATGATTAAGATAAGCTAATTTCCATACATTGTTGAACTGTTATGTTATCAAAATAGACTGAAAAGTAGTTGGAATGGTGGAGTGAGCTTGTCTCTTTTGCTGACTGTGCTAATTATGCTACAGTTGGTATGAAATAGAGATGAGATGGCCTCAGGTTCTGTTTTCATAACAATCCTTCCGAGTCGGGCTCAAAGTGAAAATTTTATCTATTCAGAAATATAAAAAATCCCTAACAGCTCGGACTGCAGGCACAGGTAGATTTCGAAGGTGCAGGCCATGGGATGCTTGTCTGTTGGGAATTGTGGAAGAAATGAGCTTTTTGCCATGATGCTGCAGTTGAAACCACCCACTTCGAAACCTAACTTGTTTGCAGGCAGAGCCGGCAGGGATTTTGTCAAAGAATGGCCCTACATTTTTTATTTTCCTATAAATTTGATATTCCTTGAATTACAAAACAATGACAACATTTATATGACTGTAGTGCCTTGGAAATTGACACAATATGTAATTTTTATTACCATTATTGGAGAGGTAATTTTTATTTATCAGAAAACATGAAACGCTATTTGATTTCTTAGTATTTCAAAAGAATATTTCCAAATTCGGATGCATTTACTAATAAATGAATTATATCTTGAGTTATAAACGATTGTCGTCACAGGACAGTTTTTTTCCCTTTTCTCTGGTGTCGTGACAGTAATAATTCTAGTGCTGACAGAATGGAAATAAAATATTTTATAAAGAAAATTGCAATATTTCTAGAAAAAAATTGGTTTACATCCATAATATAAACATGTCTGAACCTGAAAATGGACTTTCAAAATATAAACAAAAACATTATGAACGATGTGGATTTAAAAACTCTGTTTTCATCCTGTACAAAGTATTTTTATTGAAACTGCAAAAGAAAGTTACCAACTTGATAATCTTAGAAAACAAAAAAATTTCATTTTCACTCATTTTCGAGTATTAAGAAAAGTATTGGATTATTTGAATTGAAACTCAGTTTTCTTCTGATTCCGAAAATGTAAATTTTGTGAAAATCAGACATTTTTTACCTAAAAATAACCTTTTTTAATTTTTGACTAAAAACTGACCCGCTTTGAATCAAATGATCCAGACATTTGAGGAGGCAGTATTAAATTTACTTCCACTTCGTGTAAATCTCTCTATTTAATTTCCGAAAGACAAAGAGTTACCAGAAGAAGGGTTTCGTACAGCGATTTTGCATTCCATATTATTTGTTGACGGGACCAGGCAACGTCGAGTGGATTTGCTAGTATTAAAATAAAAATTTTAATAGTAAAATTTAAATAAACTGTCTTTTTAACCCTTTTTTTAAAATTAAAAAATGCTTTGAGTATTTTCTTAATATCTTAATATACATTCTGTTATTTAAACACAAGTAGATATATGAAATGATCATCTATAATAAAATTATAGTCAAATGATAACAGAAAATTTTTAATAAACTTCCTTTATTTGAAAATTCAAGTTACAGAAATAAAACAACAAAATATTGTTCTATATTATAAATATTATCATATAACAAATTTATTACTGAATATAATGATATACTACATATCAGAAATAAAATACATAAATAACAGTTTGGCATGCTAATGATGATGGCACGATACTCAGCAGAAAACTTTATTCTATTATCCTGCAAAAACAGATATGTATTTTAATCTAATGGGAGAAACAAGTTATTAATAATTTTCAGATATTATAATTAAAAAATGAAAAATAATAACATCAAAGCTAAGCACTGGCATGCTTAAAAAAAAGAAAAACAAATTTCAGTCTATTATTAAAATACATAAATTAATCAGCGAGATGAAAAGAAATGTCTCATTCAAACTGCTAAGAATATCTGTGGATTTGAAGATATCAGAAATACAAGTGGTTTTAACTCCAGTTCCAATAAAAAGAAAAAATATTACTATAATATTTTATTTATAGTGCAGTATGTGTTACAGCCACTCATTAATTAAACAGGGGTCGATGCAGGTTTTTTTTCTTGGGGCCCATTTTGTGAAAAGTAAAGGTTATTTTTGTGAAATTTATTATATTTTTGTGAAAAATAACATTTTATAATGGAAGTTGAAATCCAGTTAATCAAATTCGAACCAAGCATTTATAAACAAAAACTTTTTAAAATCCTTTTGGTGAAGTTTTCTTCTCTGGTGAACTTGTTTGTTTACAAATTACACATTTTAAAACATCACAAAACAATAAATAAATAATAAATAGCAAGTTTTTATGAAATGGAATTTTGTGAAAGGGCCTATTTTAGTAAAAAGAATTTTGTGAAGGGGCCCATTTTGTCAAATTGATTTTTGTGAAGGTTCCCATTTTATTAAATTGATTTTTGTAAAGGGGCCCTAAATAGGCCCCAAATTTTGCCTGGATCAACCCCTGTTAAAAAAACTTATCGATGGAAAGAAAATTGGCATGATAGGGTTGTTTTCAGAAAAAAAAACTCACTAAATATTTAAAAAAGTGCATGAAATTATTCATTAAGTGGGAATTGGGGGGAGGGTGTGTTAAAGCAACTTCAAACGGATTATAAATTTCATAGCATTATATTTTTTATCACATTTGCCATTCATTAAAGAAACAAAAAAGTAGAATTATATCGAAATGTACGTGAAAAAAAAAGTATTTGTATATGCATAAACTTTTTTTAAAAAAAATTAACACATTTCTTGTAATCAAATAAAATTATAAAGTGGTGGTGTTACTGCACAAACCTTTATTTTTTTCCCCAAGTTGGGGGGGGGGGGATAAAAAAAAATTGGGCTATATCTGAATGAGCAATTTAATAGGAAGCTACTACAGTATTATCTTTATTTTTTACAGATAAAATGCGAAAATGCTACTTTCAAGGTTCCATATGTCTATAAAATGACATGTTTAAAGGAAATCCAATGTTAAATATCTTCTTTAAAAAAGACAACTATAATTGTTATTCTAGTATGTTTTTAATGTTTTTTTAATCGTTTATGTAATATTTTCAGGAATACTATGGCTGGCTAATATGACACATAATGCAGTAAATAAATAAAAATTCAGAAAATTTATCCCCAGTGTTTAATTCAGACATTTTTCTCCGGGTGGGACATTATAAAGCTCTGGAGGGGAAATTGTACTTTTTGACCATTAAAAGCATAAAATCTCAAAACTTCTAGGGAAGAGGGGGGACATTTTTTCAAGGGCCACCCCTTGAATTCAACACGGTTTCCTCCTTCCCTTGATATTCAATAATTTTTTTAAAACTTATATTGGAAAACATACAACACATTTGCATTTATCTCGAAACATTCACTGCTGTAGTTTTGGGATGGTCAATAGCAACGCACATCTGACAATGTTTAAATTTCAGTTTTTAAAAATTGCATTTTTGTTAAATCACTTGGAGTAAACAATAAATTTGAGTAAAATAAATTATGAAGAGTAATAGTTAAATTCCATTTTTAAGAATTAATTTTCAGCTGCCTGTATTACAAGCAAAGCAACAAATTAAATGTTTAATTGCTTTACATAATTTATAAACTTATTTTCTCATGGATTTAGGGAGACAGTAAATTAACAATTTAATTAATAAAGAAGAAAAATATGAAAACACGAAATATGAAAGTACCAAACAACAAACAATGTAGAATGTATTTTAAAATCCCTCTTTATTATGCAACAAACTAAGTATACGTTGAAAAACTACATACTTACAGTCAATATACTTCATTGATTGACATTATATTTACCACAGTTCCTTCTTGACAAATTTGGACGCAAAAATAGCACACGTCCAAGGCCCAAATTGAAATTTCTTGCAGAAGATCACAAATGATAGCCAATTACTAAACAGTAAAACTACGCATGAGTGATCTCCTGAGAGCAACATAGCCTGGGACCAGTAGATTCACCAGACAATCCCTCTTGCACCATTCATGAATTTTGAAAGTTTTCAAACTTTTTCTGAAAAAAAAAATTATGAAGTTTTCCAACTTAAACCAATCCTTGTTGAGAAGGGAAGGGGTGGGGGGCTACAATAATTCATGTAATGTACTACTGATTAATTATTAAAGAAAATTTCAAAAAATAAACAACTAATAAAATTTTTAAAAGAATAAGGAATGGTTTAATAATTAGTAATAACAACTAAATGTAAAAACTGTTTACTTAAAAACATGTTTGTTCACCTTAACAAAAGTTAAATTTTATATTTGTGTAGTTATCCTGAGTGTTTTTTGTTGTTTTTTTTGTGGGGAGGGGGGGGGGGGGGAGGACGAGATGGCTAAGAAAATAAATACAATCTAAAATCTCTGCAATATTTTAGATATATTAGGATTGATTCATTGAAAAAATTAACACATTTAAAGCTGATGAATAACAATGCAAATCATGTACAGAGATTGCTATGATCAGCCAATTATATGACAGAGAAGATAGAAGTTTAAAAAATATATATCAGATTAAGATAAGCAATCATGGTAGTGGGGAATATCAGGAAAACAATATTTCTTATTTTCATGTTGTCATACAAGAGTACACATATAGTACCCTATATACCCCTACGTATACTGCACCCTATAATTAATGAAATGTATTAATAATATAATGAATTTAATAATTTTTACTTTACTTTATTTTAAATTTTATACATAATTTAATAAATAATTGATTAATAATATAATGAATTTAATAATTTTTAATTTATTTTATTTTAAATTTTATATATAATTTAATAAATAATTGATTAATAATATAATGAAAGAAATTAATACATTATTACATTACATACATAATTAGAAATTTAAGTTGAATGAGCAAGAATATCAATTTGAAAATCACAGGTTTTAAATTAATTTATTAATAAGATTCAATATTTTATATTGGATGTAAGAATTTATTTTTACAGTACCATAGTATTTGTTGAAACTATCCTATAGCAGTTATTTTACCAGATGACTTAAAGACAAGAACATTGGAATAAGTAATTGATATTTCCATTTTAAATGTTGCATGAAATGTATACGTAGAAATAAAGCACTATTCAGTGTTTTGATATCACAGCAAAAAGCATGGTTAAAACAGAGTAAAATATCACTGCATTAAAAACATGCTAATTCTGCACGCAATAGATAATAATGAGGAACTGCATTTGATAAAAATAAATATATTTTTTACATTACATGTGAATGCTTATTCCAAAATTAAATAAGAACCTTTCCAAACAGTCTTGATATTTAAGACAAGCAATTATAAGAATTAAGAAGCACAATTCATTTGATATTAAATTTCAGAAAAACAAAGCAAGTCTGCAACAAAACGACATAATTTATATATGAATAACAATATTAAAAAATTACCTTTTCATGTTCGGCTTTGCAAGTTTTATTCGAAAGTTCGTATTTGTAGCTTTCTGTATTTCTTGCACAAAAGAGCACACTTCATCAGAATTTTGAAAGGACGTTCTAATAACAGCAAATTGTTTAGTTGTGGATTATTCGTCAACTGTAAAATTATAGTTTAGACTCTCCAATAACGATACTGTACTGTAAACTCAGTACGAAAAAATAAAACTAACGGATTCAAGCAAAAATCACAATCACCATGCGGTAAGCACATGTAGTCGTCCAGATGCTGCTGCTGCTGCTGATCTGAAAATCTTGTGCAACCCTACGCGCAGGACTCTCGCCAAGGTTTTTCACCAAACTTTTTCGCCAAGGTGCTGAATCGAACACAATTTCCAAAATCGCGGAGTAGAAATTTCAAACCCCTCTCCCCAGAAACTTAACCACGTCTAACGATTCAGATTTTGGGCTGAAAATTTAAGTCTAAGCTTTAGAAAGTATTTAATGAGACACAAAAAATAACGGTATAAAATAGTTGTTCGTTACTCCAAAGTCTAAAGCGCCCTCTATCGGAATTTTTTGAAAATTTTCTTTAAAATTTATTTTCAAGAAAATACTGACATAAAGAATAATTTTAGCAAAACGCGGCAGTAGTTAGAGCCTAATCTACGACACAAAGATCGGGAATAACTGATTTTTGTTCTGGGGGGAGAAGGGTTTCAAATTTCAAATTTCAGTTTACGCTACTTAACTACTCGTTAGGACTCAGATTTTTAGATCAAAATTTAAGTTTAAGTCTAAGCTTTCGAAATCATTTAAAGAAATACAAAAAATAACGTTAAAAAATAGTTGTTTGTTACTCCAAAGTCTAAAGCGCCCCCTATCGGCATTTTTTGAAATTGAACTTTAAAATTTTATTTCAAGAAAATACTGGCATAAAGAAAATTTTTTGCAAAAACCGCAAACGAATCGACCAATTTTTCCATGTTTTATAATCATTTGAAATTTCGGACCCTAAACTTTAATGCCCCCTATCTCCTTGGGAATACGTCTGGGACCCTTAGTCTCCTATTTAATATTATTTGTCTTTAAGTGTACTATAACCCCTTAAAGTTCTGCCCATCTTTTATGAATCACCCTGTATATACAGTATGCCCACTAAAGTCCCTTGCCACCCTCTTAACTTCGGTATCGCTGCAGCTATATAAATAAAAGTAATGTCTAGGTATAGTAAAGTAACCACGCGCTACTCAATGAAACCACATACGGCGCCACCTGGTGGAATACTGCGGAGTTAGCATTCCTATCTCGAAAACGGAAAGAGATAGAGAAAAAAGTGATTTACAAAGTTGTAGAGTATCATCGATTTAGAACAAAAAAAAAACACCTTGTGGGCATTAATGCGAAGAATAGAACTTTTAAAACGCGCATTTGTTTTTCCGTGATTTCCTACACTGTGACGTGATAACACGATCTTAGAAAGAAAAAACAACTAGTTATAATAATATACCTTTATTTTAGATGTTCAAACTTCTCACCGTCAGCTGCAATGCATATTTGGATGCTTGTTTGAATTTCACGTTGCCCACGTTGGAGCATAGATGGTGACACGTTGGCACAAGCGTCCGTAATAGCGTCGTTTAATGTACTGCAATGTTTGTGGAGGGGTCACACACACAGACCTGCTGTTTCATAACTGGTTGTTTCTTTCTTTCTAAGAAAGATCGTTTTGTCATTTCACAGTGTAGGAAATCACGAAAAAACAAATGCCCGTTTTAACCGTTCTATTCTTCGCATTAATGTCTACAAGGTGTTTTTTGTACTAAATCGATGATACTCTACAACTTTGTAAATCATTTGTTTTCCCTATCTATTTCCTTTTTCGAAATAAGAATGCTTACTCCGCAGTTTTCCACCAGGTGGTACCGTAGGCGGTTTCATTCAGTAGCGCATGGCTACTTTACTATACCTAGACACCCACTTTTATGAATATAGCAGCAGCCGTTCCGAAGTTAAGAGGGTGGCAAGGGACTTTAATGGTCATATTGTATATATATATATATGGGATTTTCCCCCTAAACATTCTGCTAACATCTTTACTTTACCTCGTCTGGCATTATGTTTGTACTTAAAAAAAAAAACTATGAACTATTTTTACTATTATATTTAATTTTTAACTATAAATTATCAATTTTTTAATAGCTATACTTAACACTATCCTATTTTTATGTAGTCCAAATTGGACTACGGCTAGACATTTCATATGGCTCTCTCAGGATTTGTTTTTAATTTTATTAAGTTTAATTCCTGCAGTATCCTTTCCATTGAATTGTATGATATACCTTCCTTTGTTTTTCTCCCATGTGATATATATATATAGGGGAAGGTGGCCTAAAATGATCCCCCTTAAGGGAAAAACTTGTTCAATATAACATAACTGTTTAAATAAAACTTTTGTCTTTTGCTAGCATGTTTTGCACTGTATTTTGCATTATAAATATATTTTAATAATATTTTAAACGCAAATTGAGTAATGAAAAAAATAGATTATTTAAAAAGTGTCCAAAGGATCACTTTATTCTCACCCAAGGAAAAAATGATCCTTCATTAAAAAATAATTGTAAATTGTTTTTTATCGGCAAAATAAAGGATATAAAAGTAATTATCACAATACATAAGTTAATTCGCATCTAAAAACGTACTCCATTAAGTAAACCCAGTCATATTTCTGTACATGAAAGACTGTATATCTAAATAAATATGAAAGTGACTGCTTACTTTATAACATATGTTATAAAACCCAATTTTTCAAAGAATTCTATTCAGACGATATTCTGCGATCGCTTGAATACCGCCATTGCTTCTTTTTCACTTATCACAACTAGTTTATGTGTTACCCTGTAAATAGCGCGACCTGTCTAAAAGAAAACATATGTGGATCGTTTTGCCCGTTAGGATCATTTTAGACCACCTTCCCCTACATGTATTCAAAGCTAGGTTGTGTAGTTGCCTCGCAACTGCGAAGCCCATTGAACGTATCACAAGTTCAAGTTGAAGTACCTATGTTTTTTTAGCTTAGCAAAGGTAATCCTTAATATCCTTACGGAACCCATAATAAACATTACTACGCCTTCCACATAGCCCAGGGTTACATTTTTTTTATTCAGGGGTTGAGTTGATCATCATTACATTCTGATATCAGAGACCATTGGTTTATACTAGAATACTTTACCTTATTGTTTAGCTTAGCAAAGGTAATCCTTAATATCCTTACGGAACCCATAATAAACATTACTACGCCTTCCACATAGCCCAGGGTTACATTTTTTTATTCAGGGATTGAGTTGATCATCATTACATTCTGATATCAAAGAGAGACCATTCGTTTATACTAGAATACTTTACCTTATTGTTGTTTTTCAGTGTGAATGTCGAAAAATACTTATCAAGCAAATGCCAGTGAGAAAAGCTTTTTATGAATCTTGTTCAACTTTTGTACATTTTCTTGCATAATACGTTTGAAAGCTTTTGACAGAGAAGATATATTAAAAATAAAAGTACAACGTGAAACAGCACAAATTAAAAATATATATATTGGCAAACAGCTGTTTCGGAGCCCCTAAAGCCCCATCATCAGTGCCAATTCAAAAGAATAAAACCGATTTAAAATCCTAAGTCATGTCAATTTGCCTGTGTCTTTCGCACGCGCAGTGACGTTGAAAAATTATTGTAAGTGCCGTTATAATATTATTATCTTAATGGATGGAGGAATAAGGATCGAATAGTGAACTTTTAAATATTGCAGTTGTGATTTAAATAGCAATTAACCCTGCACAATTTGTGCATCTGTTCTTTTGGTCAAAAATTCTTAAGAAGAGAAACAATCATCATAATAAAATAAATTAAACATTCTTACTTGTTCTTTGTTGAAAAATAAGAGACTCATACTACTTGAAATTAAGAACTCGTTTAGGATAGGATCCAATAATGTTTATTACATTTTCTTGAAGAAGGAGGAAGGATGAGATGAAAGCTGCACATCAAGTCTTTAAAAAGTACTGGCTCAAATTTCGTAAAATTAGAAGAATCTTTGAAATATACCTTCTGGCAGAATCCAATAAGGGATGTAGAATTAATGCAGAATTAAATTACCAGTTGATTTAAAACTTTTAAAATATTAAACTTAAAATTTACAACAGCATTTTTATAGAATAATTAAAAACTGAAAACGCGAAATTGATCTCCAAAGAATCAGCGCTACGGCGATTCTAGGATACGAGCGCCGGCACAGGCCAGGCCTCCAGATCAGACAACGTTTTGCATAAATTTACAGCATCATTTTTGTTAAAATTCTGTTTGAAAAATGCGCTACATTAGTATTTATACCCTTACTAGGGGTGCACAAATTTGAGAGCAAGATTAATTTAAACCAATTTGTTGATTAGGAATTACGTGAAAATTAAAATAACAAATCAGAAACTAATTAACATTTAATAATTAAAAGAACGATTTTAATTTGTATTTGAAAGACACGCCCCCTTTCGCATGCAGCGCCAAAACAAAACAGCTCCCGAAAACATACCGAACAAGAGCGGCGGTGACGCATGCGCACAACACACGCGTGCGGAGTGAGAGCCGCTGAATGACGATGACGTCACAGCTCAGCGCCGATTGAAGCGAACTCAGAGACGGGAGGGAAGGCTTGCCATAGAAACAACGTACAAGGCGCGCGATCGCTGGTAAAAAGGCATTTTAAAAGAACAGCAATTAAACTAGAAAGGCTATAAAATAGAAATACGTTGAGCTAAAATAAAAATAATTAAAAAAGATAAACTGTGATATATCTTTATCACAATACCCCATTCACCGAAAAAAATTTTGACTGACCAGAAGGAGAAAAAGGGTTAAAAACAGTAAAAGCCTTTTTCGACAAAGGGAAGACAAAATTTTTAAATGCCAAAGTAAAAATGACATAATTACTTAAATTTAGAGCCAAGAAAAGTAAATTAATTAAAATTTGATGTGATGTGCAGCGACCAAAAAGAAAAAGAGAAAGAATATACATCATTTAGTACATTCAAAAATCTCATCACAAATTATACAAGATGTTATAGTATACATATAACAGAGTATACAGAAGCCCCATTGCATTTTTTTTTTAGCAAAGAAAGGCATACCTTCCATTAATCTTGATCTCTAAATAAATACCATCATGTATATAAAAAAAAAAGCTAATATTAAATTTAAATTCGCAATGAGATCATATCAAAATAGTTACAACAGTAAAGCAACATAAAAAAAGAGTCGGTAATATCTTTCTTCTTCCGACTTGTCTAGACATAAATATTTAAATTATAATAATAAGTTGCATCTTTAAAGCAACAAAAAGTCAAGAATACTTTAAATTCTGACTGATGCCTAGGACTTTTAAAAATATAGAGCATATAAATTAACTCTAAATAGCATAAATGTGCACAAAAACAATCCATTGAAGGATTTTAAATTCATTAAAAAGGCCTTGCATTAGTAATAATTCAAATCATATAAAATTAAGTATTTAACATAATGCACATAATACACATAATACTGATATATCATAAACAAGTATATAATAAGTGCATAAGAATTATTACCCAAAATTTATATGAAAATTGCATAAAATTATGTTGCAACAATATTTAAATTCATTTGTCATAAATAATAGTAATTCATCAAAATAGTTGGATTTAGTAACAACTTTTCAATATATAACAAATAATGAATAAGTTTTAACCAACAATAAATGACACATTTTTTCAGTAATACTTCATACTTAATGTACTTGCAAGTACTCAATAAAATTTTCTATAAATATTCAGTAGAAATAATTTTTCATGAAATACTCAATAAAATTCTTTCTGAAATATTCAACAAAATTCTTTCAAATATACTCAATTCATTTTTCTCTAGTATACACAATAAATTTTCTTTTCATACACAATAAATTTTCTTTTTCATACACAATAAATTTTCTTTTAATACTCAATAAATTTTCTCTTAATATTCAAAAAATTTTCTTTCTAATATACCATGGTTTTTTTTTTTTTTTTTTTTTTTTTTCAAAAAAATAATCAGAGAAAAACTGAGAAAAGGTGAGGATCCTCAAAAAAAAAAATAATTTAACCATTAACTTTCATAAAGAAAGACAAATTAAAATCAAATGACACATTTTATGAAAATTATGAAAACAAACGCAGTGCACCGTTATGTAAAGCATGTTATAATCATAAATTTATATAACATTAATGAAAAGGATAATATATCCTATAGAAAAATCAGCTATTGACAATACATGAATTATTTGGGTGGTATTTACAAAACTTACCAAAGTGGTAATAGCCTCCCTTCGGTCATGAGACCATTATCAAATCAGTAAATCAAATAAATATAAACTATTAATATGTATTCTTTACAATTCACAAAACACTAATAGCAATTCCCTTAAAACGATTAGCAGGTCTGCAAATTGAACAAACACAAAACTTACAAGATTGTCAAAGGCGATCTCCAAAACCGATGACGAATCTGCAAATCAAATAAGCATAAAACATAATATAAATTCATCAAAACTTACAAAAATGCTAATAGCGATCCGTTAAACCATTAGCAAGTATGTAAACCAGACAAAAATATACAACATTCTTGTTAAAACTATTGTAAAGAAACAGATGAATATTGCTAATAAAATGTTTGAAGGAAAAAAAAAAAATTTGTTTGTTTACAGATGAAGGATATAAACGTTCTGCTTTTACATAACAAATGATCAGATGTAATACCTTTAGAGTTCTAAAATCAGTATGATTTTAAAAAGATGATTACACTGAGAAAAAAAGTACTAACTTGCTAAAAAGTTTGCAAATTAAGTGGCACACTGGTTGGTTGATTGACACTATGGCAGTGTAGCAGCAAATTGGCCTTTTTCCTGAAACACACACCACTAAAATAAAATTGAAGACTTTATATGGATATTTTAGCACTAAAAAAAAATTAGCACTTAATGACATCTTAAATGAGCATTTGAAGACACAGCAGGTAAGAGCATTTGAAGACACATCAGGTAATTAGCAGAGACTAAATCATGAAGTGTGGTTCCATGATGTTGAGGAATAAATGACAAAGTGGCACTTAGAATAAAATAACACAAAGAGCACAAGAACTCTTGTTGAGAGGCGCTGGAAAGTCTAAGTTGCCCATATACATTTTTTGTAAAGGTGTATTCAAGCAGGCAGAAATTGCAGATTTGAGACAATACAACACTACTTGCACACTTTAGAGACAAAATTGGGATTGGTGACATTTGAAGAAAGTCACAAAGACCATAAAAACACTTTAGCTTCTTAGAAAAAATAATATTCACCAAAATTATTCCACAAGTGGTAGAATATTTTTTTATAATGCGCTGGAAAGTTCTAAGAATATGTGTTGCTTTGCATGAAACTGTGCAATATAATTTAATGCAACAAAAAATTTTCTTCATTTATAAAATAATTTTCTTTAAGTGAGGCATATGGTAAAAATGATTTAGAAAACATTGGGTTATGAAATAATACTAGAATAACAAGGCACTATAATTTAAGCATAATAAAAATTTTCAAATAATAATAATAATAATAATAATTTTTCCAAATTTGAGAAGTTCCATTTGAGGAAGCAGCAATTTCTGTAAATGCTGAAAAACTGAACTTTAAAATAAATGACAGTACACTTCCATAATCGAGTTTTGCAACAGAGGGTAGAAAAAGATAGAAAACTATTGCAAATAGGCACAGCTGTAAATTTGTAATACTTTAGATCCATAAAAATGAGTAACATTGATGAGGGAGAAACAAGATCCACAAGATGAAGAGGACTGACGAGGAGCAATCACACGGATATATTTGCCTTATATGAATGGCGACCATCAACAGTCACTTCAACTCGCAAAAGAGTGCAGGTAAGTAATTATTGTACTATCAGGAACCATCATATTTGCAGACAGCAGAGAAAATCAGCCAACAATGGATATACACATTCTGAAGACTTTTCCACCAGGTAAGCAAAGTCAGACGATAATAATAACCAGTTTATTCAATTTGTTAGTATATATTCAGATTGTAGAATGTTAAAAATGCAGCATGAGTAAACCGTAACTATTTCAGGAACAAGAATATGCAGCAGTTAGTAATGGCTATAACTTCTCAAAAAAATAAAAATAATAATACCAGTCTCCTTTTTGTGATTATGGTATGAGAATTTCAATAAAAAGATGCAGATGCTGTGTAATATAAAATTGATATTAGGATAAAGCAACAATTCTTTGAAATTCAAATAACAGAGTTCTCAAAATGTAGAACAGAAAATGCAAAATATTGTGTAATATTTTCAAAATATAAATAAAGTTCTTGAATTTTAATTTCTGGAAAGAACACAGACTGTTTGCACATCATAATCATACTAAATATTTGTAGAAAAAAATGGCGAGAGTCAATGAACTGGTAGTGTTATTGCAATAAGTAATTTAACTTTTGTAGAAGCAATCAAGAACTCAAAAAAAATTATGTATGATAAAACAACTACAAAATCACATGAAAACTTGAGCTTCTATGAAGGAAATGCATTCATATTGAGAATAAGTGCAGCAAAATTAGTAATATGATGAGAACATAGCTTCAATAAATTTAATTCCAATAAAATTATGCTTCAATAAATTTTTTTTTTTTTTTAATATTCATAAAATATATCAATTTCATTTAAAAGTGCCAATAAATTAACAAAAATTAACCCAAAATAAGAATAAGAACAACCATAGCCTCTTTAAATTTTTGTTCTCAAAATCTTAGAACAAGAACAATTTTCACATTTTTCAAAAAATATTTGAATTCACATGAATTATATATTTTTAACTTTATATATATATAAAGCACCATAATTTCATTTGTTAACAAGAATAAATTCATCTTTTTTTTTTTTTTTTTTTCATTCTTCATGAAAATTTGCATAAAATATTCAATAAATCTCATGGAAAAATACCAGAATAAAAATTAATTTCTGTTAAAATATCATTTTTCAATTATAAATAAATTATTAAATATATGCAAGCCAGTTGAGAATAAAAGTTTCGAAATTAACGATGTATTGCAAACATCGATCTTCTGTGGAGCACAAGAATATTTTTTAAGCTTCTGAATAAATACAATAAAAATCACTAAATCTTCAAATTATATTCCATTTTTAATATAAATTAATTAAGAACATCAAATCTTCAATTAATATTATTTGCATCATAAAAATGAGTTTCAAAATTTTCAGAATAATTTTTAAGAACAAAATAAAATTTTCAACTTTTCTCTTCATAAAAGAATAAACGGCGCCAAATGTGACATGAAAAAAAAAATTGTAAGAGTGCAATTGATGGGATTATTAATGTGTGAGCAATAACCCAATGCAAAAAATTGCATGACGTTCTTTAGGTCGAAAATTCTTAAGAAGAGAAACAATCAAAATAATAAAATAAATTAAACATTCTTACTTGTTCTTTGTTGAAAAATAAGAGACTCATACTATTTGAAATAAGAACTCGTTTAGGTTAGGATCCAATAATGTTTATTACATTTTCTCTAAGAAGGAAGAAGGATGAAATGAAAGCTGCACATCAAGTCTTTAAAAAGTACTGGCTCAAATTTCGTAAAATTTGAAGAATCTTTGAAATATACCTTCTGGCGGAATCCAATAAGGGATGTAGAATTAATGCAGAATTAAATTACCAGTTGATTTAAAACTTTTAAAATATTAAACTTAAAATTTACAACAGCATTTTTATAGAATAATTAAAAACTGAAAACGCGAAATTGATCTCCAAAGAATCAGCGCTACGGCGATTCTAGGATACGAGCGCCGGCACAGGCCAGGCCTCCAGATCAGACGACGTTTTGCATAAATTTACAGCATCATTTTTGTTAAAATTCTGTTTGAAAAATGCGCTACATTAGTATTTATACCCTTACTAGGGGTGCACAAATGTGAGAGCAAGATTAATTTAAACTAATTTGTTGATTAGGAATTACGTGAAAATTAAAATAGCAAATCAGAAACTAATTAACATTTAATAATTAACCCTTTCCGGCGCGGAATAAATCTGTTTGTAAAATAATGAAATAATGGACTGACACCAAATTTTACAAACGATTTCCTTAGAGAACAATAACTTGCTGATTTTCCCTTACTTTATAAAAGGAAAATTTTAATTAAATATTCTTGGTGCCGTTTGTCAGTTTTGGAATTAAAATTATGTGTCCTTTTTTGTGACCACCGCCCGCTAAAGGGTTAAAAGAACGATTCTAATTTGTATTTGAAAGACACGCCCCCTTTCGCATGCAGCGCCAAAACAAAACAGCTCCCGAAACCATACCGAACAAGAGCGGCGGTGACGCATGCGCACAACACACGCGTGCGGAGTGAGAGCCGCTGAATGACGATGATGTCACAGCTCAGCGCCGATTGAAGCGAACTCAGAGAACGGGAGGGATGGCTTGCCATAGAAACAACGTACAAAGCGCGCGATCGCTGGTAAAAAGGCATTTTAAAAGAACAGCAATTAAACTAGAAAGGCTATAAAATAGAAATACGTTGAGCTAAAATAAAAATAATTAAAAAAGATAAACTGTGATATATCTTTATCACACGCGCCAAGATGAAATGGCGGCGAACCCTTCAAAAACAACAGCGGAGTAGACCCCAAAAACAACAGCTGTTGTTTTTAAAGGGTTCGCCGCCATTTCATCTTGGCGCGTGAGAAAGACGCAGGCAAATTGAGATGGCTTAGGATTTTAAACTGTTGTTTTTGAAGGGTTCGCCGCTATTTCATCTTGGCGCGTACGAAAGACGCAGGCAAATTGACATGGCTTAGGATTTTAAATCGGTTTTATCCTTTTGAATTGGCACTGATGATTGTGCTTTAGGGGTCCGAAATAGCTGTTTGCCAATATATATTTTTTTAATTTGTGCTATTTCAATTTGTACATTTATTTTTTAACATAACGGCACAAAGTTTAATCCACCTTTTTAGAGAGAAGATATATATTTATGTTAAATATTTGACCATAAATAATTTATTAGACTTCTAGCGGATTTCATATTAAACACACATATATTGAAACATTTTTATTGTAGCGTAACCTGAAAAACTTATCTAAGTTCATAAGGTTCAAAGAAGAGGGCGGTGTTTCTACTATTTCCATAGAAGATATAAAATCATATACCGTAATTTCCGGTGCATAAGCCGCGGGTAAAATAATTCTGTTTCAAACCAGAATTATTTTTAAAGAAATAAATTCAAATAAGTTCCAAGATCTAACTTCTTTCTATCCCCATTAAACTCTTGTTCGATTTACCTAATTACGTCATTCGCATCCTTAGCCCTCGGATCTCTACTATACTACTGAGTAGACCTACTTTTTGGTGCTAATACTTCCACTTTTCTTTCTTGTCATTTTCTTTAAAAAAAAATGTATTTTAATACATTAAAAAAAAAACTATATATATACCTTATGTATTATTCGTTAATACACTTATACTTCATATTCACTATATTCTTAAAATGTATAGCTTCTGAAAACTGCCTATTTTTTATACGCCACTTTACCATATTCAAAATACATTGCAATCGAATTGTTGTTCTGAACAGTTAAACCATTTTACATTTTTTTTCTTTTTCCTTTTTTTGCTAAATTTAACTTGCATTCACGTATAATTTCATCTTTCATTCACACCTTTCCTCAAAATTCTATCATTTGACTTGCTGGCGTAAATCCCAGCTCTGTGATAAAGATATATCACAGTTTTATCTTTTTTAATTATTTTTATTTTAGCTCAACGTATTTCTATTTTATAGCCTTTCCAGTTTAATTTATGTTCTTTTAAAATGCCTTTTTACCAGCGATCGCGCTCCTTGTACGTTGCTTTTTCAGCAGTGTTTTCACGTCGTTACTTCATCCCTCCCGTTCTCTGAGTTCGCTTCAATCGGCGCTGAGCTGTGACGTCATCGCTTTCGGCGGCTCTTTCCCGCTCCTGCGTTTTACGCATGCGTCGCTCTTGTTTTCTGCCGATGTATTCTCAGATTTGGGAAGTATTTCATATTTTGGCCGCGTAGCGCTGCAGGCGATGGGGCGTGTCTTTCAAATACAAATTAGAATGGTTTTTTTAATTATTAAATGTTAATGAGTTTCTCATTTGTTATTTTAATTTTCACGTAATTCCTAATCAACAAATTAGTTTAAATTAATCTTGCTCTCACATTTGTGCACCCCTGTTATGGGTATTTATACTAATGTTGCGCAATTTTCCAACAGAATTTTAATAAAAATGATGCTGTAAATTTTATGCAAAACGTCGTCTGATCTGAGGCTGGCCTGTGCCGGCGCTCGTATCCTAGAATCGCCGTAGCGCTGATTCTTTGGAGATCAATTTCGCGTTTTCAGTTTTTAATTATTCTATAAAAATGATGTTGTAAATTTTAAGTTTAATATTTTAAAAGTTTTAAATCAACTGGTAATTTAATTCTGCATTAATTCTGCATCCCTTATTGGATTCTGACAGAAGGTATATTTCAAAGATTCTTCGAATTTTACGAAATTTGAGCCAGTACTTTTTAAAGACTTGATGTGCAGCTTTCATCTCATCCTTCCTCCTTCTTCAAGAAAATGTAATAAACATTATTGGATCCTAACCTAAATGAGTTTCATTTCAAGTAGTATGAGTCTCTTATTTTTCAACAAAGAACAAGTAAGAATGTTTTATTTATTTTATTATTTTACTGTGATTCTCTTCAAAGAATTTTTGACCAAAAGAACAGATGCACAAATTGTGCAGGGTTAATTGCTTATTTAAATCACAACTGCAAATAAATATTTAAAAGTTTACTATACGATCTATTCTTCCATCCATTAAGATAATAATATTATAACGGCACTTACATTTTTTTCATGTCACATTTGGCGCCGTTTATTCTTTTATGAAGAGAAAAGTTGAAAATTTTTTGTTCTTAAAAATTATTCTGAAAATTTGAAACTTATAAAATAGAATATATTTGAAGATTTGATGCTCTATTAATTAATTTATATTAAAAATGGAATATAATTTGAAGATTTGCTGATTTTTATTAAATTTTTAGAAGTTTAAAAAGTATTCTTATGCTGCTGAAATTAAAGAAATTTTCCACAGAAGATCGATGTTTGCAATACATCGTTAATTTCGGAACTTTTGTTATCAACTGGCTTGCATATATTTAATAATTTATTTATAATTGAAAAATTATATTTTAACAGAAATTAATTTTTATTCTGGTATTTTTCCATGAGATTTATTGAATATTTTATGCAAATTTTCATGAAGAATGAAATTAAAAAAAAAAAAAAAGAATTTATTTTTTTTAACAAATGAAAATATGGTGCTCTTTATATATAAAGTTTAAATATATATAATACATGACGAATTGAAATATTTTTTTTGAAAAGTATAAAATTTGTTCCAAGTTTTTGAGAACAAAATTTAAAGAGGCTATGGTTGTTCTTATTCTTATTTTAGGTTATTTTTATTAATTTATTGGCACTTTTAAATGAAATTGATATATTTTATGAATATTAAAAATTTTATTGAAGCAAATTTTATTGGAATTAAATTATTGAAGTTTATGTTCTCATCATATTACTAATTTTCCTGCACTTATTCTCAATATGAATGAAATGCCTTCATAGAAGCTCAAGTTTTCATGTGATTTTGTAGTTGTTTTATCATACATAATTTTTTTTGAGTTCTTGATTGCTTCTACAAAAGTTAAATTACTTATTGCAATAACACTACCAGTTCATTGACTCTCGCCATTTTCCTACAAATGTTTGTAATGATTATAGTGTGCAAGCAGTCTGTGTTCTTTCTAGAAATTAAAATTGAAGAACTGTATTTATATTTTGAAAATATTACACAATATTTTGCATTTTCTGTTCTACATTTTGAGAACTCTGTTATTTGAATTTCAAAGAATTGTTGCTTCATCCTAATATATATTTTATATTACACAGCATCTGCATCTTTTTATTGAAATTCTCATACCATAATCACAAAAAGGAGACTGGTATTATTTTTTTCTTTTTTGAGAAGTTATAGCCATTACCTAACTGCTGCATATTCTTGTTCCTGAAATAGTTACGGTTTACTCATGCTGCATTTTTAACATTCTACAATCTGAATATATACTAACAACTTCAATAAACTGGTTATTACTATCATCTGACTTTGCTTACCTGGTGGAAAAATCTTCAGAATGTATTATATCCATTGTTGGCTGATTTTCTCTGCTGTCTGCAAATATGATGGTTCCTGATAGTACAATAATTACTTACCTGCACTCTTTTGCGAGTTGAAGTGACTGTTGATGGTCGCCATTCATATAAGGCAAATATATCCGTGTGATTGCTCCTCGTCAGTCCTCTTCATCTTGTAGAACTTGTTTCTCCCTCATCAATGTTACTCATTTTTATGGATCTAAAGTATTACAAATTTACAGCTGTGCCTATTTGCAATAGTTTTCTATCTTTTTCTACCCTCTGTTGCAAAACCCGATTATGGAAGTGTACTGTCATTTATTTTAAAGTTCAGTTTTGCAGCATTTACAGAAATTGCTGCTTCCTCAAATGGAACTTCTCAAATTTGGAAAAATTATTATTATTATTATTATTATTATTATTTGAAAATTTTTAATATGCTTAAATTATAGTGCCTTTTCTTGTTATTCTAGTATTATTTCATAACCCAATATTTTCTAAATCATTTTTACCATATGCCTCACTTTAAGAAAATTATTTTATAAATGAAGAAAATTTTTTGTTGCATTAAATTATATTGCAAATTTACATGCAAAGCAACACATATTCTTAGAACTTTCCAGCGCATTATAAAAAAATATTCTACCACTTGTGAAATAATTTTGGTGAATATTATTTTTTTCTAAGAAGCTAAAGTGTTTTTATGGTCTTTGTGACTTTCTTCAAATGTCACCAATCCCAATTTCGTCTCTAAAGTGTGCAAGTAGTGTTGTATTGTCTCTGCAATTTCTGCCTGCTTGAATACACCTTTACAAAAATATATATAGGCAACTTAGACTTTCCAGCGCCTCTCAACAAGAGTCTTGTGCTCTTTGTGTTATTTTATTCTAAGTGCCACTTTGTCATTTATTCCTCAATATCATGGAACCACAGTTCATGATTTAGTCTCTGCTGATTACCTGATGTGTCTTCAAATGCTCTTACCTGCTGTGTCTTCAAATGCTCTTACGTGATGTGTCTTCAAATGCTCATCATTGTTTAGTGCTAAAATCTCCTGATAAAGTCTTCAATTTTATTTTAGTGGTGTGTGTTTCAGGCAAAAAAAGGCCAGTTTGCTGCTACACTGCCATTGTGTCAATCAACCAACCAGTGTGCCACTTAACTTGCAAACTTTTCAGCAAGTACAGTAGAGTCTCGATAATTCGAGGTGGACGGGACCGGGCTTACCTCGAACTATCGAAAACTCGAATTATCGAAATCATAAAATTTAATTAATAAATAAATGAAGATAAAGCAATGTTTAAATTTCAGTGTATTTTTAAATGAAAAATGTACTTACAACTTATTACCACTACGATATGCTTACCGGTTTTATCTTGGTTTTTGGTCCGCTGGGTTATTAAATGGCGGTATAATTCAGCCTGTAGTATAGGAACTCTATATGTCTGTAGGTGGCTTCGGGGTGCGCAGTTGGCATATGACACGTCGAACAACAATAAAAACCAGATACTTGAATTTTGTGGTGCGAAATAATTTTTTCACGTGTTGCGTATATGTTGGTCATTATTTGGAAGCTAAACTGATTTTTTTCACTAACTCGGATTTATGGGAAACTCGAACAATCGGGACTCGAATTATCGAGACTCTACTGTAGTTACTTTTTTCTGAATGTGATTATCTTTTTAAAATCAGACTGATTTTAGAACTTTTAAAGGTATTACATCTAATTATTTGTTATGTAAAAGCAGAACGTTTATGATCCTTCATCTGTAAACAAACAATTTTTTTTTTCTCCTGCAAGCATTTTATTAGAAATATTCATCTGATTCTTTACAATAGTTTTAACAAGAATGTTGTATATTTTTGTCTGGTTTACATACTTGCTAATGGTTTAACGGATCGCTATTAGCATTTTTGTAAGTTTTGATGAATTTATATTATGTTTTATGCTTATTTGATTTGCAGATTCGTCATCGGTTTTGGAGATCTCCTTTGACAATCTTGTAAGTTTTGTGTTTGTTCAATTTGCAGACCTGCTAATCGTTTTAAGGGAATTGCTATTAGTGTTTTGTGAATTGTAATGAATACATATTAATAGTTTATATTGTTGTGAGCTCGGGGTTCGAAAGGACTGATGCCAATATATAAGAACAATAAAAAGGCTTTATTCACTATAAACAGTGCAATACGATCACAAATATCTTCTGGAAATTACAAGATATTCAGTAATCTTCAAATCCAATAAAAGCGCAGCAAAATTTCACACAGAAACAATGCGTTCAATACGACGTATCAACGGCAAAATCGATCCGGGTAACACAGTTCTCAATGCAAAGCCTCTCGTATGAATTCAATCGCAGTTGTCAGACAACTAACTGAACTGAACTGGTGGTGGTCCCTTATATAGGCTTTAAAGATAACTGTAGAATTTTCCAGAGCCTTCAGATGCTAGAAATTACCAGAAAGTGCTTTAACTTTCGATAGAGAACGTAAGCGAGAAAGGATCCCAATGTACAGGTATAAGGGGGGGGGGGGTTGCACAAAAAGTCGCCAAATCCGTCGCCAACTTGTCGACATTTTGGCTACAAAAATAAGTCGCCAAAATAATCGCCAACTTGGCGATAAACCCATTCCTTGGCGATTTTTCCATAGACTTCCATTATAAAGATGAGGGTGTAAGGTTGTTTTCCTTGCAAACCATCTGAGGCCTTTAGCATTGAGTTACATGATGCTCAATAGGAAATACATTAATAATACTGCAATTTTCACAATAATAAAATAAAATAAATTTAAACAAATGGAATATTTACAGATATATACAAAATTCATAACAATATTTATTTGATTTACTGGTTTGATAATGGTCTCAAGCTGGTGAGAGGCTATTACCACTTTGGTAAGTTTTGTAAATACCACCCAAATAACTCACATATTGTCAATAGCTGATTTTTCTATAGGATATATTATCCTTTTCATTAATATTATATAAATTTATAATAATGACATGCTTTACATAACGGTGCACTGTGTTTGTTTTTATACTCTCATAAAATGTGTCATTTGATTTTAACTTGTCTTTCTTTATGAAAGTTAATGGTTAAATTATTTTTTTTTTTTTTTGAGGATCCTCACCTTTTCTCAGTTTTTCTCTGATTATTTTTTTGCAAAAAAAAAAAAAAAACACCATGGTATATTAAAAAGAAAATTTATTGTGTATACTAGAGAAAAATGAATTGAGTATATTTGAAAGAATTTTGTTGAATATTTCAGAAAGAATTTTATTGAGCATGAAAAAATTATTGCTACTGAATATTTACAAAAAAAATTTCTTGAGTACATTAAGTATGAAGTATTACTGAAGAAATGTGTCATTTGTTGTTGGTTAAAACTTATGCATTATTTTGAAAAGTTTTTATAAATCCAACTATTGTGATGAATTTACTTATTTATGACAAATGAATTTGAATTTTGTTGCAACATAATTTTATGCAAATTTCATATAATTTTTGGGTAATAATTTTTATGCACTTTTATATACTTGGTTAGAATTGATATCAGTATTATGTGCATTATGTTAAATACTTAATTTTATATGATTTGAAATATTACTAATGCAATATGTATGACTTAAAAAAAAAGTACATACTTAGGCCTTTAAATGAATTTAAATCCTTACAATGGATTGTTTTTGTGCACATTTATGCTATTTAGAGTTAATTTTATATGCTCTATATTTTAAAAGTCCTAGGCATCAGTCAGAATTTAAAGTATTCTTGACTTTTTGTTGCTTTAAAATTGCAACTTATTATTATTTTAAATATTTGTCTAGACAAGTCGGATAAGAAAGAAATTACCGACTCTTTTTATGTTGCTTTACTGTTGCAACTATTTTGATATGATCTCATTGCTAATTTAAATTGAATATTAGCTTTTTTTTTATATACATGATGGTATTTGTTTAGAGATCAAGATTAATGGAAGGTATGCCTTTCTTTGCTAAAAAAAAAAATGCAATGGGGCTTTTGTATACTATGTTATATTGTATACATTTTGTATAATTTGTGATGAGATTTTTGAATGTACTACAATGATGTATATTCTTTCTCTTTTTCTTTTTGATCGCTGCACATCACATCAAATTTTATTTAATTTACTTTTCATGGCTCTAAATTTAAGTAATTATGTCATTTTTACTTTGGCATTTAAAAATTTTGTCTTCCCTTTGTCGAAAAAGGCTTTTACTGTTTTTAACCCTTTTTTTCCTTCTGGTCAGTCAAAATTTTTGTCGGTGAATGGGGGTATTGTGATAAAGATATATCACAGTTTTATCTTTTTTAATTATTTTTATTTTAGCTCAACGTATTTCTATTTTATAGCCTTTCCAGTTTAATTTATGTTCTTTTAAAATGCCTTTTTACCAGCGATCGCGCTCCTTGTACGTTGCTTTTTCAGCAGTGTTTTCACGGCGTTACTTCATCCCTCCCGTTCTCTGAGTTCGCTTCAATCGGCGCTGAGCTGTGACGTCATCGCTTTCGGCGGCTCTTTCCCGCTCCTGCGTTTTACGCATGCGTCGCTCTTGTTTTCTGCCGATGTATTCTCAGATTTGGGAAGTATTTCATATTTTGGCCGCGTAGCGCTGCAGGCGATGGGGCGTGTCTTTCAAATACAAATTAGAATGGTTTTTTTAATTATTAAATGTTAATGAGTTTCTCATTTGTTATTTTAATTTTCACGTAATTCCTAATCAACAAATTAGTTTAAATTAATCTTGCTCTCACATTTGTGCACCCCTGTTATGGGTATTTATACTAATGTTGCGCATTTTTCCAACAGAATTTTAATAAAAATGATGCTGTAAATTTTATGCAAAACGTCGTCTGATCTGAGGCTGGCCTGTGCCGGCGCTCGTATCCTAGAATCGCCGTAGCGCTGATTCTTTGGAGATCAATTTCGCGTTTTCAGTTTTTAATTATTCTATAAAAATGCTGTTGTAAATTTTAAGTTCAATATTTTAAAAGTTTTAAATCAACTGGTAATTTAATTCTGCATTAATTCTACATCCCTTATTGGATTCTGCCAGAAGGTATATTTCAAAGATTCTTCGAATTTTACGAAATTTGAGCCAGTACTTTTTAAAGACTTGATGTGCAGCTTTCATCTCATCCTTCCTCCTTCTTCAAGAAAATGTAATAAACATTATTGGATCCTAACCTAAACGAGTTTCATTTCAAGTAGTATGAGTCTCTTATTTTTCAACAAAGAACAAGTAAGAATGTTTTATTTATTTTATTATTTTACTGTGATTCTCTTCAAAGAATTTTTGACCAAAAGAACAGATGCACAAATTGTGCAGGGTTAATTGCTTATTTAAATCACAACTGCAAATAAATATTTAAAAGTTTACTATACGATCTATTCTTCCATCCATTAAGATAATAATATTATAACGGCACTTACATTTTTTTCATGTCACAAGCTCATCGACACTCTTTTAAAATATTTCTTTTACGTGTTTTCCTCTCGACTGGACAAGTTGCGCCATCTATTGATTTATTTCCGCTCTAATTGATTTCTCTCTACTTTAAATCTACGCCTATTAATTTAGACTGTTGCTTATCGTATTTTTATGCGATCTTTTAACTTTTTTTGTTACTTTAAATTAAATATACTTTTTTTTACATGGCTCCTTAAGATATGCTATACAATTTACTAATCTACAGGAAGTTGAGTTTTTTACAAAACAGGTATTCCATTGAAACTATAAAACTGTTCACTGTTCACGTTACATTTCATTAAAAAAAATTTCCGGTCCAAAACAGATTTATTTGAGCCGCGGCTTATATACCGGAAATTACGGTAATATGTCTATGGAATTTCTTAATTCTTTTTGAAGAATAGTTTCATAAAATATATATTTATTATTGACTCACAAATACTAATACATGCATACTAGAACATTGGATATTTCAAATTTTAATAAAAAATACTTTAAAATGATTTACCGCAATATTCGGTTTTTCAAAAATGTGTGCACCATATATCTGGATAGCTACTTCTGGATACTAATTGATATTTTTGCTTATGCTTAGGCGCTATATTTTGTACCTGTATCTTCAGACCAAACTTAAATATAACCGTTGTTTCATCTACAAAAGAAAAAAAAAATGTATAAGTAAATTCTGAAAATGTAATATACAATACGTTCAACTTTATTTTTAACCCAATCATGCCTAACGTCGATGCTTTAGTAAAATAAGAAAAAGTGCATTTCACACCACTTTTTTTTTTTTTTTTTTATAGAAATCTAGTGTCTTATTTATCGAGGAGTCCTTGATAAAATAAGACACCAAATTTCTATTTAAAAAAAAGTGGTGGGAAGAGCACTTTTTTCCATTTTACTAAAGCATCGACGGCATAAATGGGTTAAAAACTAAATTTCCACATTATTGCATACATTTAACATATGCCCTTGATCAGATTGCTATATTTTCAACTTTATTTGTAAAACATAAATCTTGCTAAAATATACACTTATTTTTTACCTCAAGAAATCCGAGATTTAAGAGTAATGTATTTTATCTATAAATAAAATAGGTAAAATTATTTTCATACCAGTATAATTATTACTTAAAAATTTAACTGTAAAAACTGTTGATTTATGCTTTTATTCCATGTTTTTGACGTCTCAAGCAACGAAAGGTCTACGGAGCTTTCGCTGGTAACAATAGAACGCATGACAGGGCAAAGTTGAGTTGAGTAGTATCGGGGGGCCATCGCGAAACGTTCTTCTCTTAACGGGCCTGTTTCAATGCGCGAATACCGTGGCACAAGAGATCTGATACGCATATGTGTGCTTCAGAAACAGTCCTGTAAAATTCCATTTTGTAATATTTTTTTGGAGTAATTTCTGCCTCAAATTATATTTGACTTATTTATACATACAGCAGATGACCAACAAAGGTTCAACAAATCTTAATTTTATAATATTTAATAAATAGATTGATATTACATAAAAAAAACTCATAAGTAAATATTCTAACTTTTTCTGAACAATTAAAACAAAAATTCTATTTAAATTTTATAATGCATGAATAATTTAAAATATACATTCTGTTACTAGGTATTACCTACGTATTACAACTAAGAAAACTATCTCTCAAGCACTCTTATCTGGCAAAATATAGTTTTGTAATTAGTAATTGTAATGTGCATTTTATATTTCTATGTTTTTTTTTTTTTTTTTTTTTTTTTTTTTTTTTTTTTTTTTTTTTAAGATAAGAGAAAATGTCACCACACAAATTTCACTTCGAATATAAATTTAACATTTACTTAAAAGGGCAAATAAATTTATATAGAAAAATCCACACCCATCTAGCAAATACTACATAGATTCGAAAGTTGTTATTTCAATAAATTTATATTGAATAAAAAGAAAAAAAAAAAAAAACACTAATACCATTTAAGAACATCCAGTAGTGTATGTACTTTCAAATAGTTTCATTTAACTGAAAAACTAAGTAATAAAATTTAATTTTTAAATTGCAATTACCAGAATGTAATAACTTTTATATATATATATATAAATGGCAGTTTTTATTAATTTTAAAGAATAATGTTTAAGGGCATAGGAAAATGAAGGGCTCATGGAGCTCAAGCTCTCCCCATTTAAATAAAGACAATTATTTTTTAAGTCACACAAGTTGTTAAAAATCTATTATTTTCTGTCTTAAATGTTTGATTATTCATCTCTGACAAAATAACTATGTAGAGGAAAGGGGGGGGGGGGGTTATAGAAATGGGACACTTTTTTACAAAAATCAGAAAGTCAACTTTGTTTAACACAAAACTTTAATTTATAGAATACAAGTTAAATGACTTTGTAATGTCCCCAAACAACTAAAAAGTCATATCCAAAGACAGTTTAAAATTAAAGAAATTGTAAGTTTCAAACTATGTCCCATACTTCCCTACTAAAGGGCAGGTATGGGACAGGTGTAAAAAGTATTATAAGACGCAGATAATCTAGTGTAGACTACATATATAATCTAAAAAAGATTGTAGATTGATCAATCCCTTTGACAGTTCACAGAAAAACACCCATGATAAGATTCAGGATGATCAATCACAGATGATATCAAAAAATCATCTTTCACTATTGAAGTGGAAATTCCATTAAAAAAAGATACTATAGTTTGCTCTATAAGCATGTGAAATTGCATATTAGCAGCAATTTACATTCATCTTATGAAATAGGAGGAATGAGACAAATCCCATTTCTCCCCCTACCTTCTTTCATGTTAAACTAATACTAATAAAATATTTAAACTAATAAAAAAAACTATACTGCTTTTAGACTTAGTTTAAATCAGGGGTTCTCAAACTATGGTACTCGTACCAGTGCTGGTACGCGAAGCTTTAGCTACTGGTATGCAAAAATCTGATACTGGTATGTGAAATGAAATACAGATTATGTAAATTATTATGAAATCAAAACGGCTTAAGTTTATCACCCAGGAAATTTTCGAACGCTATTTTCTTTTTTTGTTACCAGATTTTAGCACGACATATCTATGTGAATGTACTGAAGGAAGCTGTGCTTAGTACCGAGTACCGAGGAAGCTGTGCTTGATAGAGCAAGCTTACTCTTCTCATTAACGATACTAGGGAATTACTGCAATAAAGCTACTATGTATGAATCAGTAGGCCAATATAATTTGTCATAAGTATTGTTGTTGTTTTTCAACCAAGACACCGTATTTTGATGTGGTACATATTATTAAAATGTAATGATGATACTACTTTTAACTTGAATGTTAATATAAAGCAGTCAATCTAAGTACCAATTTAGTAATGTAATCATGCATTTTGAAGTACAGTAAAACCTGCTAAGACGAAAGCATAAAAGACCTAGGAAATATTCCATTTTAGACGGGTTCTGTTTCTGCAGTATTTTTTTATATTAGCTTTATGCTTGTTACCTGGTGGTACGTGGAAGTATGAACTTCTACTTACTGGTACGCCTGTCTAAAAGTTTGGTTACCCCTGGTTTAAATCATGGATAATATATAGTATAAGTTACATAAATAGAGAAACTATTACATCTGCACATAAACGAAAATATAATAAACTACACCCAAACAACTTTTACTTTTCACATAACGAGCCTGCACTGACGTGTGATACATATAAATATTTATTTAAATTAAAACTATATTTTAATAAATTAAAACACCCACCCTCTACAAAAAGCGATTGAAATTATTTTCTCAAAAGATATGCATAAGAACTTAATATTATTAATCAATGTTTTAAATGTTTTGATTTGCGTAAACTGACAAAAAAAAAAGGGGGGGATTTCGTATTACTCTCTTTTTTTTTTAAAAAATGTTTTCGATTTGCGTAAAGTCCTGTATTAGAAACACTAATTCTAGGCACAAAACCTGACAAAGAAAAGAAAAAGGATTTCGTATTATTACTTTTTTACCCATTAGATCTGACTCTAAATTGTATTTACAACATTGTAGGTAAAAATAAAAACATACAATTCATGCCACATACAATACGTTCACTCAATTCCCATGTGAACGGTAAGAACAGTATTTTGCATTTTAAATAATGAGATAAAAAAAGGACTTGACTTATGATTATCTTTTATCAAACGAATAAACAATGACAAAATTCACATAATTTAAACATCTTTATTTCATAATACGTTTAGTAGAAAATTGACTGAAATACACAAAGAATAATAAATGGCGCACAACGAGACGAAAAGAGTCAGATCCTATCTAGGTCACGTGTTTGAATGTTGAAATCAGGCCCGTAGATAAGAAAGTTGTTTACTTTTCGCGATGGCCCCGATAATACAGTGTTTAGAATAATATTATTCTAGACACTGTACCGATAGTATACAGTATGGATATGGATACATTCATGAATGAAATATTTATCTCATACCATTAATATTTAAGCATACCTGTACAGTAGAACTCCAATTATCCGAATCAATTGGGACCGGACCCTATTCGGATAATCAAAAATTCGGATAATTGGATTTTTTTCCAAAAAAAGAGGTGTATATTTTAATTAATTACTGTATGTATGTTGAAAATGGGAGAAAAAATTATTTTTAAAGAAAAAGAGCTTTTAATTAATTAAATGAAAAGGCAACACTATTACATGTTAAGTGTATTTACAAGTGATGTACATTAGTACAGTATGTACGTACCATACTGTAAATGAAAGTCATTACTTGCTGAACATTTCGGTCAAAGTAAGCTGTTTGACAGTCTTCATCCATTTTCGGGGAGCCAAGTCGCGCATCCGCTTGACAGTCAGAAGTTGCATGAGGTCACACTCGGGCTGACGCTCCATCCACTTCAACGCAGTTTCAAAGCCGGCAAATTCTTCACTAGCTGATGGTCCCGTGTATGCTTCAACTTCAACATTAAGGTCATCTTCTTCCTCAGACTTTCAATGAGTTCATCATCATTTGGAATTTGAAACCCAGGGTCTTCGCGGCGGGAAAGACAGTAGCGCGCGTAGACAGAATCATTATTTTGGGAATCGTAGTACGTTTCAGTCTTCATTTGTTTTTTTTTCTGAAATTCTGAAAGCGATTCGGATAATCAGCGATTCGGATAGTTGGAGTTCGGATAATTGGAGTTCTACTGTACTTATATATTATGTGTACGTTCACAACTTACTAACATAACAACACATAACGACACAAACACAGAGAGTGCAGACGTAGGGGGAAGCGCTTCGTACTTGCGTACACGTTCTCCCGGTTAGCTCCGACCTTCAACGGCATAATACCCTGAGCAGTGTAGGTGTCCTTTTCAGGACTTTATGACGAACTGCCTGCGGTATTACTCCTAGCCTGATCATGGACAAGGAACAGATCTCCTTCGATATTGACATTGTCGATGGCATTGAGCCGCCGGATTTTCCTCGGTACTTTCAACGAATATCCCACGATTGACGAGCCTGCCAACGAAGTCTTGCGTGATATGTTTCACTGTATAGACAACTATATCAGACAAACTCTACAAAGGCCTGACTACCAGACTGACAGTTGCTTTAAGGACGAGGTAACTAAACTTTGTCAATTTGCCACGACTATGTTAAGTGAGCCAGATCCTTTTCTACCTCTTACCTCCGGCTATATTAAATTTCTAAATTGTACTACCCAAGACGAAGTGTCGGTTAAAATCAATAAGATTAAGAATCTTTTTCTTAAAACTCAGTCTAATACTGTTTTTTCTTTCCCGAAAAAAACTATCCGCAAAAAGAAAATCTCTGAAACGGACAATTCAATTCCGCTTCAAAATAAATACTCTGATTTACCATCGGAAGCGAATATCGATAGCTCTCAAAATCTAGACAATCAAACTGACAGCCAAAATTCCGAAATGGAAGCAACTGATACTGATTCACCTAAAGAAATCGTTTATCCCATATATATTGAAATCTTAGACAACGAGTGGCATAAAATCACTCAGGACTTAAAAAATCTCGAAGCAGACAACGCTCCTAAAGTGAGTCTCAACAATGATCTCCTAAAAATTCAGCCTAAAACCGGTAATCAATTTAGGGAAATTCAGCGATACCTTTCTAGCAAAAACTTAAAATATACTACTATTTCCCCTAAGGATATGCGACCCAAAAAACTTTGTGTTCGCGGCATCCCCCCCAATACCGACCCCCAACTTATCATTAACGACTTGAAAAATCGCGGCTTCCAAGCTACTCGTGCCTCTATGATGAAAAGCAGAAAAACGGGGCTAGCAATGCCCCTCTGTGTGGTCAACGTTCTCCAACACAATGACTTTGACTTGATTTTTCAAATCAAGGAATTATGTGACATTAGCGTCACAATCGAAAAATATCGCATCTTCAACAACGTTAAACAGTGTTATCGTTGCCAAAGGTACGGTCACGCATCTGAAACGTGTAATTTCACCCCAAAATGCGTTAAATGCTCCGAAATTCACCTCTCTACTGACTGCCCATACAAGGGCAAAATTACTCCTAAATGCGCGAACTGCAGTGGCACGCACCCTGCCTCGTACAGGGGCTGCCCGAAAATCCCAAAATACCAAGAACAAAGCTAAAAATCATTCTACTAAAAATAAAATTCTCAATGAAAATTCCGACTTTGTTGAAATTCTCAAAAACTTTAACTATACTGTTACGGCTAATAATAGTAACTCCCAAAAGGGCACTGACGACGCTATACAGGAACCCTCTGATTCCACTAACCCTGAGAGAACTTCTCAAAATACCCCACCCCCTAACCCGAACCCCATAAATGAAATATTCCAAACTTTCAACGATTTGAAAGAAATCCTTAAACTTTCCAAACTCCTCAAAAGCATTCAAAAAATCGCTCAGAAAATCAAAAAATGCAAAAACCAAATTGATAAGATGACTGTTATCATCAATGAGCTTGAAATATTCGCTAACGAGTTTAACCTCACCGACTAATCGGCGCCCTCTGGGCTGTCATTCTTAAAATCTCAATTTTTTCTCTACCTTTTTTGAAAAAAAAAAAAAAATGTTATACAAAATTCTAAATTATTATACCTTGTATGGTCACTGAAAAGTGTCTTTTTTTTTATTTGTTGCTTTGCCCCCTTTTCCTAGCTGGCATTTTGCTTTGTTTTTTCGAACTTGTCCGAAGCATATTTTTAAACTTTTAAATAGCAGTTATTCTACTGCAGCTATTCTTACTTTTCAAAATTTTTGACTCTTTCCTTATGTTGTATTTCTAAAATAAATTTGCAATAAACCAGATGCGCTAAATTACCTAGACATTCATTTAAATTAAACCTTTTTACTCAATTACTTAATTAAATTACTACTGCAAGAAAATTATGCCCTTTTAACAATTACTTTTAAAACCTTGTTCTTATTTACTCAAATTCTGAATTTACTTGATTATTTTACATTATAGATTTTGACTATTTAGATAGACATTTACATTTAAATAAAATAAATTATATTGGCCCACAATTACAAAATAAGTTAATCACTAAATAAAATTATATGGAAGTGCGTTGTGTTCTGTCTTCCCAAATTAAGTTATATAAAAACCAACAATAACTCCAGGTGCGTGGTCAAAGTGAATCATGTCTTAATAAAATCTTAACTCATTGTAAATTCTCCTGAAACATAACGCGATGGAACTAGTTGATTCAAAAATATATATAAAAGGTAAATCATCATTTTCTTATCAATTCAACATATCAAAATATCTCTTAATTCTCCATCATTAATAAAATCCAATTTACCTCAATTCCGTTTCAAAACATATACATTATCCCCATATCAACCAATTCCAACGGTTATTCACTAAAACCTGATTTACTGAATACAGACAACTTCTTAACTGAAAATCACGCGAGAATTAATTAAAATTAGATTGCTCTAAAATTATATTCTTACTATTAAAATTTATACTTAAGAATTAACAAAAATAAAGACCTTACATAAGTTGTCTGTATTCCCTCAAATGTAAAAATAATCATTTCTAATGCTGAAATAAAATAAATAAAAGGATGCACTGCAAGGTAAATGAACACAAATCCATAATTGTAATTAAATTTTGTTTATTGTGATAAACATATATAATTAAGTATAGCTTTGCCTTCAGAATTAATCAAGGAAATCTCCTTTCGATATAAAATTCAACAATACATAGTCGTGTGCAACATTACTATATTTCCAACACAAAATTCGACTATACATAGTCGTGTGAAACATTCTATAATTCATTTAATATTTTACTATATAATTCGGAGCTGCTGGTTTAGTTTTAAAAAATTAATTAACCATATTTTAAATTAATTTAAACCAAGCATAATGCTTGAAGATAGGTTGAAGTTTAAATGAACATAAAAAAAATATTAGGAAGCATGCAGAGAAAATTAAAGAAAAGACAGGAAAGACGAGAACTTATCATTTTGTGGCCCCTGGCCACTCAGTACTGGCAGATAAATCTGAGACCTTCTCAGTTCTACTCCATCTCTGCTGCCGTCAGAATCAAGAATAGAAAGGACTTCTCTCCAGCTCAATTATAGTCAGAATCCTCTCTCTCTCCTCGATTTTAAAAAACCACCTCATCTCAGCTTCTCTTGTGCTTGATCACTTACTTTTGATCTTTATGCGCGCAGGGTAAATAGTTACATGAATGTCTTGAAGAAAAACTTTAATTATGAGGAGCTATTGTGAAAAATCATCTTAATCTGAGCAATAGAGCATCAGATTCTTAATTGCATTTAATCATTTTCCTTACTTAAATTCATTTAAGGTTTATGATTAAAAATGCATATGTATCTCTACGCACATGTGGTAAACTCATCATCTATTTCCCTTCCACTGCTCCAGCGGAAGTCCGTGACGTCGCAGATCACGTGGGGACGCTAACGGGTTAGTCACTCTTTCATTACTTTACCAGACGCTCTCTCCGATGTTCGTTGTTTGCGATCTTGTAAACAATGGGGGAGAAAAGGAAAGAGAGAGAGAGAGAGAGAGAAACAGAATTTTCATCACATGCAAGTAAATAGATGAATAATCGTTTATATTTAATTTAACCAGCAGCCTCCATAAAAGCCTTTTAAAATACCAGCAACTCCTTTCAATTAATATTTAAAATACAACCACATATTTAAAAATATATCTGTGAATAATGGTGCAATATGATCGGTACAAAAATAAACATTTTCAAAATTAACGTTAAACAAGTTGAAGTGCGCTCTAATCAACCGATTAAAGGCCAATTCCAAAAACATTATGTTAATAAACAATCATTCAGCCCAAATAATACAAATCTATAATTAAACCAATATTTATTTAGAAACTATTGAACTTAGCGGACAGTGTGAGAATTAAATAAAATTTTGTGCCAGAAGGATATAATTAAAAATAAACAACTTTAGCTATTAAATCAATCTGCAACCCATAACTGCAATATTAACTTTAACTATGAAAAACAACAACTAGTATTAAAATAAACAAAACATCCCATAATTACACAATATTATAAAGGTTAATAATTAGACAATTTAGAAATAAAATAATTTAATAAATATTTAAATTTAAGTTGTGTTAGCGACACAACACTTAAATCCTTTCTACTTTTATTTATATATTTTAATTGCAGATGTAATCTTTAAACTTTTTTCACTGGCTCACTTTAAAATACAGTTTACTTTAAATCGCCTGGGCGTTAAGTTGATCGCAACTAGGTAGCCCATGAAACCGCCTCAACCTGTTCGGCAACTTACTAACATATTGCAGTCGTTGTTTTCGATACGTTGAAGACCTGTCACGTTCTTCAGCTGTAGTAGCTTTAATTAAACGAGGCGGACTTCGTACGTCAAACGCGACAAAATGCATAACAGTGACATGCTCTTGAAAATCATTTCACCGTACTACATAGATAACCCCGTCCGTATCCTCTCTATGACTAGAGTTTCCCAAAAGTCTTAAGTTTCGTGCATTGCTCGTCCAGCCAAAGACATCCATCCAAAAGCCATAAATTATATTGAGAAGGAGTACTATATTGGCGACCAATCGCCAATGTAAAGACGGTAGATTTTCTTGTTTTTGTGATTTTATTTTCAAACTTTCTGTAGACACAGTATAGGAAATTATGTCATCAACATCACACAGCGAAGAGGAAACAATTATATTATACCTAGGATCCACATCCTATGTAGGCCTGCTAAACAGTACCTGATTTACGGCAGGGCATTCGAGGCATGGGCCCAGGGCCCCCAAATGCCTCTGAAGATTTTTCAATTATGGGCCAAAACAGTTTTAAAACTGTTCAAAAACAAAATTAATATCGAAAAATCTGTTTGTCAAAGATTGTAACTTAATTTTTTTCTGATTGTTTTTTAACAATTTAAGTGCAGGAATGTACAGAACTCCATTTTTGTGATCTCCATATTATTTCATTTTTATTTTTTTACCTGTAAGGCCCTCACTGTTAACATGGACAAAGCCAAGCTCTGCTAGTTACTTTTTTTTCAGTGAAAGTTTGTATTTGAAAGAAAAAATTATTTGATGAATAGGATATTCTAATATTTTAAATAATTATAGCTTGGTACTGCGGTAAATTTATTATTAGTTGTTGCATACTTTATCATTCCAAATATACGGACTTGCATAGAGAAAGGTAATAAGCTCCACACAGTTTATTATAAAATTCAATTAAAAATTCCTAATTATGAAACAACTATTTAAAAGTAAATTAACGATTATCAAATTTAATATTAATTGGTATTTAAAAATAATTATTAAAGTCAATAGTGGTTATCTTAATAAATACTGCTTTCAATATATATATTTTTTTTCTCAAGGCCTCTGTAAGTATCGGTGCAAGGGGGCCCCCCATACACATCTGTGCCCAGGGCCCCCAAATTTGTAAATCGGTCCCTGCTGCTAAAAATGCAATTTCAATAATATTCATAATGCATAAAATCCTTTGACTTAACTGAAAACCCAAGTAATCAAATTTAATTTTTAAACTGTACTCACCAGTATGTGATAACACCAACATTTTTTTCGCGTGGTTAATAAAATTTTCAATATTTTAATCAAATTATATATTTTTTATAGCTCTGCCTTGCATATTTTATAATCTGGCAATCAATAAAACAAATAAGGAAGCAGAGAATACTGTTTAAGGGCATAGAGACAAAAGGGTGGTGGGAGCTTATAAACAGATTTTTTTTTTAGAAAAATGAAATTTGTTGAAAATTGCGGGGGGGGGGGGGGGTATTTTCGGAATTTTATGGTAGTATTAGTAATTAAACCAATCTAAGTAGTGATAAAAAAATTGAAAGTGCCTTGGGCATAGAAACTTGCTAGTCGAGGCTGATAATTCTCACAAATATTTTATTAATAATTGGAATCCTGATTGCTAAATTTATTTGAAAACAACTATTTTGTTTCATTAATATGCTTTCATTAAATTCTGGTGCTAAATACGGTCGTTATTTCTGACAAATTTTTGAATTCACTTTTGTTTAGAAACGCATGAAAGTGGCAGGTGTTCTTATTCTGAAACTATGTAATCGAAGGGTGTTCCCCCCCTCTCCCCCCATCTTTTCTGTTGAAGGCAGAAGACATTTTAGAAAATTCTTTCAAAGTTAGTGTTTTGAACTGAGCTTCCGTATACGCGGCTGCGTGTTAAAGGAGAAAAACATGTCGTCACGTGACAACAATCGCTTATAACTCCATAAGTAATTCATTTATCGAAAAAGAGAAAGCAACATTCAATTTCAAAACTCTTCCAAAAGCAATCCTAATCCTGGAAGTGTCGTGCTTTTGCTTTTACAAATGAGTTCGTAACTGTGTCAGAACTGTTGTTGTGTGGGGGGGGAAATATCTAATAATGTATAAAACAATCCTAACATTTATTCTACATTTAAAATAAAAATTAAGGGAATGGACTGAAAACTTTTCTTTAAACTTTTTTTTGCAAATGAGGGTGAGGGTAGGAGGGGGGGGGGGGGTTATGTTTGAGATGTAAAAAAGAAACAATTTTGGCACTGGATATAATTAGAATCGAAATAATATGATTAAAACATATCATATATTACAGGTTACTTTTTAAAATGACTACTTAAAAAAAAAAAAAAAAGAACAAAAAACTGCAAAATAACTCATAATAAATTTTTTTTATCATAATTTATCTCTTAAAAGAAAAAAAAATTAAATGTGATGCATTCGTATTTTTAAAATATATCTTTAATTAATCAATCATATTAACTTCTGTTAAAATAAC
Organism: Maratus michaelseni; assembly: GCA_963931845.1. Classification (NCBI taxonomy): domain Eukaryota; kingdom Metazoa; phylum Arthropoda; class Arachnida; order Araneae; family Salticidae; genus Maratus; species Maratus michaelseni. Next base: position 298,876,777 of record OZ007595.1, read on the forward strand.
TTATTAAGAAAGTTATCAAGTATACGTATAAAAAAAAAAATTAGAAATTCCTGTTCTTATTGAGGAACTATGTAATCGAATGATATTTCTTTCTTTCTTATTTTTTTTTTTGTCGAAAGTATAAATTCTTTTAGAATTTCTATACCTCGATAAGTAATTCATTTATCGAAAAAGAGAAAGCAACATCCGATTTCACTGGATATAATTAGAATCGAAATAATTATTGAATGATTAGGATACAACATTTTTTCTTTCTTTGTTTTGTTTTCTTTGTTATTCTTTTTTTTACAAATGAAATCTTGAGTTCTAAGTATATATTGAATTACAAATCAAAATGTAGTATCTATATTATTATTATTAAAGAAAGAAAGTGTAAAATACTCATATTAAATATAACTCATGATTTCCTTTGTCAAAAAATGGAAAAAAAGAAATCTAGATTTCCTAATATACGGAAAACTTTGGCGAAAATTTTAACTCAGAATTTCCCCTCATTAGGCAAAATCTCCGCCAAGCCTGAACAGTAACCTTTTTAACCCTTTCCAACCTAGTTGAAAAGTGTTTATGACTTCGGTTTGTCTGGCCGTCTGCCGTCTGCCGTCTGGCCGTCTGTCCGTGCTCTAACTTCCGTAAATATGCTCGGATTGCCCTGCAATTTTTATATGTTATAATCGTTATCTATAGCATGTTCCCTATTTCAACGGAAGTGTGTATCACTTATAGTTTTTTTACAGGGACACTCAAAAGAATTCCGTTACATTGCGGTCTATGGGGAAAAATCATTTGCGGTTTACTTAAATAATGTTTCACTATTTTAAACGCATTGAAATTTATATATATCACTAAAGTGCATTAGAAGAAGCTTAATATGGAATAGGGTGTGCATAGCACTTATACTTACTTTACAGGGACAGTCAAAAGAATTCCGTTACATTACGTCTATGGAGAAAAATCGTCTGCGGTTTATTTAAATAATGTTTCACTATTTTAAACGCATTGAAATTTATATAAGGTTCATTACAAGAGACTTACTACAGAATATTGTGTGTATAGCAGTCATCGTTCATTTACAGGGACACACAAAAGAATTCTCTACTGTATGTTAACAATAATTCCTGCAAGTGCGTTTTAAGTTACTGAACGCGATTTTAATTTTAAATCGCTTTTTGTATATTACGTGGTGTGTATAAATTCTGTAGATCCTATACAGGGAAGCACAAAAGTTAGGGAACACATTTCCGTATTATTTAACTCCAGACGGAGAATTTTAAACTGTGCTACGTGTTTCCTAACTGAACTAAAATTTAGCATCCTATGTAGTATATATACAAATCTATAGATCCTATACAGGGCTGAATAAAAGTATTCGGATTACTTAGATGTTATCTTTTAGCTTATTAAAGAGTATGATTCATAAAATTATTTTGGAAGCGTTGGAAAGTGTTACATAATCTATGCTTGACGCATGATTTTTCGTTCTTGTTTTTTATTGCTTTGAGAGAGTCTGCACAAAGGAATTGTACTAGTTATCTCCCCTGGTTCCCGTAATAAAACTGTCAACAACCATCGGAGTACGTCCGAAGACGCTGGACGGATGGTGGCGGATGGTGACGGAGTCCAGCCAAAGTAATAAAAGATCAAAAATGCCGTCGTAATAATACAATAGGATGGATGACGACGGACTCGCACTGTTCGCAGCTTTAGTCGAGTCCAAAGTTGGATATATTTAGCTTTGTACCAGGGAAACATTTTTTATTCAGGGGTTGATCCTCATTACATTCTGATATCAAAGAGAGACATTGGTTTACAATAGAATACTTTATCTTATTGTTGTTTTTCGACGTGAATGTGGAAAAATACTTATCAAGCAAACGCCACTGAGAAAGGCGTTTTCTGAATCTTAGTTCAACCTTTATAAATTTTCTTGCATAAAACGTTTGAAATCTTTTGACAGAGAATACAATAGACTCTCTCAAATCCGCAACCCTAAAATCCGCAAACCCCTAAAATCCGCACATCATGTCAGGGTAAACAATGAAACTTACAGTTAAGATGTAGGTGAACAATTAAAGTTTTGTTTAATTTTTATATCATTCTGTACTTTTTTTAATATGGAATTCTGGTTAATATGATTGAACTCATGTTTTCTCATGAAGGAAGCATAAATTTATTTCTGAAAATTTTCAAGATAGCACTGATATCAGTGGCATTCACAATATTTTTACCAAATACATTTATGTATTAATTAAGCTTTTTTGGTTATTAAGTATGGCTAAGCCTGAAATAAAACTTTGTTATTTTAAGATTTTGATGTGAATTATTAGTGAATATTTATAAGGAAAATTTCATTGAATAATTCAAGGAAAACTTATCTCATCATTATACATATTTAGTTATGCATTATAAATTATTTACTTAACCTTTACTTTTAATATTAAAAAAAAAAAAAAAAAAAAAAAATCTTAACTTTTATTATTTTACTTTATTGTAAGCATTCATTATAATTTCGAGTGCATTATCAAATTCAAATGACTGTTTAAAAATGTAAACAAAACAGTGACTAGAAATCTTCAAAATTCTAAAATCCGCACAACCTCTGGTTTTAAGCTATGCGGATTTAAGGGAGTCTAGTGTATATATATTTATGTCAAATATTTGACCATAAATAATTTATTAGACTTCAAGCAAATTTTATATTAAACACATAGTATATTGAGACATTTTCATTGAAGTGTAAACCTGAAAAACTCATTTAAGTTCTTAATGTTCAAAGAAGAGGGCGGGGTTTCTACTGTTTCAACAGAAGGTAAACAAAATCATAGGAGATGTCTATGGATTTTCTTAATTCTTTTTAAAAAATAGTTTCATAAATTATATATTTAATGTTGAATCACAAATAATCCAATACATGTATACTAGAACATTGGATATTTCAAGTTTTAATAAAATATACTTTAAAGTGATTTATCCCAATATAAGGTTTCTCAAAATTGTGCGCAAGAAATCTCTGGATACTTACTTCTGGATGTTAATTGATATATTTACATGATATGTTTAGACATTATAGATTGTATCTATATCTTCAGACTAAACCTAAATATAATTGTTGTTTCACCTGCAAAAGCAAATTATGTATAAGTAAATTCCGAAAATATAATATGCAATATGTTCATCTTTATTATTAAAATCTAAATTTTCCTAACAAATACCCTTGATCAGACTGCAATATTTTCTACTTTATTTGTAAAATATAAATTTAGCGAAAATATACATTTATATTTGCACTCAAGAAATCGAAAATTTAAGAGTAATGCATTTTATTTGTTAAGTAAAATTATTCTCATACCAGTATAATTATTATGTCAAATTTAATTATAAAAACTGTTAATCTTGCACGTATGTTTCCATGTTTTTGACGTCTCCAGCAACGAAAGCTCTCAGAGCTTTCATTGATAAACAAAGAACGCATGGTGTGCATGCATCCCCTTCCCCCGACTGTTGGGCACAGTAAGATATATGCACGTATATCAGGATAACATTTTTTATTCAGGGGTTAATTCCATAGACATCTAATATAATCACATTAGATGTCTATGGTTAATTCTCCACCTTTGTGCAGAAGAGCTTATGAATGAATGCTGTATAGATAACTATAGAAATTTGAAATTACATGCCCCACAGAACACATATTAAATAGACAGAAATTTCGAAGGATGTGTTGAGTTTGTAAAACATCAAATTATGATTTCTTAAAAGGCAAAGTTCAGCTTATAGAAAAGGGGTGGGGGATCATATGTGAGGAATGGATTCAGTGTGTCCTCCTGTCATCTAAAATAAAATAAATTATGACGGAGAATTTTTATTATGTTTTTTTAACACAGAATAATATTTTTGTTAAAACCAAATCTAACGCTAATCAACTACAGTAAACATCCTCTAATCCGGCACGTTCGGGACTTGAAGCATCCCGGATTACAGGATGAATGTCGGGAAAAATGTATAGAAGTAAGAATTAAACAAAAAATGACAGCAGTAAATCATGTTTTTTTATTCTTTAAACAGCTTGAATAGAATTTTTTTTAAATACTCAATAATGCAAAGTACAACATAAGTACATGACTATACAATGAAAACGTGTATAAATTTTTATGTACTTTGAAAATTCATCTAAATTATTTTGTTTATCTTTCGCAGAAATAAAACAAACATTTGAAACTAATGATCTACATTCCTTATTTATTATTTGATGACTTTTATCAGTTTCCGTTTCAAGCTCAGCATTCTTTTCTGAAATTGAAAAAGTATTTAATTCTGATGAAAAAAAATTATTTTTCCTTTCAACAGTTTGATTTCGCAAATTATCCTCAGAAATGTTTTTTTCTTCCCTATCATCGACGGGGTAATTGAGCTATTTATAGATTCGCGATTTTCAACCGTTTGTAATGGGTTGTTAAGTAATTCCTAATTCTGAAGTTCCATCAGATTATAAATATCAGAAGTCATTAATCAAGGAATACTGTTTGTTTTTTTTTCGAAAGTCGTGCTGGATTATCTAGCATGCCGGATTAGAGGATATTTACTATAATTAGAAATCTGCTTATAACACTAGTACAAAAACATTAGCTTTTCACCTAAGAATTATAGAAGTGGATGGTTTTTTTTTTTAACCAACTTTCTATTGTTGATTTCAAAAAGTATTTAGTACGTACCATTTTGATGTTGTGATTTTATTTTTATACTATTTTATGGGAATTTGTAATTTTTTAAAAGGTCGTTTACAAACTTGCAGATATAGTAGAGCACACCACAACCAAATGATGTTAGTTTAAATCTTATGGATAAAAAATAACTTTTAAATTGTATAAAAACAAACGTCAGTAAATAAAACATATTTCTGTTGTGTGTTACTATGTATGTTAAATCAAAATAGTTGCATTAAATGAACGAAATAGGCTGCTGGTGTAAACTGCGTACTATTGCGTTTCTTTAAAGTACGAAACCAATCTTCTTCTTTAATAAAAAGGTATGCGTTGCTGACGACTGGGATTTTCGCTAATCGTTGCCACAGATTAATCTCGGCAAATGAAACATTTGAAATTACTGAAAAAATTAATTGCTCGAAAAGTATTTGTCAGAAAATTGTTAAAGAAATTGCGTTAGAAATGTAAAAAATTGTATTTTTCTTGATATAAATTTCAAATCCACTGATTATGTCATTTTTCAAATGTTGAATTTCAAAATTACCAAATTTCACAATGGAGTACCACAGCGAAAACTTCACGGGTAAAAAAATAATAATAATAGCAATGTGTCAGCACGAGTCACAAATTATAGTAACCGTATTATTCTGTTAAAATATAAAAGTGAATTATGATGTCACGAGCGCGTGATTTTTATTTAATTCTCGACAAATACTAGATGCGCCATTTCTTTTCAGTTGTGTATAATATAGGTTAATTCACCTTATTAAAAAATGTAGCTATAAAACATATAAATCAATGAAAAACGGTAGGTAATAAATTGTAAACGTAATAATAAACCGTATTAAAAAAAAACATAACTTAGTGAAATAAGTATCCGTTTTTATGTTATTTTAGGATATTCCAGGTAAAGGTACAGATTACTTTAAAATACAAGGTTAAATTCACCGATATATTTCGTTTGATTCAAGGTTCTTTTGGAGAAACCGACCAGCGCAGCGGGCATAATCTACTAGTATTAAATATTTATTCTACTCATACCACTATAATTATTAAATTACATTGTATTTCATTTAAATAGACTTTGGGTCATCAATCAATCTTCTTAGATTTCTGGAAATGTTAAAAACGTGTGAGCACCCCCACGGGGTCTCCTCATATTTAATGCTAAATACACGGTAGCAAAGAAATTCCACGGTGTATAGGATCCAAAGAACTCAGTTAAAAGGTCTTTGTAGGATCTTTGCATGAACATAGAATTAAAGATTTAGATCCATGTTCATGTGTAAAAGATTCCCTCACACTGATCTGTGGTGCACGTGTTGAAATTTCGGTAAGACTGTTTTCAGAGAATGTTTATTAATTTGTTTTGTGAAATCCATTTTAATCTCATTTAAGTTCATTATTTTTGTATATATATTATTTCGTACATGTTTAATCTCTTTGCAAAAAGTAATTTGCGCAGGTATATCCGTTGTACAAATGACAGTTGGTTGAAATTAGAAATTTATGTTTCTGCAGCTTTCATTAATATTTTTATTATTTAAGCTATGATATGTGACATATTTTTATATTTTTTGTTCTTTTTAATTATTGCGAATTCTTTAAACGTATTTTTATTCTAATAATTACAGAATGACAATTGGTTATTACTTGTTTACCTTCTTAACCATCCGATGCTCCGCAATTTTAAAATACTTATGTTATAGTTCATATACTTACAAAATCGTCAAAAATTTCGATTGTTTAATAATAATAATTTGTTTTATATAATATTTGAAATTTAACTTAATCAAAGATATTGATTCATTTATTTTCAAAATTATTTAAAACATTATTATTTTTTTTTTTTTTTTTACGTATCCTAATATTTTTATGCTGTATATTTTTTCATTTAACATTACTATTCAACAGCAGATAATTTTGTTTGTACAGTATTTAATTTATGAAATTTTTTTGTACAAGTTGCTTGAATTTTAAAGTATTATTATTATTGAACTTTTTTTAATACATTTTACTTCTATGAACTTTAAAATAAATTAATTTTGATTAAATCAATCTATTTAAATATTTGACGTTTTAAATGTGCATAATAATATATGTGAGAGATTTTGAAAATGTATAATAATATTTTAAAAAGAAATATTTAGAAAAAAAATTAAAGAAAAATGTAAAGTTACTAGATTTAAATAAAAATGAAATTATGGAGCATCAAGTTAGATATAACGTAAGATGCAAATGATTCTCAAAACTATTGTCCTTCTGTATAAATAAAAATATATTTAAAGAATTTAATAAAAACTAAAAATAAGAAAATATGTAACTTGTAGATCATATAAAAATATTTTTTAATAATGCTATAGAAATGTATTTTTCTGATTTTGTCCAGGAATTATATAAACTCTAAATTTTGTTTATATATTTCTTAAAAAGAGATTTATTATTTACTAAATAAAATTATCCAGAAATATTTAACTTGCTTCAGATTTTATGGGTTTAATAAAACGTAAACGAATGAGCATATTTTAACAGACTTGCCAGCATTTTAATAGGAAAAAAAAAGAATTTACCAAAATCACCAAATATATTTCATTGGTACATAAACAAACAGGGTGCAGAATACACTTTTAACTAATTAATTTAACAAAATTTTCGTTTATTTTGTGGCAGTATGACAGTAACGTCAATCAGAAATTTTCAATCCAGTCATTGAGCAAACTCGCTGAGTGATGAAATATTTTAATTTTTAATGAAAAGTAATCAGATTATGTATTTCTTCTGATGTTTAATCCTATTTTCTGTTCACTTCTTATAATTTAAAATTACGAATATTTTTGTAAAAACTATTTGTTGTAAATATTTACCTCATATAATAAATATTTAATTAAATAAAATTGTAGAACACATTGCATTCTATATTTTAAAAAATATATCCACTGTTTCAGAAAATAATCTCTTAAAATATTTATATTCTTCATGCCATTATAAATTATAAGAAGTAAACAGAAAATAACAAAGAATATAAATTAAAATAAATACATAATCTGATTAGTTTCATTAAAAATTAACATATTTCATCACTCTATGAGTGTTTAATGACAGGAATGAAAATTTCTGATTGCCTTTACTTTCATACTGCCGCGAAATAAACGAAAATTTCAAAGGTTAATTTCCGGCCATGAAAGCAGAACCAAAACCTGAGCACGGAGCGCCCACTACCAAACACTTTAGTTCTAATTGCAAGCACCGCACCTCCGGTAGCGCTACTTTACGCCATCTTCTAACATACGAGTGTCTTCACTTTAGTGTATATCCAACTTTGGTTATATTCACAGAAATTCTGATACTACGTTCAGATCGGATAGTTAAGATAACTTAGACCGTCGAACTCACTGATACCCTGTTCACATTGGACATTTAAGATATCTTAGACCGCCATTTTTGAGGTGGTACCCCCCCGGAATTGAATACCTGTCCACACCGCCAAACGCATTTAAGATAACTCACTCAACATCACCGTGTCCAGTGCGCATGCGCATATGTTAAAAGCAAACTCAACAGCCAATCGGCCTCCAGAGCCAATCAGAGTGAGCGGTACTGACTGTATCTAGCAATGGAAAGTTCGAACTCACTAAGTGAGTTTCTGGAACTCACTCAGTGAGTTCAGCGGTCTAAGATATCTTAACTATCCGATCTGAACATAGTATAAGGGAGTTCCAGAAACTCAGTGAGTTCGAACTTTCGATTTCTAGATACAGCCAGTACTACTCACTCTGATTAGCTCTGGAGGCCGATTGGCTGTTGAGTTTGCCTTTAACATATGCGCATGCGCACATTCTATGTTTGTTCAGATCTCGGTCACAGTGTTGTTCAGTGAGCTATCTTAGATGAGTTTTGCTGTGTGGACAGGTATTCAATTCCGGGAGGGTACCAGAGCATATTTTAAGGAATTTTCACTGGGCGACAATAGGTTTGATCTGTTGTCCCAAGCATATATCTATAAATTCAGCCCGCCCCCCCCTGATAACTGCAAACCAAATAATTAGAATATCGATTTTTATAATTCTGTTTTATTAATTCTGTCTATTTTACTTCTTCTGTACCTGGTAAGTAAATAATGATGTTTTCATTGAATCATGTAAACCCGTTCATTTATAGCTAGGTAGCATTAAAGAAAGTCTACATTCACAGTTCATACTAATTGTTAACCATTGTTATGTTAGTCATATATATAGTCAAACAATGGTAATAGAATACCTCAGGTAGGGGAACGCTGTGTTAGGTTTTTGACTCCGAAATGAAGTTTGGTAATGCGCGAAATCTCGTGTAATGGCCGGAGCGCCATCTGTGCCAGCAATCGAAGTTCAGCAAATCGAAAACTTTTTTTTTTTTTTTTTTTTTTTTTTTCCTCAAGCTGCATTTAAAAAGAAATTCTGTGATGTTTTTTAATTAATAAAACAGAAAACGAACTATTTTAAGAGTTTGTAAAATATTTATATTAAATTTTACAAACTGCAAATAATATATATTTTCACTGTAATATTAAAAAGGAACAAAAAATATTCATTCTTATTCAAAACAAGCCTGGAACTCAAATATATCTTTTTTTCTTTTAAATTTTATTGTACTTAGATATCCGGGATTTATCACGTAATTCTCGTAAATATTTTATAGAATAACTTTTTTTTCTAATTAAAACAAATGATGATGTTTTTATATGCTTTTATTTATTTTTTAAAATAAATAAAATATGAAAAACAGGACTATTTAGTTTAAGAATTTGTTAAATATTCATACTAAATTTTACAAACTGCAAATAACTAAAAATTATATATATTTTCTTCCCAGCTGTATTATTTAAAATGAGTAAAAAATATCAATTCCTATTCAAAACAAGTATTGGAATAAGGTAAATTTTGATAGGATTAATTTTATTGTACTCAAACTCTAGATTTAAAAAATATTTATGCCTACTACAAATGTAAAGTAAATTTGAAATTTGTAGCAATTGGGCCCTAGGCCCCCAAATTTAGCATGTAATTTTCATTAGAGATGATATTTTATACTATTAGAGTAGGATAATAATAAATATATTTATCTAAATATTTATTTACATACTCCCATCTATACTTTGAGGCATCAGAAATGCTCAAATTTTTGTGACAATACAGGAAAGGGGACACTAGAAAAGAAAAATAGTGTTTCCTATACTGCTGGATTATTGTAATTTTATTCTTATATTTGATGTAATATAAATTCAAATACAACTAGCTTTTTCGGTAAATTAATACACATGTATAATATGAATCATTTTCTACATTCAAGACTTGCTGTCAATAACTTCCTATTTGAAATACTTTTTTTTTTTTTTTTTTTTTTTTTTCAAATCAAAAAATAATTTGATGTCTATGTATTTATTGCATATGATCAAGATATTTTGATAAATTAAAAAACTTTTGTGCCTATGTGTGTATATTTAAATAAAGATTACACAAGAAAAATTACATATCGTTATTTAAGGAACAAACCTTATTTAACAGAAATAATTAACAAACATTTATTTAACAAAGAAAAATACAAAAAATATAATTTCAAGAATTACTCGGCTACAAACATTTAAAAATCACAGCATTTACCTTAGATTAAAAAAAAAAAAAAAAAAAAAAAAAAACTATATATATATATACATAGCTACCAACTTTTACGCTTTTTTGATACCACTAAAAATTAATAGAAATTTTTGTGTTATTGAATCATGTGATTTCGGAGATTTAATATGGTAAAATTTACTATAAAGTTTTAGTGGTGGGAGAAAAGCGTAAAAGTTGGCAGCTATGTATATATAATTTCAAAAAGAAGCACAAAGGCCATCCATTTTATTCAGTTAATTTATCTGTTGCACCCCCCCCCCCCCCTCCCTTTTTCTTTTTTCCTGGAAGGGGTGGATTCATTTTTTGAATTGGTGAAAAGATAATTTTTAACTGTGTTTCCTATCTGAACTAAATTTTTGGCATTTTTTACTCTGCTAGATGAGCTATGCTCCCGGAAACAACGATGGATTTCTTATACCCAGTTCTTTATTCTGTCTTTCGACTTTCTTATAACCTATGTCACATCCATATACAAAACAGTTCCGAGCCATATTAAAATATAATGTAAAATTAATATTTTATTAAAGAAATAATAACGCACTCCTATAGCAAACAATGTTATTTTGACTCAGCTAAAGATCGCAGCGCCACATGCGGCCACTTCGGCGTTAGACTCAAGTTTGCAAGGAAGATGCCATAGGGGAAAATTCTCCTAATCTATTTATATCTCCCTGAGTCAAACATAACATTCAACCTACCAAATTTCTGTATCTAATTAAAAATTTATGTATGAAATTTATCGCTAAAATTATGTTAAAATGCTGCTTACCTTTTACTGTTTCTACACTTGACTTTTGTACATAACAGTATTACATCTACCAATTTGGTATTTGGAGCCTGGAATAAATTATTAAATTGAAAAGCAAATTTGATCTGAATCATTAAATATTTGTTTTTAATTTCTCGTAACTATAGTTTTAGACTCAAAGTGGAACTAATCAAAAAGATTTTCCTCTTGCTGTTTAAAAATATTAAATAAAAAATACCATGTTAAATTTTATAACATGTTTCCAAAATACCAAATGAACAATAATTAAAGTGTTTAAACATCTTTAGCCTTTCAGAAATTACTGTATTTTGAAAAGAGTAGAACTAAACAAGGAAATCGATTTTACTCTTCATGTTTAAAAGAATCAAATTCTAACTGTAAAATATTTCCAAAATACTACAGAAATATTTACAATAGTTTAAATTTTTTATACAAAGGACTTTCTTATTGAAATAATGGAATTAAACAAGAGATCGATTCGTTATTTATATTTTAATGAGTTAAAATTTTTAATATTTTTATAATGGTTTTAAAATGTTACAATAATAGTTAAAATCTTTAAATTTTTTCTTACAAGTTATTATCAATTGCAAAGAATTTGTTGACAAACTCTTGTGTTTGTTAGAATTCTTTGTCTGGAAGTTTTCTCTTTCTTTCTTTGCTTTCTAGGAACCTTGCAACAGCAGGTCTTGGATCATAAAAAGCTGTTCCAATTCCATTAAGAGCAATAAATGTTCTTGAGTTTAATGCTTCTTTTGATAGTCCCGACTGTTTGTTAGATTTAAGCGTTGTATGTATGGGCCAGCGCTGTGAGGTGTTAAAGAAACATATGATTGTACCAATTTGTTAAAACCTGAGTGGGGTTGAGACGCTTTAAAGTAATGATAGAGTCTTGCTGTTGATGAGGTCATATCTGATGGAGGAGGCAGTTTTTCAGCCGCGTAAAAAGCAACCACATCATCGGTAAAATCGGCAATTTTGTCTTTACCAAGAAGGTTCCCAACATCAAGGCGGGCTGCACTAACAACCTCTGTTGGTCTTCTTGCTTTTAAGAAAGCATCTATCCTGTTGGAGATGCCCAAGTTCTCAAATACGATTTTGACAGAATCCATGAGGCCTTCTGCTACTCGCTTACTCAATTTACATTCTCCTAGAAAAACTGATTTCATTTCTTATTCTTCTGTAATAAATCGTGCTGTAACAAATTTATTATCAACTCCATATTTATCAACGGAACCATCTATCTGGACAGAAAAACAATCAGCCTTTTGCAACTGCGTGTCTGTATTTTCTTTTACTTGGTCACCAACAATATCAAGCATCTCACGATACATTACTGGATTTCTATACCGCAACAGTGCTGGAGATGGATTAAAAGAAGAAAAGTCACACTCTAAACCATTGTCCATGTAAGAGGCAATTTGTGAGTCAATGTGAATTTTCGTTAAAAACCGCGAAAGCCAAAAATGAGCAGAGAGAGTCAACTGTCGGCTATCATTATAAACATCCAGTGCAAGCTCTATTAGCAATTTTATTTTTTCTGCATTGTGTGATTTTAAAGTTTTTATCCAAGAATGCTAATGAGATTGTGCCATCCATTTTTTTAATACGCTGCCGAAGACAGTGGGGCTCCAACTCTAAGTTCTTCTTGAGGCCAGGATGCACTGGATGAAGGTGGATGGATTCAGTGGTGGGATTCAGCTGTTTTGCACCAGTTGTTAATTTGTGTTGGAGTTCGGCGAACTGGTTCTTAAAATACTTCAAATGCGAAAATCGTATTTACATTAATTTACTTTTTCTTAATGTGCATCTGCACAACAGCATTTTTAAAATATAACACTGTGACATTTTATAAATTGATTCATTTAATAAAATAATGTTTAGTTTGAAAAAAAAAAAATTCTTCATTCCTGTGAGAATCCAATTTAACTTAACAAAAAGCATTAAAATATTGAAGATTTGATGAATTTGGGTATCTAAATCGGCAATCTATGATAACTCCCTGGTTATATAGCATGCTTATTCAACATTTCTTAAATTTCTGCTATTCTTGCATTATCGTTATTGTATTATTAGGTTTTGATTCATTTTCTGTTAGAAATTTTGATCAGGATTTCATGATTGCCTAATATTTATTAAACAAATTACGTCCTTATAGGAAAGCATGTTTCAGGATATTTTTTTTTCCCCATTATACTTAAAATTCAAAGTTTATGTTGTCATTTTAATGTAAAGTGTTTCATAATATATGTGTGATGCTTAATTTTCCCTTATTGTTAATGCATCAAAAATCATTCGTGAAGCGAACCGGTTGTTATATTATTTGAATCCCATCACTAGATGGATTGTCGGAAAATAAATCTTTCAAGCAGAAACACAAAGATCACAACAACGACATGTTTCCCATAGGCCATAGGTCACACGGCACTTCCCGCCATCCCAGCCTGCCTCATATTGTATCGTACTGCCCCTGCCTACACTCGGTATCTGCTATAACAAATGTCGACAGTTATAATATCCGAAGCACAAAAACAGCTTTTGTTATTCAAAATTTTTTATTTCAAAAATTGCCGGCACCATTTCCTGTCACTGGGCGACAATAATTTCCCACTGGGCGACACTAGTGTCGCCTACTTTATATGTTATTTTATGCCCTGGAGGGTACCACCTCAAAAATGGCGGTCTAAGATATCTTAAATGTCCGATGTGAACAGGGTATGGACCCTATTCCAACTGACGTCAGAGTCACGTGCTTTGGGGAAACATTGCGGAAATTGTAGTCCTTAATTATGCAACGACTCGTTTGTAACTCAAGCCTGCATGTCATAGAGTAGCAACGGACCAGATTTTCGTGATGTTGAGTCACGTGCTTTGGGGAAACATTTCGGAAATCGTAGCCTCGAACCCAAACGGAGAATAGGGTCCATTATACTATTACGTTTAGATAGAATAGTTAAGATATCTTAGACCGCGTCGAACTCACTGAGGGAGTTCCAGAAACTCAGTGAGTTCGAACTTTCTATTGCTAGATACAGCCAGTACCACTCACTCTGATTGGCTCTGGACTCTGGAGGCCGATTGGCTGTTGAAGTTGTCTTTAAAATATGCGCATGCGCACATTCTATGTTTGTTCAGATCTCGGACACGGTGGGTTATCTTGATGAATTTTGCGGTGTGGACAGGTACTCAATTCCGGGAGGCTACCACCTCAAAAATGGCGGTCTAAGATATTTTAAATGTCCGATGTGAACAGGGTATTAGGGTTGGGTGTTCCTGCTCCTTTTGAAAAACGAAAACAAACTGTTCCTTCAAAACCTGAAACAAAGTCCGTACATAATAAAGGGAAGACACTCCCGTGTTAGGAGGCGGCACAAAGTAGCGCCACTCAGGGTGTTAAGCCACCTGGATAAGTAGAGTTGCAAAAATCCTGTTTCTTCCCAGGTTTATTTCCAATAGACCCGGTTTATTCCCAGGTTTATTCCCAAAAGACCTGGTTTATTCCCAAAAAACCAAGTTTATTCCCAAAAAACCCGGTTTATTCCCAGGTTTAAACCGGGTTTTTTCTAGCCTTTGCAACTCTATGGATAAGTCAGGGAAATTTACCATTTCTGAGGAAAAGTCAGTGAAAATTGAAAATTCTGAGAAAAAGGTAGAAAAATTTTAACTTTCAAGAAAAAAATAGGAAAATGTTGCATATAAAATTAAAGATTTGAAATTGCAGCGCCATTAAAATCTAACTTTGCTCTTCGTAAATGCTGTAAAGAGTATTTCAACCTCTCGTGCAAATCATTCTATCTTACCCTCTTTCAGTCCTTCTCTGGAACTCAGAAATTTTCAGTTCCAGCTGCACTGAAACTTTCTACTAAATGGTGCAGGATTGATTAGGTGTTTCACTCTGCTTACTTATCTTTGTTTGGGAACTGAACATTTTTTAGCTTAATTTATTGAATAATTTATTATTTGTATTAAAATATGACAAAGCAATCTGTATTTAACTGTGGCTGATGGGATAAAAAATTTCATCCTGATTTGACAAAATGGATAGGACCTGATGCTAAAAGTGTTAATGCAAAATGTTTAGCATGTAAAATATTCAACAATTTGTAAATTTTGAAAAAAAAATACAAATCAGTAATTTGTGCCCAGAATCAGTTTCACTCTCAAATTCACAACTTTTAATATTTTTTTTATGTGTGACATCATAAAATCTCGATACCTGGAATTTTTTCTTTATTGGTATGAAAAAGTCAGGGAAATTCGTTGCTGATCTGGAATAGACACTCTGGCCACTGTGTAGTTGCAATCAGAACTAAAATGGGCGAATGGGGAGTGGGGGCTCAACTCTCATGTTTTGGTTCTGCTTTCATGGCCGGAAATGTAAACATTGAAATTTTCGTTTATTTCGCGGCAGTGTGACAGTGAAGACAATCAAATTTTCAATCCTGTCATTAAACAAACTCAAAGTGATGAAATATTTCAATTTTTAATGAACTAATCAGATTATGTATTTCTTTTCATTTTTTATCTTAGTTATTTTCTGTTTACTCATTATAATTTACTAGCAAGCTACGCCCGCTACGCTGGTCAATTTCATTTCTCTTAACGAACCTTTAATCAAACAAAATATTGGCATTTCATAATTCCCTTTTATATTTTAACAGAATAATAAGGCTAATATAATTTGTGACTCGTGCTATAGCCAATATACACGTCAGGACACGTCGCCCTTATCATTATCTTTTTACACATGAAGGTTTCCCTATGGTACTCCATTGTGAAATTTGGTAATTTTTGAAATTCAATATTTGAAAAACGGCATAATGGCGAATTTGAAATTCATGTCAAGAAAAATACAATTTTTTACCTTTCAAACGCAGCACGGTGGACGATTTGCTGATTCTAGCTGGCCAAAAGTCGATTTTTCAAAGTTTATCCAACTGGAATTTTTTTTTTTTTTACCACATGTACCTTATATGTGCAGGTGGTGGACACTGCAGATGTTTTTGATATAAATGCAACCGTACTGGCAGTAGGTGAGTATGAAGTTGGCGTTTATTAGAGGAGAATAAATCGATGATTTCTAGTATATTGTTTTAATATGTGAATGTTGAAGAAATTGAAAGAAATTGTACATTATGAGTGCTTTAGAACAAGGCGTGTACTTTATTTTTTTTTTTTAATTTATAAGCATAATTTTTTCTTTTGTCAATAGTTATTTCACATTTAATGTTTTTAATGACTTTATGTATTTTTAATAAATTTCATTTTGAAAATTCAAAACGTTATATGATAAAGCTAGATAAATCTCAACTTTTAATTTTAGTAAATAGTTTAGAGTCTTAGATATTGGATAAACGTTTACTTGTCTGCTTCTATCTGCTTCCGTACATTTTAAAGTTGTTTTTATCATACGAAGTCTAAAGTTATTATTATATTTTTTATTCTAAGAACACTTTTCTTTTTACCAGGGTCATCAGAATGTAAACCAATCACACGAATAAGCTTTTATAATATTATACAGCAGCAACAAACTTCCACATTTAACGAAAAAATCGAATTGGCTTAATATGTTTTGTTGACAAATGAAAATTATAACGAAGTACAAATGAAAGTTTTCAAGCAGGAAATGATTATACAGAAGACCCAGTTTAGACAAAAGTGGACTGCTGTACATAGAGCACATGAAAAATTTCTGAAAAAATATGAAACTTGGCTGCAAGGCAGTTTTGAAATACCTCGTTCAATGAGTACTCGTAACTTACTGAGGAAAGCCAGAATGAAGAACTATTAGATGGCGAATTGTCAGAAAATTTCTACGCAATTTTCTTTTTCCTTTGTATATGTAATAATATGTATTACTCTTTAATATTTATTTTGTATCCAAATTTCTAGTAGATTATTATAAAAAATTACTTTTATAATTTGGTATCATATAATAAATATAATTCTATCGCTTAAATCTTAATAATATTATAAAAGTTCATAAATATTGTCCTTTTTAGTTATCAAGTAAAAGATTAACTCATTCATTACATGTTTTAAAGCTTTAAATAATTTAAATATTTAACTGAATGGTACATCATAGTAATATAATAAAAAAAAATCACATCAGGGTGGCTAGTGGTCAGGGTAAAATACAGTCAAAAAAAGTGATAAACACCAGTATATTCTCATAGAAAAATTAATGTCGATTATTCGATCAAATAATTAACATGAATTTTTCTATAAAAATATATTGGTGTTTATAATTTTTTTTGACCGTATTTTTCACTGACCACTAGCCACCCTGCACATCTAATGTACTACATTAATAATTTTTAATTAAATATAATGATTTCTTATTAAACTACTGTTTAAAATTTCATATATTTTCTTTAAATCAGCTTAATATATCGTTTATATAAACGAAAAATAGATTTTATCAAATAGAAGTTGAAAAATGATTTTGGCCAGCTAGAATCAGCAAATCGTCCACCGTGCGCAGTTCGTATGACAATTTTCTTACAAATACTTTTCGAGCTATTAATTTTTTCAGTAACTTCAAATGTTTCATTTTCCAAGTTTAAACTGTGGCAACGATTATCGAAAATCCCAGTCGTCAGCAACGCATAGCCTTTTATTAAAGAGGATAATTTCGTGAAAAATGATTCTCAAAACTATTGTCCTTCTGTATAAATGAAAATATATTTAAAGAATTTAATAAAAACTAAAAATAAGAAAATATGTAACTTGTAGATCATATAAAAAT
This sequence comes from Maratus michaelseni, assembly GCA_963931845.1. NCBI lineage: Eukaryota > Metazoa > Arthropoda > Arachnida > Araneae > Salticidae > Maratus > Maratus michaelseni. The sequence goes on from OZ007595.1 coordinate 298,894,645, forward strand.
ATTTTTTAAGAATGCTATAGAAATGTATTTTTCTGATTTTGTCCAGGAATTATATAAACTTTAAATTGTGTTTATATATTTCTTAAAAAGAGATTAATTGTTTACGAAATAAAATTATCCAGAAATATTTAACTTGCTTCAGATTTTATGGGTTTAATAAAACTTAAACATGTTAGACAATATTTACCTAACGAGTATTAAGGCGTGAAAACGGTTAATTACCACTTTTATTTTATTTTTAAATACTTAATCATTTTTCTTCACAACATCTTATAGAAGTAAAAAAGAATGTTCTTACCGTTTGGTAGCTTCGTCAGTGATGTATCCGGGTTAATCCGTTTTTAACAACTTTGTTTGTTGTTGTGTGAATATTATTTTGTTTGATGTATCCATTTGAAAAGAAATTGTATGATTTCACTAGAAAGATGATCACTGCTATAGAATTATGTATTCCATAGTATCGTAGTAGTATGCTAAGTTGAGAAAAATCATCTTCATACTTTGAAAAAGGAAAAGAAAGAATTTAATATAAGATAAAAATAAGACTGAACATTTTCCACCCTCTTAGTTGGGTGTTTGAGCACGAAGTGTGCAAAAAACATATACACGAAAATACACACGTGCTTTTCTCAAAAAGTGGGTTACATTTAAAAAAGGTTATATGCGTGATAAACATCATTATCTAAAATTGGCCATTTTGCATCATTAAAAGTCAAATTCAAGTGTTTATAAAATAGAGTCAGTAAAAGTCTCGTTAAAAATAAGTTCAGCTAAACTGTCTTTAAAGTGTCCGACGATACTTAACGCAAATGTTCTGCAGATGCCTAACGAATAAAGTATTTTCTAACAGGCAATAAATTTGCCTCGTTAATGTCAGCTAACCAGATGTGAGCGGCACAGAAAGATTGTCCATATGTAAGTTCTATGAGATGGAGATGTAACTTTTTCTTTATTTTTGTTTTAGCACTTATCTTAATTAGGAGGCTTATTCCGTAACACGGGCAACAAAACAAATGAGCATATCTTAACAGACTTGTCAGCATTTTAAGAGACATTAAAAAAAAAAAAAAGAATTTACTAAAATCACCAAAAATTATTTCATGGGTACATAAACAAACAGGGTGCAGAATACACTTTTAACTAATTAATTTAACAAAATTTTCGTTTATTTCGTGGCAGTATGACAGTAACGTCAATCAGAAATTATCAATCCTGTCATTGAACAAACTCAATGTGATGAAATATTTTATTTTTTAATGAAAAGGAATCAGATTATGTATTTCTTTTTATGTTTAATCCTATTTTCTGTTCATTTCTTATAATTTAAAATTACGAATGTTTTTGTAAAAACTATTTGTTGTAAATATTTACCTCATATATTAAATAAAATTGTTGAACACATTACATTCTATATTTTTAAAAAATATCCTCTGTTTCAGAAAATAATCTCTTTTAAAATATTCATATTCTTCATGCCATTATAAATTATAAGAAGTAAGCAGAAAATCTCATCAAAAAGTCACCTGTAAAAAATGCAGCCAAGTGTCGTAACTCATTTACCGTAAAAAGTACTGAGATCGTATAAAGCCAAGTTTAGCTATCTTATTAACTCTGAAATTTTCATTCACAAATCACCCCTAGTCTCTACATCTTTAGTTAATTATTATTTTGTGACTTGGTAATTATACGTAGCACGAGGATGTGATGTATATAGTTAGTCTTAATCAAATAATACTATAACATATTAAAGTGTAATAACTTCCCTATGCGTATATAATTTGCCTTAATTAAATTATCCCATCCCATCCCATAACATAGTAAGATGTAATAACTTCCATGTTCTGCGTAATTGCCAAGTCACAAAATAATAATTAACTAAAGATGTAGAGACTAGGAGTGATTTGTGAATAAAAATTTCAGAGTTAATAAGATAGTTAAACTTGGCTTTATACGATCTCAGTACTTTTTACGGTAAATGAGTTACGAGACTTGGCTGCATTTTTTACAGGTGACTTTTTGATGAGATTTCACTTCTTTTTGTAAGTAATCCTCCTTTTCTTGATTTTGGGTTCTTTTTGGAGATCATCCACTGATTTTCGCTAAGCCCACACTCTGTCCCTATTATTTACAGGTATCAAAAATTTGAAGCTTTAGTTTCGTTTGCAAAGTACTGTAGATAAAAAGAGATTTCAGGTTCCTAGGCAAGCACTAAGTTATGGGAGGTGGAGTGTCAAAAGTACTCTCAATTGCTTCCAGGATAGGTGCTATCCATCTGAGATATTACTCGCAGCCCTAGATACTTGATATTTAACATAAAAGAACTTTTTAGTATAAAAAGAAAGTCAAAATTAAAATTTCCGGAAATTTCCAATAAATCAAACTATATTCCTTTTTTCGATGGTTTTTTTTTTTCGTTTTTTTTTTGTCTTTTTTTTTTATTATTTACGGATTTTTTAATTTTTCCTTACTTTGTGTACTAAACCCTGCCTTTCTGCCAAATGTCAAGCTTCTAGGACTACAAAATCGAATTATTTTCAAATTTTCGACTTTTTATAAATTTATTGATTTTTTCGATTTTAATTCTAAGTTACCTGATTGCCATGCCAATATAGTAATTATTTGATCCGTCTTCTTAAGATCATTTAGGTTCAATTTAGAGATAAATCAAGTGAATCTTAGAGTCACCATGATTTTATTTAGAAAGGCCTATCAAGCCATAACCAGCCAGTAATGTCGGGAGGGTAGGGGGAGCTGTGAAAATTTTTGTGGGGCTAACATCATTTAACAATACATATTTCATATGTTATTTAAATAGAGTACAACCTGTGAAAGAAAACAAACCTGTCTATAAAGAAATCGCCTATATCGTAGCCAGTCTATAGCGGAACTTTTCTATAACGAAATTCGTAAACGAAAGAAAAGAAAACCATAATCCGGGGGAAATAACATAAAACAATTATGGGCGTTGTACTAGCTAATAGGACAATTATCTTAAAACTAATGTTTCTAGCAGTACAAAATCAAATTGTTTCCGAATTTTCGATTTCTTAAAGATATTTCGATTTTTCGATTTTATTTTCGAATTTAACGATTATTTTAATTGTTCCTTTTATTGAATAGTAAATACTACCTTTACACACCAAGTTTTAAATTTCTAAGACTACAAGATAAAATTATTTTCAATTTTTGATTTTTTCGAATTTTTTTTATAATTTTCTGGATTTTTTAATTTTTTCTTATTTTGTATACTTTATTACAAATTTCAAGTTTCTAGCGCTACAAAATCGAATTATTTTGAAATTTCCGATCTTTTTCGAGTTTTTTTATTTTATTTTCGAATTTATTGTGTTTTAATTTTTCCTTTTTCTGTATCCTAAACAATAAGTTTACGTCGAATTTTAAGTTCTAAAGCTACAAAATCGAATTTTTTTCGAATTTTCGATTTTTTTTTTCGAATTTTACAGATTTTTTATTTATTTCTTTTTTTGTATCCTAAATACTACCTTTATTCCAAATTTTAAGTTTCTAGCTTTACAAAATCGAATTATTTTCAATTTTTTTTTTCGATTTTTTGATTTTATTTTCAATTTTTGTTGTGTTTTTAATTTTTTCTTTTTCTGAATCCTAAACACTACCTTTACACCAAATTTTCAGTTTCTAAGACTACGAGATCATATTATTTTCAATTTCTCTCTTTTTCTTTCTTTCTTTCTAATTTTTTTTTTGAAATTTTCGATTTTTTTTAATTATCCATATTTTTTAATGTTTCCTTATTTAGTATCTTAAATATTACCTTTATTCCAAATTTCAAGTTTCTAGCGCTATGAAATCGAATTATTTTCAAAATTTCCTTATTTTTCGATTTCTTTTGATTTTTTAATTTTATTTTCGAATTTTATTGCTTTTTTATTTTTACTTATTCTGAATCCTAAACACTATCTTTACCGCGAGTTTTAAGTTTCTAAGCCAAAAGATCAAATTATTTTAATTTTTTTCAATTTTTTTTCGAATTTTTCGAATTATCTGGATTTTTAAATTTTTTCTTATTTTGCATCGTAAATACTACCTTTATTCCGAATTCCAAGTTTCTAGCGCAACAAAATTGGATTATTTGAAATTTTTCGATTTTTCGATTTTATTTTCAATTTTTTTTTGTGTGTGTTTTTGATGTTTTCTTTTTCTGAATTTTAAACACTACCTTCACACCAAATTTTAAGTTTTTAAGACTACAAGATCGTGTTATTTTCAATTTTCAATTTTGTTCGATTTTTTTTAATTTTCGATTTTTTTTTTTTTTTTTTTTTTAATTTTCTGGATTTTATAATTTTTCCTTTCTTTGTATCCGAAACACTAGCTTTATTTCAAATTTTAAGTTTCTGTGGCTGCGGGATCTACCCAATCTTTTTGATGACGCAAAGTGAGTGAGTGTGAGTGACAAAAAAATCGAAACTTTGAGTTCATATATCGTCTGCACTAATTTATGGGTATTTTTTTAATTATCCATAATTTTTAATTTTTCCTTATTTAGTATCTTAAATATTACCTTTATTCCAAATTTCAAGTTTCTAGAGCTATGAAATCGAATTATTTTCAAATTTTCCTTATTTTTCGATTTTTCCGACTTTTTGATTTTATTTTCGAATTTTATTGCGTTTTTTATTTTAACTTATTCTGAATCCTAAACACTATCTTTACTGCGAATTTTAAGTTTCCAAGGCTAAAAAATCAAATTATTTTAATTTTTTCAATTTTTTCGAATTTTTCGAATTTTCGAATTTTTTTTTTTCGAATTTTCCGGAATTTTTAATTTTTTCTTATTTTGCATCCAAAATACTACCTTTATTTCGAATTCCAAGTTTCTAGCGCAACAAAATCGAATTATTTGAAAATTTTCGATTTTTTCAATTTTGCTTTCGATTTTTTTGGTGTTTTTGATGTTTTCTTTTTCTGGATACTAAACACTACCTTCACACCGAATCTTAAGTTTCTAAGACTACAAGATCGTATTATTTTCAATTTTCAATTTTGATGGAATTTGTTGAATTTTCGAATGTTTTTTTTTTCAAATTTTCCGGATTTTATAATTTTTCCTTTCTTTGTATCCTAAACACTACCCTTTTTCCAAATGTCAAGTTTCTAGGGCTACGGGATCTACCATATCTTTTTGATGACGCGTGAACGAGTGAGTGAGTGAGTGACAAAAAATCGAATGTTTGAGTTCATATATCGTCTGAACTAGAAAAGACAGAAAGTTGTAATTTTAAATTTTGGTCCTGTGTGCCAAATACTCTAGAAAAACGAAGTTTCTAATTTTTGGGATACTCCAGCGCGGAGATATGGGGGGGGTCAAAAGTGCCCTGAGTTGCTTCCAGAAAAGTATGCTTACGGCTGTCCTCTCTCAACTTGGCGGAGGCACTGCCGTGCCTCCAGATAACAAAGATTAAAAATTAAAATAAATGCATAAAAGAAGAATATTTTAAAAGATTAATTTCTGAAAGTGGATATACATATTTATTTAAATATAGAATTTAATGTGTTCAACAATTCGATTCAATTGAATATTTATTATGAGGTTAATATTTACCACAAATAGTTTTTTACAAAAATATTTGTATTCTTCAATTATAACAAGAGAACAGAAAATCTGATTAGTTTTCAATCACTCTAGTTCAGCCATACTCAACCTGCGGCCCGCATGTGGCCCGAAGACCTTTTATGTGCGGCCCGAGATACATAATCAATAACCTCTATTTATTACTTTAATTGATATGTGTATAAAAGTTTTTAAGACCTTTACTGTTATTTTATATATTTTCCTGGGAAGACAAAAACTGTCCTGTTATTTAAAATTTCTAATTTAAAATTATCTTAAATACCGTTTTCTTAGTCAAAAGTTTTTTTTACATGTGTTCTGTTTGTGCTACAGTGGTATATACATTTCTTAATCCTCAACACTAAAGCAATATTATTTCAAATTTATTACATTTGCACTATACATTTTTACACTTAAAAAAAAAAAAGAGTTTTTGTATTGAGAAAACGATTAATTTATTAAAGCAAATCACCTTTTTTTTTTTTTTTTTTTTTTTTTTTTGTTTAGAACTTGGAAATGCTACATCGTTACATTACTATCACAAAGTTTATTGTTTGGAAAGAGTGGTGTTTAAAGTTTTGGTAATATTTCTTTTTCGACAAAAGTTCAATCCTACTGATTATATTAACTTTATTATATAGGTTTGTTATATACTACTTTTTTTTAATCTTACTATTTAAATTACCATTTTTATACATTACAATATAATTGTGTTGCGGGCCGCCGAACTTTCCAAACATATGTTTGCGGTCCGCGAGAAAAAAAGGTTGAGTATGGCTGCTCTAGTTGAATGACAGGATTGAAAATTTACGATTGCCGTTATTGCCATACTGCCGCGAAATAAACGAAAATTTCATAAATGACCTAATTAAAAATGTATTCTGCACCCTTTTTACAAACTCATGAAATAATTGCAATTTTTGAAAATTATTTTTTTCCCTGTTAAAATGTTGATAAGCAGGTATGTTATAAATATGTATCAAAATCTTACGTTAGTTTAAATAAATATTTTTGCATAACTTTTTTTTTTTCGCTAGATTCTCTTTTTAAGAAACATAAAAACAAAATTTAGAGTTTATATAATTCATGGACGAAATCAGAAAATACCTTTTTATTTTTTTTAAAATAAAAAAATCTAAAGCCTTTTTTTTTTTCTCTTAAAGAAAGCTATTATTCTGTCTAACATTTAGACATAAAAATTTTCAATTTTGTTTGTTTGTTCTGAAAAAAATATTTTTTCTCAATTTTTTTTTTCTGACTGTAAAACTATTTTTAAAAATAAAATATTTCTGGGAAAACACACCATGTTTAAAAGTCTTGACAGCACTAAAAGCAAAATGTTTTGATGGGTAAAAAAAAAAAAAAAAAAAAAAAACATTTAATTTGGATTGATAAAATGTGTATTCTGCACCCAGTTTATATGTGTGTATGTGTAACGTTTTTTTTTTTTTTTTTTCCCATGAAAATCTGAAGCAAGTTAAATATTTCTGGATAATTTTATTTCGTAGATTAATCTCTTTTTAAGAAATATATAAACAAAATTTAGAGTTTATATAATTCTTGGACAAAATAATAATAAAAATAAAAACATTTCTATAGCATTATTAAAAAATATTTTTATATGATCTACATGTTACATATTTTCTTATTTTTAGTTTTTATTAAATTCTTTAAATATATTTTCATTTATACAGAGTCCAGAAGTGTAATGTCTCCAAAAATCTCACAACCAATGTGCGTACATAATAAATTGACAACACTCCTGTGTTAGGAGGCGGTGCAAAGTAGCGCCACTTTAGTTGCGATCAGAACTAAAATGGGCGAGGAGGGTAGCTCAACGCTCACATTTTGGTTCTGCTTTCATGGCCGAAAATATAAATATTGAAATTTTCGTTTATTTCGCGGCTGTATGACAGTGACGAAAGTCAAAATTTTCAATCCTTTCATTAAACAAACTCAAAGTGATGAAATATTTCAATTTTTAATGAACTAATCAGATTATGTGTTTCTTTTAATTTTTAATCTTAGTTATTTTTTGTTTACTCATTGTCATTATAATTTATAATTTCCTGAAAAATACGAATATTTTAAAAGATTAATTTCTGAAAGTGGATATATATATATATATATATATATATATATTGAATATAAAATTTAAAGTGTTCAACAATTTGATTCAATTGGATATTTATTATGAGGTTAATATTTAACAACAAATAGTTTCGTTAAAACATTTGTATTCTTCAATTATAACAAGTGAACAGAAAATCTGATTAGTTTTCAATTACTCTAGTTTAATCACGGGATTGAAAATTTACGATTGCTGTTATTGTCACACTGCCGCGAAATAAACGAAAATTTCATAAATGACCTAATTAAAAATGTATTCTGTACCCTTTTTACAAACTCACGAAATAATTGCAATTTTTGAAAATTCTTTTTTTCTCTCTTAAAATGCTGATATAAATATGTATCAAAATCTCACGTGTTTAAATAAATATTTTTGTATAACTTATTTTTCGTAAGATTCTCTTTATCAGAAACATAAAACAAAATTTAGAGTTTATATAATTCATGGACAAAATCAGAAAAAAACATTTAGACATAAAAATTTCAATTTTGTTTGTTTGTTCTGAAAAAATATTTTTTCTCATTTTTTTTTCTCTTGCTGTAAAATTATTTCTAAAAATAAAATATGACTGAGAAAAAACAAAACCATGTTTAAAAATCTTGACAGCACTAAAAGCAAAATGTTTTGATGGGTGAAACAAAAAAGAAAAAAAAAAGCATTTAATTTGGATTGATAAAATGTGTATTCTGCATCCTCTTTATGTGTGTATGTGTGATATTCTGTTTTTTTTTTTTATTTATATTTATATATATATATATGTATGTATTTTTTTTAAATGTCTTTTAAAATGCTGGCAAGTCTGTTAAAACATGCTCATTTGTTTAAGTTTTATTAAACCCATAAAATCTGAAGCAAGTTAAATATTTCTGGTTATTTTATTTCGTAGATTAATCTCTTTTTAAGAAATATATAAACAGAATTTAGAGTTTATATAATTCCTGGACAAAATAATAATAATAATAATAATAATAATAAAAACATTTCTATAACATTATTAAAAAATATTTTTATATGATCTACATGTTACATATTTTCTTAGTTTTAGTTTTTATTAAATTCTTTAAATATATTTTCATTTATACAGAAGGACAATATAGTTTTGAGAATCATTTGCATCTTACATTATATCTAACTTGGTGCGCCATAATTTAATTTTTATTTAAATCTAATAATTTTACATTTTTCTTTTAATTTTTTTCTAAATATTTCTTTTTAAAATATATTTTTTTCAAAATCTCTCATAAATATTATTATGCACATTTAAAATGTCAAATATTTAAATAGATTGATTTAATCAAAATTAATTTATTTTAAAGTTCATAGAAATAAAATGTATTAAAAAGATAAATAATAATAATAATACTTTAAAATTCAAGCAACTTGCACAACAAAAATTTAATAAATTAAATATTGCACATACAAAATTATCTGCTGTTTTATAGTACTTAAAAAATATATAACTATAAAAAGTTTTACTATTTTATTTTGCGTATATTTTCCACACCTTTGCTTTTAGTATACCAAGCAGTTACCTGATCTCACCCCCTATAAGCTCCAAGGCTGGATATAGATGCAAAATAATAATAATAATAATAATAATAATAATAATTGCAGCAAAAGTAATTGGGATGAATTTTTCAGTTGTCGCCTAGGGCGGCAAAATGCATAGAAATGGTAAAAAAAGGAGAAAAATAATTTTGGAGGATAAAGGCTTTACTAGCCATGGCTCCCTGTGCAAGACTGTTTACTGTACCTCTAACAAATGCTATACCTCTTTTAGAAAATGACTTGACTAAGAATTTTTTCGTAAGGAATCGCTTGGCAGTTATCCTTGTTGGACACTGGACAGTGACACAAAGACGTGAGACTGACCTTGGAAAATGTTAGTGATTCTTACTACAAGGGAAGTGATTTCCCCGATAGATAGAAGACATAGACATCTTCTTTGGACATAGTGTATTTGGAATAGGATAAAAATAACCTAAGAGAACAGTTCTTTCTTCTTATTCATTTGCTATCTAGTATTTTAGGCGAATCTTTTTATCTATTTGTCAATTTTAATGCATTTGTTTCAGTTTTTTAACCAGCTACGAGACATTTTTATCCAAATTCCACACACACATATATATATATATATACATTTTTGTATTAAACGACAAACGACATCTTCATTTGGCGCCCCCTTCGGCTGGCGCCCGGGGCACATGCCCCTCTGCCCTCCAAGAAGTAGTTTCGGCTCTGATGCACAACCTGTGGCTCGCGGGCCAAAAGTCGCCCGCGATCGGATCAATTTCGCCGATCGGACGCGAAAAAAACTCGAATTTCGCCGATCGGGTGCGTATAAATCGCGAATTTTTCCAAATTTCGCCGATCGGACGCGTAATAATCGCGAATTTCGCCCATCGGGTGCGTAAAAATCGCAAATTTTGCCGATCGGGTGCTTATAAATCGCAAATTTTGCCGATTGGGTGCGTATAAATCGTAAATTTTGCCGATCGCCTGAGTAAAAAATTTTGCCAATTGTACCCATAAAAAGTGCGAATTTTGCCGATAGGGTGCGTATATTTCGAGAATTTTGCCGATCAGATGCGTATAAATAGTAAATTTCACCGATCGTATGCATAAAAATCGCACATTTTGCCGATCGGGTGCGTATAAATCGTAAATTTCGCCAATCGCCTACGTAAAAATCGTGAATTTTGCCGATCGGGCCTATAAAAATCGCGAATTTTGCCGATAGTGTGCGTATAAATTGTAAATTTTGCCGATCGTATGCGTAAAAATCGCGAATTTTGCCGATATTGTGCGTATAAATCGTAAATTTTGCCGATCGTATGCGTAAAAATCGCGAATTTTGCCGATAGAATGCGTATATTTCGAGAATTTTGCCGATCAGGTAAATAAAAATCGTAAATTTCGTCGATCGTATGCGTAAAAATTGCGAATTTTGCCGATCAGGCGTGCGAAAAATCGCAAATTTCGCCGATTAGGGGCGTAAAAATCATGAATTTTGCCGTTCGGGCACGTAAAAATCGCGAATTTTGCCTATCGGAGGCGTAAAAATCTCAAATTTTTGTCGATCGGGTGCGTATAAATCGCAAATTTCGCCGATTAGGCGCTTAAAAATCACGAATTTCGCCGATCGGGCGCGTAAAAATCATTAATTTTGCCGTTCGGGCACGTAAAAATCGCGAAATTTGCCAATCGGATGCGTATAAATCGCAAATTTCGCCGAATGGGCGTGTAAAAATCGTGAATTTCATCAATCACTAGGAAAAAACTACGAATATTGTCAATTGTGCATGCAAAAAATTTTTTCCATCATTGTCAACTGAATTGGGTTATGCTGACTAAGGAGTTTGTTGAGTATAGGGAGCTAGCCCTCCTTTTAAAATTAGCATTTTTATGAACTTTTAGGCTGATCATTCCCCGAAACAAAAATTTGTCCATCCTACGGATATTGGCTCTCGACAATCCAGTCATTTTTGTGACTGGCCATCCTCTTATAAAGGCAGTGCACCCCTACTTGATATCCACATTTTATGACTGAATATGTTAAGAAGTACAACTTAGAATAATATATCTTTCTCCTCCTCACCACCTTCATTCATGAAAGCACAATTCCTTTTCGGCACTGCCAATCTTTAAAGCTAAATTTACACCCACCCTCAAATAAAGTCAAGGAGTATTTTCACTCTCTGAAAATAATCTTAGCTATATCTCTTGTATAAATACAACCCACACTTCCTCGAAACAAAATTCTACTGATGGTGGCCCTCGACAACTCAATCATTTTTGTACGTGGCCCTTCACTTAAAAAGGTTGTGCATCCCTACTCTACGGGTATAAAAAAAAAAAAAAAAAAAAAAAAAACTATCCTGCGCCGTCAGGCGCCCACGGGGGTCGCCGACGCGCGTAAACGACCATCGCACCCAAGCCTCTGAAGGGCTTTTAACGCACCAGGGCTTTGTCTCGCCCGGCGCTGCGATCGGCCTGAGGCCGCTCCCCACTGCGGACCCCCAGGTCATTTTACCAAGGTATGGTGACGTAGTCGTCACGGCAGTAACCCCACATCTCAGAGGAAACTTCCGCAGAGACGGAACCTTGATGAACCGCCATGGAACCCCCGACGACTTCGTTCGCGAGACCCCATAGGGGGAGACGGTCGCTAGGTCATATGTCGAGCTACCACGACGGCTCTTGCTATACCACGGCTCGAGGGGTGTGGGCAACCTACAGAGGTTGTCACGTTCCCTTTTGCCGTGGCTACTCTACGGGTATGCCAAATTTATTTTAAATGCTCCAAATTCTACAGGACTTGAAAGAATTTTTTCATCTTTTGCATTCATTCATTCTAAGTTGAGAAATTGATTGCAGCATCCTACTGCTAAATTACTTTTGTTTTGTTATACCATGTTGCACTGTAGTAAGGAAAACGGAGATTTTAAGGAAATCTTTCAATAGAGTATATTAGTTTCCTTAATAAAATGTATGCAAATAAAAAACACTGTCTTTTATTTAAAGGAGTTTCATTCTACAGTAGGTAAATGATCCATATACTATTTACTACTGGTTACAGAAGTTTAAATAATAAAAAAAATGTGCGTGTTTTGGATTGAATTACTTTTAATTGATTTTGTGTATTTTGGATAAATTTATTTGGTACATTTCTGTTATACCAACACCATTGTCGTCGCCAAGTGTAATAATTGGTACAAAATGAAATTCATGTAAAATGATTCATTAAAAACATTGTTGCCACAAAATTGAACAATTAAAAATATAACATTTGAAAATTACAGACTTTCATGAACTATTTTATTAAATCAATACAAATATAGACTTAAAATAAAAGAACAAATAAATATTATATGATAAAATAATAAAATAAAACTATTTAAACTACAGGCATGGAATTGTAAATGTCTCTTAGCATTGCAGTAAACATTTCACTTTTTTGAATGAAGACATTCATGTTTTTTTTAATAAAAGCTTTTTTTATGTATCCAAAGGCCTGAAACAATTTTACTGCAGCTTCCTCATCATTTGGTAACTGCCAAACAGGGCTGTAGCTAAGGGGGTGCCAGGTGGGGGGGGGGGGGTGCTCAGCATCCCCTGAAAAATTTTGAGCCCCCCCCCCCCCTGGGAAAGTTGCCAAGGCCACCAAATGAAACTTGAAAAATTTAACTTAGTTTTGGGGACTTTTTACAGCTTTGCATAAATACTAAATTATAGTATTTGTTTAAAAACTGCAAATAAGTGCTTTAATAGACGTGCATCCTATCTGCACATATTCAGAATTAGCAACCTTTTGCTGATGCAAACATTGACTTTTGCTTTAGTTATAAACTGAAATTTTTCATTTTGCAGCGTTTTCCATTATTAGCATAAAACAAAGTTATTCTAATGAGTTATAGCCAATTTATGTTGGAAACAGTTCAGAAATTGATTTCATCTGTTCCCCCGTTTGTGATATATGCAACCCGTTTGTGATATAAGCAACGCGTTTGTGATATATGCAATTCGTTTCGTGGACTGCCAACAGGTGTCGCCACTACCTGAAATGGAACTTCCTCAAAACATCACAGATGGCAGCACCACAGATCTACAGAGACATAATCACTACAAATGTGCATTTTAAAGAAGGAAAAAACTGTTTAGTCGGCAATAAACCTTTGTGATATGTGTTCAGCAGACTAATACCGTGAAAGAACTTTTAAGAGCCCCTTTTATTAGTTAGTTGATGCTGAAACTACATGCCAGAAAGACATAAACAATTCGCTCGTCCAATATTAATCAAACTGCGTTCTGGAAGCAATACGCTCTGGAACTAAGACGAAGCACAACTTTTTTATGGTTTTAAAATACCTTTACTCTTTATATTGTATCCATGTAACATATTTAATCGAGATTTTGTGAAGTTTTTCAGATAGATAAAAGTTTGTTCTCTACAAGTCGTGATCCTTCGGTATTATACAAAGATTCCAGTTTCACTTAATAAATTGAATTTAAATGTTTGGATAACAAGCGCTATTCGCTGTATCATAAATATGGATTACGCTTTATAACAGGTAAGCCAAGATTACATTTTTTTATAAATAATTAAGAAGAAATTTATTTATCTGGTCCTTTTAATCAAGTAAATATAACTCACGTCCTTTCAGATTATATAGACTGAATAAGAGAGAGAAAAAAAAAAAAAACTAGACCAGAAAAAAAATAATAATATAAAGCATTGTATTATAAATATTGAATAAGTATTATATAACAGAATTTTTATTACATATACTGGTATTATTTTCTGAGATATATTATTGATATTTTTTTCTTGGTACATATAACATATAATTATTGCTATTGATCATTGATAATGCAAAAGTAAATAATAAACATTGAATAGAATATATGATGAACAAAACGGTAGATAATTAACCTAAATGAATATTGAAGTATTATATAGGTCATTATGTTGTGATATATATGTATCTCATCAAAAAGTCACCTGTAAAAAATGCAGCCAAGTCTCGTGACTCTTTTTCCGTAAAAAGTTCTGAGATCGTGTAAAGCCAAGTTTAGCTATCTTATTAACTCTGAAATTTTCATTCACAAATCACTCCTAGTCTCTACATCTTTAGTTAAATATTATTTTGTGACTTGGCAATTGCGCAGCACAGGCAAGTTATTATACCTTACTATGTTATGTGGGAAGGGATAAGATAATATGATTAAGGCTAATTATATTCGCACAGGGAAGTTATTACACCTTAATATGTTTTGGGATGGCATGGTATTATTTGATTAAGACTAATTATATACATCACATTCTCGTGCTACGTAATTGCCAAGTCACAAAATAATATTTAACTAAAGATGTAGAGACTAGGAGTGATTTGTGAATGAAAATTTCAGAGTTAATAAGATAGCTAAACTTTGCTTTACACGATCTCAGAACTTTTTACGGAAAAAGAGTCACGAGACTTGGCTGCATTTTTTACAGGTGACTTTTTGATGAGATTTCACTTCTTTTTGTAAGTAATCCTCCTTTTCTTGATTTTGGGTTCTTTTTGGAGATAATCCACTGATTTTCGCTAAGCCCACACTCTGTCCCTATTATTTACAGGTATAAAAAATTTGAAGCTTTAGTTTCGTTTGCAAAGTACTGTAGATAAAAAGATTGCAGGTTCCTCGGCCAGCACAAAGTTATGGGAGGGGGGGGGGGTGTCAAAAGTACTCTCAATTGCTTCCAGGATAGGTGCTATCCATCTGAGATATTACTCGCAGTCCTAGATACTTGATATTTAGCATAAAAGAACTTTTTAGTATAAAAAGAAAGACAAAATTAAAATTTCCGGAAATTTTTAATAAATCAAACTATATTCATTTTTTCGATGTTTTTTTTTTCGGGTTTTTTTTTTGGCTTTTTTTTTGTATATTTACGGATTTTTTAATTTTTTCTTACTTTGTATACTAAACCCTACCAAATGTCAAGCTTCTAGGACTACAAAATCAGATTATTTTCAAATTTTTGACTTTTTATAAATTTATTGATTTTTCGATTTTACTTCTAAGTTACCTGATTGTCATGCCAATATAGTAATTTTTTTATCCGTCTTCTTAGGATCATTTAGGTTCAAGTTAGAGGTAAATCAAGTGAATGTTAGAGTCACCATGATTTTATTTAGAAAGAACTATCAAACCATAACCAGCATCAAACCATTGTCGGGAGGGTAGGGGGAGCTGTGAAAATTTTTGTGGGGATAACATCTTTTAACAATCCATATTTCATATGCGAAGTAAATAGAGAATCTGTGAAAGAAAACAAACCTGTCTATAAAGAAATCGCCTATAACGTAGCCCGTCTATAGTGGAAATTTCCTATAACGAAATTCGTAAACGAAGGAAAAGAAAACCATAATCCGGGGGAAATAACATAAAACAATTAGGGGCGTTGTACTAGCTAATAAGACAATTATCTTAAAACTAATGTTTGTAGCAGTACAAAATCAAATTGTTTTCGAATTTTCGATTTTTTAAAGATATTTCGATTTTATTTTCGAATTTAACGAATTTTTTAATTGTTCCTTTTATTGAATAGTAAATACTACCTTTACACCAAGTTTTAAGTTTCTAAGAATACAAGATAAAATTATTTTCAATTGATTTTTTCGATTTTATTTTATAATTTTCTGGATTTTTTAATTTTTTCATCTTTGTATCCTTTATTACAAATTTCAAGTTTCTAGCGCTACAAAATCGAATTATTTTGAAATTTCTGATCTTTTTCGAGTTTTTTTGTTCTATTTTCGAATTTATTGTGTTTTAATTTTTTCTTTTTCTGTATCCTAAACAATAAGTTTTTTCGAATTTTACAGATTTTTTTTTCTTTTTTTGTATCCTAAATACTGCCTTTATTCCAAGAGCTCCACAAAATCGAATTATTTTCAAATTTTCGTTTTTTTTTTTTCGATTTTTTTATTTTATTTTCGATGTTTGTTGTGTTTTTATTTTTTTTATTTTTCTGAATCCTAAACACTACCTTTACACCAAATTTTCAGTTTCTAAGACTACGAGATCATATTATTTTCAATTTCTCACTTTTTTTTTCTTTTTCTTTCTTTCTTTCTTTTTTTTTAAATTTTTAATTTTTGAAAATTTCGATTTTTTTGTTCGAATTATCCATATTTTTTAATGTTCCCTTATTTAGTATCTTAAATATTACTTTTATTCCAAATTAAAAGTTTCTAGCGCTATGAAATCGAATTATTTTCAAATTTTCTTTATTTTTCGATTTCTTTATTTTATTTTCAAATTTTATTGCGTTTTTATTTTAACTTATTCTTAATCCTAAACACTATCTTTACCGCGAATTTTAGGTTTCTAAGGCTAAAAGATCAAGTTATTTTAATTCTTTAATTTTTTCGAATTTTTCGAATTTTTGAATTTTTTTTTCGAATTTTCCGTATTTTTTAATTTTTCCATATTTTGCATCCTAAATACTACCTTTATTCCGAATTCCAAGTTTCTAGCGCAACAAAATCGGATTATTTGAAAATTTTCGTTTTTTTTTCGTTTTTTTCCAATTTTTCGATTTTATTTTCGATTTTTTTGTGTGTTTTTGATGTTTTCTTTTTCTGAATTCTAAACACTACCTTCACACCAAATTTTAAGTTTTTAAGACTAGAAGATCGTGTTATTTTCCATTTTCAATTTTGTTCGAATTTGTTGAATTTTCGAATGTTTTTTTTTTTTTTTTTTTTTTTTAATTTTCCGGATTCTATAATTTTTCCTTTCTTTATATCCGAAACGCTAGCTTTACTCCAAATTTTAAGTTTCTATGGCTACGGGATCTACCCAATCTTTTTTATGACGCGAGAGTGAGTGAGTGTGTGAGGGACAAAAAATCGAAACTTTGAATTCATATACCGTCTGCACTAATTTATGGGTATTTTTTGAATTATCCATATTTTTTAAATTTTCCTTATTTAGTATCTTAAATATTACCTTTATTCCAAATTTCAAGTTTCTAGCGTTGTAAAATCGAATTATTTTCAAATTTTCCTTACTTTTCGATTTTTCGATTTTATTTTCGAATTTTATTGCGTTTTTTATTTTAACATTTTTCTGATTCCTAAACACTATCTTTACCGCGAATTTTAAGTTTCTAAGGCTAAAAGATCAAATTATTTTAATTTTTTCAATTTTTTCGAATTTTTGTATTTTTTTTTCGAATTTTCCGGATTTTTTAATTTTTCCTTATTTTGCATCCTAATTACTACCTTTATTCCGAATTCCAAGTTTCTAGCGCAACAAAATCGAATTATTTGAAAATTTTCGATTTTTGTGGATTTTTTCGATTTTTTCAATTTTGCTTTCGATTTTTTTGGTGTTTTTGATGTTTTCTTTTTCTGGATGCTAAACACTACTTTCACACCAAATCTTAAGTTTCTAAGACTACAAGATCGTCTTATTTTCAATTCTCAATTTTGATGGAATTTGTTGAATTTTCGAATGTTTTTTTTCGAATTTTCCGGATTTTATAATTTTTCCTCTCTTTGTATCCTAAACACTACCTTTTTTTCCAAATGTCAAGTTTCTAGGGATACGGGATCTACCTAATCTTTTTGATGACGCGGAACGAGCGAGTGAGTGAGTGACAAAAAATCGAATGTTTGAGTTCATATATCGTCTGAACTAGAAAAGACAGAAAGTTGTAATTTTAAATTTTGGTCCTGTGTGCCAAATACTCTAGAAAAACGAAGTTTTGAATTTTTGGGATACTCCAGCGCGGAGATATGGGGGGGGGGGGTCAAAAGTGCCCTGAGTTGCTTCCAGAAAAGTATGCTTACGGCCGTGCTTTCTCGACTTGGCGGAGGCACTGCCGTGCCTCCAGATCTTGCCAAGGCTGTGGTTTTCCTATTAAACTTAATGTTAGCTATATGCTCCATTTTTCTGCAACTAAATTTCCTCATGCCAATATAGTAATTCATTGATCCGTTTTCTTAGGATCGTTTATGTTCAATTTAGAGATAAATCAAGAGAATCTTAGAATCACCATGATTTTATTTAGAAAGGACTATCAAGCCATAACCAACCAGTAATGTCGGGAGGGAGGGAGAGATGTGAAAATTTTTGTGCGACCAACATCTTTTAACAACAAATATTTCATATATAAATTACCGGCAGGAAAAGGTAGCTTTCCTATATCTTCGTTTTAAAATTTTAGCTAATGTTACTCGAAAACAGAAAGTTAAAATGCAAAGAAACCGTTTACAAAAGATTCGTTTACACTGAATTTGAATAAGAAATTCGCCAAATTATTGAGCTATAGCCAAGTTGGCTTCATTTATGAAGACTTATTTTTGTCGCCAAATTTGGCGAGATTTCGCCAATTGTCGCCAAGTTTGGCGAGAATTTGGCGCTAATGGATATGAATATATAGTTTTATGCGTATGATTGGGAAAATGATTACAACAATGAAAGAAAATAATTTGCGAGAAATCGCGTTCACTAAAACTTATAAATTTATATTAAAATCATTAAAATTACAGACATTACAATACACTTTCATAAAACATTAAAAACATATTAAAATTGGACGTTTCGGATTTACATGGAAAATCCCTCTTCAACAACAACATTTCACTTAGCGTAAATCATAGTTCAAAAATATCAACAAATAGAAAATGCAACGTATCAAAATTTCGAAGTCAAAGTTACAGTTATAATAACACGGAGTATTCATTCGGGATTGCACCTGCTTGACCATTATTGACCATAAATTTATCGCTGTTTTTTTGTAATGTGCTGTTTTGTTTCAAAATGTCAGCCACCCTAGAATTTCAAACTGCTCTATCTCAGCCAATTTTTAAGATAGAGGTAAAACAAAAAATGCACTGGAATCCTTGTATCAAGTCCTAACACCTAATTAAAAAATAAACTTGATTTTTTTAACTTTTTTGTATATTTATTTTAGTTTTAAAATTTTCCGTGGCCGCCATCTTGAAACAAGATGGCGGACCAAGCTGGCCAACGAACTCGCTCGAGGCATTGGTGAGCTTAATACACACAATTAGTTTCATCCAAAATCCAAATTAATTTATAAATACGAGCGTTATCGTATCAAATTATTTTCATTTTTTCAATTTTTTTCGAATTTTTTTATTTTTTTTTTCGAATTTTTTGGATTTTTTTAATTTTCCTTTTTCTGTATCCTAAATACTACCTTTATTCCTAATTTGAATTTTCTAGCGCAACAAAATCGGATTGTCTTCAAATTTTCGTTTTTTTTCAATTTCTTCGATTTTTTCAATTTTGCTTTCGATTTTTTTGGTGTTTTTGATGTTTTCTTTTTCTGAATGTTAAACACTACCTTCACACCAAATCTTAAATTTCCAAGACTACAAGATCGTATTATTTTCAATTTTCAATTTTGATGGAATTTGTTGAATTTTCGAATGTTTTTTTTTTCGAATTTTCTGGATTTTATAATTTTTTCTTTCTTTGTATCCTAAACACTTCCTTTTTTCCAAATGTCAAGTTTCTGGGGCTACGGGATCTACCCAATCTTTTTGATGACGCGTGAACGAGTGAGTAAGAAGTGACAAAAAATCGAATGTTTGAGTTCATATATCGCCTGAACTAGAAAAGACAGAAAGTTGTAATTTTAAATTTTGGTCCTGTGGGCCAAATACTCTCTATAATTGAAGTTTAAAAATTTTGGGATACTCCAGCGCGGAGATATGGGGTGGTCAAAAGTGCCCTGAGTTGCTTCCAGAAAAGTATGCTTACGGCTGTCCTCTCTCGACTTGGCGGAGGCACTGCCGTGCCTCCAGATAGACTAATGATAAACATAAATAACTGAAAAATATATATACATATTTATATAACGTAGCATTCAACATTTAATTATGGCTACTTCGTCCGCGAAAGAAATATCGCTTGTCGAAAAGCTGAATGACAGTAATTACGAACTATGGGCCTTTCGAATAGAAATGCTGTTAATTAGGGAAGATTTATTTAAATTTGTTACCCAAAACCCACCTGCAACTCCCGACGACGCATGGAAGAAAAACGATGGGAAAACTAGGGCAACAATAAATCTTTCGATAGATGACAGCCAAATCTGTCATATAAAGCACTTAAAAACCGCCAAAGAAATCTGGGACACGTTAAAGAAGGCGCACCTTATCGTCTAAATTGTTTCTCCTCCGAAAATTATACTCACAAAAATTAAGCGACGGAGGAGACATGAACCGCCACATCAACGAAATTCTAACAATAAAGGATAAATTGTACGCCATTGGCGAAGAAATTCCGGAGACTTATATCGTAGCACTTTTATTGTGCAGTCTCCCTAGATCATATGATCCTCTCATTATAGGCCTCGAAGCTAGGGATGAAAGCGATCTCACTTTAGAGTTTGTTAAGACAAAACTACTAGATGAATTCAAGTACCGGGCTGAAAATAAACAATCGAACACAAATGCACGTGAAACCGCGTATAGAGTATTCAACCGACAGAACAAAAACAGAAAATATTGCGGATTCTGCAAACGACAAAACCACACAACATCAGAATGCTACCATTTGAAAAATAAAAACCAACACTGCAATAACGCAAGACCTGACTGGAACAAAAATAAAACAATTAATAATTCCAGTAACTATAGAAACAGAAACAACACTATTGGTCATAAAAATGCCCAGAACAATCCCAAGGAAACATCGAACTATTGTTTCAATAACAAAATTGATAGTGATCAAGATTTAGATAGCTCGGTTCCCCCCGGCGACGACAAAACATCAGAAGATAAAATCGAACCCATCTCTGTAAACAGGGCTCAGCTCAAACACCAAATGAAGAAAAATATATAATTGACTCTGGATGTACTAGGCATGTCGTAATGTCAAAGCATAATTTTGAAAATTTTACGCCAGGAAACTTCGGGGATATTACAATAGCGAACGGAAAGCGGCTATGCTCACAAGGTCTGGGAGACGTGAACATTAAAATAGATTCACAAAATTCCATTACACTTAAAAGCGCACTATACTGTCCCGAATTGCAGAACAATCTGCTATCGGTAAAAAGGGCCACCGAAAATGATATCAAAGTAATATTTGAAAAACAGAAATGCTCGTTCGTGAAGGATAACCACACAATTTTAACAGCTAGGTTAAACGACAATTTATATGAATTACAACCCAAAGACGATTACGGATATAACGCGCAAATTCAAACATCTTGCAGCGATAAAAACTGCATATCCATTTGGCACAGAAGGCTGGGACACAAAAATTTTGAAGCGTTAAAACATCTCGCGAAACACTGAAACTGTTTGTACAAAATGCATCGAGGGAAAGCTATCGATTGCATCCTACCCCAAAACCGCTTCTAATAGATCAAAGGAAACGTTAGATCTGGTACACACAGATATCTGCGGAAAAATGCATACACAAACACTCAGTGGAAAGATGTACTTTATAACTTTCACTGATGACTACAGTCGGTTTACAATGATTTATTTGATTTCGCATAAATCAGAGGCAATAACAAAACTCAAAGAATTCATAGCCCTAACGAAGAATAAATTCGGAAAAATTATAAAAGCAATCAGATCCGATAACGCAAAAGAGTATCTAGGAGATAGTTTTGAGAGTTACCTATCAGAAAACAGTATAGAACACCAGTTGAGCGTCCCGTACTGCAGCCAGCAGAATGGTGTTGCCGAACGCAAAAATAGGACTATAGTTGAGATGGCGCGCACAATGTTATCTGACGCGAACTTACCGAACCAATTTTGGGGCGAAGCCGTACTTACAGCAACATACCTGATAAATCGCTTGCCTACCAAAGCAAACGAAAACAATAAGTCACCTTATGAGCTGTGGAATGACAGAAAACCCGATTTATCGAACATACGGACCTTCGGATGTAAGGCATACGCCTATGTCGAAGAATCGAACAGATCCAAGTTTGACAAAAAGGCCGTTGAAGGCATTCTATTGGGTTACGATAATCGTAGTAAAGGGTATAGAATATACACAGGGGGAAACATCGTGATAATAATATCGCGAACCGTAAAATTCCTTGAGAACGGAGCAAGCGAAATTGATAAAAACATAAATGATTCAAAGACACCTACTGAAACCGTGGAGATTGAACTAAGTAATGATGAACAAAATCAAAACGACACCCCACAGCAAAGTACCGCTGAACCGCGAAGGTCACTAAGAAGTAACAGAGGTGTCCCCCCTGACCGCTATGGGATAAGCGCGAATATCTGTAAAATACAAGATCCGAAAAATTGGGAAGACATAAATAATATCAGGGATCCTGAAATAAAAAACAAATGGATAGAGGCCGCAAATGAAGAAATTACGTCGTTAAAGAAGAATAACACTTGGGAATTGATGAAACCAACACCAGGAAAACGTACAATAGGGTGTAAGTGGACATTTAAAACAAAATATAACGCACGCGGAGAGGTAGAGAGATATAAGGCACGACTTGTCGCGAAGGGCTACTCGCAAAAATACGGAAGCGATTACGATGAAACGTATGCACCGGTGGTAGCGCACACCACAATAAGAAGCTTCCTAAACGCCGCCGTGTATAAAAATTTAAATATTACACACCTAGATGTAAAGACGGCATTCTTACATGGATATTTAGACGAAGAAGTCCTAATGAAGCAACCCGAGGGATACGTTGTAAAAGGGGAGGAAGATCAGGTGTGCAAGCTAAAGAAAGCAATATACGGGCTAAAACAGGCCGCGAGGGCCTGGTACATAAGAATTAACAAGTCATTAAGAGATTTAAATTTTAAGGAGTGCAATTCAGATCAGTGCTTATATAAGAGAAATGAAAACGGGGATATTTCCTATATAATCGTGTACGTGGACGATATTTTAGTCGCCGCGAGCGAAGAAAACACGCGCAATATATACGCGGAATTATCTAAGGAATACGAAATTAAGAATCTCGGCCGGGTATCGCAATTTCTCGGAATAAATATTAAAAGGCTAGACAACGGAAACCTTGAGCTAGACCAAGAGAATAAAATTGAGGAAATAACCGAAAAATTTAAATTGTCCAAATCAAAGCCCACATACACGCCCATGCGCACAGACTATTTCAATGCAGACCCAAACAGTGAAACACTAAGTGACAACAAACAATACAGACAGGCTGTAGGAGCGTTATTATACATAGCGACGTTAACCAGACCGGACATAGCTGCCACGGTAAACATCCTTGGAAGAAGGAACGAACATCCCAGAAAAGCAGATTGGGAGGCGGTAGAAAAGGTAATAAGATATCTGCATACCACTAAGCACTTGAGGCTAACTGTGAACAAAAATAAGCCGCCCATACTAACTGCATATAGTGACTCAGATTGGGCAGGAGATAGAGAAGATCGGAAGTCCACAACTGGGAATGTGTTAAAATTAGGGAACAATCTCGTGTCCTGGACATCAAGAAAACAAAACTGTGTAGCGTTATCAACTGCGGAGGCAGAGTATATCTCTGTATCCAACGCCACGCAAGAAATTCAATGGGTTCTTAATCTACTAAAAGACCTAGAATTGCATCAGACTTTACCAATCGTAATATACGAAGATAATATCGCGTGTATAAAGTTGAGTGAAAATGAAAAACAGCAATCCCGTGGACATCAAGTACCACAACGTGAGACATTTAAAAGAAAGCGGGGTGATCACACTGGAATGTTGCCCTTCGAAAAGGATGGTAGCTGACATCCTTACCAAGCCCATCCCCAAACCTCAATTTGAGCACTTGAGAACAGAACTTCAACTTACACCACCACAGGGCTCAGATGAAAAGGGGGGGTGTTGGAAACAGTTCAGAAATTGATTTCATCTGTTCCCCCGTTTGTGATATATGCAACCCGTTTGTGATATATGCAACCCGTTTGTGATATATGCAACCCGTTTGTGATATATGCAATTCGTTTCGTGGACTGCCAACAGGTGTCGCCACTACCTGAAATGGAACTTCCTCAAAACATAACAGATGGCAGCACCACAGATCTACAGAGACATAATCACTACAAATGTGCATTTTAAAGAAGGAAAAAACTGTTTAGTCGGCAATAAAATGCAAAATACACCCTTGATTTTTTTAATGTTTTTAGGTAGATTTCGTAAGAAATACTACCTATTACATTCTCACCTAAGTTGGAAATTTTCAAAAATTTTTGCAGATCTACGCCGATCATGACTCCCAGAACCCAAAACCACCCCCAGTTCAAAACTTTATATATCTATCTATCTATCTATCTATCTATGTCACTTTTTTCTGACCACGATAACTGGAAAAATTCTGCATAAATCTCTTCCAAACTGATACATAAAATCAAGGGTCATAAAATCTCGGTCAAGTTCGTTAATGGGCAAAATCGAACCAAGGGGGGGGGGGAAATGGGGGGGCTTTTTGTGAAAACAGAAAAACCCTCATAATTTCTTTGTTTTTATACGTATCGAATCCGTTTAAAGTTATTATTACTTCTAGGAAAAGGGCCGAAAATTTATGTATGACAGATTTTTGATATAATTAAAAATGGCCCCAAGGGGGGGGGGGGTTAGAAGAAAAAAAATCATAGCTTCGTCAATTCCCAAGATTTCAAATCCGCTTAAATTTATTATAAATCCTCTTAATATTATCTAAAACTTCTTTGGAGACATGTTTTTTATAGGACCAACTCTTATAGCAAAAAAAAAAAAAAAAAAAATCCTTGCTGGCTCCGCCTGCAAACAAGTTTGGTTTCGAAGTAGGCAGTTCCAACTGCAGCATCATCGCAAAAAGGTCATTTCTTCCGCAATTCCCGACAAACAGGCGCCCCACTGTCTGCGTCTTCGAAATCTACCTGTGCCTGTAGGCCGAGCCGTCAGGCATTTTTTATCATATAGAAACATAACTTTAGAATCCTTAAGGGCAGGGAATATTCAGGAAAAAAATTAAAGGTTGCAACCCTTTTGAAACAGGTGAACTGTCAGCTTTTTATTTACTTATTGACATCATCACTTATTATTTCACTATTATAATTATACACTGAAAATTTTCATTCTGCAGCCAGTGATGTAGTAGTAGAAAAACCAGAGGGCATACACTTTAGGCAGAGGGTATACCCTAAAAAGTATATGCTATAGCGTTTTATAGAAGAGGGTATACGGTATTCCTTTAAATAATCCAGAAGGTATATGGTGTATCCACCATATATCCTCCATTACATCCCTGTCTGCAGCCTTTACTTTTGTTAGCATCAAATAAAGTTATTATAAACAACTTAATAAGAAACATAGTGCTACAATATGAATATGCACTAATTTACCTTTCTATATAATACTTTGATCATATATATCTGTGTTTGTGCGAGCATGTGTCAGAGAGAGAGAAATGGTATGAGCCCCCCTACATTTTCTTGAGCACCCCCTCCTCTATTGTTTACTTCTAGCTACAGCCCTGCTGCCAAATTGTAAAATCCATATCAGTGTCAACAATAAATATAAGTTACAGCATATTAAATATTTTCTATTTGAAAAATAGCAAATTAAGATGTTTTATGAGGTTACAATTAAGTACAGTAGAAGATCTTTATAATTCAAACATAAAAACACGAGGTTGTGTGTTATATAGATCACATTTCACACATCATTAAATTTAGCTTGTAAGACAAGGCCAAATATATGTGAAACATACCAAAGTACATTAGAGTATCTTTATATTGCATTCTTTATTACCAGGAGTTGTGCAGATTATAATTTTCTGCATAATATAGATCATTCCACACTTTGTTAAATTTACTTTATAAACATTGTCCAAACATACCTGTATCAAATCATAGCAATTTTTTCAGTAATTAGCTCTGAATTAAGGAGATAAAGTTGAACTAATGTATCAAATTTAGTCCTGTAGAGAATAGCAACTATTTACTAATGTGGAAATTCAGGTGTTTCTTAACTTAAAATTCATTGTTTACATCTGTGAAGTTGTGCGTTATATGGAGAATTGCGTTATAAAGATCTTCTACTGTAATAATAATTAAAAAGATTCACATTCAATAAATAGCATATCACAATGTTTGGGATAGTTTGCATCACAATAAAAATTCTTTGTACATTCAGGGTTGAAATAAATGACACATTAGCATACATTTTGGCATGGTGTTAGTATAATGGAAAAGTACCATTTATATTATTCAGGTACCCAATGATTGGAAAGCTTGAGACAGGTGTGTGATCTTGGCTAAAAACTAGTGTAATTATCAATTTATCATATATTATTA
Source organism: Maratus michaelseni (assembly GCA_963931845.1). Lineage (NCBI taxonomy): Eukaryota > Metazoa > Arthropoda > Arachnida > Araneae > Salticidae > Maratus > Maratus michaelseni. The sequence continues at coordinate 298,921,178 of OZ007595.1, forward strand.
AATTTTTATAGGTCCAATTGAATTTACTTAAGGTTATCTATTAGAAAAATGCATTTATTTTTATTGTATCTCACAAAGTTGCAACTTATATGGTCAATTCCTAAAGAAAAACAGTTTATTCCACTTGGAAGAAACCTATTTCTTCCAGCCGTTTTTTTCCATGGTTTTTTCCACTTTGGAAAAAACTTGCCAACCCTGCTTTAAAGGTAAGCAAATAATTTCTAATTTTGATGTAATTTTAACTAATAATACCTTGACTTGTTGAGGAGAGTTGGAAAATATTTTTAAACCAATCTTAAAAATTATGAAATTGTTCAATTCTAAGAAAATAAAATAGATAACTATTCTAAAACTATTCAGTCTTGGAAACCGTTTTTAGAGAAAAATTCTAATACTGAAATTAGTGATTTAATAACATTTATTTTAGAACAAATGTTGTTAGTAAAAAAATCTGTACATGCAAGAAAATACAGTAGTAATTTAATAATATTTGCTTATTGTATTTATTTTAGATCAACTACATGTTATTAATATTTATATAATTCTAAATTACTTTGTTTGCCATCTTTAAGACATTTAAAAAGAATATCTGCAAATTTAAAAGTTTCTCCGGCTATTGCAACACCTGAAAATAAATCATTTTTGAAAGACAAATGTGATAATTTGAAACAAAATGAAAAAATAGTCAATTTATTAACTGACGAAATATATGTTAAGCAAAGCATTTTCTATAAAGCTCACAAACTTGTGGGATTGGCAAACAATTCAGAAAATCAGGCAACTACTATTCAGGCATTTATGTATAAATTACTTTTTTCTAAAAATAAAGAAATTATTTCTTTAGTACCCGTAAATAGATTAAATGCGGAAAACATTTTCGACATGACAAAAGAAGTCCTATTATTAATGGAAAATATTGGCTTTTGGGTAATATCTGATAATAACCGTATCAATAGAAATGTTTATAAATCTATGCGGAAATAATGAATTGAAAAATTTCATTACACTTCCTTATAATGAATCTGAAAAATTATTCTGATTGTTTGATACTGTTCATTTAATTAAAAGCATTAGAAATAATTGGTTATCACAATATTCTATTTTCCTAATCCTCAGAACTGTACCAAAATTTTAGAAGCTTTTTCCACTGCACTAGAAAATATTTATAAAGAAGAAAAAGATGCTGTTCTAAAATCTGCCCCTAAATTAACCAATAAATGTCTCTATCCAACCAGCATTGAAAAACAAAATGTTGCATTGGCACTTAAATTTTTTGATAATACCAATTCAATTGCTTTAAAATCATTTGGTGATAAACTAAATAATTATCAGTATTTAACAACAGCAAAATTTATAGAATTGATAAATACGTGGTGGGAAATAATGAAAATTAAGCATCCAAAAAAAGGTTTTAATATTCGTTTAAAGGAAGGTGTCCCCTTCACATCAGTTGATGATGATAGGATAAATTTTTTAGAAATGTTTTCAGAGTGGGTTGATTCATGGGGAAATTTAACCCCTGCCCGACGAACGTCCATTAAAAAATTTTTAATCTTTTACCACCGGTTTTTCAAAACAGAAATTTTTGCCTAATTGAATAGCAGAAATGCTATGATTCAATAAGGCAAAGCTTACAATAAAAAATAACTGGTGGGAATAATGGAGGATTCTGATCATCTTATGTGGCACGTATACGTGTCACTCGTCCCCAAGGGGTTAAAACAAAAAACTAGACATGGCGGTTTATCCCCAGAAACATGTTTTATTCTTTCACATACAACTAAAGCAACAATAGAACTAATTAAATACATGCTTACTGAAATTAAAGCAAAATATGTTCTAATTTGAAAATTCCAAACGGATAATTTAGAAGGTAGGTTTGGACAGTACAGACAAATGTCAGGTTCAAATTATGACATATCAGTTCAGCAAATTTTAGAGACACAGAAAACTAGTCGTTGGGGTCTACCATAATACTTACCAATCATGGATATGCATAATGTAAAATATTAAAATAAAAATTGTGTAAACTACTTATAAAATGCATTGCAATTCGAATAAAATCGTGGCTTGATGACCTCATAAAATTTAAAGGTTGAATTACTGAATTGCTTAAAAGAAACATCCTTATAACTCCAAAAACAATAATCCTATTAACTAGCAGTTTATTGCATCTGATTAAGAGTCTCATTTCCAATTAAAATATACCTTTGAATTGAAATTTGGATGAAATACAGGGTCATGAAAAATCGAAGAGTGTGGACAATAGGATTACAAATATCTCGGCAACTCATTATCCGATCGACTTCCTGCTTTATGCAAAATTTGTGTTTTTTTATTGTATTTTATATTCACTCCTTAAAATAAACAATTTCAAAAATTTTTATATACCTTTTATTAGAACACATATTTCAAGAGTCCGAAAAAAATAGTTCCGGTTAATCGGTTACTGAAATTCAATAAGCTTCTTCCCATTATTACATGCTAAATACATACCAAATTTCAAGTCTCTATCTCAATTTTTTCGGGAGATAGAGCGTTTACAGACGGCAAATTTTTTTTTTCTAAAAATATGTTTTTCGGAATATCCAGTGTCTAAAACGTGTAAATCAGTCAAAAAATTTTTTTGGATTTTCAAAACGATTACAAGACTTACCCTATACTACGTATGATGGGTAAGTAAAATTAAGAATTAAAAGCATTTTAAAATTCCATTCTGAATCACATGGAGAAATTGGAATTAAAGAATTTATATCTGTTTATACAGACAATATTGTAGAGGATATTGATAATGATATCTTTTTATGAACCAGTCTTAGAAAATGTAAATGCTGATAGTCTTTCAGAAAATGATATCAAAGTTATTGTATATATTGGTGGTTATTGTGTAAAAAAATTAAAATTAATTTTATGAAACATGCAAGGAATTATTTATGTTAAATACTTTGATTTGTATAGAAATTGATAATGTGGAATACAATTATCTTAAAGAACTGGATAGGGGTGGTTTAAAATATCAGACTGCTTTTGTTGTAGATGTATTAAGTATGTGTTTTATTTTTTTTTAAAGAAATTATATCAAAAGAATAGGAGAGTGAATTTAAAAAATGTAATAATCAATTTTCTGTATTTGCAAAACTTTCAATGTCAGTTATAGAAATAGCTGATATTATTCCAATTATTACTTGTTCTAAATGCCATGCAAATATTCTTTCTCTTGTACATAAAATAGTGAAATTTTTTTCTAATGGTTGTTTAAGTAACTATATGAAACAATATAACGATAATATTCACTGTCAAAAAGATCAATGAAAACTTAAACTAAAAACATAATTTTTAAAAAATTAATTACATCTCTTTATATAATATTTTTGATATTATTTAATGCATATGCAACATACATGCCAAGTTATAATTTTCTTTTCTTTTCTGGAAATAAAAATATATCTTATTTCATTGTAAAGCTAAGATTAAAACATACATATATATTGTTAAATCTGTATGATATATATATATATATATATATATATATAGAGAGAGAGAGAGAGAGAGAGAGAGATAGAATACACCACATCTTTTCATTCAGTTAGGTGAATTTTAGAATTCATGTGAAAATTTATGTTAAAATAATTTAGTAATAATTATAAAAGAGCAATTGTATTTATTACATAAATTATTTACTCTCCAGGTGTCAATGCAGGTTTTTTTTCACAGTGCCCATTTTATGAAAAGTAAAAGTTATTTGTGATTTTTTTTTAATATTTTTGTTATTTAATAACATTTAGTAATGAAAAATGAAATCTAGTTACTCAGATTCATACCAAACATATATTAATAATAACTTTTAAAGTTTTACAAAAGTTTTTCTTTCTTGTGAATTTGTTTTGGTTGCAAATTGTACATTTTAAAATGTAATAAAATAAAAAAATTAATGAAGATTATGTTTTTGAAGAAATGAAATTTTGTGAAAGGGCCTATTTTATTAAGAGAAATTTTGTGAAAGGGTTTATCTTAAGAGAGATTTTGTGAAGGGCTCTGTTTTATTTAAAAAAAATTTGTGAAGGGGTCTGTTTTATTAAAAGAAATTTTGTGAAAGAGCCTGTTTTATCAAGAGAATTTTTGTTATATTGTATTTCATTGTAAAGCTAAGGTTTAAAAAAAAAAAACTTAAATCTGTATTATATATATATATATATAGGGAGAGAGTATACACCATATCTTTTCATTAATTTAGGTGAATTTTTAGAATTCATGTGAAAAATTATTTTATTAAAATAATTTAGTAATAAGTAAAAAATTGCACTTGTATTCATTATATAAGTTTTTCTTTCTGATGAATTTGTTTTGGTTGCAAATTGTAAATTTTAAAATGTAACAAAATAAAATAATGAAGACTTTTTGAAAAAAAAAAATATTTTGTGAAAGAGCCTTTATTTTATTAAGAGAAATTTTGTGAAGGAAGCTTATCTTATTAAAAGAAATTTTGTGAAGGGGCCTGTTTTATCAAGAGAATTTTTGTTATTGTATTTCATTGTAAAACTAAGATTAAAAAAAATGAAATAAAAAACTTAAATCTGTATTATATATATATAGAGAGAGAATACACCATATCTTTTCATTAATTTAGGTGAATTTTTAGAATTCATGTGAAAAAAAATAAATAAATTAGTAACAATTATAAAAGAGCAATTGTATTTATTATATGTTTTTCTTTCTGGTGAATTTGTTTGAAAATTGTACATTTTAAAATCTAACAAAATAAAAATAATTCATGAAGAGTATGTTTTATATATAAATGGAATTTTGTGAAGGGTCTATTTTATTAAGAGAAAATTTGTGGAGACTCTTCAAGAATCAAGAGAATTTTTGTGAAGGGGACTGTTTTATTGACAGAATACTGTATTTCATCTATTGTAAAGTAAAGATTTACTAAACTTTTTTTTGTTAGAGTTGTTTTATACAATAAATATATCTAGAATGCATAACATCTTTCATTTATTTAGGTGGTCTTTTAGAATTCAAGTGAAATTTTGTTTTATTGAAATAACTTACTAATGATAAAAAAAAACTATTTACTCTCTGAACGGAAAACTAAAGAACTCATGATAAAATTTTATTAATTAATTGTTTGAATTTCATAATATATTATTCTGATATCTTTTGAAGCATATTAAAAATGTTTGTAAATTTATATATGAAAGAATACTGTATATCATCTATTGCAAAGCAAAGATTTACAACAGTTTTTTTGTTAGCTGTTTTATATAATAAATATCGCTAGAATACATAATATATTTTCTTCATTCAGGTGATTTTTTAGAATTCATGTGAAATTCTTTATTAAAATAATTCACTAATGATAATAAAAAGCAGTTGTATTCGTTATAGAAATTATTTACTTTAAACTGAGAAAAAAAAAAAAATCTCTAGAAATTATTTTACGTAATTGATTAAACTTCATAACATATTTTTTTGCGATATCCTTTGAATTGATGCACATTAAATATATATGTAAAAAACTAAAAATAAAACAGTATTATCATTAGATTTCATTTCAAATTTATTAAAAAATAAATATCTTAAGTTTTTGGTAAAGCTGTACATTAAAAATATAATAAACCATCTTGTTATTCATTCAGTTAGTTTTTAACATATGATTTTTTTTAAAAATATATAATAAATTAATAATATTTATAAAGAGGAGTTTAATTTGTTATTCAAATCATTTGCACTTAATTTAAATGTGTCAGGATGAAGATAGGTTACTTCTGAGGTATTCTAATGACAGTTGTGATATTTAATATCTTCGGACATTGAAGCTGAAAACAATGTTTCTATTTTGAAATTTATCTATTGCGAACAAGTGTTTACAAGTTGATTTTCTATACGTTAATAAAGGTAAGTAAAAATACATTTATTGCCATTTTTCTTTTAATAACAACAAAAAGTGTTTTAAGTAAAAAAAATAAAATAAATGACAGTAAATGAAAAAATATATATGTGTTAATATTTTACATGTAAACTTCATATTGTAGCATGGTGGATATAGAGTTCAACCTTCCCTCCATTCCCCTAGCAGCGAAAATGCTGTTCCGGCTTGTTATATCAAGATGGCCTTGAGTTGACGGACGCTCGAGATATCTATGGACGCAGAATCATTCAAGGATATTTGATAATGATTTTCGAAAAAAATTGTAATTAGCCGAGATATTAAGTTACTACTTGAAAATTTTTCTTTTTATATATTATGTATGGTATCGTTCGAAAGATCTCTTAACACTGAACTCAAAAATATACTTGTTATAATTTTGGTATTCTATTTTGAGAGAGATCGTCGAAAATATACTGCAAAAATATGTCCTCCCCCCCCCTTTTCCCCATTTCCGAATCTACTAAAAGTAAAAATATGAAAAAAAAATAGGAGTAGGAGTTTTCTAATTAATAAATAGTAATTAAAAATTTAATGTACGGAAACCTTTGAGCGTAAACTCACAGTTGACAGATTTATTAGTTTTAAATATGGCAGGAAACTCATCTACTTACTATACTTACTGATCCTTATATTATTAATGTATAAAATTGATTCACACTCCTCGTGAAAACATTTGAAAATTCTTGTTTCATTTCAAATGTTATGTCACTTTGTTCCCAGAGAAAACTCTTTTTAATGATATAATTGTTAATTTCCTTTTCCTGGGAATCATAACGTAGATTTTGGTAGAAAACTCATCTGTATCTAACTGATATTCAAGATTATTAATTAGTAGCTATAAAAAATATTTCAGTTTTTCATTTTAAATATGACGACATTATCCACCTACTTTCATTATATACTGTTTTCCATGCTCCTTGAATTACAAAAAACTACAAATACTTGAAAATGTATGTTTTATTTCTAATATGACGTCATATTGGTCCAAGCCAAGGAGGATAATTTTCATAGTTCCATGGTCCAGAAATCTTTTCTTAATATAATTATTGTTCATTTTTTCTTCTAATTAAAATGCAATTTTTGCTAGAAAACCTCTTCTCAATGTAACCAACATTCATACTTCATGTATAATACATACCGCATATTTTTGTTTAAATATTATGGGAATTCATCTTCTTTTCAATTTTAATTTTTCATATAGGAATCGTTAAATTGAATCAGGGTTCATACTCATCAGGGGATCATGGGATTTGTCTTAAAAATCAGGAGAATCTCAGGAAATAATTCAAAAAATTCCTCAAACCTGGGAAAAACTGACAAAACGATCAGCTACTCGGGGAAATGAGGGAAATTGCTGCTATTTTGCGTGGTCTGTGGTGTCATAATGAAATCAAACTAAGGCACACCTTTTAACATAATGATATATAGAATTTGAAAGTAGCCACTCTTTCTTAGATTACCTTGTTTTTATTTTATCTTATTTTCTGGAATTTTTTTTAGTAAAGGGGGGTGGGGGGAGGTCATGTCGTAATGATAAAAAATCTCGTTAATTGTTGAAATGTGAAAACTATTTCCTCCCAAAAGATACATCAGGGGATTTTATTTTGGAAAATGAGTATGGACCCTGTGAAAATAAATTGGTGGGGGAAAATATTATTCCAGGCTTTGAATTTATCGGCAACGATAATGCTTAGCAACATAAAATAGTTAATTAAATTTTACAGGAAAAAATATTCATTGATTCTCTATAAAAATAATGAACAATATCTACCCTATATTCATTTCTGGGTTATAATCCATCTATATGCAAAGATACAGGGCCATTAAATCAATCCAAAATTTTTATGTTTACTTCAGCCAAACATTCACACACACAGTCACATTTATAATATAGGATAGGATAATAGGCACAATTAAAAAATAAATTTTATTAGACTCAGGGCCTCGTGCGACATTGCACCGGCACTGTTTAAATATGAATGAGTTTTTACATGCTTATTTTCTACATAAAAATATAGAATTGATATTTAGAAACTTGATTGTAGACTTATTTTTTTTCTTAATTGTATTAAAAGACTGTTTCGGGTAGGATTCGGATTGTCAATTTTTTTTTTTGTCGGGTTTCATGTTTAAGCAGAATTTTTGGGTTTGGGTGGGGTAAATACAACCTGTGCAGGACTAAATTTTAGTTGCAAAACTATATTTTTAAATATGAATGACGCCTTACATGTTTATTTTTCAACATAAGATAAAACTTATACGATACAAACATGATTACAGAATTTTTTTTTTCCATAATTACTATAAATTGTGGATAGATTTTCTTTGATTCCTGGTTTTGGGTCATGTTGGATTAAAGTATTTCAGATTCGGGTCGATTAAAATTTATTGAGCTCGGGTCCAGGGCCTGTTTATCCCCTGAAGCATATATTTTAAGCCCCCTTTCACCTGCGAAAAGAGTTCTATATTCTTCACTCATCGAAACTTATCAATGCAACAAAAATTATTCCGAAGGCATTTCCACTGTCTTTGCCAGCCTATAGGCATGCGTGATTTGTCTACCGACAGCGGGACAATGGCGCTGCAGCTCCTAATTAGACAATTTTAACATGCTTAGATACATAATTCAATTCTCTATCGTTTAACATAGTTCTAGATACTGCCACTAGAGGAATCATTCAATACTGATTTTAGGTATATTTAAGGTTATCACGGGCCTGGGCAATGCTAGGCAGGTAAGCTAATATTCTATAATTTAAAGTACAAATTATCTTAAGATTCCATTCCCATTCCTTCCCAAGCAGGCAAAATTTCAAAAAAGATCAAATACACAGAAGTACAATATGATACACATTTAAACAGGCAGACTGTTAAGAACCTTTTATCCAAATTTATTAGAACATTGTAACAAAACTTAAAGTTTGACAGATACCACGCTCAATTTAAAAAAATGGTGAAAGCTTTATACATGTTCATTTGACAATCTAATTCTTTAAAAACTGCTATGAAAATTAAGTAACTTGTTGAATTTGCATGCATTTAAAAAAATTAAGAAAAACATTACAAGCATTAAATATGAATTTATAAATTTCTCTTTTATAACAATTAAAAAAATCTAAAATTTTCTAAAACATTTGCAATAATTTTGGACATTTACTTTTGAAAGACAAGATCTTGTTTTTAATTTTGATAAATAGCATTCACTTATTTCTAAGAATACATCCAAGCTAACATTTTCAACTTGGAAGACATCTGATCAAAGATCAACAAGTTTTGAGTATAAACCCAATATCAAAGATTTAAGAAAGAAAATATAAGTTAGGCACCACAAATGGACGAAATCACTTCACAGATGGCAGTAAAACAATGAAAACAAAGTTAAGGCATAACAATCTTTATTTCTGGAATAATTTTAACAGATAACGAACAATAAACATTCACTGATATTAGGTAATACTTCAAACAGCTAAATATGATCATACACATCAAGCTTATGAAAAATGTTACACCAGGAACTTAAGTCTTCACCGGAAAATTTTGAAAAAAAAGGCAGTATCCATATATGAGATGAACCTGTACATAGATGATTTTAAATAGGATGCTGGAAATTCTTTCCAGCATATTTGGCTTTATCTCCGAGTTCTTCTTCAATGCGAAGAATCTGGTTATACTTTGCCAGACGTTCTGATCGGCATGGAGCTCCAGTTTTGATCTGACCCGTACTCAATCCAACAACAAGATCAGCGATGAAAGCATCTTCAGTTTCACCACTCCTGTGAGATACCATAGTACCCCAGCCATTGGTTTTCGCCAAGTTGTGACTGAAACATAACAAAAAGGTTGTTTTAGAGGACAAATAGGTAAAAAGGGCAAAAAATTTGATACTTTTCCATTAGCCAGACAAGCGATAAATTGTTAAATATTGTTTCAATTGCTATCATTTACACAGAAAAAAAAAAAAAAAAATGTCCTGTCATACTCCACACATTTTAAATTTAATGCTTGGCTATTTTATTAGGATTTCTACAATAGAGGCTTTTCTACATTAAAAGAACAAACTGCAGTACTTTTCTCAGAAAAAAAAAAATAATTTTGCTTAGTAATAATACCACAAAAAATTACATGCAAAAAAATTATGAAGTTTTTATAAATAAGAAAAATAGATGCTTTTTCTTTTATTTCTGCATGTGTGTATTACAAAAGCAGCTTTGGTGTTTAAATTAAAATGTTCTCTGTTTATGTTACAGACTTCTCAAAATGATTCTTTTGTATTTTAAATAAAATAAGTAAAAGTTGTTTATTTTAAAAGTGTATTTGCATTTTACCTACTGATATATGTTTGAATTTTTTAATTAAGAATATGATGCACCTTTGCCAGAATAGAAAAAAAAAAAAAAAATCTATTGCCGATATTTGCACCTGGCTAACAGAAAAGTACCAAAGATTTTTTTTTAGAGCAAGATAATTCAGTTTTATTACATGTAAAAGCTGTTCAAGAAAATTATTCTAATTGTGAACTGAGACTTAAGCTTCAAACAATTCAACCAAAATATGAATAGTGTATTATGACAGACAAAGGCCTGATTAAGGGCAAAAAGACAACTGTCCAAATCCCATTATTTCCCCAGTCTTTACTTAACTGCTGTAGATCTAAATTTAACATATCAAAAATATTTTTAAAAATTATGCTGTGGGGCTAATACATAGCACTTTTATAAATTTGATAAAAGACCAATGAAATTTATGGAATGTTCATATAACCCTCTAAGCATGTGACAGTATCTGCATATCTGTTTAATGTTTCATAAGACATGTATGAAAGTTCCATGTGAAAATATCAGTATGAGAACTTATTTTAAAATCAACCATTTATCTTATGCACTGGGAAAAAAAAAAAAAATCTATTTCCAAATTTTGTCAGATCAATCTTTAAATTCAGAAATTACACACTGGAACACTAGTTAGACACAGAGATAAAACTGGTTGCTATTAAATTGGCAAATCTTAATGTACATTTAAAAATCTGCTTTACAGTTACTACAGAATACAGAAAGGAAAAATCTTAATTTAAAATTCTTGAACAACCTCAAATTCTTTTTCCAACTTTAAAATCTAATGCTCAAAACTTAATTTGTCCATGAAAATTTTTTTCTGTAGTTTATTGGGATGCCTTCTACTTATAAGTCAATGTTAATGAGGCTGTAATCATGATCGAAGGAAAGATAAAAGTTCCATTTGGGACCTGACTTATTAGGTCTTTCAATACAAAGTACTAATTTTCAGTCAGTGCCTGTTGACTGTAAAGTCTGCGTAAATTTAGAAACATTTTTTTTTAAAACCCTCTTTCACTTGGGCAGTCCATTTGATTAAGTACTGTAAAAGCACTTATTTTCGCGAGGCTTTAATTTTCGCGATTTTTGCGAGCCCGTCATTATCGCAAAAATTTAAGCCTCACGAAATATTTTTTTTTCGCGTCAAATAATAATAAAAAATCAGAAATTTTTCACTTATCCAAAATTTAATGATTACAATTACTTAAATAAGAAATAAGTACAAAAATGTCTTGAGTACTTACAACTATTTCTTGAATACTATACAACTATTTCTTGAATAAAAACAATAATACAACTAATAGAATGCAGCTCATTATACCAGCTTCTTTAAAGCCATTCAAAATTATATTATGTTTGGCTTCAATACCGTTACATGTGCGCACAAGTCAAGAAGCGTGAATCGGTTTTAGTCTGGATATTCGCAGGTCCACAGATTCTTTTTTCTCTAGAAATTTAAGCTCATTAGAATACCACTCAATAAACACATTCTTGAGCCAAAGCTTGAACTCGTCATTTATAGTTAAGACCAAAGGCTGGAGGCTGGAGATCTCCTGTGCTGGAAGGTGGCACAAAATCTGGAATAATATTCCTCTTCTCTAGTTTAGCCAGAAAAAGAGGATCTTGGTGTGCCAATAAAACGCCGAACAATGCTACACCAGGTTGTTTTGGAACTAGCCAGAGAAGCTCTCTCTGCTTGTCGTAATAAGGTACAATAATATTCTCGATGTATCTAATCATTGTGTCCAGTATTTCTCCAGTATGAATCGGTGTGCCACACATCCCAGTCCGCGGGAAATGTAAACTTTGGATGACAATTTGTTGTTTTTCCAGCATACAACAATTGTGGTGGAAGTAGGTTTCCAGGAAGGGAACATGCTAACAAAAGAGTCATCTCTCTTTTATCTTTCAATGTATATTCAGATGTAGGCACAAACATTGAGTTTGTCGAGTTTCTTAAAATGCCTTATGCAAAAAAATGTTATATTTAGGCAGTTTCGGGATTTTTCAACTTTCAGTTCTGTTCATATAAAATTTGCGAAATTTTCAGCTCGCGAAATCACAGATATCTTCATTTTCACGAAAATTACGGCTCGCGAAAATAAGTGCTTTTACAGTATTTCCAAATTTTTCCAGTAAGTAGATAAGGCATGTGTTACCTTATTAATGATTGGATTAGGATATTTTTATTGATATCTGCGGCAGTCTGCTATAGAACTTCCTAGAAATAGCTGTAGCAGATCTGACAACAGGAAAAGGAGAGTTGAGTTTACCTAAGCAATTTTCATCTTAAAGTTAGTTAGAATTTAAAGTCTACAAGTAATAATAATTGTTGTACTGAGAAACAAAACTGATCAAGGGCAAATTAAGTTTTGAGTATTAGATTTTAAAATTAGAATTTGGAAATAAAATAAAATAGGCTTTACCCTTTTTCTCATGTATATAAAATAAAAAGAAGAACCTTTTAAAATTCCAAAATTTAATTTTATTTCCAAATTCTATTCAGAGTTTGAACTGAGAGGAGGTTTGGGGTCTTTAGAGGAATTTTAGGATACTAAGAATTTTCAACAGAGCGAGGCATTTCTAAAATATTTTAGTTTTTTAATTTAAAATTCAATGTTACTTTTAAAGTTTTCTATTCACATTGGAAAATGAATATAAAATACTTAAAACATTAAAAGAAACGAATGATATCATTGAATATTCTTAGCAAAGTTACCAACTCCCCAGAGGGCTTAAAATATTTGATAAATTATAGAAAGGAAAAATTCTAGCCATTTTCAGTATTCCTAAAGCAATCCTTAAATGCAGAAAAATAGGGCAACAGTTAGCTACTCATTTACTTACGCCTTGATGGCTTCAGTGACAGTTCCAATCTGGTTTACTTTTAACAAGAGACAGTTGCAAGCTTTTTTGTCTACAGCTACCTGAATACGCTTGGGGTTAGTCACAGTAAGATCATCTCTAGAATAAAAACAAATTCAAAATTACATTTTGCAAATAAACACATAAAAATAGCTATTTCCAAATAAGTTATTTGAGACGCAACCCAGTAACTGGGATATTTTAAGGCTCTTTTCATAATCTTCCACTCAACAAGAAATTTTATGACATTCCTGAAATTTTTACACATTTTTTATTGTTGTAACTCACAGTTAAAAATCTAGTTTAACGCCAATTTTCGTTGCAGATCAGATTATGGAAAATTAGCAATTTTACTCATGCAAAGAGCAGGTATAACAAATGGTTTCATTTTACATACCACATATTATCAAATATTTTTATATTTAATTTTTCTTGTACTCTTTCCATACTTTCTGCAATGTTTTCCACCAGTGTGATGAGCAGGTATTGCATGAAAACTATTTTTCCCAGAGATACAGACCTGCCAACCTTTGAAAATGAGAAATAGTAGCACACCAAATTCAAATTTATCTGAAGGTTGGTTGGTTGGTGGCTGTTTTTTACGCTGTAAATTTTAAGCGAGCAAATACTAATCAATTAAACGCATGTGTATATTCTGTAGGGTGATTCTGAGTAAAAAAAAAATTCTGAAATTCCCAGCAAATTTTCAGAAAAGTTACAACAGAGGAGGAGGGTGTCCCCTCCCGCCACTTTTTTTTTTGGCGTCCCTTTGACGAAATTTACGTTTTTTCAAGATCTTTTGACGGAATCTGCAGTTTTTTTTAGAGATCTGTTGATAAAATTTGCGTTTTTTTTCACTATTTTTTGACGAAATTTGCCGTTTTTCGCAATGTTTTTGACGGTATTTGCCGTTTTTACGCGATTCTCTGACGAAAGTCACGTTTTACCCGCGATCTGTTGACAAAATTTGTCGTTTTTTCGCGATCTTTTGACAAAATTTGCCATTTTTTGCAATGTTTTTCATGCAATTTGTCGTGTTTTTGCGATCTTCAGACGAAATTTGCCATTTTCGCAATGTTTGATGAAATTTTCCGTTTTTTCGTGACTATCTGACGAAAGTCACGTTTTTCCCGCGATCTGTTGACAAAATTTGTCGTTTTTTCGCGATCCTTTATCAAAATTTGCCGTTTTTCGCGATCCTTTATCAAAATTTGCCGTTTTTCGCGATCCTTTATCAAAATTTGCCGTTTTTTCGCGATCCTTTATCAAAATTTGCCGTTTTTTCGCGATCCTTTATCAAAATTTGCCGTTTTTTTCACGATCCTTTATCAAAATTTGCCGTTTTTTCACGATCCTTTATCAAAATTTGCCGTTTTTTCGCGATCCTTCATCAAAACTTGCCGTTTTTCGCAATGTTTATGATGAAATTTGCTGTTTTTTCGCGATCTTTTGACGAAATTTGCCGTTTTTCACAATGTTTTTGACGAAATTTGCAGTTTTTCGTGATTTTCTGACGAAAGTCACGTTTTTCCCACGATCCTTTGACAAAATTGGCGACTTTTCTTCGAACGAATGTAGAGATTGATATTTTTCGGCGATCATTTGCCGAACATTTAATGTCCGAATTTTCGGATTTATGACCGATACATATATTTTTTTTCGGAAATCATTGCCTCAATTTTTTGGAAAATTCGTACCAGAATCACCCCTGAGCGATCCTTTGACGAAATTCGCATTTTTTTCAGCAATCAGTTGAATGAAATGCACGTTTTTACCGGCGATACTTTGGAGATATTTGCTTTTTCCTGCCAATTTTGACGAAATTCGTGATTTTTCGAGTGATCCTGTGACAAAATTCTCTTTTTTTTTTTGCAGAAAATCGTAGTTTTAAACAGATTTTTGTAACATCGTAGTTTGTGGCTCAAAATCGTAGCAACTACGATTTTTTCGTAGCAGTTGGCAGCTCTGGAGATACCATGACAGATTTCTAGATCCCAAAAACCCATAATCTAACTCATGAAAATCATTAGATATATGTTTGAGCCCAAAAATACAGAAATAAGAATTGCTCATTTAATAGTATATGAAAAAAAAAAGCAAGATTAAAGATTATAAAAATTATATTTCATAGAGAGCAGTTCAAGTTACACTATCATGTAATATTCTGAAACAAAAAATTTCTATTTTTTTTTTTTTTTTTTTTTTTTTTTACAATTTTCACATACTTCACATTTTATTCAAAATGGTATTGAAGAGTTAAAATTATTTTGAGAGTGCATAAACCAAGGTTTGTATATAGATAGCTATAAAAACGTTTAAGGTAAGTCAATTTAAACTTAAAAAAAATCTAATTTTCTGTTTTTCACATTTAAAAAACTTAAAAAAATTGCAGACAGATTTTTTTTTTTGCAGATATGTATTAAAATGATCATACCTACAATCTTCCCCTATTGTTTTGTCAATTAAGCACAAACTGTCTTTGTTGCAATTTAATGTGCTTTTTAAGATATATTCATGTTGAACATTCTACTCAACAAATAAAACATGCAGCATTTAATTGACAAAACCATATGTAGAGATTGTAGGCATGATAATTTTTATGCATATCTGTCTGTGTAAAGGACACAATCTGCAGTTTACACAATTAGCAAAAACAGTTTTCAGAAAATTTAACTAAAATGAAAAATAATGAGTCAAACAAATTATGAAACACATTCAAAATATTTTAACAAAACCACACAGTTTAATAAAGCGAAAGATTATATCCAAGTAAACAATGCCTAACATTTGAAAAACAAATTTCAGCAACAGTAAAAAAAATATCCAAATTCATTTATGCAGTCCTGTATATGATCTATAGATTTGACATAGTATGTAAAATTTAGCTCTCAGGAAACTCAAACACAATTGAAATTTCCCTTCAGAAATTTATGTCAATAAGCAGAATTTTATTAAAATTCTTTTGTGCAGCCCTGTATATGATCTATTAAAAAAAAGTAACTTGCAAAGCAAATAAAAAAAATAAATTTATTTCTATATTGTTAAGCCCGAGAAGGGACAGATATTAAAATTATTTTATTTAGTCAATGCTACAATAATGTTGCATTTTTTATATTAAATCTTGTTTAGTCTATTTAATCTTAAAAAAATTAAACTTAAATTTGAAACATGATATTAAAGCAACTTTAAAACATTTCATTTAGTTGAAATGAAATCTAAATAAATCTTCAACTTTTTAAATTATTTGAACTTCTCATGTTTCTTGTCTGTTAGAATTTGCTACAATACAAATTTTGCGTAATGCATGTAAAACTGAAAAAAAGTTGAAGATTTATTTAGATTTCATTTCAACTAAATGAAATGTTTTAAAGTTGCTTTAATATCATGTTTCAAATTTAAGTTTAATTTTTTTAAGATTAAATAGACTAAACAAGATTTAATATAAAAGTGCAACATTATGGTAGCATTGACTAAATAAAATAATTTTAATATCTGTCCCTTCTCGGGCTTAACAATATAGAAATAAATTTATTTTTTTTATTTGCTTTGCAAGTTACTTTTTTTTAATATCTCAAGTTTTTTAATAACAAATTAATATGAAGCAGATAAAATTCACACGAGGCAAGTATGTAAAAGACAGCACAGATCAAAATCAGTATTGGTAATATGAAATATACAGTTCAAACATTGATTATTCTTGAAACAATTAAAATAATAAAAGTAATTTTTTCCAAAAAAAAAAAAAAAAAATATATATATATATATATATATATATATAACGGACTTCAAAGGATTGTTTCTCATCTTCATAATAATAATAATATATGAATCATGTTCATTTTTGCAAATAATTTTATTCCATTGTGCAAAATACGTTTGCAACCACTTTGGAAAGGTTGGAAACTTTGGAACCCCAAACTTTGAAACCACTTTGGAAACCACTTTGTCCACTTTGGACACTAGTAAGTGGTGCGTGAAAGCTATCGATAAAATCTTATGTTGTTTTATCACATAATCAAAAGTATAAAAATAATAACAAGTATATATGAGCAGAATGTTCTGGAATATAATTGCAAACAGGGAACGTGTCAAGAATTTTTGTTATATGATACAAATAATAAGAAAACTAGCTGGCTTCGTCAACTAGCGGGCCCTTAACTTACACCGGTGCCTCGAATCTTGTAAAACCCCGAACCGAACGAACCTCCGACCCGGGTCCCCGCTGCCTTCGGCACCGGATGATCCCTTAATTTGCACATCAAATAGTATAAACTTCTAACTGAACGAACCTCCGTCTCCTGGTCCCCGCTGTCTGAGGCACCGTATAGCAGTCGTGCTGCTTAATGTGATTAAGCGGTCACAGACCTTTCCAACGATATATCACATGAGGGGAGTGTGCAGGGGGGGGGGGGGGGCAAAGTGGGGGATGGACACCGGAGATACATAATATGATTAAGCGGTCTCAGACCTTTCCAACGATTTATCGCATGAGGGATGTGTGCAAAATTTAGAAAAGTACCCCCCTTGGGGAGGCAAAGTGGGGGGATGGACCCTGGAGATGCATATGATTAAGCGGTCACAGACCTTTCCAATGATATATCACATGAGGGATATGTGCAAAATTTAGAAAAATACCCCCCTTCGGGAGGCAAAGTGGGGGGATGGACACTGGAGATGCATATGATTAAGCGGTCACAGACCTTTCCAATGATATATCATATGAGGGATGTGTGCAAAATTTAGAAAAGTACCTTCCTCGGGGAGGGGCAAAGCGGGAGGATGGACACCGGAGATGCATAATATGATTAAGCGGTCGTAGACCTTTCCAATGATATATAACATGAGGGGTATCGACAAAATTTAGAAAAGTGCCCTCTTGGGGGGGGGGGGGGGGGGGGGGCAAAGTGAGAGGATGGACACTGGTGATGCATAATATGATTAAGCGGTCACAGACCTTTCCAACGATATATCACATGGGGGATGTGTGCAAAATTTAGAAAAGTACCCCCCTTGGGGAGGGGCAAAGTGGGAGGATGTACACCGGAGATGCATAATATGATTAAGCGGTCCCAGACCTTTCCAACGATATATCACATGAGGGGTATCGGCAAAATTTAGAAAAGTGCATGGACACCTGAGATGCATAATATGATTAAGCGGTCATAGACCTCTCCAACGACCTCTCGGGCGCTACCAGTGTAAAAAATCATGCGAAAATGTTTATTAAACATAAATTTGATCATGGCATTATTCAAATAATTTATAAAACAACCCGTAAAAAATAAAGTTTAAAAAAAAATAGTTATCCCATTTCTCGCCAGGAGACTCTATAAACACAAAAGAAAATTGTGTTGAATCTGTGCCAACTACTTTTAATTTCAATATAGGTATAATACAACATTAAAATAATCAATTTTATTTAAATTAGGTTACCTTATTTCCTCCCAGGGGGCGCTATAAACAAAAAAGTAAATTGTGTTGAACCAGTATAATCTATTTCATAATAACCATCTACGCCATTAATATATAATAAGACGTCAACTTTCTCCCTAGCGAAATCACTATAGGTGAAAATTATTTCAATTGTTTGTTATAAATATGACGTCATATATACAATTGCTTCCTGTATTTATTCATATTGATGCTCCTTGTATCATGAACAAATGTATACTGAACTAAGAAAATGCTCTTTTTGTTACAAATGTGGCGACATACTCACCTGCTTTTTGCTTGAATTATAACAAAATATTTGAAAATGTCCGTTTATTTAGAGTATGACGTCGTGTTGTTCCATTTTTTTAAACTTAAAAAATCTAATTCAATTTCATTTTGAACGTGGAAATCTTTCAATTGAAAATTTATTGCTGTGGTCAAATTATTATTACGGTTTTCGAATTGTTGGCAACAATAAAGAAACATAGTTAAATTTTATAGGAAAAACGTCCATTGATTCCCAATGAAAATTAGGAAATTTTGAGTTAAGAAAAATATTTGAATAAGGTAAATAAAACATAGCCTCTGTTACTTTCTGGATTATAATCTACCTATATACAACGGCATTTAATCATCCGTTTTGATCCTGACGTCGGCCAAACAATTTGACTATTTCAAATTTCAAATTTTATTAGAATTAGCACACAGTTAAAATTTTGTGGCAACGCGTACAAAAAGTGGGAAAAACTCTAGTAAATTAACTCGTTCAATGGGATTTGCTGTGTTAAATTAACATTAAGATGTCACACTGGAAATAAATAAGTATTGCGCTGCCGCGCAATACTTAAATACACCAAATGTGCAAAAGTTAAATTTAAAAATATGTACCACTTTCAGCAATTGTTCATAGACAGTACTGTAACAGTTCTTTTGTGTGTCCCTGTGAATGAATAATGAATGGTGCCTGAATAATGAATGAATGCCTGAATGCCTGAATAATGAATAATGAATGCCTAGTCAGGTGAGGGTCTCGTCACCTGATCAAGGTTCTAAATTACGAGACCTATTAAATCTGTCAATTCAACAAAGTTAAACAGAAACCTTGAACCGGCAAACAAAGATAGCGGTAGCAAATCACAAGAGAGCAAGCACAGCAGCGATGTGAACAAATCAATAGTCAGGTGGATCACAGCCATGCTGTGATCAGGCGATTTCCGCCCCGCACCCAGGTACTAACCCGTTAAGCTAGGCATTCATGCCGGGCAGGTAGGGGCCTGGTTAGCGGTATAAAAAAAAAAAAAAAAATGAATGCTATGCGCAACATATTCTATAGTAAGAATCTTGTAGTGCCCCTCAGTGACACAGTATAGAACCATTTATCCAGTATGGTTGGGGTTACATGTATTCCAGATAACTGGTTGGGCATTAAAGCAACATCTATTTGCAGAATATATATGGCTGTGGCATTGTTTCTGATTTAAAATTAATTATTATACTACACAGATTAAGAATTGGATCCAATAAGATCAACGATTTATTCAGAGTTTGAGAAAAGGCAATTTATTAGAATCCCTTGTTTCTGCATAACACTTCCCCAACAACATTGCTGCATAAAAATCAAAACTCCCAATACCTAACTATATATTCTTCCATTTAAAATCCTAGATATTGGCATCAAATTATACCATGCATGTGAGTAATATAATCAAACAATGAACATGTTAAACTAACACTGTGGCACTTTTTTCTGAAGAAATTCTGAAATCAGTCAATTAGAAATATTCTGGATAACTGGTTTTATGGTTAATTGGATTCTGGATAAACAGTTCCATACTGTATATAAATTTTAATGATGTTTGTAACAACATTAAAATGCTACATCACAGGTCTATGATAACTG
The DNA here is from genome assembly GCA_963931845.1 of Maratus michaelseni. Lineage (NCBI taxonomy): Eukaryota > Metazoa > Arthropoda > Arachnida > Araneae > Salticidae > Maratus > Maratus michaelseni. The sequence goes on from OZ007595.1 coordinate 298,941,639, forward strand.
AATTCTTTTAAACTATTTAATGAATCTTAACTTTTTTTTTTACGTTATATCAGGAATGTTTTGATATTTTGTAAATGCAAGATTTTTAAAAATTCAATGTTATCTGTTATTAATACGTTATAACCATTTTATGCGCTTAAAAATAAATTGTGCATGATAAGGTTAAGATTTTGAGCAGTAATTTTATTGATGTAGTAGGAACTTTTATTTATTTTTTTATCAAGAACGTATTATGCATTCATACAAGATATCAATTCAAAAACTGTATTTTGACACTCATTCACTGACAAAATGACTTTGGATATCTTTACAACCAAGATAATTTGTTATTTTTAACTAATTTTTACTCGGGATAAAATGCGAGAATCCAACCCTGAATGTCAAGATTCCACACTAGATGTAAAAAAAAATACACCAAATAAAACGGCACCAACTTACCCAACGACTTGATTTTTAACCTGGCTGCAGTACTTGGTCCAAGCATCCCAGTCATCCTGATCAAAAGGATCCTCAATGCTTACAATAGGATACTGACTGATCCACTCCTGGTATAATTTACCCAATTCGTCAGGTGTCAGGTACTTGGAAGGGTCACTATCTTTGTTTTTGAAGTCTAAGTCATATTTACCATTCTTGTGGAACTCTGATGCAGCTATGTCCATTCCAATCTCAATTTTCCCAGTATACCCAGCAGCCTCAATGGCTTTTGTGATGAGTTCAAGACCAGCTTTGTTTTCTTGGATATCTGGAGCAAATCCACCTTCGTCTCCAACACCAGTAGCACACATACCATACCTAAACAACGTTAAAATGTTCATAAAACATTCAACTGAAAGATCAATAGTACAAAATTTTTTCAAGTAACTTATAATTAGGATTTTAATGATCAATTCTTTTCACAAGATACTTAACTGACTACACCTAACTAGGAACATACAATAATCAATTAAGCTTTATAATTTCAACAATATTTTCTTGCATTAAATTTTAAAAATATAAAATCTTTTAAACTCATGCGCCGTAACAGACATTCAAACTCTGAATCTCTAATATGAGAAAAATAGTGTCATAGCCAGGACTCTGAAGTAGCGCGCTACAAGTAGCGAAACTACAGTAGCCGCTATTTTTTCCAGTAGTTTGTAGTGTAGCGCGCTACATTAAAAAAAGTGTAGTGTAGCGAGTAGCGCGATACAAAATATCAGTAGTTTGTAGCAAGCGTCGACACTACTTTTGATGCTACTTTAGGAGGGAAGAAAAAAAGTGCCAATCTTCAAATCACATGATCATAACTTTTGTGCGAAATATGTTCTCTGCAACAATTTGCGAACGTCAGCGACAAATCTCAGTTGCAGTGTCATATTTCTCCATAGAAGACGGGCACGACGGTCACAAATTAACTGTCATTTTCACAGTTTGGGTGTTAGAAACTTCGTGTATTGTTATTTAAATCCATAAAAATCTTCAATATAATGTATTTTTATACGACTACGGTTATTTTTACCAAAATATAGTCGTCTGGCTATGTTAAGTCTTTATCTAACTAAATTTCTTCTCCCTTTTGCCTCCCACCCCTAGAAAGCAAAGAAATGTATAATCTTTATTAATAAAAAAAAAGAAAAAGAAGAACAGATTTATCAAAACATAAATCATCTAAATTATCCCTAACCTCTCAAATTCACGCTTCCCCCTAGTAGCATACAAAGGGGTTTAAAATATTTTTAAATCTTTCATTCCATTTGTTGCTCTCTAATGACAACTAAAAATTATTTCCTTGTCTCCAAAATCTAGGCTTTCCTTTTTGCCCCTCCTCCAGCATACAGTTTCAAATATTTAAAACTCTTTATTAAATAATAATAAAAATGGCCACATTCATTTCTACCTAATAATATATAAGTAACCATCTAAATTGTCCCCTAACCTCCCATAATTTACTCTCCTCCCCCGCAGCATACAAAGTTATTTTTATTTTTATATAAAAAAAATCTTCTGCCCTAAATCGGGCTCTGTAGTGACAATAAATAATCAGTATTATAAATTATCCCCCTTCCCCTAAAATCTCCCCCACCTCTCCATATACAAAATTTAAAACTTTTTTTTTTTTGTAAGTTCTGTATTCTTTGCTGTCTAGTAACATTAAATAAATAATCAATCATCTAAAATATTCCCCTTCGAACAAAATTTCTGCTCGCTTCCTGCCAGTTTAAAATCATTAGACCTTAATTTTATATATATATATATATATATATATATATTTTGAAAAAGCACAGAAAAAGAACAAGTACACCATTTTATTATTAAAAGTACACTAGGAAGGAAAGATTTCTGCCTTCAAACAAACTAGCAGCTGAAACGTAAAGTGTCAGCATGCCAGTGATCTACACTGCTCAAAACAATTAAAGGATATTTGAAGTTTTATATAAAATAAAGATATAAATGAAATTTTTTTTGCCGAAAATAGAAGAAGAGACTCACAAATGCAAATTTTTCTGGTTTTCAAACTGTGGAGTATGCAAATTTTGAGTTCGACGTCAAAAACGTCGCTTCAGCGAATGAAATTTGACTTTCAACTGGATAAAAGAGAATGAAGAAAAGGATGATCGGCATTCAGTGATTGCTTTGTTTCGATGAGTACGATGTCTCAGCGAAGTCATTTGACAGATTCAGAAGCTTGGAGAATTGTTGGTAGGTTAGAAGGGGGCCAAACTCAAGCCGAAGTAGCGCAAGCCATTGGAATGTCACAAAGTGTCATTTCCAGGATCTGGAACCGTTTTTTGAAGAGTGGATGTGCAGGCCGAAGACCAGGGCAAGGTCGTAGACGGGCAACAACGCCCAATGAAGATCGGTATTTAGCGTTAACAGCTCGGAGACACCGAAACATGAACGCTACTCTTCTCCAACAACACCTTCGCTCGGCTACATGCATCACGATTTCAACTCAGACTGTCCGAAACCGGCTCCATGCTGTAGGTCTGTATGCTCGCCGACCGATGGTATGTGTTAGATTAACATCAAGGCATCGTCGCGACCGCAGGGAGTGGGCAACCGAGCATGTCAACTGGAGGAGAAATGAATGGAGCAATATTCTGTTTTCTGACGAGTCCCGTTTTTCTGTGCATCCAGATAATAGGCGTATTTTCATCTGGAGGGACCGTGGCAGTAGGAATAATCCTGCGTTCGTGCACGAAAGTGTCAGATTTGGCGGTGGAGGAGTGTTGGTGTATGGTGGCATCTCCATTGACGGGCGCACTGACCTCTACATCATTCGAGATGGAGCTCTGACTGGTCGCCGATATAGGGATGAGATCCTCAGACCTATTGTAGTCCCTTACGCTGCAGCAATCGGAGATAACTTCATTTTAATGGACGATAACTGCAGGCCGCATCGTGCAAACCTGGTGGAGGATTTCCTTTTCGAGGAAGGAATCGTTCGAATGGAATGGCCAGCGTGTTCTCCAGACATGAATCCAATCGAGCACGTTTGGGACGCTCTAGGAAGACGAGTTTCTGGCCGCCAACAACCCCCACAAACTCTCCAAGAACTGGAAAGAGCTCTTCTGGAAGAGTGGGGCAGAATACCCCAACTCGTCATTAATAGCCTCATTGAGTCCATGCCTCAAAGGTGTTCAACGTTGCTGGCCGCCCGTGGAAACCATACCCCCTACTGAAAATGATTTTCTTTGAAGAAAACACCTTTTCTTATTCTTTTTTTTCTCATATGCACAAATTGTGTTTTTTTCCTTTTGTACACAAATGCGCAATAAAATGCATTTTTTTCTGCCAAACATGTGTAATTTATTCTCATATAACCTACTATGTCTGTCGACCATGTATCAATCAGCTAAAAAGTTTCCCAGATACAAAATCCACCTAAAACTGCAATATCCTTTAATTGTTTTGAGCAGTGTATTATTTGCTGGATTTGCAGAAAAAACCGTAACGTACTCACTGATAAAAAAAATTAATTTTCTTGCTGGCGACCCTTTGTCTTCTTACTCATTATTAGATCTTGTGTTTTAATGTGGGATGCTTCTTTTGAGATTAATGTAATATAATGACAGACAAAAATAGAATATAGAACTGCCCTGGTCGACATAATTAATATTTTGACGACATATAATGAATATTTTGACGTTATAGAACAATAAGAAAGTGATAATTATTCTGTATCATGTAAACTTTGTCCAATTAATAAGAAGTTATCAGTATAAAAATCATCTGCTTACAACTTGAAGTTTAACATAGAGGCGAGTTAGAATTTTCTTTATTAATAATAATTACTGGATCGCATCTCGCACCGAATATCTAAATCATTATTCACTAAAATTCTTAAATCATTAAAAAGAGTATTTTCGAATTAAGATCCCTGATTCAGAAAATATTCATATCGAACTGTTTGTTATCGCAAAAAATTATTTTATTAATACGTCTTTTGATCATTGTGAAATATTTGTCTAATGCATTCAAATTAATTTACTGCATATTTCCTTTTGAAGATTCCAATAGATAAAACAAAGGTGGTTTGAAATAAAAATACATTTTAAAAAATGCCTAAGAATGCTTAATTTTATTTTGATGGCTATTTATTTTCACTTTAGCTGCACAGGTTTTTTATCGCTAAAATAATTGATTTATAATGTTTCATATTTGATTTGATATTGGTTGGCTTGGTGTTTTAATGAAATATCTATCTTTGTCTCCAGAATGAATCTAAAGCCCAGTATGTTTAAATTCGGGTTTTCAAAATGAAACAAAAATAGATAGAAAGGAAAAGAAAAGCTAGGATTTAACTTATACAAGTCTATATGATCTTGTTCTATGTTTAAATTGCTTTCAGGAACTATATTTAAATTGTAAAGAAATAGGACTATTTAGCTGTATTTAAAAAAGAATAATGTATATTCAAATTTACCAAGGTCTATCCACTCTTAAGGTAGTTCTAAAATCCAAACTGGCTACTTTATGACATTCTTTAATTCATTTTTGTTTGGAAACTCATGAAAATGCAGGTGTTCTTATTCAGAAACTTGTAACCGAAAGACATTTTCCACTATTCTTCATTTTATTTTACTTTATTTTTTGGTAAAGACAGATTTTTCAGAAAACACTGTCAAAGTCAGCGTTTTTAACTGAATTTCCAACGCCGCAGCAGTGGAAAAGGAAAAAATGTGACACGAATCGCTTATAACCCAATAAGCAATTTATTTATCAAAAAAATGAAAAATTCATTTCGATTCCAATTTGCTTCACTAGTCAGACCTGCTAATTTTATGCCATTGTGTTTAAAAATAAGTCAGATAATGTATCAGAAAGTTTCGCGTTGTTGAGCAAGGAATTTGAGAACCACCTTAAGCGCTACTGTGCTATATCACTCTCATAAATTTTTAAGATTATTACAATTTTTGTTTTCAAATTTCCACTTTTTAACACTATCCAACATAATTAAAAAGTGTATGAATTTGCTTTGTCTGTCTGTATGTGCTCTAACTCTCGTAAATATACTCTGATTGCCATGAAAGTTTTATATGTTATTGAAGTTTACCATATAATGTTCAGTATTGAAAATTAAATGTATAGCATTTATATCTCGCTTACAGGGACATTCAAAAGAAGTTAACATTATGGTCTATGGGGAAAAATCGTTTCTTGCGGTGTATTTAATTAGCGATGATAACTAAAGTAGCGAAAAGTAGAGAAGTAGTGACCACTTTTGAAAAGTAGTTTGTAGACGCTACTTTTCAAAACAAGTAGTTGTAGTTAACTACATTTTTCATAAAGTAGTTGTAGTTCGCTACAAACAAAAAGTAGTTTTTCCGACCCCTGGTCATAGCCATACGCAGAATTTCATAAAATCTTACCAGCCAGCATAAATACAGTCGAAAGTTGTTTTGACAAAATTTACGTGACTGCAAATAGAATTCATTATTACAATGTATTGTTACATTAACATTTGCATAAAATTACGATATGTAACAGAAGAAAGTTTAGTGTAGTATAGAACTTAGTGTCATGTTTATATCACAACAGTCAGGAGTGATGCAAAATATGACCTATCAATAAAAAAGTTTTTGGTATATATTTTCATAGCCTGCAGTATTTAAAACACTGCCTAAAAATTAACTCAATCAGAAAATCCAGTCACCAGTAGAGAGTATGTAATTCCCCAGGGTCATTCCATGGTAACTTACTTTACATTTAGCATAACTGACTTCAGTAATTTTAGTAATATAACACTAAAAAATTCAAAATATAATGTTTTGTTTATATCACTTGTTAATTAAACCTATATAAAGCTGAATTTGGATAAAAAATACTTAAATTTAGTACTATTTCTTGAACGCTAAAAATTATATTTACTATGGTAACTTACATTTCTGACAAAAAGAGCGTAAGTTACCATAATAAATATAATGGCCAGTGTTAAAAAAATAGCACTAAAGGTAGGTATTTTCATACAAATTTCGCTTTGCATAGGTTTAATTAACAAATCATATCGACATTACATTTTCAATATTTTTTGGTGTTATATTATGAAAATTACTACCGTAAAATACCGTTAATCCGCCCTTCCCGATTAAGCGCCCCCCTCCCACTTTGTAAACAAATTGGAAAATTAAAATCCCGAGAAACCCCCCCCCCCCCAAAAGAAATTTCGCCGTGCACGTCAAGATCAACACAAAAAATTTTATCTCCCAAGTGTTTTTTTTTTTTTTTTTTCGACGGATCAGAAAGGCGTGACGATTCTTTGATACATCGCAAACATGTACAAACACATTGTCGATCTGAAAAAGCAATATAACCGAACATTAGTTTTGCTGTAAATTTATCTCCATGGCGATGTGAAGGTAATAAAAATATCGACAGTGAAAGTTTCTCATGAAATAAGTTAAAAAAATGTATATTTGATTGTGTGTGGAAAATATTTTGATTAAAAAGAGAATCTATTTATTTTATTAAAGAATTTATAGTAGTATTTAACATTATTATGAAAACCAATCGCAAAAAAAATATCGATTGATTGATCAGATCAATCGAATTATAGATACACAGTTGAATTTGTAGCGTAATTTGTGCCATCTTTGTGGTAGTAATGTTTTTTGTTTTAATAATCTGGCAAAACTACCAATTCGTTCTATATGTTCTCAATTTTTGTAACTTGTATTATTTATTTAGCATTTATAGATACGTAATCATGATAAAAAAAAACTGTTATTTAATCTTCCTAACTTACAACAGATGGCGACACCTCATAAAATGTTACTAGTTCTTGAAATTACTTCAGGTCATTTTCAACTGCAATTTCTCAGTGTTTTTAAATTATTTTAAATTATTAAGTTCCTTTTATTTTTCTGTTACCATATTAATGACAGATATTAGTGTTATTATTATCTAAATGCATTCCAGTTTCAAAGCTTCTGAAATCCAGAATTTTCTGTAATCTGAAATCGCCATTAATCGTGAAGTTATACTGTTTTTCTATTTTGTCTATCATTTTTTTTTTCAAAATGTTTTTCTTTTGTTACTTTATTAAAATAATGCATGCTTTGCGATGATCAGCCATTAGCATCTCCCCCCCCCCCCACCACCGCCCATAAATATCATATACTACAGTTTTAATACCGTGTAAGCGCCCCCCCCCTGCTTATTTTACGATTTTCTGCCGTGTTTAGGAGGGCGGATTAACGGGATTTTACGGTAAAGAAAATTATTCTAAATGTAACGTAAGTTACCATGTGTTACGCCACCGTACATTGTTTCTGTATTAATCTATGCTAATTTAATTCATTAATTTCGGTTAATTATACACTTAACTTAATCTTATAATCATTTTTCAGTAAAGTCCTTTTTCTTTCTAAATTTTCAAATATTTTCGTTAAAGTAATTTTATTCTGTTATTAATAATAATATTAATCAATAAATCAAATGTTTTAATTATTAAAATCATTAATATAATATTCAGTTAAAGTAATATCAGTAAAAAGATAAGTTTTTCGCGTGTCAATACAAACTGATACGAAATATTTCTAAGTCCAAAAACGAAAATCATAATTATTAAATATTAAATATTTTGTATTAAAACCATATTCAATCTATAGATAAAAAATTCTACTTCAAGAATCCGTTTACGGTTTTTAAATACGTTATTTAGTTCAGCAGTTATGGCAAGAAATTCTATTTATTCAATTCTCTTTTCAAAGATCGCGCGTTTTGTTTTGCAGAAATATCGACATTTTGATTGCACATCTTCCCCAAGATACTTGTTTACGATCACGTGACAGGATTTCTCGGAAGAAATAGCGTACAGTTCATTGCACTCAGGCAGAGACGCGCTCCCATCTCAGCGTCCATCCGGGTACTTTTACGGCGTCGTTGCCATTCAGGAGTAATGATGATTTTTATTCATCTCAACTCTGCGTTGCGTAGCGAACGCTCGATAATGCTCGATGCTCATTGGCTGAAAGTTAGCTTTCAAAAATCTAACTGACTTTTGAGCACGATGTTTTCAATCACTTGTCAGCGAGGGATTAACGCGTTCGGTTGCACTATTTAAGCTGCGGACCTTCGGGTCCCGCAGAGAAAGTTCATTTCAACGATGTTAGCTTCAGCAGTCTTCAAAGTTATTGCATTTTAGAGTGTAAACTCTCTAACTAAATTTTTATCGCAGTATGGAGATTGCTTAAATCATTTCAAGTAACTTTTCCTGATTGTTAGCAGCCTCATACCAACCATTCCGGCCATCGTCGATCATCTTAGGCCCGTAGCTTCATCTGTAATGAGTTGTTATAACATCCAGCTAAACTTCGCTAAATTTTTTTAGCCTGAAATCTCTTGTAACGGAGATAGCTTGAAACATCACAACTCAATTTTTCTGATTGTTAGCAGCTTCATCAAACAATCCATTCCGACCATCATCGATCATCTTAGGCCCGTAGTTTAATCTGTAATGAGTAGTTTTAACATACAGCTAAGCTTCGCTAAATCCTTTTTTAGCCTGAAATCTCCAGTGATTCATATATCTATAGAAGTAGTTCTTTTTTTCCCTCTTTGAATTCACTCAGCGTGTCCCATCTATCATCTTGGTTCCGTTTTAAACGATTTTAACTTCACCTCTCTTCATTGTGCTCTTCAAGCAATATGCCAAAATTGTCTAGCTTCATATTTTTACTGTAAGAATTCCACTTCACAAACTCATATTATTATAGTGACTTATCTCAAAGTCTTAACGTTATTTCATACAAGAACTCTGATCATCCTATTTGATCCTAATTTATAAACTTACGTCGATGCAGCGTGGTCCTCTACAAATGAATTTACCGTAATCATAGTTCTGAAACCCTGATATAGAAATATGTAATTTCAATATAATGATACAAAATTTTTAAATGTTTGTTGTTTTGGTTGGCCAACTAAGCTTTCTACACCTTTATGTTTATGTGTTGTTTCATCAATAAATATCTATTTGTTTTACGTCAGTCTCTTTGTTTTGTCAAGACATGGGTGAGTGTTACTTTAATTTACTTTACATCTTAATCTAATAATCGATTTTTAAATTTAATAATCTTTTCCAAATTGTTTTGTGAAGTTTATTTAATTGTTCATCCGGCCTTGTTCTTTAAATTCTTTTGCTATAAATTTAACTGTTATGTCGATTATTGGGTTAATTGCCACTTTACGATCACGTGCCGCGACGTTGTTTTGGATTGGCATTTTTAAAGCATTTCTTTAGTTCTTTTAACTTTATTAATTTTTGCATCTCTATTTTTCAAAATTACTTTCAATCTTTAAATTTTTCACACCAATCCGAAACGACGTGACACCATGGAATGACCCCCCAGCCCTTGGCTATAAGGGTCTTTGAGGTTATGCTACTGTAGTAGATTACATTTTCAAATACCATATAATTCAGAACCATGTGACATAAGTGAAATATTTACAGTTGTGAGTAAATCATAGTGAAAGTTTTTATTATATGTATTTTCTGTTATTAGGGTACAATGCTGCATTGAATAAAAAAAATCTTTCTGCAAGTACATAAATCATGATTATGGGCAAAATTCAAAAGGAGAAAATACCTCCAATACTTTTTTGTTGGTGGGTGCAAGATTTATTTTCATGAGAATAAAAGAATTACTTGTGAAAATTCTCCCATTTTGTTACAATTCTTCAATTTTATAGAGAAAAGGTATGGTTTTTAGATTTATGTAATACACCCTGTGACAATAAAATAGAGTAAATGGGTCCCTTAATTAAAAAAAAAGGGGGGGGGGATTGGTGTAAGGCATTCTTCTATAGCTAACATATGCAAATACCTTTTTTTTTTTTTTTTTTTTTACAGCCGTTTATACACAGCTTTTAGTATATGTTATCAATACAGTGCATGGAACTTTTGTTTAAAAAGAGCAAAGTTATTACCTCCCAAATCTAAAAAAATACTGAAAACTACAGAAATGAAGCTACAACTTTAAAGACAGTACACAGGTGGTTTAAATGTTATCATGTAGGGCAGAGAATAACTAAAGATTGATATTAATGTGAGAGACCAATAACATGCAAAATGCTGCTGACAGATTGCATGAATTATCAATGCAAACTGAATGCAGAAGAATTTAATATTTTTCCCTGAATCCATAGAATCATTGCCATTGAATATTTGAATAAATGCAAAATTTGCTCTTTCCTTTCTCCCGTAATTTCAGACTTGCCTAAACATTAAAATCTAGGGTAAATCCTCACTAACTAAAGAATAAAAACCAAAAGAAATTGTTAAACTTCATCAGCATTGCAAACAGTCTAGCTTACTGTATCAGACTTTCTTCCTCAAACTGAAATAGATAATGAAGGTATATATTTTCTTCAATTTAACATATTTAATCTGTATGATGAGGGAATTAGAAGCAGTATGTAAGGTGGATTTTTCTAGAAATTTCAAGTAATTATATGAGTATTGTCAGAAGAAATTTTTTTTTTTCAAAAGAATTTATATAGTATTTAATGCTATGAAAACTAAGCACAAAAAATTACCGATTGATTGATCTGTAGATGGCGCCAAAGTCGAAATTTACTCTGGTTTCCTATACAATAAATGATTGCTACAGTGTTTTGTACCAACCCTTAAAGTTTGTACCATGAATTCGGGATCACCCTGTATAGTTTAATGCAAACTTTGGTTAGTGCAGATAAAAAATGGCTTTTCTTTGATGTCCACACTAATAGGAATTCATTATATTGTTTAATTTTGGTTTTAAGATTTTAATGACATAAATATAACATGAGCACTATTATTCTGTTGGAAAAGGATTGAACACACTAAATCGTGAGATAGCTTTTAGTGACAAGTCATTGACAAATTAAATTTATCAAAGAACAAAATAAGTATAAAAGTAAAAATCTTTTTAAATACACTCTTTTATAAGCATTCAGTGTTTATCATGAATAATTTCATGACAGCAATCTATTTTTCCAAATAATTTTTTTACTATACATATCGTAAGCAAAAGAATATTTCACTATTTTTTACCTGTGACAGTTCTAAAAATATCAAAATTGTTGTATTGTCATTAGAAACACACCTTTGTATATAATTTTTATAAATTCTAGCCTTTCTGGAAGAGAATAAAAATAAATTACAAAATTCTATCTTTATATACAAAAACAAAGTTGGGCTAAATAAAATATTAATAAGGAGAAATTATAATAGGCAGAATAGTCTGGTTGAAAATTAAGAGGTCTCCCATCAAAGCCAGAAGAGTTAGAATTCCCTGAATGAAGGAGGGGGCAAGTTTCACAAAATAAGACAATTTCTTTTTTTTTTTTTGGGGGGGGGGGGGGGGGGGGGCAAAAGCTTTATAAGAGAACAAATTATGGTTTCTAACAAAATAAATAAAACCTACTCTTTTTTTATGATATTTTTCAAGTGATGATAGATTTCTGTTCCCATTTTCACGGCTTCTGTAAAGGTCTGAGCACCAGTAGGCAAGATCATGAATTCTTGCATGGCAAGCCTGTTGCCAGCATGGCTACCTCCATTGATGACATTGAAAGCAGGAACGGGTAGAACAATATCTTTCACACCGGCAAGATCGGCCAAGTGCCTATACAAGGGCACACCCTAAAACAATAACCAACAATTAGTACACATACGTTATGAAATGTAATAAATAACTTTCACATCACAAGGAAAATATTTTAAGTACAAAGAATGAGATAAAATTAAGAAACAATCTATAATTATCTTTCTATTTCTTGACGTAAATGTGGAGTAGGTCCAGTATATTTAATATATGCCTTATGAAGAGTTATTGCTCTTGCTATCAACACTATACTGTTAATTTTCAGAATTTGAAATAAGAAAGTATAATTTTTATGTAAGAATTTATGAGAGTTCTTTTGAAAAAATAAGGAAAAATCAATTCAATTAATAATTTAAACATATATGGCATGAATTTTAATAATAGTTGCATAATGAATGAGATTTAAACACTGAAATAATTATACTAATATCTGGATAAATGGGAAATTCTTGATTTTTTTATTTTCATAAAGATCAATAATCATAATAATGACACATAAAAATGAAAAAAAAAGCATATAAATCAAAGCAACAGTAATTAAATAAGAGTAAATTATTTGGCCAAGAATATCATTATGCTTAATTCACTTAGACTTCTTAATTAGGCCTACTTAAATACTGCATAATACTTTTTGCTAATAAGATGAATTTTTTATCTCAATTCACCTAGAAGTACATTTCAACACTTATTTATTATCTTTGTAAAGCACTAATTCTGGATATCACAAGGTGAATGAGATTTTTATCACAAGACATAGCACTGCACTGTGTATGAAAGATTTCTCAATCATTCTTGAGAATCACAATTTTCTTGGGTTGGACGTTTAAAATACTGCTTTCTTGAGACACAAATGTCGAACGTGTTGTTTTTGCATATAACAGCATGCTTAGGAAACTAGTCTAAGACAGCATTATCGATTTTCAAATCACGTGCACCAATCTAGAATTACTGAAGACAAATATTAAAGGAAAACACTTGATCTGATGAACACCAGTAGATAATTTTGGGTACTTTTCGGTTAGCCGGGCGCCAGTGATATATATATATGTATATATGCACACATAGATACATACAGATGCATCTACACACATGTATATGTATACATGCATATATATATGTATATACATATATATGTACATATATCACTGGCACCCGGCTAACCGAAAAGTACCTAATTTTGTGACAAATTAAAGCTTGAAAATTAAAATGACATCTTTATGCTACAGTCCCTGGCCAAATTATTAGACGCAGTTGTTTTTATTATAATTTATTAAATATCTGGAAAGATACATGAGGAATTATCCTGAAACTTCAGGAGTGTAAACAACATGATAAACGTCATATATTTCCGCGAAGATTTTTTCCCGAAACCCCATAAGGGGCAGTCAAAAATTTAAGAAAAACGAATATCTTTTGGATAACCCTGTAAAAACTAATATTGCAAAAAGCATTCAAACTGTAGATTACGATTAAGTGGCTTATTGTAATAATTTGGGTTCATTTTTATGAAGATAGCATGTATACTCTAAGAGAAATTCACGTTTTTATAAAAACAGTCCCAAATTTTACCAAGTTTTTTGCCTATAATTTGCAGAGTTTTTAATATAAAAACAAGTTATTTTCAGAAAATATGACAAACAAAATTATACACAATACCCTGCAATCAGAATTAAAAAATAAAAATTGTATGAAAAATGAACAGGTTTACTAAATACTGTTTCACTGCGCATGCGCTCAAAATGTAATATGCATAATGTATTAGCTAAATATATAGACCAACTTTTGTGAAAGTCTCAAAAACATAGCTTGAAAATTCTGATAGTAATCGTCGATAGAATAAGCTCGAATTTCGCTGTTCCCAAAAGGAAGCAAAAAGATGAGGGGTTGTATCCAAATATACTAGCTTATGAAAGTTGACATAAGAATGAAGTGTCTCTCATTCTATATTTGATACAACCCCTCACCTTTTTGCTTCCTTTTGGGAACAGCGAAATTAGAGCTTATTTTATCGACTATTACTATCAGAATTTTCAAGCTATGTTTTTGAGACTTTCATAAAAGTTGGTCTATACATTTAGCTAATATATTATGCACAGTATATTTTGATTGAATTCGCACATGCGCAGTGAAACAATATTTAGTAAACCTGCTCATTTTTCATACAATTTTTATTATCTTTTAATTCTGATTGCAGGGTATTGTGTATAATTTTGTTTTTCATATTTTCTGAAAATAACTTGTTTTTATATTAAAAACTCTGCAAATTATAAGCAAAAAACTTGGAAAAATTTGGGACTGTTTTTATAAAAACCTGAATTTCTCTTCGAGTATACATGCTATCTTCATACAAATGAACCCAAATTATTACAATAATCCACTTAATCATAATCTACAGTTTGAATGCTTTTGCAATATTAGTTTTGTCAGGGTTATCCAAAATATATTGGTTTTTCTTCAATTTGTTGACGGCCCCTTATGGGGTTTCGGGAAAAAATCTTCGCGGAAATATATGACGTTTATCATGTTGTTTACACTCCTGAAGTTTCAGGATAATTCCTCATGTATCTTTCCAGATATTTAATTATAATAAAAACAACTGCGTCTAATAATTTGGCCAGGGACTGTACTCTTTTTCAGGGTTTGACATTAGAGGTGGCACATTACTATATTCTAAAATGATGAAAACCAGTTCACAGCGATGAGAGATGATATTTTGTTGAATTCTCATTTTGAAATAGAAGACACTATTTCACATACAGTTCCTCAATAAAGGAAACGGGATAACTTATGTTATAAGATAAATTTAAAACTTATTTTTTACTTGAAAAAAAAAAACGTTTCAGTCAACATCCTAAAAAAGCTGCTGAGAAACAATGTTACTTGCAAATTTCCCACTCAAGTAACGCTATGAACAGTGTGTTGCCAATCCCATACAAGTAAAGCAGGGAGAAAAATAATCTCTGTTGACCCCATGATGCTCGCTTATTAGACAATCTCACTAAGTCAGAGGAGGCTGGCGATTGCTTTTTAAAGTAGAAATGCACTCCTTTTCTAAATGGCCGGTTGTATAGGTGTGTTAAGTTTTTTTTTTAGAGTCATGTAAAGAAACTTTTCTCTACACCTTACTTACAGAAAAGGTTCTGGATTTTAGATGCTAAAAGGATTTTACACGCTGGGTATTACATGTATTTTTTCAAACCTTCATTAGGCTAATCATCTACAATCACATTGCATTCATTATTTCACCGAATCTTCAATTAAAATATACAAAAATTTCATACAAAAAGCATCACAGGATTGATCAAGATATCACAAATATCATGAAGAAAAAAATATCGCAGGATGCACAGCTGTAGTAGAAGTTAATACTAAACACGTCAGTAAATGAAATTTTTAATCTCTTGAAAATACCATACTGGATATAACTTTGTTGTTTCAGTCAGAAAGTTATAAAAGAGTGTCCAGAACCCAGAGATTATTCTAGATGCAACAAGTATGGGGCAGAAAGGTCTTCAAAAAATTAGATAATTACTCATTACACAATATAAATATTGAAATGCAGTTTTCAGCATCAGAAAGAAAATTATAGATGCTGACAGATTTTCAAAAATTATTTTGCTATATTTTAAGAATTTTTAAAACTGCGATAAACTTTGAAATTTTCACTTTGGCAAAATCTTAATTTATACAATTTTAAAAATGTTTAATTATGGAAAAGGTACTATTTCAGCATCTAACAGTTTTTTTCTAATGTTGAAAACTGTATTTTGATATTTGTATTGGGTAATGAGGAATAACCAAATAAAATTTTCTTAAAGGTTAACATGGAATTTCATGATTGGAGCAGTTAAACAAGCAAACATAAGAAAATATACAGATACATGTGAAAATTGAGTTTCCTAAGAAGGTTACAGAATTAAAAAAACCTATCAATTTACCTTTTGTGCAGCTCCAGCTTTTGCTACAGCTATTGAAACACCCAAAATGGCATTGGCTCCCAGCTTAGCTAATAAAGATAAAAATAATTAACTAAAAATTGCATAAGTGGAGAAGAATCATTTTAAATACTATAACGAAACTACTAAAATAATTGAATTGGAATATAATTTATTAACATTTTGATTTAAGGGCAGACTGACAAATTACATTGTACAATGTTAGTAAAAATATAAAAATCACCATAACACAATTCACAACTAATTAAAAAATTAACCATGCTTTAAAAGCATCATTTCAAAAAGTTGAGTTTGTAGAATCAACTACATACTCAAATTTTATTTAAATTTAGGGAGCTACTAGAGGAATAAGCCAAACTCTTTACATCATAAGATTCAGAACAAGGAATTCACTTGAAGCTGTTCCTACTTTCTTCCTGTGTCTTTCACTGTAGACTGCTGATTGGACTGTTATCAGTCAAAGTCAAATATTGCAGATTCAGGAGAGGAGAAAAGAACTGATTTTTCGGCTTCAAATGACAATTCAATTTTCCACAATGAAAGATTGATGTCTACTATTTTCTTTCCATAGCTTCATGTTGCAAAATTCATCAGTTTAGAATAGGCAGAGTCAGATAATATAGACGAACACCGTTCGCAGAAAATTTTCCAAGTTTGCAGACAGTTTTGATGTTTTTTACAAATTTCTTTATAAAAAAAAAAAATTATCAAGACCCCGGGCAGAGAATCGGTGCGACGCACGTCACAGACTCTTGAGAAGGTCTGCAGACTATTTTTCAACTGGAGAAAAAAAAAAGTTTGCTAGAAATTATTTGCCATGTACCATGGTACAGTATTTTTTGGAATAGGTACCGCGGCACATACGAGTTTAAAACTTAAAAATATTGTAAGTGCAACGCTTATGCCGGTACGGCCAATTCTTTGTTAAGCAGAGTGACAGGCATTTTATAAGAAAGAGTCGCAATATTAAGGAATGGTTTGTCTCAAAAACAGTAGATAAACTGATGAGTAAGAGTTTATTACTTCCATTCATAGACTAATAACTTTTTTATTTTAACATTCATTTATTCATATTTCAGTTATTTTATAGATTAATAAAATAACAGTTTTATTGAGCAATCATAAATTGATATATTTATATAAGTTAATTATAAAAATATTTCACATTTTAATAAAGAAATTTTTTTTAAATTTTCATTAGTTTCTTTTATTTATCAGTCGTCTGTATGAAGCATACCATTCAATACTACATTTCTTGATTGAGTTTTAATAATGCTTGTAAATTAATATTTTTCTTTTAGGCTTTGTTGCTTAGTTGCACTCCACTCGCATATAACTTTTCATTTTTGCTGTTAGCGGCGATATAGGACTCAGGAAGGGTGCAGCGTTTTTTTTGCAGAAGATTTTAAAGAAATCATTGGAGTTCGCAGACAGTTTTACACTTTATCTACGTCTGAGAATAGGGTATTCATCAAAATTCATCGGTTTAGAATAGGGTACTCAAAAACTGATTTAGAAACTATCAAGAACAGACATGAAAATTAATTTCATATCTGCTAACTTTTCAAATAAATATTCCATTAGTGAGATTTTGTGGTCTAGTGTGCAGTTTTAAAACATGCATGAAAATTGCAAAAAGACTAAAAAAAACCCCACATACAAGTGTATGAGAGAATAGGACATACTCCCAAAATAAAGTATAACAGGAATGATCAATTTTGACTTACCAATTCAAAATCTGTTTTATAAGATTCATTTTGAATATTTGCATAAAAGAACATTTTCTTTTTTTAAATCTTAGTATAAAATAGTTTAACTTAATGACAGCAATTTAATTATAAAATTATCTATTTGAATAAATCATTTATTTCTTATTTGGATTTTTCAATTTGTTTCCAGAATAAATCATTCTGTTAAGGGCGAAGTGGAAGAAATTTTAAATTATTTGTAATTAACATCTTTCTATGAATGCGTCAATTTAGAATAAAACCATCTTATAAACTGATTCAGTTGTATTTTTTCAATTTCTACTATTAGCTCACGCTCTCTATATATTTATATATCTTGTTCAAATTTTCAATCGTTAATAAAATATTTTCTATTCATCCTATCAAGTTCAAATAAATTTTTTTAAACTTGCACTGGATGACAATTGATGTTAATACAGTTTTTTCAAATATTAATTCATTAATTAAATTAAATTAATAATTTTATATTTCATTTCTGTTCAAAAGTATAGACTCACTCCATATTTATAGTCTCACCTTCACACGTAAAGAGATAATGGGGCTGTTCACGGAAGATCAAGCGGCTCGCGGGCGAAGGAGACTATAAATGTGGAGTGAGTCTATACTTTTGAACAGAAATGAAGTATAAAACTAAAATTAAATAATAAAATGTAATTAATATTTGAAAAAAAAAAAAAAAAAACTGTATTATCGTTAACTAACATTGCTATGGCATTTTATTGTGAAGGTTGGTAATTTTTGAAATTCAATATTTGAAAAATGACATAATCATTAGATTTTAAATTTATATCAAGAAAAATACAATTTTTTTTTTTTTAACTTTCTAACACAGTTTGTCTAACAATTTTGTGAGAAATACTTTGAGCTATTAATTTTTGGTATTTTAGCTATTTATTTTTTATTTAATTTTTAATACATTTCAGAAATTTCTCTTATATAAGATATTTAGCAGGATATAAATTTAGGAATAAATACCATCAGTGGCGAAGCATGTAGATCGCTGGAAAAAAAATTTCTATTTGACCTAACTAGGAATTGACTTTTAAAAAAAAGTTTTTATATTACTTGTTAAGTAATACTTTAATAGTATATGCAAAGAGCAACTTGACATGCACTTAGATTGGTTAAAGCTGAATTTCTACATTGTCAAGAAGTTAAGATATGTTTCATAGTGAAAAGTTAGGATTGTAATCCTGCTATTAATGACCAAAGCATTACATATTACACATGAAATAGATAATGTCTTTTAGGAATAAATAGAATATTACAGAAAGAGTAGCAAATGTAGATATCTGAATATCCTTATCAGATAAATGGTACTAAAAGTCTAAATTGTCATTTTTACTAAAACTATAAGATGAAGTTATATAAATGTAAAAACACATACATTTGTTTTCAGTTCCATCAAGAGACAGCATAAGTTCATCAATTTCTGTCTGCTTGGTAGGATCCTAAAATATTAAATATGAAAGTACATGAATATTCATTTCTGACAAGGATTAAAAATCTTTCCATCAACCATTTATGATAAACAAAATCTGTCACCAAAAAATATTTGATTTAATGACAATCCATAATCATGACATGTTTGTTGTGCTTAATTTCACCATTGTATGTCCCACGACATGTATATATTCCATTTTTATTTATTTTGTGTATATAAGACAGTTTAGTTTTTTCAATGAAAGATATGAGTTAACTGCTAGTTCTGTTTTTTTCTCTCTCATTTCAAAAAATGATAAAGATTTAATAATTTTCCTTCTATGAAACATGTGATGAAATATTTTCAAGATACATTCCATCCATGCTGAAATTGAGACCTGGTAAATGAATTTACATAGCCATACAAAAGAGTTTTAAGTTGTTTTAAATATAGACTAGTGGAGCTTCGCTCGCTACACTGGTCAGTTTATTTCAGATGGTCCTCTAATTAAACAAACTTAGGATTGGGCACCCTATTGTCTTCGGATCTGGTCAACTCTGATTTAAATAAAAAACAAAAGAAAATTTCATTTAGAATCCTGCAGAAACGTATTTTTAAAAACTGATTGTTAACTTTTTTTTTTCTCCGAAGGATGAATGGGTTTATCATTGTGTGGGTTTGAACCCCTCCCTTTTGCTTTGGTTCAGACCCAATCCCCTCAACACTCTAGAACAGGGGTTCTCAAACTTTTAGACCGACGTACCACTAAATCGAAGTTCATACTTCCGCGTACCACCTGGTAACAAACATAAAGCTAATATAAAAAACCTGCCTAAAACGAAATATCTCTCCGGTCTTTTGTATTTCCGTCATAGCAGGTTTTATTGCATTTAAAAATAAATGATTACATTATTAAATTGACTGCTTTATAATAACAGTCAAGTAAAAATTAGTATCATTATTAAATTTTAATAATGCATACAATATCAAAATACAATATTTTGGTATAGTAAAAAAAGCCACAATACTTGATGACATATTGGCGCATACTGATTCATACACTATTGTAGTAGGCTAATGAAAAGGATGGCTTGTTTTATCAAGCACAACTTCCTCATGTCTGGCTCAATATTAGGAAGTTTTAGTCATTAGTCAGATTCTATGTTTAGTTTATTCTTGTATTTGTTTTACAGATAACAAAGAGGGGGAAAGCACATTCACAGAGATATGTTGTGCTAAACACAAACAGACTGTATTTCTGACGGTACTCTGATATTCTCGTCAGCGAAAATTCTGTTACATTCATCCTTTTGAATGTGGACTCCAGTAATCCATCACAGGAGAGGAGAGCTGAATAAGTTCACTTCTTTCCTCTCTCGTGACATACAGTGGCAGGATGTCTCAAATGAGAAACGAATTTCCAGAGCCTGATTAAGGTCATGTGGAGCTCTAGACCCAGTACCTTTTCGGAGCCAGTCTCAAACCAAGAAAGCTATATTTTTTTTTGTGGGGGGAGTATTTGGTGGTTATCTTTAGATATTATGATATGGTTACCAAGTTAATCTAAACTGGTTTTGGGAGAAATAATTGGAAAAAACTGCATTTTTAATAAAGTTTATGTAAACAATTTTATTTATTTTGCCCCCCCCCTCCCCATCAGTGGTGGGACATGGGAAATGGCCTAGTCGGCCTCTGCATTAATCAGGTCCTGCGAATTTCTTATCTAAAGCTTAGTTAGCGCATTTAACATAGGCTTAATACAAACGTATTAATAATCTGCATACCTTTAAATGCGGCAGTAATGTCGCTCAGTAGACAAACACTTGCAAGTTTTTTCCCACATTTATATATATACCACCTCAATACATATGTACAATGCTTTACCTTAAATCCGCTCTGCATATGACCACAGTATTTGTTTGATTGGAATAATCTTACTCTCTTGACCATTTTAAATAACCTTACTCTCTTAAAAACTGATTTCCATGAAATGGGAGGAAACTATAACACTTTTTGTAAAAAAGAAAAAAATATTTCAATCAACACAATGAATCAATTTATGAATTATGTTTGAAATAAGACTTATTTCAACACTTCCGAAAAGCTCTTCTAGTACAAAGAGAACAATGGGTAACAAAACAACATTCCAAGTGTAATTTATAAATTACACTTGGAATGTTGTTTTGTTTTAACATCTCCTACTCGCACAAGCTTTTCCTACTTCCAAGCATTCAGACTTTACCTTCAGATAATTCAATTTGTAAAGCTGTTTAAAAACGGTTCTTCTGCTAATTAAAAATATTTCATTCATTCATTAATTTTAAAATTAGATCTTTATTAAAAATTCAATTTGTATCTATATAAATCTAATAATTGTGTTTTTAATTCTTGAAAACTGATTGTATCATAAGGGTTGAGTGTGAATTTCAGCAAGTCTGCTATAAAAGAAAGCTGCGCCGCCAGGCGCCATAGGCGCGTCCGGAGCGTAAACGACCACCGAACCCAAGTCCTGGACGACTTTTAGTGCACCAGTAGGAGCTGCTTCCCACGGCGCTTCGGCCGTCCAACCTTAAACCCACGTGTCGACGATGTAAATCGTTGCGATACGCGGTGAAACCCAGTACGGGAGTCACCACGAGACACTTGGGGACGGGCCGGCGTCCCCCAACAGCTTCGGATCTGGACACCCAGAAGGGAACCAGGCCCTAGGCCTTAAGTCGGGTTTTCCCGACCCGTACTTGCTTTCCCAGAACTCGAGGGGTGTGGAAACCTACAAAGGTAGTCACAGTTCCCTCTCGTAGTGGATCTGAAAGAAGTTGGGTTAGTGCAAAATATGAAATAGAACTTCAAAACAACAACGATAAAACTTTAAGCATGCACAACAACGACAACAATAACATTTGCATGTCTAGAGCAATATCACATTTCAAAGTGCCGGCTGACGAGACGAGTCTCAAGCCTGGGAACTCCATGCACCATTACTTCCTGCACCGCGGGCAATTAGAATTACGTTCGAACGCGGTCTTTGACCGCGAAGAGCTCGGGGATTTCGGCCAGCTCTTCCGCGATCCAGATTGCGATCCAATGTACGCATTATGAGTCCGTGGATTATCAACCGAACTCCCTTTCTGAAGTAGCCGTCCAGGCATAGATCACGTGACGTACGGGTCCGGAAGTCGCGACGGAAGTACCTTTCCCACACAGACCTTCAGAGAACACACAGGTAAAGCAAGTGGCTTATGCTACACACCTCAACCCCACAAAAACATGTACAGTCGTGGCGAAAACGTGGAAGAAACGAGCCTGGTGGTCACCGAAGGTGCCCTGACCCGTGAAGACCTGATTAATGTAGAAATTGCCCTGCAGTCGGCGAGTGCCGACGCTACAATTCTCCGCTACAATTTGGTTCTCTGATACGACAAGGAACGCACACCCGTCGGTGTCGTTCTCCTGCTTGGATCCGACCATGTAGTACAAACACGTAGTTCGCGGAGTCAAATGCGCAGTCCAACGGACCCGCCAAGGATCCTCAAGTCTGGGAGTGGGCCTCCAGAGTTCGACCGACTGAGTCTACAACCGTCAACGCTCTTCTACCATTGGACGAGGGCCGTGTAGTCCCTGTCCAGCTCCGCATGCAAGTTGAAGGGGACGACTCCTGACAAAACCTGCAGATCATCCGTGGAAGTCGTTGTGTAACATTTTGTTACACAGAGGAGAAGGTTCCTCTGCATGCTGAGCAACCTGTTTGCTATCACTACCTTGCTTGAGTACCAAATAGGTGCCGCATAAAGAATAATTCTCTCTGCTATGATCCAGTAAAGCATCTTGCAAAATTTCGGTCTCAGACCCCAGTTATCTGCTGTGAGACGATTCATTTTGTTCAACACCTTAAAAGCCTTCTCCTGAACCGAGGTTAGGTGAGGCATCCAACTTAGGTGGGAATCGATTGTGACACCCAGATACAGGATCTGCCATTTAAAGCGGATCCTGTTCCCTTCCATGAGGATGGGAATAGATGGGGCATTGTGGTACCTGCCCAGGGGCTTCACAACCGTTTAACCTTACTTACCGAAACTGAATGTGAGACTGCACTCTGTCGCCCAAGCGTGCATCTTGGAGAGAACCGGCCCGAGCAACTCTGCGAACCTCATGACAGCTCGTTGTCGTGCGGCTAAGAAGACGTCATCGACGAAAACCAAAACATAGGTTTCGTCCTTCTCGTCTTGCAACCTTCTCAACAGAAATTCAATTACAACCAACCAGAGGTAGGGCCCAAGACACCTTGGGGTACTCCAACGTTGAAGTAGTGGTACCCATCATCTGAAAGGATGACAGAGCGACACCAGAGGTAGTCGTTTATCAACCCAAGGAGCCAAGGTTTAACATCCAGTTCCTCAAAAAACTGGAGGATGTCTGGGCGTCGAACACCATTGAACGCTGACTTGATATCGAGCGTGAGAAGAAATGTGTAATCTCCACGACTCTTCGAAACAGCTATGTACTACATCACGCGATGGAGCGCGTCGACCGTACTAACCTTCTTTCGAAAGTCGTACTGCCACGCATCGAGCAAACGTTTGAACTCCAAATACAGTACCAGACGAGTTGAACACAATTTATCCAATACCTTCCCGAGGGTCGGCAAATACAAATCGGACGGTAGGTAGCAGAGTCACTGCACTCCTTCCCAGACTTGGGAAAGAATACAGCAATCGCCCGCTTCCATGGCCGCGGAAAACAAGACTCTCTCAGACAGGGATTCTACAAGGATAACAGCCACTGAGGGTGGTGTTTCAGGACCTCACGGGCAATCTCTAGACTGAGTCTGTCATGACCAGGCGCCTTGTTAGGCAGCAGCGATTCCACTCAAAATTCAAGTTCATGAATCGAAAACAGATCTGGTTCACTGGTCCTAACGTTCACGACCTGGGAAACATCATCAACCGATAGGAAGTGATATCTCGTAAGTACGTCCTTCGTAAATGCACAGCCGGCCGGCGTTTTTTGTTTTTGAGACATAGCCGATTCAAAGTCGACGTCAAGTATTCAACTCCCTCATCGGGGGTCGCAAACTCATTCGAAATCAGATCCGTGGCTTGCAGATCGCGGGAGAATGCATCCCAAAACAAGTCCCTCTTCAGCAAGTCTGCTATAACAAACATTTTGGTAATAAGAAAATAGAAAAAGCGTTTACAAATCCTAAAATGCGTTCGAAATTTTTTTGAAAATTTCCAAGTTAATAAAGACAAGCCATTTTCGATTCCATAATAATATGCTGATTTTTGTATTGTATTCCACTTACCAGTATCGGACTTCTGCGTACCAGTAGCCAGAGCTTCACGTACCAGTACTGGTACGCGTACCATAGTTTGAGAACCCCTGCTCTAGAAGGAGAGAATCCCCCTGGTATTCTATTCATGCTTTGAAAAAAAGTTGCAGCATGCATGTAGAGATCAATTTCATGTGGAATTTGACAGAATAGGCTTTTCGTTTTAAGTATATAGATATTTCGCCATTGTTTCTCAACATACAATACTTAAATTTACCTGTTTTTATAAGATTAATAAAACTAAATTTCCTTTTCTTAAAGAAAAAAAAATTATTACTAAATTAAGTCTTGTTCTAATGAAATAGGACTTATCAAAATAAGACGAGCATGAATAATAAAAATATTTCATTGAATAATTAATTTTTTTTTTTTTTTTTTGCATCACAAAGTGGTTGAAACATTGTTTAGATACTAAACCCATTGACAGATTTATCTGAAAATGAATACAGCTCTTCTAACAATAGCATGTAACATGGTAATTAATGTTACAGTAATGGAAACTGATACAGATAAGCTGATACAGACTGATATTTAGCTGAACATCCATTTTTTTCTGTTAATATTACATTTATGGAACTCACCAATTTAACAAATTCTGGTTTTTATAATGCTTAAAAATTTAGAATTTTATTTTAGAAATATGTATTGTTTTTAATCATATTACAATGCAAATATGCTTTAACCTATTTTCTTTGCAGTCTTTCTAATTTCAGATAATTCATCTGTATATTGTAAATGTACACCTATTTATACAGACCTCTGTACAACAGACAGGTTATTTAATTTTTAAGTAATCTGAATAAAAATTGAAATCTCAAAAATGAAAAAAATATTTACTGTAAGTCAAATATATATGAATCAGTAATGCTTACGCAAAAACATGTGTTCCGTAAATACAATGTATACATTTTCAAGAATGAAGACTTGAACTTTCTGTTTAGAACAAACCTTATGTTTATGGTCACGAGTGGTTATTTTAAAAATTAAAAGAATTTGAAAATTTATTTGTAAAAAAAATACTTCCTTGTATATTTTTTCATTAGGACTGTTGCGGCTAAATATGAAAATATGGAATTTATAAAAAAATAAAACACAGAATAAATCAAGACCTATCTGATAAAATATGATTCGGATACAAATATCAAACTATGTGAAAGCAAGGCAGTAGTTGGCAATGAGAAAAACAAATATTTTTCTGATAGTGAAGATAAAAATCTCTGCAATGTATCATAGCAGAATAAGGATAGATTTTCTTTATGACATTGAGAGCATAAGAAACACTGAACAAGTCTGGTGGGAACTTTACATGCAAAAAAGAAAGGATTTATCAAATATAACAGAAGCTAATAAGGATATTCCATACTGCAATTTCAAATTTTATAGAAATATTTTAATTCATTTTTTGTTTTTTTTTAAAGCAATAAATGAAGGAGGCTTAGCCACCCTTGCATTGGACTCATACATAAGTATACAAGATAATCAAAATACAAAACAATTGCTAATGTATAATGGATACACTAAATACAAAACAGAAAAAAATATATTGCAATGATTAAACTTATTTTTATTATCTATTACTGGTGTAAATGGCATACAAATGAATGAAGATTGCTTTTGTATCCAATGGATCTTGGTAGTCAGAAAGTTAACATTATTGTGTTTGCTCTATATAGCTGCTAAAAGCTTGACTATCCGAGGTTCTTGTTCACATTTAGTGTAATTAGGGTCACTATACAAAATTTAACACTATCAGAATGAAATTAGCATAGCTTCATTTATGTATGTCCATGAGGCATTTTTTAATAAAGAATGTTTTAAATAAATACCTTATTAATGACAGCAGGTGCAATAATTTTGTTCACATTATTAACAGCATTGAAAACGCTCTTTCCATGATAAGAGCTCTTATCACCATCTCTCATCTCAAGAGCTTCATAAATACCAGTAGAAGCACCACTTGGTACCCCAGCTCTGAATAATCCTATAAAGATATTTATGGATTTTAACTTTATCCAATAAAATTATGCAATGCACAAATTTAAATGTTACTTGCTCACAAAATTAACACTTAGCCGTCCGGCGACACCACAGTGGTGTCGTCGTAAAGCAACTTAATTTAAATCTTTAAATGCTACATTGGCACCAGAATTTTGGAATAAAAAATTCCCTTTTATCAAGTACATGAAGATTTCACTTATTTTCGAATAAATTGGTTTCTAAATTCTGGTGTCCATCAATCATTTCAACATTTTACGAATAGAAGTATTTTTACAATACATGCAGATGGCAAAGTGTTAATAAAGTGCAAAGTTCAAATTCTAGACATTTATGAATCAGAATGATCTATAATACACACACTTGATTGACTTATGCAACAGATGTTTAAAAAAAAAAAAAAAAAAAAAAGCTAAAATTCTATTTTTTGATTTTTTATTCACAAATGTAAATTGCATTTCTTGAAATGTCTTTTCTTTATGAATGGTAGTAGAAACATCTGTGAATTCTTAAAAGAATTCAATGTGAAGTCTGGACCATTGCTAAGTCATAGAACAATGTAGCCGACTGTATTAAAAAATAAGATGCTTTTATGTTAGCCTTGTGCAAATGATAAATCATCAAATAATGTTCTCATAGCATCATAGCGGGGCCTCCAAGATGACGCTGTGTGTTTTCTCAACCGGGCCTGCTACAAGTGACGTCACAACCTGCTGATGTCAAAACAGTGAAACATACTACTTAAAATTTTACATGTACTTTGTTCGTTTGTACAGATTGTTTATGATAGTATTTTGATAATTATTTATTGTTTTATTTAGTAATTAATAATATTTTTCAGTGTATTTAGATTATAACGCTAACAATAATTATAGATTATAACTATTAAAGAAAATGTAGATTATATCTATAAAATAATGAGAAGAAAATGTTGTGCTCCTAGTTTCAAATCCAAGTCTTCAAATTCACTACTGATAATGAAAAGAAGAAATTTTAGCTACGAAAATTACATTATGATAATTTTACTTACATTTCAACAGCAGTGATCTGCATTAAACATTTCGATATATGTTTTATAATTCGTGAAGCTAGAATTAATATGATGACATTGAACTTGTTGTGCAGAGAAAAAAATTCACCCTAACAACGAATGTCTATCCTACAATTAATGAAAATATGCAGACATATTTGAACGAAAGTTTGCCTCCAAAACGAAAAGACCCGAATTTATCATTGGAAAAAATAGAAACAGACGATAAACAGTTTAAGAAATGGTGCAACGATATTATAGCATCTTTTGAAGATTTCACAGATAAATATGCTAATAAATTGAATGGAGACTGGATACCCTTATTAAGAGGTGAATATGTTTATAAAATTAAAAGTAACTGATAGCCCAAAAATAGTAATTTCATTTAAAATTTTTGTTGACTTAAGTGTACAAATATATTATGAAAATGAATCCGTCAATATGAGTTCTTTCGAATGGTTATTAGGTCCTGAACACAAGTGTAATAAATTAACCATTTTTTTAAATCTTGTAAGTAAATTATCAAGTTATGATGAAAACAGAAAAACATTGGAAGAAAAAAAATACTATGCACAGTTGAAAGCGTCAAAAAATGTCTTAATGATATTGATTATAATGACAATTATTTAAAATTAAAATTTACTGCGCATCAACTTTTATTATTGTCCATGAATAACGACCAAGATATTCTTGTAAATTTATTATCTGGTGTTCAAAAATTTTACCTTTCATGCTGCATACATTTTAATTCGTAACAGTAAAGTTTTGATATTATCTTCTCCATCTTACTTAAGAAAATTAACTAATTTAGCTAATAGTACAACAAGCTCATGTGAAAGTTTAAAATCCTACCTATCAAATACAGTTTTAAATTTGAATGAGCATGAAGAAACAGGAAATCGAGAAAATGGCTATGGCGAAAAAATTAAATTTGGCAATATATTTTCTGGCAACCTATTTGTTGTTTCATATACTCAAGCAATTTTTTTCATTTTTTATACAATTTATTTAATGTAAAGAAGCCATTTATCTATTTTTATATACTGATAGAAGTGAAATGTATATACAAACATAAAAGTTCATTAAGTTTGTTTTTATAGCTGTTTGTATCATTTGGCAACAAGTCTCACTTTCTGAAGACCGAATTGCACCAAGATTTAAAAAAATGCCAAGGCCTCTATAGTTAAAAAGTACAGATTTAGTGTTTTAGTTAAATTATGGTATGTAGTGGTAAAAAGGAGGAATTTTGTAAAGTTTTTGTCAGATTTATTATATTTTTTTTATGTATAATTATTGTAAAATAACGTTTTTAGGAAAAGGTAAGTCAATGTGTGTTCAATCTGATCTATTAATCTTAGCAATTTTTTTAATTTAAAACTTTTAATTTCCTTTCATAAAACAAGTTTATTAACTCCCTTTTATTTCACGATTATGAAATTTAATACTATTATTTATATAATGATAAATTTTAAGACAGGAAATTCAAAACATCTCTCTTTATTAAATCTTTCTACTGAGATACATTGACCAAAGTGGATCACTATTGTGACGTCACTAATATTTGTAGCAGGCCCGGTTCAGAAAACACACAGCATCATCTCGGAGGCCCCGATCATAGCCATCAATTCATATTACTTTCATTTCATTTAAAATATAAACCTGTCACTCATTTCACTTAACACAATTTTCACTTAAACTACATACATTTACACAATACATATCTTTTAATCATTTCATTTAACATACATAAAAATATATACCATAACCTTTATTTCAACATCAAATAGTTTCTAATTTACACACTAATTAGTCCTACACACTAAATTACACTCCAGGTTTTTTTTTATATATAAGGGTACTTTTTTTCACTTTCAGAACTGGTTCCAAACGGTTCTGAAATTGAAAATGTCCACTTATAAAAAAAAAAACTAAAAACTAACAACATTGGGATTGGCCTCAACTATCCTATGGGAAAAAAATCTATTAAAATGAGAATGAGAAATCTGTTAAGAACCTTTCTATAGACTGAGCATTAGCTTGAGTGTTTCTTCTTGTGACTAGTGTAGGCTCTTAATGTCGGTGAATCAAATGTGAGACTATGGTGAAAATATAAGCTTAATGTCCAAATTACTTACAAAAAAGCGAACAAACCGTCATTATGGCCGGAGCTGGAAGAAATTTATAGATAGATTTTGGCTGAAAGGGGGAATGGAGCTGCAGTATCTATAAAAAAAATATAAATAAAAAATAGATTGAAAGCTCCCTGTTTGGTCCATAAGAAAAATATTGATATTTTCAAGGCAGGCCCTGTGTTATCGGTTTATGAAAAGAAAAGGTCCTGCCATAAGAAATCTTACAACAGTTGGTCAAATACTGCTATCTGATTGGTAAAACGAAAGCTGAGAATTTATAGCTATTGCAAAAAACCCATGACAATAAATTTACTTTGGAACATATAAATATGGATGAAGTTCCGACATGCTTTGACTGCCTGCCAAGTTGAACTGTCAATTCCCAAGGGGAAATTTTCAATTATTACAACCGGACATGAAAAAACTGCCTTTAGAATTATTTTAAGTTGTGCGGCCAATGGAATGAAATTTCCCCCAATGATTATATTTAAAAGAAAGAAGATTCCCAAAGAGAACTTCTCAAAAGATGAAGTAAGGGTAAATATAAAAGGATGTTTCAACGAGGATGAGATGATTGCATGGCTATATTCTGTATGGAGAAAAAGGAAAGGAAATTATTTTAACCCAAAGCTATGTTTATAATGGACTCGACTCTACGAAATCCCATATAACAGCTAGTGTATTAAGTTCACTTAAAGCAGCATCTGATAAAGCTGCTAATAATTCCAGAAAGTCTGACGAAAAAACTTAAACCGTTAGATATAGGAATTAACAGATCATTCAAGAGTAAAGTTAGAAATATATGGGAAAAAGGGATGAAAGATGAAAATCCGTTTTACAAAAGTGGTAAAATGCACAGAGCTTTATATGCAGAAGTGTGTAAATGGGTTAAGAAGGCATGGGATGACATCACAGAAGAAACTATTAAAAAAAAAATCTTTTCAAAAGGAGAAGATAAATAGACTGAAATATTGATACTGTGACTCTGCTTCTGACTCTTTCTAATGACTACGAAGATGTTCATTTATTAGATGAGGAGAGTTTAAATTTATTTAATTCAGAGTCTGATTTTTCAGGTTTTGAATAATTTTTTTTAATGAAGTTTAATTATGTCTTCAAGTGTGCTTTATATTTATTTTTAGTTTTTATTTAACGAATGTTTCAGGTAAGTGATTTTCAAATAAATAAAAGGTAAAATTTAAAAATATGACTGGTATTAATACCAGAAATAAAATTTAATGCAAATTATATTTTTCATTATTCTTAAGTTCTTTTGTAATATTTGTTTAGTTAAAAAAAATTCCTGTTGAATTGCATATCTACAAAAATTTGTTTAAATTTATCACTGCGAAAAAATATGCTTGCGGATTATATGTCTCTGCAGATAAGCAGAAAAATATGATAATCCATTGTTTAGATGAATTCATACCAGAATCTGTGTTTTATTATATTTAGATTAATATAATTAATGTTAATAATTATACATGGGAGTATTTTTCTAAAGGTTAGAAGAGATGCTATGATATATAGCCATAAGGAATTCCAAAATAATGTTTTATTGAGTGAAGATTTTACTAACCAGGATTACTACAGCAAGTGTTTTAGAATAGAAGTAACCTAAATTAATGACTATAAAAAAACCCATATGAAATGATTCAAAACAGTGCCCTGGCAATTCCATTATACTTACATTTTGCAGAACTCAATCTGAGAAGTACTGTTTCAAATAACATAAAAATTAGCATTGAATTTCTCAGACTATTGTAAAATTTGACAAAGCTTTACATTACAGTTTGTGAAAGAAAATGCAAGAGATTTTTATTTTGACCTTAATGCAAAATTAAATGAGAAACATACCTTTTTCTGTAACAAGGTCAACTTCCACAGTCGGGTTACCCCTACTGTCAAAAATCTGTCTGGCATGAATTTTTTCGATTGGCATTTTGAAAAGCTGAAAAGATTTTTCTAATTATAATAGCATACAGTTTAAACATTAAAAGACAAATTAAAACTATCTCAAGATATTGTTACTTTTCGGTTATCAGGAAGTACTTGGCACCAAATGTAATGCTGACATGAAATTTAATTAGAGATAAGGATTGGTATTTAAGTACTTCTTTGTTATAGAGCTTTGGCATGAGAGAGAACAGAAGTTAAATTTTGCAAGAAAAGCTAAATTTTCAAAAGCCCTTTCTGGCAATCTTTATTTAGATATTAAAAACAAAAAGTCATACTGTTACAGCTTTATGAAAAACTTAATACATCAAACGCATAAACAATGTTTTATATTAACACTTTTTAATATACACATTGAGAAGCAATTTGTTAAATTTATACATAAGATATACAATAATGTAATATAAATTATAAAACAAAAGCCATTTATTAGATTAGAATTTTACATTTAGTCATTATTTCACTATCGTGATTGTTCATAATACGATGCAAAATCCCACAATTTTTAAGACTGGGTTATGTCAAGTCCCCTATAACTTCATCCACACAAGGCCCCTATATAACAAAGTAATGATATTTGCTTATTTAGTAGATATGTATGTGGAAGAATGAATACGAATACATATTGTGCTGTCTTTAAAAAAAAAAAATCCATTTTTTAAATTTTCTTTATATAAAGTCTAATAAATGCAAAAAAAAAATTAAACTTGGCTAAATTTTTACAGCTTGTTCAGACTAAGATTGTAATGTCGAGCATTTTTCATTTTATCACTATTACAAAACAGCAGCCAGCATGAATTTGAAAAAAAAAAACCTACTTTTCCAAAAGTAGCCAATGTTACCTGAAAAAAAACCCCACACCTAATGTAATCAGTTGAAAATGAAGCATTTCATTACATATTAATGGTTTGGCATAAAAACAATTAAAAATTTATATAGATCATTGTAAATTTCTATTATAACAAGAAATTCTGTAAAAATGAAGCTCATGTATTGCCAGAATTCTGCAATTGTTAGTTTAAATTATTTTAAAACTAAATAAGCACTCCTTAGGTATTTTTAATATTCTAAATGGCACATAAAAATGACTTCAGTGAAACATTTGATGAAGTACCAGGATGGGTTTTTTAAAGAAAACATTTTTCACTCTGAGTCTTTTTGGTACTTACATATTATCCGTGCCAGTTTTAAGCCAACTGCGCCAGGCATGGAGCCAATATTACTAATTATAGTAACCCTTATATATTTTTTTCTTGCTACATGGTACATGCCTGGGAATAATCTATAATATTCTTTCTTATTTACTATGCTATTTACCATTTATTAATTTTACTAAAATAATGTTATTTACTATTTTTAACAATGTTATAAATTTAATAAACATATATTACATTTTATTTATTTTATATTAATTACCATTTTTAACAATGTTATTTGATAATGTTAAATTACTGCGTTTGAAAACATGATTGGCAACGATGAACAAGACTGGTACTTGGCAACCATTTTTGATGATCAATCTCCTGGCACGGATAATACGTAAGTACCCTTTTTTTTTTTTTTAGAGGACAGCACAATAAATAATGAGTTCAGTTGCATTACAATTGAACTTTTAAATATAGATTTAAGAAAAGAAAAATGCAGGACACAGATGTCATATATGCACAACATTGGCGAGATTTTTTTTTTCTCCTACCAATTTGGCGAAAACTGTTTTTGAATATTAGTTACAAATAGCATGCAATAATAGCACATTATGTTTTATTTCAATATAAAAATAAAATAATGTAATAAATGAAATAGCTTCTATTCTTGAAAAAAAAAAAATGATAGTTTGATATAAATATTGATATACATAATAAAAAATAATTTATAGAATTAAAATAAAAATTAAAAGTAAATAAACAATATAAACTAAATAACTGGGTGGAACTGATGCTTTACACTCATGCAAACATATAAACATAAGTTTGGCGACTTTTTGGTTGGGGCGATTTTCAAGACCGCGCCAAACGAATAACTTAATACAATAGCTAGGTTGCCATTAAAGGAAAAAATCTTTTAAATTTGGCGACTTTTTCCCTTTTTTTAACAGATTTTTTTTTTCTGCATGAGTATAAAGCATCTTAGCCAACTGGGTTACCAAGTGAGGCATAAAAGTGCCATTTTGTTGCAATTGTTCCAATGTAGTGAGTATATGACATCTATGCCAAATGCAGATTACTTAAATTATTCGGCACAGATGTTATATACATACCACGTTGGCGCAATTGCAACAAAATAGCAATTTTATGCCTCACATGGTAACCCGGTTATTTTTTATTTGAATTCTATAAATTATTTTGGTACTTCTCTATTATCCCACCGACCACTTTTCATAACAAAAAACTATTGCTAAACTGCAAGATTAAACGCCAAAAATGCAATCCCATTTAATTGATGTCAGAAGCATTATACGTGTTTGTTGTCATCAAGTGGTTTTTAATTCGACATTTGCGTGTATTTCATTATGTTTTACTGATTTATTAGTTATTTCATTAATTAAAATAACAATTGTGTCCTTAAAATTCTTATATTTTATTTATTTATTTTGATATTCCAATGGCAACGTTCTCCCGTTTATTTGGCGATAGTTTTTTGTTATGAAAAGTGGTCGATGGGATGGGATAATAGAGAAATACCATTATTTTTATTATGTATATCAACTAAAATTTATTTTT
Source organism: Maratus michaelseni (assembly GCA_963931845.1). Lineage (NCBI taxonomy): Eukaryota > Metazoa > Arthropoda > Arachnida > Araneae > Salticidae > Maratus > Maratus michaelseni. The sequence continues at coordinate 298,975,996 of OZ007595.1, forward strand.
ATTTCCGTTTTTAAAATAATAGAAGCTATTTCATTTATTACATTACATTACTTTTATATTGAAATAAAAAATCACGTGCTATTATTGCATGCTATTTGTAACTAATATTCAAATACAAAGTTTTCGCCAAATTGGCAGGGAAAAAAAAAATCGTGCCAACGTGGTGCATATGACATCTGTGCCAATTATTCTATATTATTACAGTTCATTGGGCCAATATCTTTGTGATTTAATTATATCTTAACAGTGCTTTATTAATTTAATGTTTATGTTTACAGTTTTTGTAATTACTAATTTTTAATGTTTATATTTGGCTACTTCTATATTTTTTCTTTATTCTGGTTAAATTTATACCAGTCTTTATTGTAATTTTTCATTCTTGCAAAGGATTAAAAAGAAAAAAATATATTTTTTTGAAATTCATATTATAGTATATGGTAGATGTGCCAGTAATAGATACCCTTCAATGTTTTTGGTTTATAAAAAAATAACCAATGAAAATTTATCTTTTATAATTTTTTTCATAGCTCCCCCTTGCATGTTTTATAATCTGGGTTATTGTTGATACTTTTAATCAAACCAATCAGGAAGCAGAAAATAATGTTTCGAAGTTCCAATGTTTTTCACTGAAAATCTTAATGAACATGCTAAGAGCTGGCTTCATTTAATAAATTTATGTATTTATTTTCTTGCAAAATTTGAAGCTTTTTGTTTTGGTAGTAATAGAAAACTTTGAATTTTATATACTAATAGCCATTTATAAAATTTCATTTATTTTTAAGGTTTTAGAGGGGTGTCCATTACTGGGATATTTAATTACCTAGTCATTTTCCAGTAATGGACACCCCATATAGACTTTGCTAAAAATGCAATTTCTGTAATGTTTATAGTTTATAGCGCAGAAAACATTGACTTAACTGAAAGCCTAAATAATCAAATTTAATTTTTAAATTACACTTACCAAAATGTAATAACACCAAAAACAATTTTTAAAGAAATTCCTTAAGGGTGTCCATTACTGGAACATTGGCCTTACCTATATATTTCTAATGCTCATATAAGGCACTAGAACCTAGATCCAAAATTCTGACCAATCATGCAAACCCTGAACCAAAACTTAGATCTGACTCTGGGCAGGGTAGAAATCAACTGGTCAATGATATTTTGTGCAGGGATTTGTGTTAACCACGTTTTGTGCAGTTTACATTACATACACGGTAGAAACTTTCTGGCTGAATCCATATCAATTCAGGCAGGGGGGTTACCTTCATAGTCTCAAAAGTTTTTGAATTGAACATATGTTAAAATTCAGGAAAAAGTAAAATAACTCTATATTTTTGTTTTGCCCAAAAAAATTCCTGACCCGAGATACAAGCCGCCAAAGATGGCGTCCTGCGAACAATTTCTCACTTACGATTTTTGACAAAAACTTTAAAGTGCTCTATCTCTGGGACGGTGCAAGATATTTTGATGCATTTTTTTAATTTTAAAGATAATATTTTTCTGTTTAATACGATATACTCCATTTTGAAATGTGTACTCAACTTTTCTTGTTGTAGTCTTCTAATTTTTTTAAATCAAAAGTTTTTTTTTTTTTTTTTTTTTTTTGCAAAAAGGCCAATCTTAAAAATTTTTATTTTTTTACTGTTTATCAATACCATTGAGTACTACATTTCCTGTAAAGGAGAACTTCCACTTTTGAGTATTACAAGTTTTAGAAACATTTTAAAAATTCTATACAGTTCCTGTAAAATTCTCTGATTTTTTTTATCTACATAAGCAGTCATGTACCCAGTTCTTTGCGTGGACCTGTATATGATTTTATTTATATTCAACAAACATCTCTAAGTTACTGAACATATTTTAAATTCAAAATGCATACTCTATTCCAAAAACCCTTTAAGCAATTTACGCCGATACAGAGTAATGCCTACAATTCTTTTGTGTGCCCCTGTATATGATCTATACCATTTATACATACCACATAGTATGGAAAAATTCAGTTAAATACATACCATACCTAACTGAAAGCGTACTTCCAGCAATTATCGCTTATAGACAATACTTTGGATACAGTAGTGTATCCGAAATCTTGTGTGTCCCTGTAAATGAACAATAAATGCTATGAACATCATATTATACAACAGGTATGTTGTTTTAAACCATATTAATGTGTATCGATTTCATTATATTTGAAATAGTGTAACGTAATTAAAATGTGCTGTAAACAGTTTTACTCCGTAGACCATTGTGTATCTAACCGAATACTTTTATGTGACCCTGTAAATGAATGATAAATGCTTTACATTCCATATTCTACAGAAAGCATGTTTTAGTGCACCCCAGGAATTGATAAATTTCATTATATTTCAAATAGTGTAACATAATTAAAATTCATCGCAAACTTTTAATTGTCTGTGAGGTAGAGCGAGAGACCTGTTTGTTTCAAGAATGTGGTGACTGTCCTGGAAACCTGGAAAAGGAGGTCTCTCGTTACAGACACTTTGTCTGGAAAACACAAAAGATGACTCTTCTGAAGTTATATATGCAACATGGGAGGAAAATAAACCCATTAAGAAAACGGTTGCCATTGATACCTTCATTGATGAACTTGGGAAATGGACAGTGAAAACAACAACACACCAACATCCGAAGAAATTGCAGCAACACATTGCAGAAGTGAAGGGACGTGTAGAAGTTGAACGACTATGTTTTGTGCTTCACTGTGATTTTGCTGAGAAATGGTCCGTGATTCTGCTACAAGAAGTACAGGGATATCACTGGAGTAATTACTAAATTTCAATTTTCACAGGAGTCACATATTTTTTTAAAAGAAGACCACAAGTGTTGCAGTTATAAGTGATGACAGAGAACATGACTCAGCACATGCACTGCTAGCAATATGCAAAATTCAACAACAGCTGCAATCACAGCCAGAAAATATCATTATTTCTGATGGTTCCTTTAGTCACTTCAAAAATCGTTACCAACTGTTTGAAGTAAAAAAGTCCTTCCGGCCTGTACCGGGAGAAAAAGGTAGCTTTCCTATATCTTCGTTTTAAAATTTTAGCTAATGTTACTCAAAAACAGCAAACTAAAATGCAAATAAACTGATTACAGAAGATTCGTTAATACTGAATTTGAATAAGAAATTCACCAAATTGAGCTATAGCCAAATTGGCTTCATTTATGAAGACTTATTTTGGTCGCCAAATTTGGCGATATTTCGCCAGTTTGGTGAGGATTTGGCGCTAACGGATATGAATATATAGCGTATGTTTGGGAAAATGATTACAACAATGAAAGAGAAAAATTTGCGAGAAATCACGTACACTAAAACATAAATTAATCGTTGATTTTTGTAATGTGCTGTCTTGTTTCAAAATTTCAGCCACCCTAGAATTTCAAACTGCTCTATATCAGCCATTTTTTAAGATAGAGGTAAAACAAAAAATGCTTCAGAATCCTTGTATCAAGGCCTAACACTTAATAAAAAAATAAATTTGAATTTTTAACTTTTTTGTATATTTATTTTAGTTTTAAATCTTTCCGTGACCGCCATCTTGAAACAAGATGTCTGACCAAGCTGGCCAATGAACTCGGTTGAAGCATTGTTGAATTAGTTTCATCCAAATTGATTTATAAATATGAGTGCTATCGTATGACATAGATCATATATATATATATATATATATATATATATATTAATCAACATTTGAACGGAGGGTGGTTTTGGGGTCTGGGGGTCATGATCGATGAAAATATCGAAATTTCCCAGAATTGCTTTCCTCCGAACGGCTGCAATAGGTAGTTTATACTTTTTTGTATTGAAAGCTACCTAAAAGTCACTTGTGCCAATGGAGTAGGTATACAGCGCTACTGGACATGGGAAGGGATCTTGTGATGGTGTAGAGGCCTGCTGTGTGTGTGTGCGAGAAACACCATGCTACAAAACAATCTTTCCAGGCCCAGTACAGAGACAATTCAGAATGCCTGGGATTTTACGAGAGTGGTGAAGTCATACACATCAACAGCCCTCATCCTGTTACCCAAAGAGGAAGTTGAAGAATTCCGCCATCAGAAAATAGAAGGAAGGTCTAACAAAAGTGCCCCATGTGAAAGAGGAATTCAGAAGACATGTGTGGACTCATAATGATGGCCGAACCTATATTGCACGAACTTTAAACCGTAAGAAAGAAATTTCATTTGCCCAACCAAGATCTTTGAAACGACAGGAAAATATTCAGATTCACAATTTACAAAAAGGGATGTTTGTGGCTTGTATATCTGACTGTGACTTGTGATAAATATCAGCTGTGAGTTAAATGAAATTGCCGTGAACTTTATGCTCTCACATAGACCGGCTACTGGATATAAATTTCCAGGTGCAAGACAGCAACACCACCACCAGTGTTCACTTCCAATTTACAATGTTTTAAAGATTGTGGATGCCCCAGTTCCTATTGGTTTAGCAGGAATGCATCACTAAATATCAAAGGAAGATACTGATGCAGTTCGGCAAATTTTTAGTTCACTGAATTTCTAATTTCAGTTCTAAGCAGAGTACACAGGATGTAGTATGTTTTGGAACTTGCACATATATTTTGTAAGCTTTAATATGTTTTTGTAAGGGTTTTTTTTTAAGTCACCTGTTTCTTATATTTATTAAGAATTAAAAAGTCATGTCAAAGAAGACTAGATTTTGGTTTCATGGGACCATTATGTGACTATGTCGTAATGGAAAGTAGTAAAATATATGGCAAAATTTTACATTGTTTCTAAAACTTGTCAAACTCAAAAGTGGAAGTTCTCTTGGCTTAGATGCTTTACACTCACGCTAAAAAAAAAAAAAAAAATTATCGGTTAAAAAAAAAGAAAAAAGTCGCCAAATTTAGGGGATTTTTTTCTTTAATGGCAACCTAGCCATTGTATTAAGTTATTCGTTTGGCGCAGTCTTGGAAATCGCGCCAAACAAACAGTCGCCAATCTTTTGTTTACATTTTAGCGTGATAGTAACACATCTGTTCCGTTCTTTTTTACAGGGAATGCAGTACTCAATGGTATTTATCAACAGTAAAAAAATAAAAATTTTTGGGATTGGCATTTTTGAAAAAAAATTTTTTTGTTTTAAAAAAAAATAATTGGGAGGTTCCAGCAAAAAAAGTTTAACACATATTTTAAAATGGAGTATATAGTTTTAAACAGACTAATATTATCTTTAAAATAAAAAAAAACGCAGCAAATTGTCTTTCACCGTTCCAGAGATAGAGCACTTTTAAAATTTTTATCGAAAATCGCAAGTGGAAAATGATGCCTGGGACGCCATCTTTGGAGGCCTGTATCTCAGGCCAGGAATTTTTTTGGGCAAAACAAAAATATACAAATATCTTACTTTTTCCTAAATTTTAACATATGTTCAATCCAAAAACTTCTGAGACTATGAAGGTAAGGTTTTTTTCTTTGCCTGCCTGAATTGACATGGACTATACCTTCTATATTCAGAGGGCGGGGGTCATGACCCCATGACCTCCCCCTTGAATCTATCCAAAATTTTTTTTAATTCAATGTAAATTTAAATAGGAATTAAAGGCTCTTTTTAACAGCCATTTTGAGACCCCTTTCAACCTTTAGATGGGAAGCTCTTATATCAGGGGTGCAAAAATCTAGGCGCCAATGGGCAGATTCCCACCACTAAATTTTTAGTATTCTTCGCCTAATAACAATACTGATAAAATTGAGGCAAAGTATATTAATAAAATTTGACGATGAATGCTAATAAAATTTAGTGGTGGGAATCAGCCCATTGGCGCCTAGATTTTTGCACCCCTGTCTTATATCACGTCCTACCTTTTGGATAATCAGGCTCTGGTAATAAATACAATAATCCTATTTAAGAAAAAGTTTACAGGCATAGCATTCATTTAAAATTAGTACATTTGAAATTAACACAGCAAACTCAAATTATCTAATAAAATTTTCTGTGTTCGAGATCTGTTCTAACTTTTCTACCAATTGCATCTAAAGATCATATTTCATGTAGCTTTTATTTTCACATCAACTGATTAAAATATTGAAATAACAAATTCGTGGTTAAATTTATATTTTAGTTTTGCTTAAATATTTACACTGAAATTTATAAAATATATTTCTCATTTTCGAGAACTGAATTGTATGCCCACATACTCAAATGAAAACTGTCCTACAGAAATAACCTTAAAGTCTCAACATAAATATTTCTATTAGCAATAAGTCAAAACATGAAGAATATGTTTGAAACTTAGATTTTCAGAAAGATTTCAATTATATATAATACCTGAAACCCAGTGTAAAAAGTTTTGATTAATTTATAGCGCTTCATAGAAGACTCTAATCAACAAAAGATGAGGTTAAAATATACATACTGTACAATATTATACCGCAATGTCTGAAAAGGTAAGCCTCTAAAATTGCTCAATCTAAAAATATTACCAAAAGAAGAGTTATAAAATCATTTAAAAAGAACACTTTCACGTGTATGCAAGCCAACTTATCACCGGCAGTGTCATTCACAAGGTCACGCAATGTCAGACTTGACAGAACTTTTAAAATAAGTCATATATTAAAGTTGACAAAAAATTTAAAGAAGCATTTCTAAAAGGTATATTAGATTTTTGCGGTAAACAAAAATAAGTCACACAATATATAAAATTATCTTACAATACGGTCACTGGAGAAAATTTAAAGAGCCGCCGCTTGTGCTACCAGCTGATGCAAACGTGAAAGAGCAAATGCAACCACTGAAGGACAGAACTGAAGAGGTCGAAACATATGAATGAAACTAAAAAAAAAAAAAAGAAAACAAAAATAAAAAGTCAACAAATAATTCACAAATTAATTTTAATTTTTTCAATTTTACGAAATCATGCGTTTAACTAAATCATCTAACATATTTATAAAAAATCATGAATAATAAAATTTAACACTTATTCTGTTTTATTATTTTTTTAATCCCTGAAAAGTATTTTAATATTAGACGATGACCATTTAATAATAATTATTATTATTTTAAACATGCTGCATTTGTTAAAAAAAAAACTATTACAATAATTCGATTAGAATATCGAACTTTTGACTGACGACGAAAAGACAAGCCCTTTAGAATAACAACGAAAGAAACCTTTAGGTAGAAATTGATGCAATGTTTTAATTTATTTATGAATAACCTTAAAAATAAATAATTAAATCGAAGTTCTAATTGTGAAAATCATCAACGCATATTTGTCTTTGTTACCAGAGGTTCAGATTTTATGTATTTTAGCTTTTGTTTGAAGTAAAATAAGCCGGCATATTATCTCCATTTAAACATTCATACAACATTATTTGATATTAATTGTAATACTAAACCTGTTTTAGCGTACTTGTTTTGGCTTCGATGCTTTACCACCGGTCACGGATTTATTATTTTTTTTAAGTTCCCGTCAAGGTTCACTAATTTTCTGTGTTAATTTAATGAAAAATAAATAAATGCATCTCTTTGTTTTTCATTTTACTCCTGAGCAAAGTTTAACTAATAAGTAATCTTACAGATTTTATGAATTTTGATGACAAAATTTTAGATCTATTGTTACTATAAATGTAGTCCTTTCATTCAATTATGTCGCATTTTTTAAGCGTAAATAGATGAGTGAACCATTGAATATAATTTAGCACTGCATTTATGAAAGTTTGAGTCTACTAGTTGTGTAGATTTTTTTTGCATGACTACAATTATTATAGTTGTGTCATGCAAACTTTTTTCTTCATAAAAATAAGGAAAAACGGACAAAAATATCATTGTACCTTATTCCATTATTATTTACCTCTGTTAAAAGATAAAAGCAGTGTTCTCGTTGTAGTTTGTAGCAGCAAATGTTTATTTTTATTAAAGGCTTAGAATCCATTTCTTTGTTTATCTTAAAGATTTTGTTTAGTGCTTGCACTACATTGATAAATGATTAATTTGGTACTTTTCGGTTAGCCGGGCGCCAGTGATATATATACACACATATATAATATATACACGTATATCTACATATGCATATGTGTACATACATATATCTACACATATATGTATTAATATATAGATATAATGTATATACATATGTATTTATATATGTACATATATCACTGGCGCCCGGCTAACCGAAAAGTACCATTAATTTTCTCTCAATTTTTCAAATAATAACTTAAACAAAACTACTCCTGATTATTTCTTTATTTTTAGTGATCATAATATTTGTTTTAATTCTGTGTATTCACATTTTAGTATTTTTCACCAATATAACAAATTTCAATGTAGTTAATCAGGATTTATTGCTGATTGATAAAATAATATCCAATTAATCAGGACCGTGCGAAGAGAAAACTGCGTCCGGGGCAAAGTTTCAATTTGCCCCCCCCCCCCCCCCCATTCATTTCTCTTTGTGACAGGTGTTAAAGAAATTGATAAAGCACAGAAACAGAAATAAATTCTATTAAATAAATATTGCAATTATTTTGGAAATTTAAAAGATTTAATTTTAATTCAGAAATTCCAAACATCTAAATAACATAGGACAATTGCATTATTTCCTAGAGAAATCATGATGTTTTGCGACAGAAAATAAGAGAATGACGAAGAGATAAACTGAAGTTCCCCGGAAAATGATCGACGGACAAAAAATGAATAAATAAATAAATAAAACTCTGGTTGGTTGTATAAATTTAGCGCCCCCTCAATTTTTCCGCGCCCGGGACGAAGGCTTCTTCGCACGGCCCTGCAATTAATATTCGATGTTATCTGTCTAGGCATAAAAATTGAGCATGATGACAGAAAAGCATACACTTGAAAAATAATTAGGATAATTAACTATTAAAAAAGTGAATTTAAATAAAATAGTTCCATAAGTTGGTTGATTTTTTGCAATTTGGTTCTCTACTTAGGATTGACATCAAACATAAATAATGCTACCTAGAGATTGCTTGAGGCTGTTCTCAAATCCAAAAGAGATACTTTCTGACACAGTTTTGAATTTATTTTTGTTCATAAACGGATGAAATTGGCAGGTGTGTTATTATTCAGAAATTATATCATCGAAATAAGTTTTCCATTTTTTGGTAAAAGCAGATCTTTCAAAAAATACTGTTAAAGTTGGCATTTTAAATCGAATTCTCGAGGCTGCAGAGTGAGAAGGGGAAAAATCGTGCCGTCACGTGACACAAATCACTTATAATTCAATAAGTAATTTATTTATCTAAAAATGGAAACTTGTTTCGATTCCAAATCGCTTTAATCGTCATGAGTGCCAATTTTATACTTTTGCGTTTAAAAGTGTGTCAGAAAGTTTCGCATTGTTGAGCAGGTCATTTAGGAACCACCTTAAAGAAAAAATGCGAATATATCATTAAATGGTTGCTTAAATAAAGCCCTATTACACCAAATCTCATTTTATAAAAAAAACCAATTAGCAGTAGGCACTTTAAAGATTAGCCAATAATTTATATAAATCAGAAATTATAAGGACAAAATGTGCCTTAGGTGCAGAGATGCTAACCTCTAGAAATTTTGGCACAGATGTCATATACGCACCGGCACCACGTTGACGCAATTGCAACAAAATTGCAAGTTTATGCCTCACATGGTAACCCGGTTATTTTGTTTATTTACTGTTGTTTATTTATTGTTGTTTATTTATTTTAATTCTATAAATTATTTTTATTATGTATATCAATATTTATTTATATTGCACTTTCATTTGTTTATTTTTTTTTCCTGTTTTAAATTTATTTAAAACAGAATAGAAGCTATAATAGAAGCTATTTCATTTATAATGTTATTTTATTTTTGTATGAAAATAAAATAGCATGTTCTTTATTGCATGCTATTTGTAACTAATATTCAAAACAAAGTTTTAGCCAAATTGGCGGGGGGGAAAATTGCGCCAATATGGTGCCGTTGTGACATGTGTGTTGAAGTTTTAGTAATAAAACCCTGTGATTTTAAACTACCCCTCCCAGACTTTTCAGTGATATATGATAATTGAATTTTTTGGGGTGCAGATAAGAACATGCTTTATTTATATAAAAAAAAACAAGAAAATATTGTATACATAATAAAAGATTATGTATAAAGATGTGAAAATGAAATAGCCATCTATGAGTTTGATGTAGTTTTTAAAATTAATTGTAGTAAATGTTTACAAATATAACAACTGTTGAATGCTGAATTCTGTTGTATATATTTATTTTACTTATTCATCTACTATTTAACAGGTTTTTATTGAAATTGATTTAAACATGTCATCTGAAGAACCTTTTGTTCAAAGTGAAGAAAGTGAGGAAGGTAAGAAAAACTTTTTTCTTGTAACACATTTAGTGCCAGTTAACAATAAAATCATAGTATAATAAAATAATTTATCTTTTCCATAGAAAAATAAAAACATATTATTTTTGAAAGCTCTTACATGGTTTGTAAGTTTTGAAAAAAAATTAAAAATTAAAAAGTTCATTTTCAAGGGGTAAGTCCTTGAAAAATTTTAAAATGGAATAACAATCTTTGAATTTTCAAATGAAATTTGGCCATTAAATTTAATTTGGTGTCCTTATTGCCATTTTTGCTGCTAAAAAAAGAAAAAGTTTTGATAGATTCGACTTTCATTTTCTTTTTAGTATTATCTTAAACTGTTTGTAGATAAAAAATTTATTATGATAAATAGAACGTGTTAGGGATGCACCGAATATTTGGTATCTATTCGGCTATACTACCAAATATTTGGTTAGGCCGAATATCAAACTATTCGGCTTGGCCGAATATCAAAGTATTTGGTATGCCAAATATTCGGTTTGGCCGAATATCAAAATACAGTGAAACTTCCATTTAACGAAGTCTCATCGTTACACTCAAATACTTTGTTATGAAGAAAATTCGTTAAATAGAATTCAACTTAAATTTATGAAACTTGTATACACATAACCCACATAAAATAGAAATATTTGAAAAATGTATTTTAAATCGAGCAGTCATTTTTTTATGCAATGTAGATATGAAAATAATTTAATTAGAGTAATGTAAAAAAAAAAAGAAAAAAAAAACACATAACAAAGAGAAGTAAACAAAAACCGGAGCTTCCCTTTCCTTTTTTCATTAAAATGTGTGTGTTTTGATTAAATGGTTCAAATGTGTTCATTTTTATACAGTCTGCTGAAATAAATTCATACATCCATATCCATCGCAACAGCAACCTCTCCGTTTGAATACGGGCACGAAAGTGGAATAAACTTCGTTACATAGAATACGTTTTCCGTAATATGGAGATTAATTTACGTGTTAATGATGTTCAGAGTCAAGGTTCTGCAGAAAATTTCGTTAAGTAGAATATTTCGTTAAATAGGGACTTCGTTAAAGGGAAGTTCCACTGTATTCAGCCAGACCGAACACTTAAAATACCTTTTTAAAAAGTATTTTTAAAAACCTTAAAACAACTACTATTTTTAACTGTCAATTAATAAAGATATTTAATAATTAGAAATAGAATTATATTTAAATAAAAGAGAAGGCTTTTACATTTTTATTTGCTATTTGAAAAGTATCACATAAGAAAATTAACCAATAATGACGATTTTAGTCCCTTTCTGACAAATAAACAGTATATGACTGTACAATTTTTCATCAAATTCCTTCAAAATTTCACTTTGATTTTAAAATATTTGTTTTAGAATATAAGAAAATTTTATTTATTTGTTTGAATTCAGAGAAGAATCCATGAAATTTAAAATTTTATCAATTAAAGAAGCTTTAAAAGTATCCTCTTCTTAAATAACAATTTAAAGCATAATTTTTTTAGTGTAGAATTTACTTGTAAAAAGATATTGTTTATTAATACGGGAGTATGTGTGTTAAATATTATGAAAAATTGTTTCAAAATTTAAGTTTTTATTACTTTCAAATTCTGAAATTTAAAAGCAATTGGCAAGCCGAATATTCGGTATTCAGTTGAATGGTTACTATTCGGCAGGCGGCTTGATAGTCACTATTCGTCTAGCTGAATATTCGGTATTCAGTTTACCTGTTGGTCGAATATTCGGCGTTCGGCCAAAATCACTATTCGGTGCATCCCTAGTACATGTAACAATATTGTTTTATATATATATATAAAAGGGGAAGCTAGTACTTTTCCGTTATACCAACACCATGTCAAAATGTATGCTAATGCACGATTTATTTCAACTCTGACCGAGCAAAGGTTTTCTACTGCAAACCTTGCCAAATATTGTGATTTGTTATTTATTGAATGCAAATCATTTTTTTATTATATTATTATTTAATCATAACCTCACAAAACATTTTAATTTGTTATTTTTCAAATACAAAATATTTTTTATTAAGTTATAATTTGAGTTTTTTGCTGACGATAAGATGAATTTTACCATTTGTCAGTCACGTGGTGATGAGGAAGTTGCAAAAGAAACTGTTTCAGGACTTTGGATTCATAAAAAAAGTTTTTATTAAAAAAGCCATGAACTGCAATGCTAAGAGACATTTCCAATTTTATGCCGGCAGTTTAAATTGAGTTTTATTACTTTAGTGTATAATATTTAATTTGTTCTTTTATTTTAAATGTATGGTACTTCTCCATTACCTCGTCGACCAATTTTCGTTTTCATAACAAAAAGTTATCGCCAAACTATAGGATTTAAAGCCAAAAATCCTTGACTGTGGCATCACATTTACTTGACGTCAGAAGCATTACACGTATTTGCTGTGTTATCAAGTGGTTTTTTATTAGACCTTTTCCTTTATTTTTCATTATGTTTTACTGATTTAATAGTTATTTCGTTAATTAAAATAACAGTTGTATCTTTAAACGGCAGTGTCATGATATTAAAAAGAGAAAAACTATTGAAAAAATGTTGCGATGTATAGTTATGTACAATAGATCAGTTTCAACTGATGTCATAAACATTTATTCACCAGCCGAGAGGGATATAATTAAGAAAAATAATATAAATAAATATCCACAATTTTTTGTTCTGTTTTCATTAATGTATTATAAATTTAAGCTTACTAAGTTGACACATTGGTGAGCGGGGCATTTCCAAATTTCTTGTATTTATTTATTTGTTTGAGATTACAGTGACAACATTCTTCATTTGTTTATTTGGCATTACATTTGGCAATAAGTGTTTGTTATGAAAAGTGATTGACAGGGGATAATGTAGAAGTACCAAGTATATATTTGTATTGATTAAATAAAATAGTTCGTGAAAGTCTGTAATTTTCAAATGTTATACTTTCAGGGTCGATCCAGAAAAAATTTGGGGCCTATTTAGGCTCCCTTCACAAAAATCTATTTAATAAAATGGGCCCCTTCACAAAAATCAATTTGATAAAATGGGCCCCTTCACAAAATTCTATTCCATAAAAACTTACTATTTATTATTTATTTATTATTTTGTGATGTTTTAAAATGTGTAATTTGTAAACAAACGAGTTCACCAGAGAGGAAAACTTCAGCAAAAGGATTTAAAAAAGTTTTTGTTTATAAATGCTTGGTTCAAATTTGATTAACTGGATTTAAACTTCCGTTACAAAATGTTATTTTTCACAAAAATATAATAAATTTCACAAAAATAACCTTTATTTTTCACAAAAGGGGCACCAAGAAAAAAAAACCCTGCATCGACTCCTGACTTTGGAATACACAATTTCATTCCAACGATGTTATTTTTCAAATTAATTATTTCATGTGAATTTCATTTTGTGCCAACTGTTATGCTTGGCGACAATGGTGTTGGTGTAACAGAAAAGTACCGAGAAGCTTACTTTTAATTTTGAAGTAATGTTTTTTACAAGCAAATCTTTAAATCCTGGTAAAAATTAAATATCATATAAAGAAACTTCGGTACTTTTCGGTTAGACGGGCGCCAGTGATATATGCACATATATAAATACATATGTATATACACACACACATACAAATTACATATATGTATACATATGTATATGTAGATATGTGTATATATGTGTGTGTGTATATATATACATGTATATATATCACTGGCGCCCGGCTAACCGAAAAGTACCAAAACTTCATTCAAGACTTCTCTTCTAATGGCATCACATCTTTTTTTGCCCCCTCCCCTGCAGTAAAAAAAAAAAAAAAAAAAAAAAAAGATCAAACTGTTTTCGTAACTTTTTTTGATGTACGATATTCCTTTTCATAATATAGATGTGCCTTACTAAGCTAAAATACTTTATACTATAAAATTCTCCTTATATGTTGTCTGGAAAATATCTATTATTTTTTTTTAATGATCTGATAAGAATTCTTTGAAATAAACAGGCAATCTGGCAGTTCTTTTCCTTAATGCATTATACTTATGCTAAAGCCATTTTAATGCATGTAATGTTTTATATATCTAAACAGTCTTTGAAAATTCCGTAAAAGTGTTAGAATTTTATTTGTTCTCAAGTGTATGAGTATAAATCACGTCTTGGGTACATACATTTAGAAATTCTAGTACCACAGTGAAAACTTTTACAAGCAAATCCAGGTTACATCTCAGGATAAATTTCATTGTTTTTAAAGGTGCAAGATGATCATGCTAATTTTGAAAGTGATGGGGTACCACACCCTTGAATAAATGCCTAACAGGGAAATATTAAAAAAATACTTAATTTATCTGTATCTTGTGTGTCATTCTCTCTAGGTATGGGAGGATTTGAGATCTTTTAAGAATCAAAACCTTAGTTTTCGAGAACTTTTCAGAATCAAATGATTTGAGTGTAATTAGCACTGAGAACTACTTCAGGCTTTGAGCCGGATGAGTGGCAACATTTCATCTATTTCACTTATTAAATATTTATTCTCTTTATTCTTAAATATAAATTTACATAATTTTATTTATTATTGTTTTCTTAAATTACACTTCATATGCTTGATTTAACTAAAAGAAAAATTATGTGTATCTTAGCACACACATGAAAAATAAAACAAATTAAAAAATTAAAATAGTGCCGATCATTAAAGATGTGACAACTATTCAGCCAATACTAGAGGATACTTCCTGGGTTACAGAATATAGGTGAAAATCATTTTCTTTTATTGGAAACTCTAATAGATTTTTTACGTTTAATATTCTTTTAGATTGTCCACTAAAGCATTTTTATATGAAAAATGTCAATAATCTATTTAGTGATGGGCATAACGATTATTTTGATTATTTGAATGAATATTGCATTGCACATCTGTCAAACTTCAAATTTTTTTTAATTCAGTTACTACTAGAAATTTTGAAAAAGAAAGAAAAATCAAACTTTTTTTTTTCTTTAAAATTTCTGGTAGTAATTGAATGAAAAAAAAAATTGAAGTTTGACAGATATGTTTCTGCGCATACCCAAATGATTCATTCGAATAATCAAAATAATCGTTATGCCCATCACTAGTTAATAGACCAAAGAAATCAACAAATATTTCACTACTTATAGCAGCCTTTTTTTATTGATGATTTCGGCGTCTTAAGCGCATAGTTCAATTACATGCCTGTTAAATTTGTGTTTTAATTATATTATTTTATTGAAGTTTTAATCTTGTTATGGAATATTAGCTGGAAACAAATGCTGAACTATTTATATTGTTTTAAGTGGAAACAGATTAATCTTTTGTAATTAGGTTGCAAGTGATAGAGATAGATTTGAAAAAATTCATGTTTGAAATTTATTTTTAAAACCATAAAAAATCAGTAAACTGAGATGCAATTTTCAAACAAATTGCATTTCAAATAACACTTTTTTCTCTTTTCGACAGTGTAAAAATTGAAATTGTGTGATGTTTAGAAGTTAAAAAAATTTCAGTAAAAACGAAATTTAAGGTCATATGTTGCCACTACCATTTGACATCAACTTTACACACAAATATGTTTTTGCTTTAAAATTTAGAGTCAGTTGACCAAATACTGAACAATAGTAGGCAAAATTGTTGGAATAAACAACCTGTGGACAAATATTGTTGGATATATAAGCCAAATAAATTCTGGATAATAATTTTTTTCATTTTTTTTCCTTTTTTTTTTTCAATGCTTTTCGCAATCTGAACTGGCTATTTTCAGACACATTCATTAAGAAAAAGCAGTTTTATACAGGGTTGGTAAGAAACATTTATCCCATCCCCTCAAAAAGACAGGTTTTTACTGTATTTATAAAAAATTAAGTACAAAAGATGACAGAGTTTCTTTAAAACTACAAAAAAAAAAAAAAAGAAAAATCCTGTTTCTTTTTTTTTTTCACTTTGAATATTTCAAAAAAAAAAAAAAAAAAAAAAAAAAAATTCCACCTGATTTCATTTGAGAAAACACTAATATGATAATGTATAATGAGTTTTTTATTATTATAATGAATCATTGTAAATATACTAGATTAATTTTACCACAATTATTCTAAATGGTAAAGAAATCATATGAAATGCAATCTTTCCTAACTGGGCAAAAAGTCCGGGCCAGGATTCGAACCCAGGATCCCTTGGCTGACCATACTTTTTCGCCCAGTTGGGAATAATTACATTTCATTGTAATATAGCCATGTTCTGAAATGCTGCCTTACTTAGTTGAAGATCATTGAAAAAATTAATCAGTATATTAAATTTATTCACTGTCGTCTTAAGTATCTTAAAAATTTAAAAAGTGTAAAAATAGACCCTTTTTTTTGGAAGTGTCTAGGTCCCAGGGGCCCAGGATTTCAAAACATTAACGAGTTTTGATTGTAATGATGTACATGAATGATCAAACCAATTGCCTCAATAAATGGCTGAAAAAGATTTATTTACACTGTTTATTATAACAGCTCTATTTACAAAAATTATCTTGCTAGTAGAAAGTCATTTTACTATATTATTACATTGTAGCATTGAGAATTTTTATTCCCACTTCCTATTAAAACCAATACTTGCTATACTATTCCCATTTATATATATGTCAGATTACAAAGACTTCTTGGGTACCAAAAAAAAAAAAAAAAAAAAGAAAGGTGGGAAGTAAAATCACTGAGTACCAAAATTTTCATGCATTTTTTATGCTTTGTAGGCAATTAATTAAAAGTCACTTTCAGATCAGTATTTTGATATTCCAGTTTTATAATTCTGTGTATATTTGAAACGACAATACACTTAATTGTATTTAAAATATTTCTCTCTCTCTCTCTCTCTCTTTTAGAAGAGGAAGCCATGGATGAAAGAGAAACGGAAATGAATGCTAGTGATATACCCCCTGATGAAACAGTATGATTTTTGTTGTATTGTTGTATATCTTTTTGCATTTTTAATCCTATATGCAGATTTTTCATAATCGCATACATGTCATATGCAGAGCTGCCAACTGCTACGAAAAAATCGTAGTTGCTACGATTTTGATCCACAAACTACGATGCTACAAAAATCTGTTTAAAACTACGATTTTCTGAAAAAAAAAAAACGCAAATTTTGTTACAGGATCACTCGAAAAATCATGAATTTTGTCACAGGATCGCGCGAAAAATCACGAATTTCGTCACAGGATCGAGCTAAGAAATGCTAATTTCGTTATCAGATCGCTGAAAAAACACAAATTTCGCCAAAGTATCACCGAAAAAACATGAATTTCATTCAACTGATTGCTGAAAAAATGTGAATTTCGTCAAAAGATCGTTCAGGGGTGATTCTGGTCCGAATTTTCCGAAAAATTAAGGCAATGATTTCCGAAAAAAAAAATATATATATCGGTCATAAATCCGAAAATTCTGACATTAAATGTATCGTTATTTCGGCAAATGATCGCCGAAAAAAATCAATCTCGTCTTTTGTTCGAAGAAAAGTCGCCAATTTTGTCAAAGGATCGCGGGAAAAACGTGACTTTCGTCAGAGAATCGCGAAAAAATGGCAAATTTCGTCAAAAACATTGCGAAAAGCGGCAAATTTCGTTAAAAGATCGCAAAAAAAAGCAAATTTTGTCAACAGATCGTGGGGAAAAACGTGACTTTTGTCAGAAAATCACGAAAAAAAGGCAAAATTTCGTCATAAACATTGCGAAAAACGACAAATTTCGTCAACAGATCGCGAAAAAATGACAAATTTTTGTCAACAGATTGCAGGAAAAACGTGACTTCGTCAGAGAATCGCGTAAAAACGGCAAATTCCATCAAAAACATTGCGAAAAACGGCAAATTTCGTCAAAAAATATCGAAAAAAACACAAATTTTATCAACAGATCTCGAAAAAAAACTGCAAATTTCATCAAAAGATCGCGAAAAAAGCAAATTTCGTCAAAGGGACGTAAAAAAAAGAGTCTGGAGTGGACACCTCCACTCCCGGTTGTATCAGCTTACTCGACCTGATGAAGGACTCTAACTCAGACATTTTTCTCTGGAAGATATACCCGTAGTTCAATCACCACCTCCCCTCAACCGCCTTGGAATCTTTCAGAAAACTCACTGTGAAGTTCAGAAATTTGGCTTAGGAGTGGACAGAGCATTAATTGAATATTAATAATTATGTTTAATCAATCCCACCCGCAACAAAAAAAATAGCGAAAACAAAAGAGTCTCCTACTTTGTGTGCTTATGGATATACACATGCATTTAATTGATTTAATTGCTTGCTTAAAATTTACAGCGTAAAAAACAGCCACCAACCAACCAACCTTCAGATAAATTTGGTGTGCTACTATTTCTCATTTTCAAAGGTTGGCTGGTCTGTATATGTTTCTACTTTACTAGAACTTTTTATATTTTTGGATTTTAATTAGAATTTTCTGATTGTAAACTAAATTCTAATTGTTATTTAACACATTTCAAATTCCCTGATGTTCTTCCTAAGTTCTCTACATTGATTGCAAGCTGACCGTACTTACTTTTACTAGTACAGTACTATGTTTTTTGGACATTGGTCTGATTAATAATGGGAGGTAAACCAGTATGGTTAAAAACAAACAAAATTTATTAATCAAAAGATTAAGTACATTATGCGACAAACAGTATCAAAGTTGACAATATAGTTCCAAACCTCTTCGTTTTATGGCTTTCTAATTGTGCCAGGAGGGTCCCTGCAATTTTTATTGTTACCAGAAAGGAAGAGGAATCTCCCAGCTCTGACCCCTCTCCTTCCTACCAATCTCCCAGCAAGTCTCACTAAATTTATGTGTGCATTGTGACAAGCATTTTTTGTAGTATATTTTTAATTTATATTTTATAACAACAACTATTATTCATGCTGGTTAAGCTGTTTTAAATGTCCTGGTTTTAAATTTTAAAAAGGTCATATTAATGATTTTTAATTTTTTCTCAAGCAGGATTGTAGTTGACTTTTTATTTTATTTTTCTAATGACAGTAAAACCTGTCAAAATGGAGAAAATTTTTGCTGTAGCAGGTAAAATAGCATACTTTTATTTTTGCTGAGACCAAATATCACTGATTTAAAATCTCCCTGTCAAGAAATTTTTTCTCCGCTATTTCTTCTAAGAGGTAAATTCTAAATATGCTGAAGGCAGAGGGAGGGGAGAGGAAGTAAAACTTTTCCCCTCTTTTAGATTTTGTCTGTTATTATCCTTGAAAATGCCATGTATATTTAATGTTTTAAAATAAATATATTTTTTTAAATAATTTTCCCATACTTATTAATAAAACAACAGGTGTAAAAATAGCCAAACTGGAAAAATGAGGAAGATCATTGAGGAATATTGATCAATGAGGAATATTTTTTCATTATTACGTATACATTTTAACATGTAATTATGGTTAATATGACCGAACTCAGGCTTTTACAGGAAGAAAATATGAATTTTCTTCTGAAAAACAGGGCTGTACAGAAAGACTGCGGGCCCCGGTAATATTTGCAATGCACCCCTCCCTCACCATAAGCCTGATAAAATAAAATCTGCTTAGACGAAAACATACAGGAAATTCTGTTTTAAATAGGTTTTTTTCATCTTAAAAAGTATAAATGCATGAAATTTTTTAGGCTAGACCATGATTTTTTCTCCATTTACAGCAGAATTCCATTATAAACAGCTTTTACTGCATTAGAAAATAAATATGTTAGATAGTACTTTTTTAGAAAACCTATACAGCATTTTCTTACAATTTTATTATTTTTCTTTTACAGTAGTATTACAGTTTATGATGCATTGGTAACACCTTTTCATCTAAGGACTTTAAATAGAAATTTAAAGTATTGAAAATATAATTAAATTTTAATTTAATTAATAAGTTAATTGCTGATTGCCTGACGCTATTGCAACTTTTGTTATTGTGTTTTACAATTTAGAAAATATTTGTTCAATAAAACATAAATAAATAAATGCCTGCATCCTTGCTATGTGTGTTCTGCTGATTTTTAATAAAAGCTGGATTTTGTTTCGAACGTAAAATGCCTCCTGAGCATCCCTCCCCCTCCTGGCCAGTCTGTAAAGACGTTCAAGCAATTTCTGACTTTTGAATTTTATTATTTGTTAGTTATTTTAATTAAAATTTTTATCTAAAAAATAAGTCTACTTTTTCTGGTATTTGTTTAAAAACCAGTACCAAAAGTCGGCCTTCTACGAAACCCGGGCCCTGGTAATTTGTACCGGCTCTACCCCCCTCTGTACAGGCCTACTGAAAAAATTAAAGATGACGCTAATATCAGTGACGATTGCGATCTTTTTTTCAAAGGAAATTTTTAATTAATCAAGCTTTTTTGTTTATTAAATCTGTATGAATATAAAATTAAATTTCATTATTTTACAATTCTGAATTCTGATGCAAATTATATTTGTATAAGGTAAAAATACGATGCAATAGTAGCTTCTTCACAATACCTGCAACTGTAACTGTTGCAGCCGTATTGTTTATGTTTATTTTTGTTGCGACAGTATTTAATTTAATTTTTTATCTATAATCATTTTTATTTTTATTTTTTCATGACTTCATACTTAATTCTGGCTAATAGGGCTGAATGAAACAAGAAAGGTTGATATTTCATCATTATTAATATTTTACATGATTATTTTAATATTTCACTTATTGTAAGGATCCATTATAATTTCCAATGCTTTACTACATTCAAATTACTGTTTAAAAATGTAAACAAAACAGTGTCCAGAAATTCACAAAATTCTAAAATCCTCACAACCTCTGGTCCCAAGCTGTATGGATTTGAAAGAGTCTACTGTATAGTATTACACATTTTTTTAGTTAAATGTGTGAAATATATGAAGTTTCCTAAATCTCTAAGCCAATTTCATATTTTAAATGCTCTTAATGTTTTGTTTTTTTCAAAATCTATTTGTTTAACATGAAATTTGGTGAGTAACCATTTTCAGCAGTCCCTTGCATTTCGTGTTGACATTTTTTAATTGTACCTAATTGTGATACAATTTATTTACTGTTACTGTTGGCCAGAATTTTTTTCATCAAATAATTAGTGTCAAAAACAATTCAATATGGTTATTAACTGGAATAATTATATGTACAATTTATGTATTAAAGATTTAAATAACAGACTTCTTTAAAAAAAAAAAAAAAATGTGGTAGCTCAAATGTTATAGTAAAAATTGATGAAAGTTTATTTAGGAGAAGGAAAAAACAAAAGCTGGAAGAGTCAAAACAATGCCTCTTTAATAAATGTTTGGTGGAATATCTATTTATTCAAATTCAGAGAGATTATATAAAACCAGAAGGACCCGTGCGAAGCTTTCAGACTGCAATCTTTGAGATTATTTCCTGGAAGGTTTTAGCACTAATATTTAATTAACTGATCTTCTTTTTAACCAAACAACGTGTATTGACGAAATGTGGGTGTACTATCTCAGAAACCTGTTCAAAAACTTTTCAAATGATACCTCATTCATCGTTGTATGTTTTGTATGTGCTTAGAAAAAATGATATTGACAACAGAAATAATATATATGATGATTGCTTGTGTGTAAGAAAATGGGAATTGATTGCCATAAAATTTTTTCCCAAATTTTCTTCTCTTGCCAAGGTGATTTTTCTAGGTTGCCAAGACCTCTATACTGAAAAAAAAACCGAATTATAAAAAATTTGAAATACTGAATCAGACGTTTAGGGAATTCATATGAAACATTTCCTCAGATTTTGCAAACTGTCCCAGGAATGTCTTAAATTTATAAATCAATATTTGGTACACCACTTTTTTGCAAGTCTATAGGAACTTAAACATGGGATGTGTCACGAGGTAATCGCAACATTTTTAGTGCAATCACAATGTGTACATTTGCACATGTTCAATTTCCCATTAATTCACTAAATTTATTAATTTTCATATCGCGGTATATGCTATGTTTTCGTGGGTAATTCACCGTTGCCTCACGTATTGCTTCATTCCCGGTTGCACTCTCCACGTGTACGCCGTGGGGTGGCCAGTGTATGTTAGGTTATCGCTCTTTTGCACTCGCTGTGTTTTCGGCGTTTGCTCCTTTTTTGTGTATCGCTATTGGGCAATCAGTTCGGTGTGCGAGTTAGTTATGTCTTGTTAGTGGTCAGAGGATGCCTGGAAGGATTTCTCCCTTAAGCCCGGGTGTAGCGATGTCACCAGAGCATCCCTACAAATTTAAAGTCTTCTACATGAATAAAAAGTCACCTTCTTGTACCATTATTCTGTCTCCAGTTACTTTATTTTAAGATGTGTTTACTGTGGTTATTTCGTGTCATCTTACCGTTTCCAGACGTTCATCATTCCTACATTGGACCTGCTGAAATGGGTGAGATAATACCGTATTTTATCTTTTTAAATTTATGTTCTATCTGCGCTGGAACAATAGCGAGCTAGGAAACTTGGGGTTTTCTTTACATATTTATGTGAACTTTTATCAGCGGTTTTTGTGGTATTTTCATTACGATCACATGACCACGTGTCTGCACATGGCCAGCATTTCCACAATGAGTCGTTTCAAATGTATCATCATAGGGTGTTTAAACTTTTTGGTCCAGCAGCCATTTAAGTGACGTCAGACTTCACTGGCGTATTAACAGCTTAATGAAATATTAAAAAAATAAATACTTACTTTATATCTAAATGGAAGATTACAGTATGCATATACACAGTCATGATTAAACAAAGAAAACAAATAAACAATAGGTGACGCACATGTAAAAATTACATAAAAACCTGATTGAAAGCTCGATATTTTTTCAAAAAGTACGCACAAGAAATAAATTAACAATCTTATTTTAATTGCATTATAGCATGACGTCATCTGATAATGCGGTATTTTATTTTTATGGCAACACTGATTTGAGAAAACCTTTCATTTCATTCAGGAAAACAATGTCGATTTAATTTTTAATTAACAGCAATTTTTTATTAAAAAACATATTTTAAAGAAATGTAAGGGTACTATGTCAGCATCCTGTTCAAAATCCTTTCATATGGCATCTTATTCATCGTTCTGTGTTTTGTATTTGCTTAGAAAAAGGGATGTTGACAACAAAAATAATATATACGATTGAAGATTCTAAGCTGCTTGATTTGGACACAGTAAAATAAGTGATAAGTTTAATTTTGTCAACTCTTAAGAGTGGAGCATACACTTAAAAAATCATGAGGATGTGTCAAATGACAGAATAAAAAATATCATGGAACTTCTTAACATCTAAACTCATGTCTTTCTGAATTTATATATAATCAACTATAAAAAATTATGATATATTTTTTTGCATATTAGATTCAATTAATGTCTTATGATTATCAAATATGCATAAAAATTAGTTGTGTTCTATCTAAATTAATGTATTTTTTGCTATTTTATGTATGCCAATATACTGGATGAAAAAAAGTCCTGGAATGGTGTAATATCTCGAGAAATAGATGTAAGATTACAAAAAACAAGCTATTTAATGATGCCAAAATTTGGCATTCCCGTCATAGGGGAGAAGAAGAGGGCAACTTTGAAATTTCCAATGAGAACCTTTTTTTATATCTATATATAGATTCGGATTCTACGGAACAAAATAATTTTATTTATAAACTTTTAACAATCTTTTGTAGATGGTGATATAATCGCAAAACAAATCAAACCATTGTGAATGTCTCTTGAAAAACACTGTACACCTAAGGAAAAAGAATGCTTCTCCATTATTCTGATTACTTCATTCAAAGTAATTGCTGTTCATACATTCAATGAAAATAACTGTTTTTAGCCAGGAATAACGATGTACTAATTTTCTATTCCATTTGGGGTGCTTGTTTAAAGTGAGTCCCTCACCTCTCACTTAACACTCTTTGAAGCACTTTATCCCTTAAGAATTGTTCAAATTGACCACTATTATGACCAATTGACCAATTTTCACAATACCTCTGGTGTTATTGAATTGGAAACATTGTGTATTCTCTCTTTCAGCTTCTCAATGTCATAAGGTCTGGCCTTGTTAACCTTACTTTTCAAATATTCCCAATAAAATTAATAGATAAGACTGACGCATTTTGTTCTATAGAATGAAAAAAAAAAAAAAAAAAATGGTGGTTCTAATTTGAAATGTAGGGGGGCGGGGGGGGGGGGGGGGTCTAATTTTGGCACCATTTCAAAAAAATATTTAAAATTTTTTTTTCTTTTACTTCAACATATATTTCTTGAGATATTACACCGTTTTGGGACTTTTTATTTACCCGTTTTACAATTTATTAAGTATGCTAAATTGACACTATAAAATAAAAAAAATTGACAATATTGTTATATCTTGGGATAAGTTGGCATATATTATATTTGATTATGAAAATTAGCTGAATTCATGCAGTACATGAGTACCTTATTTTGTTTTTATTGATTGAATAATTTTAATTGCTACTTTTGTATTTCAGTCTGTGGACCTCATGCACTGTCGAATAAGAAAAATAGAAAATTTTGACCATTTAACTGCTGTGGAAGTAATTAAAATTTCTTTTACTTTGAGCATGTTGTTATTATATATGATTTCTGTTGAATGCTAGTTTTAATTTTTCCTATAAAACATTCCTTTTAATGTGAACTAATTTACCATTTTTATGCTCATTGCAAAATAATAGACATTTTAAAATATCTTTTAGTTTTTGTAATTCTTATAGATTGAAAACTTTGTGTATCAAAACTTAGTGTTTAATTTCAAAGTCAAGTTTGTTATTATAAAATTTTGTCTTTTTTAAACATTAAAAATTTTTAAAGTCTGCATTTTATTTTTAGATACTTATGTTTTTTTTTAGTACTTGGCACATTCCACTACTTATAGAATCAAAAAGTTCCTTGGCATAATTGTAATTGTATGGGTTGCTATGACAACAAAGTACCTAAGAATTTTCTATTTTTTTAAAGATAAATCTGGTAACCCTATCTTTAAAAAGAGAGTATGGAACCATTTATCTAGAAACCAATTAACCAGAAAAACAATTATCCAGAATGATATTTACAATTAACTGATTTTAGAATCTTTCCAGCTCAAAGTGCCATAAAGTGACAATTTGACTTATGCATTGTTTGATACATTACCACATGCATGGAATAACTTGATGTCAACATGTAAGATTTGAAATTGAAGCATATTTAGTTAGATATTAGGTGTTTTGATTTTTATGAAGAATTGCTATTTCTCATAAATCGAGTTCTTTCAAGCTTTGAATAATTTTGGATTCATTTTTAATCTGAGTAATCGATTAATTAATTTGAAATCAGAAGCAATGCCATAACCCCATATATATATTCTACAAATCTTATCAAATGGATGTTGATTTAATGCCCAACCAGTTATCCAGAAAAACCACTTATCTGAATCTCAAATACATCTGGATCCGACCATTCTGGATAAATGATTCTGTACTGGAAACTATGGAAGATTGAAAATATGACATTATAACACCTTGTAATAATATACTTTTTTAAATTGCTAAATGGTGTAAAATAAAAACGTAACATAGAATAAAATAACTTTTATTAGATTGTTGACATGTTTCGGCTCGCTCAGAGCCATTATCAAAACAAATGAGAATATTCTATCATTGCACGGTCTTTGAAGTTATTATTTGAAACTCTATCATTTAATTTTCTACATACTTTTTTAAATTACACACGTTATTTTTTATTTTTACTTGGTTGTTTATTTCCATATTTTTAACTATGGAGTAACTTGAGCCACAATTTCGGTAAGTTAAATGATGCTGCATTGACAATAGAAATTGTAAATTCAATTGCTCTTGATCCAAACGAAGGCGTTCATATGTAAAACTTGAGAATATTCTCGGTTGAAACATTTTATCCAGCATCAATATTTATTTAACTAGTCGGATATGTCAATCTCAAAACTTTCTTCTATCTCATACATGTTAATGCTTCAAAATTCACTATCACACTGCCAAAAAAATCATTTTTTTTCGTCATTCTGTTGTACGTCAGCTACTTGCGAATCGTTGAGTTACCTGGATGCGAGCAGCCGATGTATTATACTAAACTATGAAAAGTCCTTCTGACCTGTACCGGCAGGAAAATGTAGCCTACATATTGCTCGGTTTTGAGATTTTAGCTAATTCTACTGAAAATACACGAAGCTAAAATGTGCGGAACCTGATTACAGAAGAGGCATTCCCAGTTCTGGTCAATATTGAATTTGAATGAGAATATCGCTAAATTAGACAGACATAGCCAAGTTGGCTTCACACGTGGCAATGTATTTTTTTCATCAAATTTGACAATATTTCACCAATTGTCGCCAAGCTAAGCGAGAATTTGATGTTGGCGAATATAAATATATAGTGTTAAGCATGTTTCTAATTTTTTTGTACAACTTTTTAAAAATGAAATCTTTAAATGGCTATTACAGCACCCCCCTCAAGCCGCAATATCTCCAAATTCAACTGGGACCTGCAATCTATAGTAAAAAAAAATTTGGTTCAATTATCTGCATAACTTCATACACTTTTCGATGATACAATAGTGAAATGGAACAAAAAAAGCAATCGCAGCGTCCCCTTTCGTCGAAATATCCCCAAATTTAAGTGGGTCTTGCTGGCCATAACCAAAATCATATAAAAATACTTTGGTTCAATTATCTGCATAACTTCATACACTTTTCGATGATACAATATTGAAAATGGAACAAAAATTGCAATCTCAGCACCACCTTTCATCAAAATATTCCCAAATTCAAGTGGCACCTGCTGGCTATATTGAAAAACATAGAAAAAAAATTGTTCAATTATCTGCATAATTTCATACATTTTTCGATGATACAATAGTGAAAATGGAACAAAAATTGTGATTTCAGTGCCCCCCCTTTCATCAAAAAATCTCCAAATTCAAGTAGGACCTGTTGGCCATAGCCAAAAACATATACAAAAAATTTGGTTCAATTTGAAGCATAACTTCATACACTTTTCGATGATACAATGAGCACAGACAGACATTTTGTAAAAACATGTTTTTCGGAATCTCTGATCTCTAAAACGTGTATATCCGTCAAAAACTGGAAGTCGAAAAAAATTTCAATTACAATACTTTCTTCTATTATAGATAGAAGAAATTAAAAATATGACAAATTATAACACCTACTGCATCATCGATGCAGTATCATTTAACTTACCAACATTGTGGCTCAAGTTACTCCATGGTTACAAATATGGAAATAAACAACCAAGTTGTTAAAAGTATATTTAGAAACAATCTAAATCATTAACTGAGCTATTGAATAGAGGAAGTGCAATCTCCTCTAATTATAAACATCCAATTCCATTCTGCCCACACAACTGATTATTTGATTACTTGCAATAAGTAATAACTGTACTTCCCATGCGGCAGGGCTTTCTAAGGTTTTTCCGTAATTAACTCTTTTTGTGTTTTTCCCTAGCAAAGTGAAATTAGAGAAGGACATTCCTTTATATCAAAAAATGAGACTGAATATCGCATCAGAACACTGCAAAGGTTCTCTTGTACCCGCATCAATTGCTTCGCACAGTAAACTGGTTTTAATGATTAATTAATATGTATCCCATAGCGGATTATTTCTACAAAGCAGAATACTGCTACTAATATCACTGCATATCTTTTCTCCTGTAAACAGGCTCGGACTGGCCCGCCGGCCCATCGGCCCGAGGGCCGGTGCGCCCTCAGCCAGGGAAAGTTTCGCGCCCCTAAGCCGCTCCAATATTTTTCCACACACAATTATTCTGATTAGTGTACTAAATTTCGAGAATTTGCTTAGGGACAATCATCAACTAATAGACAGATAGCAAAAGAGAGGGATTTTTATTATTATAAAGAAATTGAAGATACATCCAAGAATTTTCCGAATCGGAAATCAAAGCGGACATGTTTCATACGATTGCGGATAGAAAACGGGCACCTAGGGAAAGTTTTAATAGCCCTGGCGCGCCGTGGCTACTAAAGCTCACGCCCATGTGCTACTCCCGCGCCCTGAGAGAGATTTTTGTCATCGGTTCTTAGGATGATATTTTTAGGTCTTAATCTCAGATTAAATATTTTGCGTATCCTCCATTTTTGTACTCAGTCGACCTTGCACCCTTTTAAAGTCGTTCCTGAATTGACCTATAATTGAAACCATGCTTTCGAAAAACAACTTTACAAAAGAAAGAGATAAATATTAGAAGGAAAAAACGCTTTGTGTGGATTTTGTTGTTGACTGGAAAAAAATAACTTTTCGAGGAATAGATACAACCTCGATGACACTTCTGGATTGCAATTCTGCAAGCTGGGAAGCCAACCAAATTTTTCGGTTAGCTTTATTTAATGACAACCTTTCCGTAATTAAATAACTATTTTGAAATTCTGGTACTTATTTTAAATAAAATAAATTGTTTTATTTAATCAAGGAAAAATCGATCATTAAATAAAGCGATGATTACTAATTAGAAACCTTTTGTAGGTTTTTTGGGTACTTACGTATTTTCCGTGCCAGGAGATTGATCACCAAAAATGGTTGCCAAGTACCAATCTTGTTTATCGTTGCCAATCATGTTTTCAAACGCAGTAATTTAACATTATCAAATAACATTGTTAAAAATGGTAATTAATATAAAATAAATAAAATGCAATATATGTTTATTAAATTTATAACATTGTTATAAATAGTAAATAACATTATTTTAGTAAAATTAATAAATTTTAAATAGCATAGTAAATAAGAAAGAATAATATAATAGATTATTCCCAGGCATGTACCATGTAGCAAGAAAAAAATATATAAGGGTTACTATAATTAGTAATATTGGCTCTATGCCTGACGCAGTTGGCTTAAAACTGGCACGGATAATACGTAAGTACCGTTTTTTGAACTATAAAACGCTGTCAGCAAAATCCTGTCGCATGCAGGATTACAATCCCCGGACGATTTCTTTCAATTATGGAAAGATAATTTCCTTTGATCTCTAACTATGATAAGAAATTTGCAAATCATGGGAAGAGTGTGCTGAGAGAAGTAAATTTGCTCAATTATTTTAGCAATTTAAGACTACTAATCGCTATTGTTGATGTCATTTTTCAGTAGAAACCTTTTTATAGTGCGATATCAATTCAGCATTTTAAGGATGCATAAAGTCATTTTTAAGCACACAAAATGCCTCTTCTTCTTCCTGCCTCTCCTTATCTCAAATGATGCAAGTGTAATATTTTTCACAAGCAAGTGTTATTTCCCCTTTCAAATACCCCTGTATTTGGACATTAAAATACTGATATAATATGTGGTACTTTTTCAAAAGAAAAAAATCAAGCATGAGTTTTAGTTTCAAAATTTCTATTTCTATATTGAAAGTACATTTTTGTTCCCGATATAAATATTTTTTTAAGGAATTTTGCATACTGAATCTTTATTTTGTATATGTAAGAGACCACATTTAAAGATACTACTTTACTAAAGAAAAAAAAAAGCTATAGTAAAAAAAAACAGCATTTGCTGTCAGATTATATCAGAAATTGCATCTATACCATGTTTATAACTGACTTGATAAGTAATTCATATTATGTCAAATAAATATATATTTTTTAAATAGATGTTGGAGCTCATAGCACTGATATTCTTGCATTTTAGTAGTCATAAAAGTAAAATTTATTTGCATAATAGTTTTAGAGATATTTGTTTAAATACAAATGCAAAATGAGGAAACATTTCTGAAACCAAGGAAACCAAATTAGTAGCAATTTTAATAGGTAATTCTAGAAACATAATTAATTTTTGCCTAAAAAATCAACAAATTGTTTGAAGTTTCTAATTAAAATAGAATCACTTATTTGCATATTTTAATATTATTATTAGCGCAGTTTTGCCAGCAAACGTAACTGTTGATCAAATGGGAACTCATATATCTTTAGACAGACGATCAGCTAACCGTTGGTACAGCTATCGGAAGCAGCCAAACTCAATCGTTGGCCAACGAAGCTAGAAAACAATGGACTAACGATATCCAACAATTCTGTGTTGCTTGAGTGAAAAAAGAATTGTATAAAAGAGTCAAATTAGTCAAATCATATCTCACAGCACGATGACGGTTTAAAACTAGTCGGATATATCAATCCCAAAACTTTCTTCTATCTCATACATCTTAATACTTCGAAATTCGCTATCACACCGCCAAAAAAAAAAGCAATATTTTTCGTCATTCTATTGTACGTCAGCTGCTTGCGAATCGTCGGGTTATCTGGATGCGATCAGCCGATGTATTAAACTAAACTACGAAAATTCTTTCTGGCCTGTACCGACAGGAAAAGATAGTCTTCCTTTTGCCTGGTTTTAAGATTTTAGCTAATTTTACAGATAAACACGAAGCTAAAATGCGTGGAAACCGATTACAGAAGAGTCATTCCCTGTTCTCGTCAATATTGAATTTGAATGAAAATATCCCCAAATTAGACAGACATCAGAGGCTTCATTGGCAACGTATTTTTTACGGCAAATTTGGCGATATTTCGCCAATTGTAGCCAAGCTTGACGATAATTTGACGCTGGCGAATATAAATATATAGTGTTAAGCATGTAAGAGTTGAAACGATGGTTACAACAATGAAAGAAAATTTGCTGAAACCATGTTCACTAAAACTCATAAATTAAACCCGTTTATGGAGGAATCGTGCTGTATGTTTCAAAATGTCAGCCACCTAAAATTTCAAAATGCTATATCTGAGCTATTTTTTAAGATAGAGGCAAAACAAAAAATGCTCTGGAATATTTGGACCAAGGCCAAACATTTAACGAAATTTTTTTTTTGGATTTCTAATTTTTTGTAAATTTTTTGGAATTTAAAATCTTTAAATGGCTATCACAGAGCCCCATCAAGGCGCAATATCCCAATATTCAACTGGGACTTGCTGGCCATAGTCAAAAACATATACAAAAAATTTGGTTCAATTATGTCAGGTTTCTGACTTTAGCAAGACTCATATTGTATATTTCTAATTAATTTAAGTAATTCTATTTATTCATGATTATATTACTGTATTCCGATATATATTTTTCTTTTGCTGTAAAACTGCCGTATGTGATTGACAGTGGAATTTAGCTGATCCGTTTATCTATTTGGGTGAGGTTCTCGAGTTCTTTCTAAAGTACTAATCCTTTGAAAAAAAATACAATGAGCACCGCATTTCTAGCGAGCTGGATTTCAGAGAAGAATGCAAAGGGAGATGATAGAGAAGAAGGCCTGGTGGAATGGTCTAGAAGAAACGCTCTCTCACGTGTATGGAAGCTCCATGAATGAAGAATGACAGCCCCGGCGATTTGTAGTATGAGCGAGACAGCGAGACACTCATCATTCGTGGAAGTGCAGCTGAGAGCTTAGGACGCCACAGTCACTGGTGTGCCGTGAAGAGTAGAGGAGGTGTCTCGTTGATGTGTAGCGGATAGCGTAGGACGCAAGGGTCGTCGGTACAAGGTGTAGAATATAGATGTGTAGAGTTAAGAGCGTAGAGAATTGTGTTGAATTACAGAGATAATGTGCATTGGACAGTTTGGTCCAGAGTAAGATTAATTACTACTTAGAAGGAATGATATGTACGAGTAATACATATCAGATATATTAAAACGTGCGATCAGGGAGATTGTCGTATGACTGTCACATACGGCTAGTGACAATATAATAACTATCACTGTAACATTTTTCTTGCATATTAATTTAATCAATAAATTATTAATTGATTATTTATCTGAGAACTTCTTTCCCAACGTGTCCGGTATTACTTTAATAACGGTGCTGGCAGCAAAATACCACAAAACTCAGGTATCAATTCTATGAGAATATTACGATGACCGAACAAGGTGATGTAACCATCACAAATTATCGGCATAACTTCATACACTTTTCGATGATACGATAGTGAAAATGGAACAAAAATCGTTATCGTAGATTAATCGTTATCGCCCCCTTTCATCGGAATATCCAGAAATTCAAGCGGGACCTGCTGGCCATTATAAAAACATAGAAAAAAAGTTGGTTCAATTTGAAGCATAACTTCATATACTTTTCAATGGTACAATGAGGACAAACAGACATTTTGTAAAAACATGTTTTTCTTAATCTCTGACCTCTAAAACGTATAAATCCGTCAAAAACCGGAAGTACAATACTTTACAATACTTTCTTCAATTATAGATAGAAGAAAGTAAAAATCATAAATATCGTCAAACTTGTAATAATGTCTGAAATTGCTAAAAAAGTAAAGCAAGATTATTATTATTATTATTATTATTATTATTATTTTTTTTTTTTTTTGGCGTTTATGGACACAACTATGGATATATCAAGTATGTCAATTTACAGTCCTGGGGAAAAAAAAAAAAAAAAAAAAACGTGATCACCCCCTACCAATTTTTTAAAAATTAATTGTAAAAAATCTATCAGTACTTATCGATTGGTAATAATGTCTTCTAATTAAAGCTATGGATTAAGTAGATTACAGGAGGAGTCGTCTACATATTAAAAATTATATCAACTTTGAATTTTCAAATAACACTTATTTTTGAAACCCTATTTGAGTTTCTTGGATTGAGACAGCCCGCCAAAAGGTATTGTTTAAATAATTTATGTTAAATTTTCATAGAGCTAGAAGAGTTTAAAGTTTGAGGATGCTAATGTTAAATCCATTTGACAAACTTATAAAATTTCATCCGATTGATTTTTTATTAATTTTTTTAATGAAATACACTGAATAGACCGAATCATATTCCAGTTTTTTTTTTAATCCAAAGACATATTTTTAATTATGAAAATTATTAATAAATTCATATTAAAAAATTATGAATTATCACCTACATTAATTTTTGTATTAAAAAAAAAACTGTATGTAAATGTACAGCTCATTTGAATAATTAGTTTTCGAGATGCAGAGAACCTTCCTACAGTCTAAGGCGATCGCTTTCTGTTTTAAAAAAATCTACAGAAAGTAACACGTAGACACTTACGAGAAACATTTTGTAGTATTTACTTTTATATAAAAAAAAGTTTATTATAAATTTAAAGTTTCTAACTAACTAACTAACTAACTAACTAACTAAAGTTTCTAACTACTGCTAACGAAATGAGTGTTCAGTACTTTTTCTTGTAAGATTTAAATTTTATTTTCCAAAATTTTTAGATAAATCCCTAACACATTTTCTTTTATAAATCTATGAAGAATTAAGATAAGTATATTCCCAGGCTGTCTTGATCCAGGGAACTCAAACATAGGTGTTACAATTTGAAAAATCAACGTTCGTGCATTTTTTAATATGTAGACAATCCCCGAAACAAAATTTTCGAATATAATTTAATAGTGGAAATTATTCCCAATAAATTGGTACATTTTTTATAGCTTATTTGCAGGATAATTAGTTAGGAGTGATCACTTTTATACCATGACTGTTCTAAGGTATATATTGACAAAATAATAAAGTAGGATACAAGGTAATCTGTATTCAACTTTCTAGAGTTTTTGAATATTACATGAATAGTTTGAAAAACTGTGTAGCACTGTGTATATTTAATGGAATTTCAAACATGCACGGGGAACTTAGCAAAGTCCTCTATCTAAACTCAGGTATATAATATTAAGCCATTTTCTTACTTGGTGCTATGCGAATGTGTTAAACTTTGTCAAGTCAGACACAACACAAGTAAGTAAAATTGATTTAAGTCCGTTAAAATTTTGCGCCCTCTGAAAATCCAAGGTCTGCGCCCTTTCCCCTGGCCCAGTCCGACCCTGCCTGTAAATATCAATATATGTTTGTGATTCTAGATAGACTTATTTCTTTATTTGCTACTCTGCACAACTACACATCCTCACACGTGGATACGAACCCCAACACAAGTAAAAATAAAAAATAACGTGCGTAATTAAAAAAAGTATGTGGAAAATTAAATAATAGCATTTCAAATAACTTCAAAGACTGTGCAATTATAGAATATTC
The DNA here is from genome assembly GCA_963931845.1 of Maratus michaelseni. Classification (NCBI taxonomy): domain Eukaryota; kingdom Metazoa; phylum Arthropoda; class Arachnida; order Araneae; family Salticidae; genus Maratus; species Maratus michaelseni. Next base: position 299,010,366 of record OZ007595.1, read on the forward strand.
TCATTTGTTTTGACAATGGCTCAGAGTTAGCCCAAAATGTCAACACTAGTAAGAGTTATTTTACTTATATATTACGTTTTTGTTTTACACCATTTAGCAATTAAAAAAAGTATATGGAAGATTGTATTTTCAGTGGAACTGTGAAAATTATTTCTTTGGGCAGGTTCTGTTTTAACAAGTTTTACAGTATTTAACAACATAAAAGATTTTCTTCTGTTTGTGAAATTTGCTGCATTTATCATTAGTTATTTGTCAAAAGTTATTATTTCTTAAAAACTAGAAGTACATAACTAAAAGAATTGACTATTTTATTCCTTTTTTTAATTGTAGACTTTATGCTTGAGAAATAATTTAATAAAGAAAATTGAAAACCTACACATGCTTACTACTATAACAGAACTTGAGTTGTATGACAACCAAATTTCAAAAATGGAAAATTTAGATGCCTTGGTTAACTTAGAGTAAGTTGCTATGTTTTTCAATATTTAGTAAATATTATTTTTATTAAAGTTCTTATTTTCAAGAAATACTTATGTTATTAGAATATTATTTTCATTTTATTTCTTTTGTGATAAAATAAAAAGAAATAAAGATTAGCAGCTGTGATTAACCTGCTTACCGCTGTGAACTGATATATCTTTTCACTATGCTGTAGGTTTCACTGCAATAGAAGCATTATTTAAATTAATATAATTTTACAGATATATTGCAGTTTAAAAATATTGAGTAATGATTAAAACACACAAGGATTATATTTATGTATGTAATTAAGTTTTTTATATCAAGTTTGAAAAATCATGTTTTTCTAGCATTTAAAAAAAATTACAGAGAAAACAACATTACAATTTTGTTCTTTTCTTCGGTGGTCAGAGGGTTAAACCTATGTTGATATTAACATCTTCGCATATAAAGTTAGAATAATTATGTAAACAAAGGGGCTTTTCCCCCTACAAACTACGCTTGCCAAACCTCATTCAGACACTGCAGACTGTAAAAACCCTCTAATTTGCTGTTTTAAAAAGATTACTGAAGAATGAATTATAATTATATGACCAGTGGCGATCTTTTGTAATTGAGTTTCCATTCATTTAAATTAATTGTTTTAAATAAGACATTTTAAGTGTTTTGTTTTCAGTATAATGTAATTTTCACCAAATTTTTCTTCCTCTTTTTAATATTAACATGAAAATACAGTTTTTGATTGAAAGGAAATATTATTTGTGCTGTTTCAAAATTTACAACAATTGGTAAAAATAGTTTTTTTAAATAAATAAATCTCTCATGTAAATATATTTAAAATTGAAACTGTTTGGAAATATTATTAGTTGAGCATTGTTCCCCATTTAAAGCTTTTAATGCCTAATAATTTAATTATTACTTTAAAGTTTTATCTTTCTTTTTTAATATTCACGTACAAGTATATTTTTTATGACATTATTTTTTCCATTTACTGCTTTTAACTCTTGATCATTTAATTTATTTTAAAGTTTTATTTCTATTTTTATTAGACATGTGTAAATACATTTTTGAATTGAAAGAGAATATTATTCTTTGCGCTATTTTACAAATTAGCAACAGTATAAAAATTGGCCTTTTCGAAATATGAAATAAATCTGAATTAAAATGATGAAATTTTGAAAAAAAATCCTCAAAAGATAATTAAAAAAAAAAAATTATTACACTATACACTTCAAGCTTATCAATTATCCCTTCAAAATATGGTTAAATTCCTATGCAGAATTTTGTTCCTATAAAACTTTTTCAATGGAACTTTTTGACAGACTTCAACATTAAATATCTCTTAAAATAATTCTTCGATTTAAAAACTGTCTGTTTCAGCATGTTTATTGAACATTTCTCTGTAAAACTACCAATTTTCATATTTTTATATGCAATAATTTTCTTAATATTAGTCGAGAAAGACCTTTGGGCACAAAAAATTCATTGACAGCGGTGGCAATGGCAGTTACTTTTTTAGGTAGATTTTGTAAGAAATACTACCTATTACATTCTCACCTAAGTTGGAAATTTTGAAAAATTTTTGCAGATCTACGCCGATCATGACTCCCAGAACCCAAAACCACCCCCAGTTCAAAACTTTATATCTATCTATCTATCTATCTATCTATCTATCTATCTATGTCACTTTTTTCTGACCACGATAACTGGAAAAATTCTGCATTAATATTTTACAAACTGATACATAAAACCAAGGGGCATAAAATCTCGGTCAAGTTCGTTAATGCGCAAAATCGAACCAAGGCGGGGAGGGTGGGGTTGGCTTTTTGTGAAAACAGAAAAAACCCCATAATTTCTTAATTATTATACATATCGAATCCATTTAAAGTTATTAATACTTAGGAGAAGGGCCGAAAATTTATGGATGACAGATTTTTGATATAATTAAAAATGGCTCCAAGGGGGGAAAAAAGGGGGGTTTTAGAAGAAAAAAAATCATAGCTTCGTCAATTCACAAGATATCAAATCCGCGTAAATTTATTATTAATCCTCTTAATATTATCTAAAACTTTTATATTGACAAGTTTTTTATAGGACCAACCGTTATAGCAAAAAAAAATTAAAAACAAAAAAAAATCCCTGCCGGCTCCGCCTGCAAACAAGTTATTTTTCGAAGTAGGCGGTTCCAACTCCCGCATCTTTTCGAAACTGATACATAAAATCAAGGGGCATAAAATCTCGGTCAAGTTCGTTAATGGGCAAAATCGAACCAAGGGGGGGGGGGGGGGGCTTTTTGTGAAAACAGAAAAAAAAAACATAATTTCTTAATTATGATACGTATCGAATCCGTTTGACGTTATTATTACTTCTAGGAGAAGGGCCGAAAATTTATGTATGACAGATTTTTGATATAATTAAAAATTGCCTTAAGCGGGGGAAGGGGGGGTTTAGAAGGAATAAAATTCTTAACTTCATCAATTCCCAAGATTTCAAATCCGCTTAAATTTATTATAAATCCTCTTAATATTATCTAAAACTTTTATATTGACAAGTTTTTTATAGGACCAACCGTTATAGCAAAAAAAATTAAAAACAAAAAAACCCCTGCCGGCTCCGCCTGCAAGCAAGTTATTTTTCGAAGTAAGCGGTTCCAACTCCCGCATCTGTTCGAAACTGATACATAAAATCAAGAGGCATAAAATCTCGGTCAAGTTCGTTAATGGGCAAAATCGAACCAGGGGGGGGGGGGGGATGGGGGGTCTTTTTGTGAAAACAGAAAAAAACCCATAATTTCTTAATTATGATACGTATCGAATCCGTTTGAAGTTATTATTACTTCTAGCAGAAGGGCCGAAAATTTATGTATGACAGATTTTTGATATAATTAAAAATTGCCTTAAGAGGGGGGGGGGGTGGGGAGGGGTTAGAAGAAAAAAATGCATAACTTCGTCAATTCCCAAGATTTCAAATCCGCTTAAATTTATTATAAATCCTCTTAATATTATCTAAAACTTTTATATTGACAAGTTTTTTATAGGACCAACCGTTATACCAAAAAAAAAAATTAAAAACAAAAAAATCCCTGCCGAATCCGCCTGCAAACAAGTTAGGTTTCGAAGTAGGCGGTTCAAACTGCCGCATCATCGTAAAAAAGGTCATTTCTTCCGCAATCCCGACAAACAGGCACCCCATGGTCTGCGTCTTCGAAATCTACCTGTGCCTGTAGGCCGAGCCGTCAGGGATTTTTTTAGAATAGAGAGATACTCATTGTTTTTGAACACATATAATGACACTATAAATGAAAAAAAAACAATATTTTTGGGTGCTAGTAATTTTCTATTAACAAACACATGGATCTAAAACTACTAGCCTCCTAAAATATTAATTTAATTATCAGTGACCTAAATTCTCAAATTTTATAAAACAGGGTCCCAAAAATGACTTTGAAATATGCTCTTAACAAGAAATATCATACTCTAACAAAAATTATTATATAATAATTACTTATGAGTTTAAGTATGACAAAAGTAAGCTGCGCCGCAGGCGTCCTGAAAAGGGGAAGGGGGCCCTGCGCGACAGACGACCACCGAACCAAAGTCCTGAGTGACTTATAACACACCAGCAGGTTTGTCTCCCTGCAGCGCTTCGGCCAGTCAGAGGACCGATCCAATACGGACCCTCTAACCTTGAACCCTCGGGTCGACGACGTAGGCCGTTGCGATATGCGGTGAAACCACAGGGAGTCACCGCAAGACATTTTGAGATGGGCCGGCGTCCCCCAACAGCTTCGGAGCTGGAAACCCAAAAGGGAACCAGGCCCTAGGCCTTGAGTCGGCTTGTTCCAACCCGTACTTGCTCTACCACAACTCGAGGGGTGTGAAAACCTACAGAGGTAGTCATGGTTCCATCTCGTAGTGGACCTTTAAGTATGATAAAACTATCCTGCGCCGTCAGGCGCCCTCGGGGGTCGCCGATGTGCGTAAACGACCATCGCACCCAAGCCTCTGAAGGGCTTATATCGCACCAGGGCTTTGTCTCGCCCGGCGCTGCGATCGGCCTGAGGCCGCTCCCCACTGCGGACCCCCAGGTCATTTTACCAAGGTTGGTGACATAGGTCGTCACGGCAGTAACCCCACGTCTCTGAGGAAACTTCCGCAGAGATGAAACCTTGATGAACCGCCATGGAACCCCCGACGACTTCGTTCGCGAAACCCCATAGGGGGAGACGGTCGCTAGGTCATATGTCGAGCTACCACGACGGCTCTTGCTTTACCACAGCTCGAGGGGTGTGAGCAACCTATGCATCAAAATTAGATACTCATTAATTAACATATTAAATAGTAGTAGTAGCTCTTAATAAGAAATATCATACTCTAATAAAAATTATTATATAATAATTACTTATGAGTTTAAGTATGATAATAAAAATTGGATGTTAATCAGTGGTGTAGTCGAGGGGGTACATGGGGGGACGGCATACCTTCACTTTTTTATTTTATGTCGAGCGTCCCCTTGCTTTTTTTTCAAGGGGGATGATGAAGACTCAAGAGGACGCAGGCTTTCCAAACTTACTCATTTTTTTAAAGGATGAGCACACCTATAAATTAAGAATTTTAAGAAATAAGGCCTTGATTTTTAATACTTTTTAACATGGAAAATTATTTACAGTGCCGGATCGCCTGTTTGTCTTCACCTGTTCACATTCTAACTTCCAAAAATTTGCTTGAATTTCGACAAAATGTTATGCGTATTTTCTCAATGTAGTGTTATCACTATTGTAAATTATGTGTATAGCATTAGTATTTCTTTTACGAATGATCAAAAAAGAATTCTTTCATATTACAGTTTATGAACGGAGATTGTTTGAAATTATTAAAGTATTATAAATGAAGTTATAATACTTTAAATATAACGAAAATGACATACAGTATTTAAATTCGTTACAAGATATTCCCTATCGAAAATAGCATTTATCGTTCGTTTGCAGGGACATCCAAAAATAATTCGAAACACCATGAGCTATCAACGGTAATTGTTTGTAATGCATAGAAAGTTATGGAAAAACGTTGCATGAAACATTTATAGTTCTTTTACAAGGACAAATAATCTGGACACATTGTCATCTATGAGTTCAGTTGCTCGAAATGTGTTTTCGTTTATATTATTCACTTTTTAGTAGAATAGAATATTCATTTGCTGAGTGATACGTAAATGATATTTGTATACAGAGCCACACGAAAGAATTCAAGTACACTGCCATCATGCCCGGATATTTCTTTAAATGCGTTTTGCAGCTGGTTTAAATTTTAGTGTGCTATGTGATACGCATATGATGATTCATTTTTATACATGACCACTCAAAATAATTCGAATGAATACATTTCCATTTATAGGTAATTATTGCTTGATATATATTTAAACTGAACGAAATTTTATTTGTGATTTTTAAAAAAATGCTCATCATGTTTTCCCCTCACAAATTGTTGCTGTATTTTTACAAACATTTGTGTGTAATGAATATAATATATATATTGGTCGGTATACACTGTGTATTGTAAAGGTTGACATGCACTTTAATTTTTTATCTGCTGGAGATAAGTAGATAATGTAAAGAATAAAAATGTTTAAAATAAGGTAATAAAAAAATATTGAAATAATATTTCGTCCATGAAATAATTATCTCGTTAATTTTCAAGCATTTATATCAGCCATACTCAACCTGCGGCCCGCAGGCCGCATGTGGCCCGGCAACCTTTTATGTGCGGCCCGAGACATAATCATTAATTCATATTTATAAAATTAATTGAGATGTGCATAAAAAAATATTTAAGGCGTTCACCGTTGTTTTATATATTTTCATGGCAAGACAAAACTTGTTCTGTTATTTATAATTAATTTAAAATTGTGTTAAAACATCTTAAATTCTATTTTCTGAGCCAAAACTTCTTTTTACACGTAACTTTATTTATGCTACAGTGGTGTATACATTTCTTAATCTTCAACACTAATCAAACATTATTCAAAATTAATTAAATGTGTTATGTATATTTTTACAATTTAAAAAAATAATACAAAGTTTTTGTATTGAACAAAGACTGATTTACTAGAGAAAATCCCCTGATTTTCTTTTCTTCAGAAATTCTGCATTGTTATATTGTTACATTTTGTACTTCATATATAGCTAATACTACTTTTTTAGGGTTGAACCTTTGTCGTGGAAAAAAATTGGTACCAAACTATTTTTACACGGCTGTTTCCAAACAACAAACTTCGCGGAATATTTCTACAGCATTTGCAGTAGAAATCTACCACAAAGTTTATTGTTTGGAAATACTGGTGTTAATTATTTTTGGTAATATTTCTTCCGCAGCAAACGTTCAATCCTACTGATAATATTAACTTCGCTAAACTGCTTTGTTATACTACTTTTATATTTAATATTTTAATTACTTTTTTTAAACCCTTTTATTAAGTGTGCTGCGGCCCGCCTAACGTCGCAAACAAGTGTTTGCGGCCCGCGACATAAAAAGGTTGAGCATGGCTGATTTATATAATAACTTTTAACATTTTTATAAGACTCTTCTTTTCAAAATTTGTCATTTAGAAAAAAAATTCCCTTTTCCTGCAACAAAATCATTAAAAATCTGCATACCTATATCTTTAAAATTAAATTTAAAAAAAATGAAAGAAGAAAGCTGACTTATACAACCTTTTCTAACCATTTAAATGTTACTTAATCAGTAAAAATTGGGACTGTATACATATTGGCGATACCATTTTTAAAACAAAACTAAATAATTAACAAATTTAAAAAGAAACAAAAATGCATCACAAGTATATCTCAATAAAAAGCTATACGGGCAGAGATCATGTAAAGAGACAATGTAGTTTTAAAACTTGGAAACATAATTTTTAAAAATAATAATTGGCTAAGCATTTTCAATGTATTTTGCGTCTGGTGGGGAGGGGGGGGAGGGCAACCATATGTTTATATCATCCATGGTTATTGTTACTTCTTTCTTGTAATACCTCATAGCTTTTTTATTTTTTTATAAATTCGTTGTTCCCTCCCCTCCCCTCACTTCATATTTCTTACCTTATTTTAAACGGCTTTGCATCTTACATTGACTACTTATCTTCAACAAGTAAAAAATAAAGTGTGTTTCAATTTTTCGGATGCCGACCTTAGCTCAAACTTGAAGACTTCGTCGAAAAAAGTGCAAGGCTTTGATAGCAATGTGGTATTTTTAGTGACAAAATTTGATCTTTTAATTTATAATAGTAATTTAACTTTAATGAATAATCTGTTTAATCTTCTAATGCTAATCGTTAATGATCATACTAATCTAAGTGAAAACTACAGTCTTACTCAAAATTTGATAGCGGAAAATCATAGAATGGCTACTGACACAAAATCCAGAAAATTTAAAGAATTGAGAACTTTTATGAGAATAAAAATTTCTGTAAAGTTATTTGAAAGAGGAAAAATAATACATATTATTAAACTGTGATCGAATTAAATATATTGCTGTTGTTTTAAACCCATTTTTCCCTTTTATTTAAATATTTAATAAATAAGAGAAATTAATTTGAGCCACTTTTTTTTACTAACGTTGAAAGTAATTTATTAGAAAAGTGCTCCTTGAATATGTCATCTGGGCACAAGTATAAGTGTTATTTGCCCGAGAAACTCTACTTCAAAATGATATCTTTAAAAAAATTCCACTCGACTTTCTAAACACTTATAGAATGGCATACATTCAAATCAATTTATAAGAGTAAGACTTTTATATATCTATAAATAGTGTGGTAGCGTTGACTGAGACGATTCACACATTAAAATTTCAACTCTTCTTAGAGATTATTTATACGTTAAATAACTCCTATGTCAAATTTGAAGTTTTTAGCCCTTATAGTTTTGGAAGAATACCGACTTTAAAATGTTTTTCGCTCTTTTCACCAATTAAAATTACGAATATTTTAAAAGCCGTTCTTCATGAGCATCTGCATGTTAATAGCTCCCATTATATTCCTTTTCAAGTTTCTTGCAAAAAGCAGTTTTAGATAAATCGTGATGAAATGAATTTAGAAAATTTACCTATCAGTTCACCCTTTTTAAAATGTTAATTAAAAAAAAAAACATTTTTACGAGCCTGCAAGTCCTGAAAATACATATGTGCCATGCCATGTTTTAAGTTCGTTGCTTTTGCTAGAATATTTTCACACAAATCGTGATGAAACCGAGATTTTTTAATTTTCTTTCAGCATTTCAGCCAGTAAAAATTCGAATTTTTGAAGAAGAAAAAAATACCCTCTATTATCGCACTTTACATATTAGAAGTAACCTAGTTACTGATTTAAAGAATTACTAATTCTACAGAAATTTTGATGAAATGTGATTTTCAGAAATGTTTTTTTTTTAATATACTGATCTATTTTACCTCTTTAAAATTCGTATTTTTTAAAAACCCGATTTGGGTTAGCACCCGAATCTTAAACCTAGTCTTCGGGCCAATAAAAAGCATTATTTTTCGGTTATCCTCAGCCTCGGTCACGCTTTTTTGATGATTTTTCTCACAGAAACTGCACCTATTTTTACTTCTGGTCACAAAATGGCTTAAAAATTGTCTAGATACAAAACACGTTGTCCAAAATTTTATATAGAGTCTCGGCAGTGACATATAGTCTAGAATATTAAATAATCTTTTCATCATATATAACATAACTGCGAAATTTAAGCTCAGTCGAAAACACTGTTTAAATGCTATCATGCTCAGACACATCATACACATATTTACTCATTGTAAAAACAAAAAAAACAGACTGGAAATCTGAAAGAAAATCCCGACTCACACACATGCATTCGCACATACGTAGGTAATTGTTGCAGAAATAGGAAAAGCGGGTTCAGGGAACCTCAAAAAGTGAATTGAGTTTATATATTAAAAAAAAACATTTCTTGTCATGATTACAATATTTTTATTACACTACAAAACACATTGTCCAAAATTTTATATAGAGTCTCGGCAGTGACATATAATCCAGAATATTAAATAATCTTTTCATCATATATAACATAACTGCGAAATTTAAGCTCAGTCGAAAACACTGTTTAAATGCTATCATGCTCAGACACATCATACACATATTTACTCATTGTAAAAACATAAAAAAAACAGACTGGAAATCTGAAAGAAAATCCCGACTCACACATATGCATACGCACATATGTAGATAATTGTTGCAGAAATAGGAAAAGCGGGTTCAGGGAACCTCAAAAAGTCAATTGAGTTTATATATAAAAAAAAAAAAACATTTCTTGTCATGATTACAATATTTTTATTACACTATATGTATCTGTAAAGAAAAAATGAAATAATTTTCAATGTTCTCAGTAGATAACTATATTCTACGACTATTTCCAAAATAAATAATGCAAAACAAATTCTAACAAAAGCTCCTCCCCCCGCCTCACTAATTCACGCAATGCGGTCCCCCCTCATTGCGTGAATTAGTGTTATTTAATTACGAAATCTATTCCAAAAATTTTCAGACGTGAAATAAGGTTTTCAATTTTTTTATTTATGGCAAGATATATAACGACCAACAGATAAAGAAACTAATTTATTTAATTTAAATAAAATTTTTATTTTAATTTTTTTATTTAATTTTTCAATTTCTTTTTTCTGCAATTCAAAATGAAAAACAAGATTTATAATAAAGTTTGCCCAGTGGGTGATACAGACCAAATGATAGAGACTATGAACGTCTCCCCACTTATTTCCCAGGACTACACCACTGATGTTAATGCATAAAAATTAGATACTCATTAATTAACATATTAAATAGTAGTAGTAGTACCACTTAGTGTACAAAATACTTAGCATATTAGTAATAGTAATACCATGTTGTAGTATGCACAATACATACCATGGGTATATATTATGAAACAGAGATATCCAAACAAAATATAGTCAAGGTTACACTTACCTTTATTTTCAAACCATTTACAATACAATCACACCATAGGTGTCATTAGACTCGAAATATTGTCTTCTTTGAGAATATAAATGAAAATTTTAAAATAGAGGTCATCTACATATTAAAAATTGTACCAACTTCAATTTTGCAAATGGTAACTCCCACTTTTGACACTTTGTGTTTTTTGGATCAAATCAGCCTGGAAAAATACATATTTTATGTATTTTTGTTAAATCTTCATGGAGTTAGAAGAGGTCAAAATTTGAGAATGCTTATGTTAAATTCACGTGTCAAACTTTATATCTTCCCAAAAAATAATCCTATTAAAAAATTTTGTTTTCAGTGAGATACATTGAATGAATCAAGCATATTCTAGGCCTTTTTTAAACTCAGAAGCATAATTTAAATTATGAAAATTATTAATAAATTCATATTAAAAAAAATTATGAATTATGATCTGCATCAATTTTTATTTTATATAAACAGAATGGGCATTACCCAAAACATGGGTGATGCCCATTACAGTAAGTTTACAGTTTATTCCAATCACTATTTTTCAAGATATAGGAAAATTTTACTTTTCAAAGGTCTAATTGGACCATATTCTGCAGAGTTGAATGGTATTTCCTGTCTGATGGGAATTTAGATAGGAAAGTTCCTGAAGAAGTCTAAATCATATAAAATACTCCCCCCCCTCCCCCTCAGTACTAAGATACATTGGTGCTGATTTATTTATATTCTCAATGCCTAACAAAAATAACAATTTCACTAAGATTTTGTATTTATGGTAGATTGCTTTATTGATAAAATAGTTATAGGGCAGCTGGGAAGAGAATTCAGAGTGAAAAAAAGAAGTTATTTGATATTAGTTGAAACTAAAATATGCAGTAACAAAAGCAATTAACTTTAAAAAAAGTATTTTCATAAGATGTGCTAGAAGTATTTTAATTTTTAAAAGAACAAAGGATTTAGTTACTCTATATGTTTGTATGAAAACATTTTAAAATCCTATTTATATTTGTTGGGAACTTTGAAGGGTTATTTTTAAATTCTAGGATGCATTTTAAAACTATATGATTATTTATTGCTTGTTAATTTTTTTTATGAACTTTTGGGAATGTTACGCTGATGTTCTCTGTAAGGTGATACCTGGGCTTGCAAATATAATTTATTCCAGTTAGCTGAAATCTTCATAAAGCAAAACATTATTTCTCTCCACTCAAAGTACAAACATGGCTGTGTTACTGTAGAGTGTCCATCCTATAAAACATTCATTAACTGAGGTATTCGTAAGCTGAAATATCATTATTCATTTCCTTGTTCTAATGATAGTACATTTATTATCTCTTTGTTGTACGTATTGAGTTTTCTGATGAACAAAGCTAATCAGAAGTTTCTGTGAAAGATTTTAATATTAGATAAAACTTTTTTCCTTTTTTCAATTTCATCTGATTTATTTTTGAGGCATATATTTTTTCATATGTTTATAAAGGTATAATATTTATTTATTTAGGATTTTAGATATCTCTTTTAATCGAATCACCAAAATAGAAAATTTGGATAACCTAACAAACTTGAAGAAATTATTTTTGGTTAATAATAAAATTACCAAAATTGAGAATGTTGGTCATCTAGAAAACCTTGAATTACTTGAACTGGGATCCAATCGTATTAGAGTAAGTTAAAATATTATTTATGCATGAATAATTGTGATATTTATCCAATATAACTATTTTAAAGATAATGTAAACTGTGATTTTTAATTTTATGAATTTGTTAGTAAGGATAAAGTCTTATTGTTATGATGGCATATTCATGCTTTTTGTTGTACAATTGATGATTTTAGGTTTAAGTCCATTCTTAACAAGGTTGGTCAGTCAGATCTCAATTTCCCCTCACTAATGTTAAACATATGGGTATGGCATGCAATCTTATTTTTAAAATATCTCATAAGAAAATTAATAGTTTTAGTTTCTTTTTTTCTGTGTACTCTTTTTTAAAGGTTCTCTCTTTCTCTTTTTTATTTTTATTTTTAGTTGTCAAAATATTTATAAAATATACTAGTTTCTTTTCTCCATTATACTGCCTAGCTTTGAAATAAAAATGAATTCCATTTATAATATATTAAAGAATTTATAATATTCATAATATAATATCATTTATAATATATTATCTGAAGTGTTAAAATCTTATTTGTACAGCTAAGAAAAGCAGACATTCTTTAAGAAGAGTACAAAAATAAGTAAAAAATATTAATTTCCTGAGAATGTATTTAAAAAATAAGAATTCATTCTGCTCCCATAGGTTTAATATTAGCAAGGAAAATTTGAGATCTGAGTGACCAAGCATTGCTGCAGTACCCCAGCATTGCCAAGCTCCCTCAGTGTACACATTCTCTAGTGCCCCCTGGTGTTTTTACAACTACACCACTGGATAAAGTACATACAAATTTATAGCACAACATGATGAAAAATATAAAAATGTAAATTTTGATATTTTTACAAATTTATTAGGGTATAAGTTTATTAGGTCCGTAATATGTGGGTTAATTTGACCCAATTTAATAACGTTTCAAACCAGAAAATTTATTTGATGAATCTTTATTTATTTAATTTCAGATTTCTATGTGGAATGTATTTAATTTCATTTCTTAAAAAAAATTCTGGTGTGAAACGTATTAACCCAAATATTACGGACGATTAGTGAGAACTTGGCACGTCTGCAGCACCCTAATAAATTTGTAAAAATATCAAAACTTACATTTTTATATTTTTCATCATGTTGTGCTATAAATTTGTATGTACTTTATCCAGCGGTGTAATTGTAAAAACATCAGGGGTGCTAGAGAATGTATGCTATAGCTTTATTTGAGAAACAGGCAGTAGCCAGAGTTCCTTGTAAACATTCAGTAAATATACAGTATATACTACGTATACCCTCCACTACTTGTCTGACTTTATCCAATGCTGATATATATTTTTTTGTATTTATCTTGTAATAATGCTCAAACTAGCACTAAACATAACTACACAGTCTTATGCAGTCAATTGCTCTGTTTACTTATGAGGACAGGACTACTAATAAAAGTAGCAAATGCCTGCAGGTAGTCCCGTCCCATATGGTGACATGTTCTGCACATCCTTCCAATATGGCCGGCTCTTCTTTCATAAGCTAGTCAATGCACTGTTCCTGAAGTATGTCTTAATTCATTTGCAGCTTTTTTTGTAACTCTCATGATCTCCTGGCAGTCAGTTCTATGTTTTTTTTTTTCCCCTTTGTACTGCCTAGTTTTGAAATAGAAATGCATTCCATTTATAATATATTATAGAATTCATTTTATAGGAAGAACTCAGTATTTTCAAAAATATAATTTAGTTTGTAGCACCTTCATTATTTTTATTTTACTACAAGCTGCTACTGGTTAAGGGGCATATGTTTGAAAAACTTTTCCAGATTTCTGGGAATTGTGTTTTTTGTACTTCCTGATTTCAGAACTTTTAAATTATAATTGTATAGTAACTGTTAGAGTTGGCTGATTTACGTCACCACAATTTAAATCTTGATTTAAATCAATTGATAAATAAAATCCTTAAATTAAAAAAAAATCTTTTAAATAAAAAATACTTATGTATTGTATAATTGTTTTACATTCTAATCTGATTTTTGATGTGTATGTGTGAAAATTTGCTTTAATTTTTCTTTCTCAAGTAAAGAAATTGCTGGTCAAATCAAATACCTTTCAGGATTTTCTTTTTGAATTTGATGGTATAGATAATATTTCTTTATCCAATTGGTGGAGAAAAAACTGTAATATCAAGGATGATGCATTCAATAAAGATACTGAAAGAGCATTATCCCATATTTTTACAGCTGCTGTTGAAAGAAAGTTTTCTGATTGGATCAGGCAGTTCTTAAAAATAGATCAGGAAATGTAAATGCATCTCAGGTTGTGTTTTTATTTAAAAGACTAAATAAGAACTAAAAGTAATTTTCGAATTTGCAGTTGTAATGTTTTCTTTGCTATTGGTGCTCGGTATTTATTAAAAAAAAAAAAAAAAAAAACACAGAATTTATTTTTAAATGTTACAGGTAAAAAGATAATTTCATTGATGTTTTACTTTTTTTTGGCATTCAAATCAATAAATGTATTTTTATTTATACTTGATTTTGAGATTATTTAAATACTAGTGCTTTAAAAATTGATTTAACAAATACAATTTTGTATATAAATGATGAAGAACATGTTTTGACAAAGAGTAACCCGGAATGCTTGTTAAAATCTTTTTTTTTTTTTTTTTTTTTTTTCCCAAGATGTAAATAATTTTTTCTACCTTTTGATATTAATTGACAGGGTTTTATCAGTCATTGCAGGATGGATAAAAAAGAAAAATAATCATTTTGCCATTTTATGGATTTAATACTTAGATTATCATATGTAAATACTAAAATAATGCATTATAACTGAGCAATTAGTATTTAAAAAAAAAAAAAAAAAAGTTTAAAAAAGTAAAATCTAATTTTTCTTTCAAATTAAAGTTTAATTACAAAAAATTAAGTCAGATTATTATTATTATTATTATTATTATTATTATTATTATTATTTTGCATTAACCAGTATGCTAAAATTCATAATAATAGAACTAAATTATTACTTGTCATATATTTTAGTATATAAATGATCCTGAGTTCAGGATCTGAGTAAGTTAAGCGAGAAATTTAAGAAATCCACCTTTTAGTTTTAAAATTACAGCACAGCCAGAATTAGTTGATTCTAAATAAAAAAAAAAAAAAAAATGTGATGGAAACAGGATTTTATATCTGTCCTCAAATGAGGATGCTGAGCGTTAACCAGTTAAGGTATTGAATGACTATCAAGAATTGTAGGTTTCTAAAACATTTAAACTTTTAATTAGATTTTGCACTTTGTAATCACATAAATCCAAACTTACATAATACATGTGCTGACTAAACAAATCAATAACTAATATTAAAATTAATTACATCTGTTAAATCATACATACACACAGAGTAAATATAACTTTAAGAATGACCATTCATTTTTCCAATCTTCATTAATTTCTCAAAATGTTAAATATCAGCATTCTTACCAACTCAGTAGGTATAAGCATTATGGGTATTTAGTGCTTTGAATTTTTTTAAAAAGAAGTTTTGCTGCCTTTTCCATTCCTAATGGATTTCTTCATTTGGTGTGTACTGAAACTCAAAAACATTCTTTCAATTTCTACTGAAGTAGCTCTTGCATTGCTTAATATTTTTATACTAATGAGTTTTTTTTCTGCTATGCATTCTTTCATAATAGCTGTTGAACAAATATTATCATTCTTCCATTCTCCTTTACTTCCAATTTATTGTTATGTATTAATTTGCAAAAGCAGAATGAAAGAAAAAAAATAAAAGAATCATTCTTTTATCTAGGGAAAAATATTATGTTTGTCGAGCTTATTTTATACTAGCCGCCACTGGCGACCAGTTTGGTCTCCCTTAAATGTATGTTAAACATTGCAACACGTTACATTTATTCATAATTTAATTTTCCCTTAATCCTTCGCCAAATCGGAAGATTCTAATAGACAAATCATGAACTTTTGCGATCATGGTAGCATTTCGCATATTTTTTGGGCACAAATGTCACATACGCACGTTGGCGCGATTCCCCCCTCCCCTCCCCCGCCAATTTGGCGAAAACTTTGTTATGGAAATTGTTGTTTATTTACTTTTATTTTTTATTTTAATTCTATAAATTATTTTTGATATGTATATCAATATTTATTTACAACAAACTATCATTTATTTATTTTTATTCTTTTTTTTAATTATGAGTATTTTTGTTAGCCGGGAGCAGATGATAATTCGCCAAATATCGTTCCCATCACCGTCATTCATACTACAATTAATTTAATTTTAAATTATAAACCTGTCACTCATTTCATTTTAAATACTTAACTTTAATCTAAAATGCTTATATTACATAAATTTAAAATACTTCACACTTTTCATTTAAAAGAGAAAATAAATAAATAAATAAGAAATAATATCATAAATCAAAACATTTGATTTCAAAATCAAAGTATCATTTCTAATTTGTACACGCGATAAATAAAAGCTGTATTAGCGATTTTAAAAATGCTAAAAATCTGATTCATTAAATATTATTACATGAGTTCAATTTACGTCAAGAAAAGGTCCGAAAGTTGAGTTGTATAGCACATAATTATGGTAAACTTTGATTGTCTCACTGGTGCGAATTATTTTTTTGACGCGAGACAGCGGTCCAAAAATTCATTCGCGGAGAATTTGCTTTGCGAATGATTACCTCCATGATTTAATATTTTAAATGTTTACGACGAATCAATCTTTTTTTTGTTTACTTTTATGAATAGAGAATTTGAACTGCGAATCTTTCGACTGAAGTTATTGCAGAATATATACATAATTGAACGCAAGTCATCTCTCAAATATTAATTTATTTTGAACGATCTTTCTTAAAATATAACTTTTATGCAGTTTATTCGAAAAAATAATTTTGAATAAAAATGGCCGCTTGGCATATGAAAAAGCGATGCGGCATCCCGGAACTGTTGAGGACAGTCACATGACTTACAGTTTTATTATAGAGATAAAAGAGCGAATTATTTGATTTCTCAAAGGAAGCTATGACAATATGAATTATAATAGATTTAATAAAATACCAATTTTAAATGAAAGGCCCTTTTCTCTCTTTCATATTATAAAAATGTATAAAAAATCGGATTTATGTAAAAAAAATCAGATTGTTTTAATATTTAAAAAAATAATGATTTTTACCCACCCTGGTTTCAGTGTTAATGATGAAAATATATCATTGTATGTACTATGAGAATAAGGGAAAAGTACCTGAAAAGCTAAACTTAGTGGTGAAAATCCTACTAGATGCTTTTAAAAGAAAATATGTTATTTTTATTATTTTTAATTAAAAGTGTCAGTGTGTGAAAACATTTTTAGAGTTAAATGTTTTAAAAATGGGTTAATAGAGAACTCTGTTTTATAGCAAGCTTTTTTTTTTTTTTTCATAATTTAATTTTTTATGTGCATCATAACTAGCTATATTGATTTTTAATTATTGTTTTTTTATGACTCTCCCATTTTTTTAAAATGTATATGTGTAATAATATACTATGTGTGCTTAAATGACTGTTTTTTAATTGTTTTATTGACAAGTTTCTTCAAAAAGTGCTGTTAATTTCCTGATCTTTACTAGAAAATTTAATTTTTAGAAAGTAGTGTCTCTGTTCATAACACTTTTTTTTTTTCTTTAAATGTATAAATTTTCAGCAATTTCAAGAAGACAAATACCTTTAATTTTCTTTTACATTTGTAGGTAATAGAAAATCTAGAAGGCTTAAGAAAACTGACCAACTTATTTCTGGGTAAGAATAAAATATCTAAGTTGCAGAATTTAGATGCCTTAGAAAGTCTGGAAATACTGAGCTTACAAGTATGATTGGATATTCTTGTTTTGTTGGATGATTGTTTGTTGCTTGTCTTATTTAGCTATTGTATCTATAACACTGATTAAATGTAAAAAAAAAAAAAAACTTACGGATCATAAAAAAACTTCTATTTAACAGACTTCAATTTTATGAAAGTTTCTGTTTAACAAAAATTTCTCTAAAACCTTGATTTTGAAGGAGGGGGATAAAGAAAGAAAATAATTTCTAAGTAACAAACACAAATTTCAATTTAATGAATATTTTTTTCAGACCAAAATCTTGCAATATCTCCCGAAAATTAATCTAAAAAAGAAATGAATAAAACTTTTAAAACAGTTCATGTGAGTTACAATTTTTTAAGTGTTCCCATCCCTTCAAAAATGTGAACAATGATGAACAAAATTACTTTTTTAAAATTGTGTTCAAAGCCAATTTAAGGATTAGTTAATAATGATGTTGTAAACTTCAAAACGTAAAATCTTAAAAAGCATGTTTTTTTTTTTTTAAACATTTAAATAAATAATTAATGTACAATATATATATATAGAAGCATGAAAAAATTGCTTCTATTAAATATTATAATCAAAACAGAACTAAGAAAGATTAATAACTTTTCAACTTAAAAAAAAATATCTAATTGAATTTCCATTTAATGAAGTTTCTGTATTACAAATTTTTTTGTTTGAACCACAAAATTTTGTTACATAGAAGTTCAACTGTATTTCAAAAAGAGTTGTCGATAGGGATATTGTTGAATATGTTCATTCACAAACTACATGGTAATTCACTAACTAAAGAAGTGTCTGAATAAAATTTTTTTTAAGGATCAGAGTTTTTTAATCTGGGTTTATTTAATTCCCATCATTTTATGGCATTGACATTCTTACTTCAAAAGATGCTACATTCACTTCAATGCTCTGGTTTCGATGAGGTTGTTTTTAATGACTAAAAATCTACTTTAATCTGAAAAATTTCTGTCTGCTCATGCTTGGTCCTCTTCTGCAAAAAATAATTATATCTCAAACCAAACCATATCAATGGAAATCCAAAAAATTCTCCCGAATCAGAATCTAGAAATGTCTTAATCCAAGATTTAGGTACTTGGGAATCCTAAGGGAAGGGCACATTATTAAAATTGAATTCTGCATTATTTAAACTAAAAAGTGTATTTCTTATGTGATCTTTGGTAGGTAAAAATATCACTTGATGTTTTATTAATTAGAGCAGTTAAAAACTTTTTTAAAAAGAATTCACTTACATCAGTTTTTTTTAGATATAACTTTGCTGTTAGTTTAATTATCAAGGTATGTATGTTTTTAATTTGATTTATTCAGATTATGGTGTCTAACATCTGTCCATACTTGCCACTACTACCTGATTGCCACCTTCCATTCTCCACGTCTGTTGCAAGGCTATTTATCTTAGGCATTTTATGTGGCAGTCATCCATAGTTAGGTGATATGTCCTGACTACCATGATGCATATTTAAAAACATGTTTTTACTACCAGCTGCATTGTAAAATATAGGGTGTTTATAAAGTCCCGGACCCATTTTGATGTTTAATAACTCATAAAATAATAAAGATAGATTAAAATTAATAACATAAATGGTTAGATAGACTCAAAAAGTTTCATGACCCTTGTCAATGAACTTCCACATGTGCCCCCTTCATCGCACAGAGAATATCAAGTTGATAGTCAATTTCATGCCAGGTAGCGGCAAGCATGTCGGCATCCACAGAGGCTATTGCGGTTGTAATTCTGGCTTTTAAGTCATCAATGTTCGACACTCTCCTCCTGTAAACATTGTCCTTTACAAATCCCTAAAGGAAAAAGTTAAGCGGCGTTATATCAGGTGATCTGGGTGGCCAAGGAATTGGATCTCCTCGCCCAATCCATCTTCCTGGAAAATGGTCATTCAAAGAAGTACGAACGATGGTACCCCAATGAGGTGGTGCACCATCTTGTTAGACATGTTGGAAAACTTCGTATTTCCACAACTAGAAGAGCTTCAGCCACATGTCTTTTTGCAACAAAATGGTGCACCACCTCATTGGGGTACCATCGTTCATACTTCTTTGAATGACCATTTTCCAGGAAGATGGATTGGGCGAGGAGGTCCAATTCCTTGGCCACCCAGATCACCTGATATAACGCCGCTGGACTTTTTCCTTTGGGGATTTGTAAAGGACAATGTTTACAGGAGGAGATTGTCGAACATTGATGACTTAAAAGCCAGAATTACAACCACAATAGCCTCTGTGGATGCCGACATGCTTGCCGCTACCTGGCGTGAAATTGACTATCGACTTGATATTCTCCGTGCGATGAAGGGGGCACATGTGGAAGTTCATTGACAAGGGTCATGAAACTTTTTGAGTCTATCTAACCATTTATGTTATTAATTTTAATCTATCTTTATTATTTTATGAGTTATTAAACATCAAAATGGGTCCGGGACTTTATAAACACCCTGTATTTCTGAATGATTGGTGGCTACCCTCAGTTACAATGTTAATATATATAATTAAGCTAATTTTCCAAATTTAAAATCTTCCATATAAAATAAATTTATTTCTATTTAATTTAAGCCATAAAACTTTCATAAACTCAGCTTATAAAAATCTTATCTAACAGCTAAAAAGCTCCGATATAAATGTTTGGTACATCTATTGCTTGCGATTTTACTTATACACAGGCCAGTTTTTTAAAGCAAGTAAGAGGGAATGGCGAAAAATAATACACTTTTCCTTTTATGCTGTATATTTAAAGAGATTTCATATCCCTAAAAGTTCAATTTTATTCATTGCTCATCAAGCTATGTATTTTTGGGTTTTGATTTTAAAGTCATTAACTTGCAAGGTTTTGAAATCATTGTGTAAAATAATACTACCCAATTATGTACTGTTGGCTCTGAATTATATCGTCACTTTTTAAAACATGAAATATTTAAAAAGTAGTAAATGACCTTCATTTGTTAATTTATATAAGTATTTATAAGTAAGTTATTCAGCTCCCTCGTATAGATATCATATACATATATGCCATATGAATTTTGTTTCAAATTTTTTTTTTTAACAATCAAAGTATGTGTGATAAGTGAATATTTGATGTTTAGTCTCTGTATATGTGTCCATTACACTGAGGTGTACTCTGTATATGAGACCACTGGTGACAGTTTGAAACTACTGGATTGCAATTTTATATTTTAATCTTACAAAACCACAAAGCAATGCTTTTTAAATATATAATTTCAATAATAACTTTTAGATTTTTACATAAAAAATATCAATTATGTATTCAAATAAAGTTTTGAAATTTATTAAAAGTGATACTTTCATATTAACTACATGTCAGAGCTTGAAAAAAAATCAGCAAAGATTTTGTTCCTTACAGCAGCTTTTTTTTATTCTGATTATTTCAGTGTTTAAACACATAGCTTGATTACATATCTATTAAATTTGTTTGTGCTGTATTTATTTATTTATTTATCAAGTGTAATTTTAGCATGGAATATTAGCCAGAAACAAATGCTGAATTATTTATATTGTTTTAAGTGCAAACAGGTTAATCGTCCGTAATTGAGCTGCAGATGATAAAAACACATTTAAAAGAAATTCATGCGTGAAATTATTTTAAAAACCATAAAAAATCAATAAATTGAGATATAGTTTTCCAACAAATTCCATTTTAAAGTATATATTTTTTCCGTATTTGACAGTACAAAAATTAAAATTATGCGATGTTTAGCATTAATTAAATTTGTGAGAAAAAAGAAATGGATTGCTTAGAGTTTTATGTGCTAAATATAAGGATGTTAATATATTACAACTTCTGATGTATCTCTGTAAAAAACTATGCATGATACAGTGACCATTTTTTAAATTTAAAGTGGTACTGGGTATGCTAATTACATATTCAAATTTTATAAGGATTGGCAAGTTTTTATAAAAGTTAAAAGCTTGAAAGAAAGGTGGAAAAAAGCATAAAAAATACACACACATACCAGTTTTTAATCCTGATGAAATATATATAGAACTACCATCAAAATAGGCTTTTTCCAACAAAAGAAGAATTATCAAAATCTGAGCATTCCTTCAAAAGTTATGGATGGAGATACATTAAAAAAATATATACAGTAGGTACCCGTTGTAACTTACCCGGGACATAGCATACTTTCACTCCTAACATACTCAGAGGCTTGGTCCCTACTGATAATTTCTGTAAATAACAGATTATTTCTCCAAATAAATATGTAAGTAGAATGTCATTTTTGTTTCCCTATTAAATTTTGAGAAATGCATAAAATTTCTATTTAAAATGTCTACTGTTGCATTTTTAGGTAGCTTTCATTACAAAAAGTAAAAAGCTACCTATTGCAGCTATTTGGAGGAAAGCAGTTCCAGAAAATTTCGGTATATTTTCACTGATCATAACTTCCAGACCCCAAAACCACCCTCCGTTCAAATGTTGATATATATATATCTGATCTTTGTCATACGATAGCACTTGTATTTATAAAACAATTTGGATGAAGCTAATTATTATGTATATTAGGCTCACCATATGTCAACTGAGTTTGTTGGCCAGCTGGGATGGCCAATAAAGATTTAAAACTAAAAAAAAATTCAAAATTCAAAATTATTTTTTGCTTAAGTGTTAGACCTTGATATGAGAATTCCAGAGCATTTTTTGTTTTGCCTCTATCTTAAAAGATGGCTGAGATATTACAGTTTAAAATTCTAGGGTGGCTGATATTTTGAAACAAACCAACAGATTAAAACAAATCAGGGATTAATTTAGGAGTTTTAATGAACAGGATTTTTCACAAATTATTATCTTTCATTGGTGTAATCATTTTCACAATCATATACATAAAACTATAGTCACATGCGTTAGTGTCAAATTTTCGCCAAACTTGGCTACGCCCTGCGAAGTATCACCAAATTTGGTGACAAAAAATAAGTATCCATAAATGAAGCCAACTTGGCTGTAGTTGACTAATTTGGTGAATTTCTTATTAAATTTCAGTATTAACGAATCTTCTGTAATCCGATTCTTTGCGTTTTAGCTTGCTGCTTTCGAGTAACATTAGCTAAAATTATAAAACGAAGGTATAGAAAAGCTACCTTTTCCTCCCAGTATAGGCTGGAAGGACTTTTGATACTATGTGCCTTCTCATTTACATTATGTACTGCATTTTATTGGTATATATTGCTTATAACGTACCACATTTACTTGTCCCATGACAGTCTATTATAACCAGTGTGTACTGTATATTAATTAGTATAGCTTTGCATTTGTGTCAATGATTTTATTATGAATGCCATTCTTACATTTAACAGCCAATAATATTTAGAATGAATTTTTTTTGTGTGTTTTAGAGCAATAGGATTATAAAAGTTAGCGGTTTGGAAAATTGCCGTAATCTGGAACACTTGTACCTGAGTCACAATGGAATATCAGAAATAGAAGGTCTTGAAAATAATGTAAGAATTTATTTCTTTTGAATTTAAGATTTACTCTTTAAAGCAGTTATTCTCAATCCTTTAACTTTTTTCTTCTTATATCCATTTTAGCTTTACTTTCCCTTTTTTTAAAGCTCCTTTCAATACTGCTATAAAAAGGTATCTAATCCAAAGTAGTGATGAGCATAACAATTATTTTGATTATTTGAATGATTCATTCGAATAATCAAAATAATCGTCATGCCCATCACTAATCCAAAGTATAATTAATATTACAATGGATAATATGCAAGTAATATGTTTGATTAACTATGATTATTTATATCTGTAGGTAGCCTATCTGTCTCTCTCTTCCTTTCCTCTCTTTGATTATGTAATGTTTTTGCTTTCAGTTGAAAGTGGAAATGTAGAATTTGTTTGATAATTCCCGTCTCTCTCTTCCTTTCCTCTCTTTGATTACGTAATGTTTTTGCTTTCAGTTGAAAGTGGAAATGTAGAATTTGTTTGATAATTCCCGTCTCTCTCTTCCTTTCCTCTCTTTGATTACGTAATGTTTTTGCTTTCAGTTGAAAGTGGAAATGTAGAATTTGTTTGATAAAAGCCCGTGTAAATATATACTCTAATTGGGGCTTTTGCCTCATAATAATGTTTATTGAAATGCTGCATGTCTATAGTGTAAATAAACTGTTATTTGTTAAAATTGCAGCATTAATTAGTTTCTAATGTCACACTAGCTGATGTAATTAAGAGAATTTGAATGTCAAATAAATGAATTATTTTGTGGATATGATATTAAGATATTCAAACTATCTAAATTACAGTACTAATTTTGTTTGTACCGACAAAATTTTAAGAAAGTAATTTCTATTTAGTATAACGTCAAACTTAAGAACTGTATTTTATCCAAAAACATTCATTCGAGATTTAATCCTCCAAGAGCTCTTCATCCTGGTGGCCTATGGCAGGCAGGAGTAAAATCTATGAAGGAACATCTAGAAAAAGCTGTGTAGGGAAGCAAGTTTTGACATGTGAAGACTTTACTTTGTCAAGTTTAAGGGTGCCTAAATTCAAGGCCAATAACTTCTGTTTCGGAGGATCTCAATGACATTAGCACTCTCACTCCCAGACATTTTTTGGTGGGAACTCCTTTAACAGCTCTCACATAATAAGATTTAACCCATAAAAAATAACTTCTAAAAAGATGGCAATTAACACAACAATTGTATCAATCATTATGGAAACTTTGGTCAAAAAAATGTTTGTGTGATTCACAACAATGATACAAGTCCAAAAAAGACGAAAATTAATGACCTACTATTCAGTTAGAAAAGAAAATTTGTTTCCTCTTTACTGGAAACTTGATAGAGTAATAGAAGTGTATCCTGGTGGAGACAGAAAAATTCGTGTTGTGAAACTAAAAACTGTAAATGGTGAACTTGAACAACCTTTAACAAAATTTTAAACATTGCCTATTAACAATAATGATTGATTTTAAAATTTTTATTTTTTTATAACTCTTTTAGAAATTTCAACTGTTAAATATACATACTAGTTTCTTTTCTTTTAATTATTATATTTAAAGATTTATTCTAGAGAGATTAAAATAAAATGTAAGTAAAAACATAAATACCTTACAGTGGTAAGTTTAAAGTTGTAATTCCTTTTCAATGTTATGTGTTTTATTACTCATTTGTTATGGAACCGTATTATTTCATTTGCTATTGAATTGTATTATTTACAGACTTATTGAACTATATTATGTAATGTATGTTTTATGTAAGTTTGATAGTATTATTCATTGAGGTGGGAAGGGGGAGAAGAAGTTTGACTTTCTATGATTATTTGTATCTATTAGTAAGTAGTACAGTCAACTCCCTCTAATCTGCAACTCTATAATCTGCAAACGCCTATAATCCGCACACTGTTTCAGATGTAAACAATGAAAATTGGGTTACCATTAACTGTGCGAGAGAAATTCAGGAATGGTGGCAATTTGATTGATTATCAGTAGACAGTCCCCTCCTCCCTAAATTTTTGTAATTCAATGAAGTATAACTTTATTTTTCACATTGAAAAAAAAAAAAAAGTAAAAAATCAAGAGACTTTTTTCTTGCCTATTACATGTTGTAACAATAAAAAAGCGTGGCTTGACCCAGCAAATTTTCACATAATGGTTTGGAAAACATTTTATAAATGAAGACTACATGCATTGTAGTACAAAGGTCTGTAAAATATTATTGCTCTTAGATTATTGTGCCAAAAGTATTACAAAACGGCAATGTATCTACATTACTTTTACCCTCAAATACAAATTCTCTTATTCAGTCAATAGATGAGGGAATTATTCGTAGCATGAAATGCCAATACAAAATGGAATTTATGCACAAAATTATAACCTCTGATTTATCGGCTAATATGGAGGAGTATAGAAGGCAATTTACAATTAAGGGCTGTATATTTATTTCTCTTGGCTGATGCATGAGTCTCTGTATACAAAAACACTTAAGTAGGTGCAAAGCAAAATTTGTGGCCAGCATCTTTATAGACAGTAATGGTGATGATGTTGACTTAGGTGGCTTCAGTTTGGTTAGTACTAAACAGAAATCTGCAGAAAAATTCACTAACTTTTGTGCCGGATTTCTTGAATGGAGAAAATATAATTGGATAAATATCCTCCCAAGATGAAGCTGCAATAAAGAGGGTTTCACAAATGACATTATGAGTACTCTACATTATGAGTATTGAGTACTATGTTAAACTCTCCTGAAAATAGGATAATTCTGACACAGAGTATGATGATGAAGGTGAGAAAGTAACTCTTGAGCAGGTCTTGGATATAGGTTATAAATATCTAGATTTTCTTCAAAAAAGAGTTTTGTCTCAGAACAAGAAATAATGACAAAAGAGAAAAAATATTAGACTAAAAGTCAAAAGTTTTCAAACAAATGACAATTAATACTATGTTTGAAAATTGTAAAAACAAACAAAAGAAAATGCAAAATAAAATTTAAAGAAAATTTTCCTTAAACATAATAGGATTTTTAATTAAATAATCCAATGTTTTATAATATCTTGCCTTTTTACCAACTAATTTATTCATTAATAATTAATTTACTGAAAAATTGCATGAGAAAAAAATGTAAACAAAGCAATGACCTATAATCCGCAAAATTCTATAATCTGCACAACCTTTGGTCCCAAGCTGTGCGGATTAGAGGGAGTTGACTGTACTATCTAATCTCTCTCGTCCTTTTCCGTCTTTTATAACATAATGTTTTTGTTTTAACTTGAAGTTGGAATGTAGAATGTGTTCGGGAATCGTGGCTTTTGCTGTGTAATAATATTTATTAAAATTCTGCATGTATATACAGTGAAACCACAATTTAATGTTATTCAAGGGACCATAAAAAAATGACGCTATATATAGAAAAACATTAAATCAGGGTAAGACAAAAACAAAATACTGAGCATAAAATAAAGGCTAATTTGGCATTATAACTTTTATTTCTTCATTTACAATGGTTTAGACATCAGTCTTCTAAATCATGCTTTAAAAAAATTGGTTATTTTACTTGTGTCCTTTTTTTAGCAGCAACATTACAAATCGCATTTCTAGCATATTTGAGATTTTGTAAATCTTTCTCTTCGTCTTCACTATTTTCAAAATTTGAATGGCTTCTGTCGCAGAAGGAATTCCATGTTTCTCATTGTCATCTTCATCATTATCCGAACTATCCAATTTTGAGTCTATGAAAGTACTTACTGTCGGAATGTCTTATGTCATGACATTTGAATTGCAAGCTAGATAATACTCGTGATGTATATCTGAGGAAACAGAAAACATGCCCACTTCATTAGAATCTTCATTTTTTCTATCCCTGTCAATGGTGGCTCATGGGTTATTTAATCACAATATACAAATTATGAAATTAAAATCTGCAGGCCCGATCTAACATACATGTTAAAATACATTTGTTTTATCACAATTTTAAAATACATAAAGCATAAGAAATAAACAAGTACTCACAAGTGGTAAAATTTTAACATTTTACTTTCTACAAAAAGAAGTACAGTCGGCAAAAAAAAAAAAAAAAAATAAATAAAATAAAATAAAATAAAATAAAATAAAAAATAATAAATTACAAAAAAATAGAGAATAGTCCATGCATATTGTCGCACATAAAACAAAAATAGTCATTTGCTTGGGAATTATGTTTTCTTTCAACTTATGTTTAAAAAAAAAATAAGCTAAGGGGAAAAATTGACTTTAACTTCATCTTGAAATTGTAACAAACTTTAAAATTTCATTACAAATACCTTATAGCAGTGCCTAGCTACTCTCTTTATAAGGGTAATCGAGAAAAATGGATTGTTCAGTTTTTGTTGTGAACGTGTTGTCTGGTTTTTAACACTTGTACATGAATGACCCTATTCTGTCTTTTTTTTTTTTTTTGCTTTTGCAAGCATGATTGGCAATGTGTTCTCCTTTTAGTTTTGTACAGTCTGAGAATCGACTCCAGCAGACTCACCGCGAATTTACTTGGAGTAAAATTGTGCCTCTTTTTAAAGAGGTCTACCCACCCATTTGAAGCTGTAAATCCTTGAATTTCCAGTTTAGAAGCAGTTTCTATTGCTTGCTCTTTCAAAATGGGGCCATTTATAGGAATGTTTGTTGCATAAGCTTCACTGAACCATTGAAAAAAGAAATTTTTCAATTTCTCAAACAGTGATAATTTCACATTTTTTCCTTTTTTTTAGCTATTTTTTTCAAATTTTGCTTCATTAAATCTGTTTGCTTTTAAAATTGTTTACGTAGTTAAATATGTAATTTCAATCAAATTAGTAAAATCAGTTCTACTGACAGCTGATATTAATCTTTGGTTTTCCTGATGATTTCTGCTTTTTCCGGCAAAGAAATCCCCTTTTTTTTTTACATCTTATTTTTACCATATAAAATTAACGAAATTTATTTAACAAATGCTATGAACTCTGGTCTACTACAGAAAGCAAAAACTAGTTATTAATAGCTGGGAAGTACTGCTCATGAGTAACCAATCACAGTGATCCAGCAGAGAGGATGTGCCGAAAAGCAAAAATTCCTTTCCGTGCTTTGAACTCAAGCTTCTCATTTTCTGAGCATGCACTAAGGATTTTTTGTCAGAACTTTCCATAGAAGACAATTTTTTAAACATATCAGCATAAAAAGCAATAAAGAAATGTAACAATTAAAAATATAAAATACTAAAAAACAAAAGCATTTTTCAACAAAGAATTGAAACAGTAATCTATCTTTTTCATCTGGTAGTCTCTGCTCTCCATGAACCCTCATTTAAAATAGATTTTAAACACATGAACACAAAAAGAAAAAACTAACTAAAAATTGACTTCCATGGGGAGTTCAGGAGAGACGAAAAATTCTTAGTTCCTGTTTCTTTTAGTGTTTTTATTATTAATAAACATGAAAGAAATATAATAATTTTATGTTGTATTCTTTGTTTGTTTTAATTCCATATACCTTGTACATTTTTATATAATTTGTCATTTATATTTTATTTTTGTTTAAAATATTTTTTTTTTTCTACAGACTAAATTGAAAACTCTTGATATGACAGCGAATAAAGTTAAGAGAATAGCCAATGTTGAGCATCTAAAGGAATTGGAAGAATTTTGGGTGAGGTGTTTTCTTAGTTATAGAACTATATGTCTTATCCAAATTATTTTGATTATCGTAGATTTATTGTACCTGTGTAATTTAAGAAAAAGTTAGAAATTGCATTGTGTTATATAAGATACGTCAACTGTCTAATTACCAATGATGGCGTGATCATATGCAAATTAACTGCATTAATTTAAAATACTACGAAATATTTCAAAAATTAGACAAAAGATTTAAAAAATCTATAATGTTCTAAAAGATTGTAAGATCATTAAAAAAGTAGGTTGAGGCAGCCCTATAATGTTTATTTTTGATAATTTGTTGGAATGGCAATGTCTCCTGTTAAAATAAATTTTAATCAGGAAATTTTATTTCTGGTTATAAAATATTGTTTGTTATATATTCATGTGGGATAGTGATTATAAGTAACCTCTAATTCTAGTTTTGGATTTTTAAATAGATTTTTAAAATAACATTCCATAAAAAAAAAAAATAATAATAATAAAGCATAAATCCCTGTAGGTGTAAGGTTGTTTTTACCAGTACATGATTTTTTACTACTTGTGATTGTTCCATGTTTGTTTCCTGATTTCAATTTAATTCCTAAAATCCTTATTACTATTGTGAAAGACTAGGAATATTGTCCTGGATTTTTTTGGAAAACTTCTTTGAAAAAATTTTAAAAAGTCAGGGATTTTAATTTTTTTTTTTTCCCATTTGAGTATGAACCTTGTTAAATGTTCTAAAACAGCCGTTATAAGGCTTTACTTAATCTTAAAACTAGATGCTAAGCTAAAGGAATTGATCAGAGATTGGAGGAAAGTATTGTCAGCTAGTAATAATAGATAATTTTTTTGATTAGTAATGATAAATCTTTTAATAAATTAAATATTGAATCAGTTATGCAACAAAGTATTACACACGATTGTCTGGAAAATATCTATATTCAAATTCCAATGCTGAATTATTAAAATTAATGCATAGACCTTAACTATTGAAACATCATAAAGAATAGTAATTGAGATGAGCAAAAATATAATGTCTTGGTATAAAAAAATATATATATAAATAAGTACTGCTCTCTAATGGAAAGAAATTAAACCTCGATGGACTTGATATTGTCTAACTTTATTGGCAGGAATTAAAACAAGAACCAAAAAACTTCAACTGCCAAATGGGTAGCAACTCTGTTCTTGTGTGGGAACATTTTGATATGCAATAAAAATATGATCTGCAGCAGCTGAATGAATTCTTAAAACTGTCTAGGAATGTTATATAAACATTCTTTTTTTCCTTTTGGTGCTTTATTAGATGGATTTCAATAGAAATTTAAACAGGATGTTTCATGTCCTGCAATATTCAACTCAAAAATGAGGTAGAGAAATTAAAGATTTAGATTGGCGAAGTCCAGATGAACTCTATAGAAAATCTGGGGTATCTTGAGCCAAAGGGTATATACAAATAAATGACTTTCACAAATAAGCATAAACATTTTAAATGAATGAGGAAATGATATATTATCAGTAAAATTCATTTTTTTTCTGAGAAAGACTGAAATTATGCATGAAAATGGTAGTACTATTACATATTAGTTTTTATATAACTTTGTTGGAGATTTTGCTAACAGTTGTATTTCTTTATTTCCATTTTAAAAGGTGATTAAATTTCACTTTATGTAATTTACCAAATTTAATTTTGAGGTACAATAACACATGGGCTGATAAGTTCCCGGTCTGGCACACAGATGGCGTTGCAATCGCCGAACCGATGTTTTTTTTTAGTAAATACTAACCTTTAAAATGTAGTAGAAAAAATGCCATGACGATTCGCTGTGTGGATAAAACGTTAGAGTGGTTTTAGTTGAACGACTTTGTTGATAAACAAAAAAATGGACAACAAGAATTTCAAGAATTGTTATTTGATGGGGAAAAAATACCGTTCAAACAAAATCTTGGCTAGATAAGCGTTATCCGGACACTGCACCAGGTAAATCAACCATTATTGCTGAATTTAAACGTGGTCGTACGGACACCAGTGATGCACCACACAAAAAAGGTGGTTACTCCGGAAAACATAAAAAAAGTCCACAAAATCGTTTTGGGGAACCGTAAAGTGAAGTTGCAGGAGATAGCTCAGACTCTGAAGATATCCAAGGAACGTGTAGGTTTTATTTTGAATGAACATTTGTCTATGAAAAAGCTGTTGTCAAAGTGGCTGCCGCGCGTGTTGACTTTTGACCAAAAACAACAACGAGTTCTGAGCACTGTTTGGAGCTTTTTCGTTATAAAATTATGTTATTTATTATTAAATTATTATTATTAATCATTTATTAAATTATTATTATAAAATTATTATTATTAAATTATTTTTAAAATTATTATTATTAAATTATTATTATAAAATGTATTATTTTTAAATTATTATTATTATTATTAAATTATTATTATTTATTATTAAAGTTATGTTATTTATTAAAGTTATAAAGTCATCAAGTTATAAAGCTTTGTTAAAAAGTTGTGTTTTCTTTATTAGACCGGGAACTTATCAGCCCATGTGTTATTATAGTTTAAATTAGAATATTTTACTCATGAATGTAGGAAGGTAATGTGACTTAATTGCTTTCTTAACACACTGTCATAAATATGTTAAAATTTAGTTTTACAATATACAATCTAAAGCTATAAAATATAGTTCTCATATCTTTTGATGAAATTAAATATGATTATTTTTTATTTAATTTGTATAATCTTTTGAAATATCTACCTTTTTTTTTCTTTTTGGTATTGAATTCCTTGTTTGATTCTTAGTGTGTTTTTATGATTGAAAAATATAGAAAATGTTCATCCAAATATATTTTATTTAATATCTTTTTTACATTTTGCTAATTCCTTACGAATTAAAAAAAAAGAAAGTCTTGGTTAACATCCTGAAATAGGATCCCTGGCGAAGATTACTCTTCGCCTAATTGAAAAATAAAATTACGTAACAGTTTTCTCTGATTGTGTGTTTTTTGTTTTTACCCTGATGACGAATGTGATTGCATTTGAAAGTACTTGGTTTTGAATATATTTTGCATCAATTAAATACCTTTATGTAATGTATCTTGTATATGAATTTCAATACTGATGTAGTGCGTCTTTAAAAATTATTTTCCTAAATTTTAAATATTTTTAAAGGATTTTCTTTTTTTCTTTCTCTCTCTCTTTTTCTTTCTCTTTCTCTTTTTCTTTCTCTCTCTTTTTTTCTTTCTCTCTCTTTTTTTCTTTCTCTCTCTCTTTTTTAATGCCTTGCACCTTTTAAAATTAACAGGAACTTTTTGTTAATCTATTATTGAATAATAAGCTTTAAGTCAGTATTACTAATATTTATTATGCTACATTAAATAACTCACTTATATTTAAAAAATGTTATTATTAAATGATACTTTCTTCAAAAATTCCTTTGTCATTCTTCTTCTAATTTTCTTTCTTTTCTTTTTTTTTTTTTTTTCAGTTTAATGATAATGAAATTGATTCTTGGGAGTGCCTAGAGGTCCTGAAGGAGTTCAAGCAGCTGGAAACAGTCTATTTTGAGAACAACCCTATTGCTAAAGATCCCATGTACAGGAAGAAAATCATGTTATTGATTCCGTGGATCAAACAGATCGATGCAACTATGGCTGTACATTCTCAGTAGAGGCTGTTCTAATGGATTTATTCTAACAGATTTCTGCATGGAATGTGATAACATTTTTACAGTTTATATCTTTTTAGAATTTGTATTATTATAAACAACTATCAGTCTTTGATTTTTGTGGGACGGTTTTGAAGCAAGCAATCTTTTGAATTTTTTCTGTTGTTAATTTTTTTCTCTCTGTTTTTCTTTTTACTTTAAGTATATAAGATGTTTCAATATAGTTAATTGAAATAGGTTTGTAAATAAAACAGGGGGGAAAAAATATCAGATCAAGTAATACTCAATGCTAAATATTTACTGAATCTTTTGTTATGAAATTGTTATTGATAACTATAAATTCTGTTCTGCTACTAGTCTTTTTTTTTTATTATTATTGTGTGTGTTTGTGTGGTTTTTAATTGGTTTGCAACAAATCCTCCTCACAAAAATCAAGAATTGACTATAGATATTATACATACTATTATTATATAGTATATATTTATACTATAGGAAACATAAACAAAATCTGTGTAGATGCACTGCTGCATCTTTTTTTTTTTGTATATATTTTTATGCAGAATCTTATTTCTTTTTAAGCTTCACACTTTATTCTGTATTTGAAGCTATTTTTCATGGCTCGGAAGTTTGTATCTTGTTATTGCAATGTATTATTATCTTTCAGATTAACTAATAAAATTTGACTCAATTTTTTTTAATCCTTTGTTTATCTTGTTTTGATTTTGCTGGAACTGGAATTGGTGCAAAAAGGGAATTGAAACACACCTTGTTTGTATAAAAATGTATTGATTATTTACAATTTTTTTGACATAATTATTTTTAACTAGTGTAAATGCCCGTCCTAGGATGGTGGGTAGAAATCATGGTTTTCACTTAAAATTTTAAATAATTGATAAAAATATTCATATGTATATACATATTCATATAAATCAACAATAAGGAAAACTGGCATGAAACGTTAAGTTGAGGGCCTGGTTAATGCATAGACCTCTGTGATTTTAACAACAAATTTGTAATCTGATATAAATAAGATGAGGGGAAATTGCAGATGTATCTTAATTAGTAAAAGGAAACAGATGTATATTGAATGCAATATCAGTACAATTAGTTTTTATTGGCTAACTTGTTCTCTAAGAAATATAAACAGATTCATACTATTCATCAACAATAAGGAAAACTTACCTGAAATTTTAAGTTCAGATCCTCTTGAGTTTTAACAAAAAAAATTTAATCTTGTGTAAATAAGATGACAGAACAGAAAAAAAAATTGCAAATCTGTGGGTTTTCTGGTGCCCCTCTTGCTGGCAGAAGGGTTAAAACCCAAGGTAATATTGTAGATAATTAGTGGAAAAGAGTAAATGGAGTGGAAAAGAGTAAATTCTTGAAAATAGCGCAATAAACCAATTTGATGAGCATGCAATCTAAAAATTGTAATTAAGATGTGTAAAATGTTTTACTTACATAAGTCTTCAATAAAGATGCGAGGAATTCCATATATATACTTTTATTTGGCAAAAAGAACATTACTTGCTGTTCCAGAAAAATAATAAAGACAGGGTTGTAGAATTAAAGTGACTTGAACATAGCACCATCAATGACTTTTAAACCTTATAGAAAAACGTAGAGCCATTACATATCAACATACCATATTCACTGCAAAAATTCGTCCAAAGAGGAGGAAAATACGCCTCAAACTTGATTAAATCCATCAGGAAAGCAGCTAGACACTTCATCTTACCACACAGACCTCACAGATACCAAAAGTGAAATCGCTGTCCCTTTTAAACTGGAACGAAAACCTATCGGCCAATCAGGAACGACCATGCGATTTGCATAAGTTGAAAAATAATTAACATTTTTACTTTCATTTACATAAAAATTTATTAAATATTATCAAGAAGTTAGAAAACTACTTTAAGTATAAAAATGACTTTAAAAAGGGCCTTTTACTTACTAATTGTATTTAAACAACATTTTTAACTTCAAGAAAAATAAATGCGAGCGAATGCGATCGCAAGCAAAAATGCCGAATACGATCCATGACCGAGAAGCGGCGCAAAACAGCTCAACCGAGCCGATGCGGAAGAGAAAATGTAAACAAATGCCGTAACAACAGCTGGCAGGAGGGAAAAAAAAAACTAAGAACAGTAGCTAAATTAAAGTCACTTTTACATTATAATTAAATGAAACAAAAAAAAAATGCTTGGGAAATATTTCCCCACAAAATCGTTCGTAATTAGTAAAAGGAAACAGATATAGATATAGTTCTCATTTGGGTACAGATGTCACAGACGCACCGCGGTATCTCTTTAGTGCCAAAATGGTGATTTTATGCCTGGGCAACCCAGTGCTTTTGTCCAGATTGCAACCCAGTAGAACAAATTACGTGTATTTTATATTAAATTAAACATTATGTGTTTTATAATAAATTAATCATAGTGTGATAAAATAATTTGTGTGTGTGTTTATAATAAAATTTGTGGGATTTTTATAATAAAATTGTGTGTTTATTATAGTAAAATGAACTGTTTCATAATAAAATGAAACTAACATGCTTTTTTCGCAAGCTAGACCTAACACATACCCGAAAACGGGGTTTTCTTGCCAAAATGGCACAAAACAAAAATCTCATTAATCCCTCTGCATCTGTAACATCTGTTCCCTAATTTACATTTTATTATGAAGTTTTAAATTTGCTATGGTACATCAGCCAGAAACAAACACTGAACTATTTATATTGTTTTAAGTGCAAACACGTTATTATTCTGCAATCGTTTCAAGCTTTTTTTTACTATAACACTACTCTTAATAATTTTATTTTTTCTGAATTCTTTATTAAAATATTAATTCAGCATGTGTATATATATATATATATATATACATATATATATTTTAAAGCAATCGCTAACATGTAATCAGGGTATACAATCAAAATGAATTAATCAATAAAGGCTCCAATTCTAATTTTTATAATTTAACAATTGAAAAATCAGCGAAATTTACATTATGTTCACACAATCATATCATTTTTTTTTTTTTTAGTTTTATCAACATAAATTACATTTTAAGCTAAGGATAATGTCATTTTCACCTGCACAAACTTTTCACACATACTATATATACATACTTTTATGCTTAATCACCATGAATTCAAATAAAAATATATTTTCTATTTTAATTGTAATAAAAAAATGGCATCAATAAAGTTATAATGCATACAGGTAAAATAAACCCAATAGATGTTATTCTCATGATGTCACAGTAAATATGAATTTTTATTCCCTTATAAAAACAAAGTACCATGTGCAGAAATATTTTTACCAAAATTTAACTTGCAAATTAAAAAATATGTTCAAAAAGCCACACGTCTGAATATTTTTATTTCTCTTTTCTCTGCAACAATGGAAGTAATCCAATGTTTCCCATCCATTGTTTGCATGAGTTCATACCGGAATCAACACACTGTGTTTTATTATATTTAGATGTTAAAGTAAAATTGAATTCTGCTTTGCTTGAATTTTCTTGTATTATACTTTTTATAGCATATCTTACCACTAGTTAACTTGGGATCACTTGTAAATACCAAAATCCTAAGTGCATTTGAAGCTGTGCTTTAACAACAAAAATAATATGTGTACAGAGAAATTAACTGTGCCATTTTTGAATAAAATTTTGTTCAATTAAAAATTGCATAACCTGTGCTGAAAAGGATTTCAAGCAATTATAGTTGATAATTAATATAATCCCATTATTTTGGATTGACCACTAGATGTATAAAAAAATACAGCTTATTGCCACATCACATAACATATTAAAAATTAGTTCAGCTGGAAAATTCATAATATTAAAAATGTATAATTATCTAAAGATGATAATGTATCTGGTATCCGAATGACTTCATATCAGATATATTAGCATAGGGCAATATTTTTCAACCTTTCCTAAACTTACACAGCACACTAAAGTTATGCTGAGGAAAAATCACACAAAAGGATTGTATACTTTTTACATACTATCTTTTAACTTGCATTTATGTATGTATGTGGCAGTCAAATCTTGATACCCATTCTTCACCCAGTTTTTGTTGACACAGAGCTTTAGAATTTGGAATATATATGTATTCCTGACGGCAATACATGAATTGGACATTGATTTTTTAAAATACGATCTCTAAGGAGGGGAGGGGGGGGGGTCAACGTCCACCCAAAATTTGCATTTTCTCCCATAGAAATAACGTTAAGATAGTTTAATTGAAAAAAATAGCTCCATTGTTGTAACATTCATCCATTTTCATCACATTGTTGCCTGCATCATTATGACGTCAGCATTGAGCAATACACACATTTGTGTTTTATAATATAAATTGACTTTTTTGTAAATTTTAATGAAAGTATGTATTTAATTTTTTTTACATTTGATTAATTTTTATTTTATTTTATTGCACAAAAAACACAATGTTATATCAGAGCTGAAAGGGAAAGGCAAAATAATTTCTAACTTCTAATAAAAAGAATGTTAAATTTCTTAAACTTGTATTTTTACATTTCTCTTTAAAATACATTAACATTTAAAGGGATATCTGAACTTGATCTTTTTAATAAGAATACTTTCTATTAAGATAGAATTTTTGAATAAGTGTATCCTTACATAAACGATCATTTTTACTACATTTTTTATTGTAACCCAATTATGACTCCAGGAGGCAAAAGAATTAAATTTATCTGAACATTTGAGACCATTTTTGATATTTCCTTATAAAGTGTATACAAACTGAGAAATAAATAAACATGTAAATAATGCAATTTTATGACACTATACCTCATTTCAAAGAAAACCCTATACAGTAGACTCCCTTAAATCGGCATAGCTTGGGACCAGAGGTTGTGCAGATTTTAGAATTTTGCGGATTTCTGATCACTGTTATGTTTACATTTTTAAAGCAGTAATTTGAATGTAATAATGCACTCGAAATTATAATGAATGCTTACAATAAAGTAAAATATTTAAAAAAATAAATAAAATAATAAAAATTAAAAAAAGAATTAAAAATGTTTAAAATATTAAAAGTAAATATCAAATAAATAATTAATAATGCATAACTAAATAGACATAATAATGATGAGATATTTTTTTTCTTGAATTATTCAGTGAAACTCTCATTATAAAGGTACACTAATAATTCACATCAATATCTTTACCACTGATATCAGCTAAATCTTTATTTTTTTCGGAAATAAATTTATACTTCCTTCATGAGAAAACATGAGTTCAATCATACTAACCAGAATTACATATTAAAATGTGTACAAAATGATATAAAAATTGGGGAAAAAAAAAAACTTGAATTTTTTACTTGTACTTTAACTATAAGTTTCATTGTTTACATCTGAAACAATGTGTGGATTTTAGGGTCGCAGATTTGAGGGAGTCTATCTAATGTAATATTGAATGTAATGCTGGATTTTAAGGTATTGATACTTCTGTTAATTTTTTTAATTTTGATACCTTGACTGAAAATTTTTGTGGCTCACCTGAAGTCCTTACACAGCACCCAAGTTGAGAATCACTGGTATAGGAGAACATAGTAAAAGGTATATCAATAACATATGAAGCATTTAGAATCAAAGAAGATTGAATCCATAAAACATTATCCAGAGTTTTTTGGAGGTAAAGTTAATGAGTTAACAAACTAACACCATTATTTGCATACCACCATAAGCAAATTAACACCATAATTTGCTAACATTTTCGACCTAGGACTTTGTTTTTTAGGATACTGAAAAAATTAATGTTTATAGAGCAAGAAGTCATCTCAAGCACATTTGAACGAGAAAAATAAGCTTGATTCACTTTGGTTCTGAACATCTCAAATATTGACAATTTTAAAGTATCCAGATTCTTTGTGTGGTCCTTTAAAATAACTATCAATGTTACATGCACCATTTTTCATAAGGAACATGCTGCAATAAGCCTCAACAACACATAGAAATGTATTTCAAATAGTATGTCATTAAAATATATTTCAACAAATACTATTGTAAACCATAATCTATCCAAATTATTTTGTGTGATTATATAAAAGGACTAAAAATGCTATTTAAAATAGGTGAATTGAACTTTGTGCCGTTATATTTAAAAATAAATGATCAATGTCAAATAGCACAAATAAAAATATATGAAATGGCAAACCACTGTTTCGGAGCCCCTAAAGATCCATCATCAGTGCCAAATTTAAAAGATTAAACCCGATACAAAAGTTTGAGCCATGTAAATATGCTTGCATTTCCGCATGTGCCCAAGATTGAATCAAATCATTCAATCTTGATCGCGTGCGGAAACGCAAGCATATTTACATGGCTTAAACTTTTGAATCGGTTTTAATCTTTTAAATTTCGCACTGATGATGGCGATTTAGGGGCTCCGAAATAGCTGTTTGCCATTTTATATATTTTTATTTGTGCTATTTTATGTTAATCATTTATTTTTTACTATAAATGCTATTCAGGCCATTTTCAACAAGAACTATCATGCACTGAGCCTTAATATTTTGAAACTTTCCAAGCATATTTACAAAACTACTTAGACAGATGGACAAGCTGAAATTATAAACACTTTTTGCTATGTTGGAAAGTAATAAAAATTGATAGATCCAACAGTAGCTCGTATTGCTATGCTAGTAACAAGCG
Organism: Maratus michaelseni; assembly: GCA_963931845.1. Classification (NCBI taxonomy): domain Eukaryota; kingdom Metazoa; phylum Arthropoda; class Arachnida; order Araneae; family Salticidae; genus Maratus; species Maratus michaelseni. The sequence continues at coordinate 299,049,778 of OZ007595.1, forward strand.
AGAATGAGTTTTCTGTTTTCACAACGCAAACCTTGTTATAGAATTATATTATTATATTTTAACAAAACTTGTTTTTATAACATAAAGCAACAGTCAGAGTGATATTACAGAAAATAATGGGAAAGTAAAGATATTAAATTAATCTGCTACAAATGTATTCAGTTTTTTTTTTCATGAAAATAATCTACTATTACTAAACTAATATCTTAATTTGCTATTAAATTAATAACTTTTTTATTCTGTTACTAAGTTGCTCTTAGTAGCAACTAGCAGCCTAAATATTCACTGTTTTTATAATAAATAAAAAAAAAAGTAGTACTAAATATTCTCTTTTAAATGTATTCGGTTGTAAGTTTTCTTATAAAATAATTTACTATTATTAAGTTGGTTAGTTGATGCTTTTATAATTTAAAAAATCCCTGACGGCTCGGTCTACAGGCACAGGTAGATTTCAAAGAGGCAGACCATGGGGCACCTGTTTGTTGGGAATTTCAGAAGAAATGACCTTTTTGACATGATGTCGCAGTTTGGTTCCATAAGGGACCGCCCACTTCGAAATCTAACTTGTTCGCAGGCGGAGCCGGCAGGGATTAAAAAAAAATTTTTTTTTTTGCTATAAAGGTTTGTCCTATAAAAAACTTGTCATTATAAAAGTTTTAGATAATAGTAAGAGGATTTATAATAAATTTAAGCGGATTTGATATCTTGTAAATTGACGAAGTTATGAATTTTTTTCTTCTAACCCCCCCCCCCCCCCCTTGGGGCTATTTTTAATTATATCAAAAATCTGTTATATATAAATTTTTGGCCCTTTTCCTAGAAGTAATAATAACTTTAAACAGATTCGATACGTATCATAATTAAGACGTTATGGAGGGGGGTTCTGTTTTCACAAAAAGCCTCCCCCATTTCCCCCACCCCTGGTCCGATTTTGCCCATTAACAAACTTGACCGAAATTTTATGCCCCTTGATTTTATGTATCAGTTTGGAAGAGATTTGTGAAGAAATTTTCTAGTTATCGTATCCATAAAAAAGTTACATAGATAGATAGATAGATATAAAGTTTTAAACTGAGGGTGGTTTTGTGTTCTGGGAGTCACAATTGGCATAGATCTGCAAATATTTTTCAAAAATTCCAACTTAGGGGAGAATGTAATAGGTAGTATTTCTTACGAAATCTACCTAAAAAATGATGTAATATTGGTACTAAAACTGAAATAAGATCATAAAAATAATTCTTAATAGGAAACTTAAAAAAATAACACCAAAAAGAAAATATAGTATTAGCTTGTTAATCTAAATTCATAACTAATTTCTTTAAAAATTAACAAGGTAGGGGAGGTTTAAACATGCTGCAGCTGAATGGCTGGACATCAGATTCCAATGCCAGATATCTGGCCAAATTAACATATGTTGCATCTGTACTGTATATTACTGAAAACTCAGTGTTATAGTTATGACAAATATTCATGGTAATAATTTTTTCAACATTGTGTGTTTTCCCCTATCTAAATTATAGAAGGCTCAAAGTTGGTAAGTTTTCATATCTGAATATATATTTTCTTGAATGAGAAGCATTTCAAATAAATGTTGTATTTAACAATTTTATACATTTATGTACATGGTAGATAATTACATGTATGTTGCAATAAAAAAAAAATGAACGTCTTTAATATTTGACAGTTATTAATATCGCAAAAAAAATCTAAATTTGATGAAAACATCAGTTTTGAGTTTTATGCAAAGACTGCCAATATATCTTAAATGGCATCAGAACAAACTTTCACAGTCGTACTCTTATTAGAAGCCCTTTGTCAACTGTTTCCAATAATGAATCAAACATTTGACATATTTGAATTTGTGTTATCTTCAAAATACTTATGAAATTGTTCGATAATTTTTCTAGTGATAATATTTCACATGTAAGAAATTTAAATATTGGATTTGAAATGTCTTGAAAACTCTTTTTCTAAAACTATTCAACTGTTTGATTCATTATTCATGATTTTTTAGGGTTCCGTACCTGAGACGGAAAAAATGGAACCCTTATAGTCTTGCTTTGGAAATCTTGGTTATGGAAAATCATGTAATAAATCGGCATAGAATTATAGATTAATGATTTTCAATTTTTTTCCTTTACATGTGCTATAATACTTTCCTTCATTCCAAACTTCAAGGTTCTAGGTCAATCGGAAGTAGCCTATAGATTTTACTCTCAAAATCTATAGGGTACTTCTGGTTGATATAGAACAGCGCTTCCCAACCTTTTTTCTTTCACATACCCCTTGCTTAGGCGTTTCATTTCGGAGTACCCCCATTTCTCATAAACACGCCCTCCCTCTTCCCCTCACTACAAAACATAAATGTGCTTTTTTAAGAAATTAGTAATCTTCTTATCATATAGCTAAATAATAAAACGTCACAAATTACATTAATATTTCAAATTTTTTATTTTTTTATTTATTTTTTTTTCATTTTAAAGATAATATTACTGTTATAATGTTAACTAAACATAAAAAGAAATCAATATGGCTTTAAAAGAATTTTTAACTAACTTACTGTGAAATTTTATTACTATTTTGCCTCCTCATATACAAGCAGTCAAACATGGCTTCTCATACTCTCAATGGGATCCTTTAGCCTTCATGGAGCTGAGTTTCTTAAAATCGGGGTTAAATGAAAAGGATATAATCTCAAGTCAGGAGCAGCATCAAGCTTATTGCGATATTTGTTCATAATACATGCAAAAGATGAAAATACTCTGTATTTGTGAAAGGCAGTAAGTATTTTATAGCTTTATCACTGAGTCCTTGGTACTCATCATTTACTGCCATCCAAAACTGAATCATACTTATTTATTTTTTAAAATAAGATTGCAAAGAACAATCAGTCGAAAGTACATAAAATTTTTCTTTATCAGAAAAACTGATAAATATTTGTAAGTTCTGAAATTATTATTAAAGACGGAACAATAAGAAAAAAGTGGTGGGAAAAGAATATTGTATAATGATAAATGTCATTTTTCGGAAAATGGGAGAAAATATATAAGTACTCATGCAATTTAGCAATGGGCGTATATAGCAATATTGAATTATCAATGAATTATTAGGTATAGTGGGCCTTTTCTCTCATTTTGAGTGTAACATATTGGGGTTACACATGAGACAAATTTTGTAATCCAAAACTATCAGCTTTCTTTATGTGTTTTCAGTTTATGATTTCTGCCATTACCAATGTTATTTTCAAGTACCCCCAGCTTGGAAATCACTGATCTAGAACCTTGGAATTTTGCACATCTTATAACACTGTAGGTTGTTGTGGGTTATATTTTGGTTTATGGGAATGAACGCAACTTTTTCCCTAATCTCTATCGCTTCCTCTGAATAATGTTATCGGTATCTTAACTATTTCCTCCAATTTTCTCCATATGTATTTCTCTTTCTATTGTGTTTTTACTAATTCACCTATATTTTAACATTGTTCTGTGATGGTTTGGGGCTGCTCCTGGCATTTTCAGGCATGGTCTCTGATTAGAAGAATTTGTTTCCCTTCATTACCAAAAGCAGTAAGTTTTATCTTTGAAATACTAAGAGTTTGTACTTCACTAATGTTAAGACGTAGGGCTTTCTTTGCTTTAGAGCACTTCAGCTCTTCTATCTGCAGCCAGTCCAATTTTATTTTTGTCCCTGTTGTAGAAATTTCTACCATAAAAGTCAGCAAGTGTTCATTAGCCCTTCTTAGATATAACAATCATGTTCAGAATAAGTAGAATTTGTTAAAAAAGACGTGAAACTTACCAGAAAACTTGACCTGTAAAGTTGTAAGGAAAGGTGTAACCTTATTTTTAATGAATAATTGTTTTTTCACCATTTTTAGTTGTTTGTTATGTCTAATCATTTTTTAAAAAGATTTAACCTGTCCCATGTTTTGAATAAGGAACTTAAACACAAGACAAGTGGGAAAAAATGAAAATGTCCCAAGTTAATTTGCCTATATAAGCCCAACTTGGGACACACACCATTTATTTATTTATTTATTTTTTTAGGTATTAAATGTGATCCTAATTTTTAATTTTAAGTAAATATAGTCCAGACACCCTTCAAATTGTGGGTATTTCTTTTTTTAGCTCCTACATTTCATAAAAAGGTTGATTTCTCAGTGCAAAGTTCGAAATTGTCCCAATTATGGGCATTTGACTACTTGCATTCAGGGTTCTTGCTGACATTTGACCAATCATAACAATTTGGCTAATCAGCAACAAAAAACTGCAGCCAAATGAAAGAAAAAATGTTAGCAAAATAGATTCGTAGTGGAATATCGATTCTAAAATCAATCTTTAGTCTCCATTTTTAATCAGGCTTAGTGTCTGGTGCCAGGGCACTACCACACCAAACCTTGCTGGAACTTTGGCTGATACTAAAGTGAAGTGGTGCTGAGCAATGCATCTCTGAAGAGGGGTGAGAGCAGCCAAACTACAAAAAAGAAGGAAAAGTGTACTTTGTTCTTCCCCATGTGTAGAATTTTTCACCTTTTTAAAGAAGCTGCAATATTTCAAGGTGTGGGGGATATTTAAATGATTGATTATTTATTGTTGCTAAAACATAACAAATAGGAGAAAAAAAGTGCTTTAAAGATTTTAAACTTTGTGTTCTGGTGTGTGTGTGTGGGAGGGGAGGGGGGCATGAATTGTAGATGTTTGATTGTTTATTGTTACAGCAAAGTAAGAAATGTATAAAAAATAAAAGTTAAAAAAAATTCAAATTTGAAAGTTGGGTGTGGACAAAGGGGGAGAAATGGAAATTATATGGAGAGAGAGGATTGTTTAAATGATTGTTTTTTTCCCTTACTACAGATTAAATAAAGCAGAAAAAAATAAAAATGAAATAATTTTAAAGATTTTAAATTGTATTGGTGCAGTTTATGATGTATTATTTATTGCTGCAACAAAGCAAAAAATAGGGCAGAATAAGTTTGAAAAATTGAAGAGTTTTAACTTTGTTGGCTTGGGGTGGGCAAAAGGAGAAAGGGAAAATTTTGGGAAAGAGGGGAGTTCGATAAACTTCTTTAAAATGCAGAAAATTCTCACCTCTGGAAAAAATTGCGATGTTAATGGTACAGTACGATTGAACACGATAAACGACATCAATCATTCAGTAATTTGAATGAGAGTGTTGCCTGTGTATATACATTTTTTTTTTTTCAGTTCCCGCAATCGATCGCCAAATGAAGAATTTTGTCATGATTTGCTGAAATGGCGATCAGCTGACAGAAACATACATCACTGCTAGTTTGGTAATTTTAGTAATTATTAAGGTTTTGGTATGTTGAACTTTTTGATAGTCTGTTTGGTTTTAGAGTTATGGCGATATTTGTAATACAAGTTATAACAAGAATGAAAAATAAAAAATTATGTGTCAAGCATAAATTATGTAACACTTTCCCACACTTCCAAAATAATTTTACAAGTATTTACCGTTTAATAAGGTGAAAATGATGTGTAAGCAAATACTTTAGAAAACGCATAACATATATAAAGCCCAATTTCAGGAATTAGCAACACTATTCGGAAAAATATCCAAATTATTTTGTGCAGCCCTGTATATGATCTATAGATTTGTATATATATTACATAGAATGTTAAATTTTAGTTCAGTTAGGAAAACACAGTTTAAAATTCCACCTCTGGTATTTCTGTCTATAAATGTAAATGTATTCGAGAATGTTTGTGCTGCCTTGTATATGATCTATAGAATTTATGCATAACAAGTAATAGACAAAAAATTTGTTAAATTTAAAAACGCGTTCAGCAACTGAAAAAGGACTTCCAGCAGTTATTGTTAACAGACAGTACCGATTTTTTTTGTGTGTTCCTGTAAATGAACGATGAATGCTCTACACAATATTCTATAGTAAGCCTCTTGTAATGCACTTTAGTAATATATATCAATTTCAATATGTTTGAAATAGTGAAATATTATTAAAAGAAACCGCAAACGATTTTTCTCAGACCGTAATGTATTTCAGCAACTGAAAAAGGACTTCCAGCAGTTATTGTTAACAGACAGTACCGATTTTTTTTGTGTGTTCCTGTAAATGAACGATGAATGCTCTACACACAATATTCTATAGTAAGCCTCTTGTAATGCACTTTAGTAATATATATCAATTTCAATATGTTTGAAATAGTGAAACATTATTAAAAGAAACCGCACACGATTTTTCTCAGACCGTAATGTAACGGAATTCTTCTGAGTGTCCCTGTAAAGGAACTATGAGTGTTATATGCATCATATTCTATAGTTAGTCTCTTGTGGTGCACCACAGTGATATATATCAATTTCAGTATGTTTGAAATTGTGTAACATCATTAAAATAAACCGCAAATGATTTTTCCCCCATAGACCGTAATGTAACAGAATTCTTTTGAGTGTCTCTGTAAAAAAACTATGAGCGCTACACACTTCATATTCAATACCGAACATGCCACAGTAAACCTCAATAACATATATCAAATGCATGTCAATCACCATATATTTACGTGAGTTAGAGCACGGACAGACAGACAAACCGAATTCATAAACACTTTTCAACTATGTTGGAAAGTGTTAAAAAATCATACAACTGACATATGAAAGACTGACAATGACAGTGTATTAACATTGAGTCTCCACCACTTGGTTCTAAAATCATGAAATTTTGGAGATAAGTACCTTTTGTAACTTAGATATCTGCAAAGAAAAGATTTGGAAGAATATATAAAATTAGGACAATTTAAAATCTAAAAAGTGTCAATTTGTTTTAACCATAATCGGGCATAAATAAAATTTACCAATAAGGCATTTAAAAAAAAATCGCCCTTTTGAGACAATTGAGTTTTTTTTTAAGTATAAATCAAAGTACAGTGGGTGATCGGTTAATGAACTGTTCAGTTTGCGAACAGATCGGTTAACGAACACTTTTGCAAGATAATTTTATCTTCAGATAACGAACACCTAACAAAACAAATCCAAGAAGAAGCAATGCTGCGTTTCAGATTTGCAGAGCTGTATTTAATTGCATCTACTATTGTCGACTTAGAGAACATTTTAACAGTTGTATACTTATAGCCTAATTAATTCAGGGACTACCGGGGGTTCAGACCCTACATTTTAGGTCCCTCAAATTAAAATGGAGAGTACAGAAACAAATTTTTATATTTTCTGTCCCTTTTTAAAGAAATATTTTTAATTGGAAGTTAATTATTTTAACTGAAATTTAGTTCCGTAATTATTAACAGACTCCAGGCTCCACTCGAGCTATATCGGGCTCTGCAGTAAACACAATCTTTTAGAGAACTAATGGAGTTTTTGATAGGTCAAAGTAGAGTCCTGCACAGGTCGGTTGTACCCAACCCGAAACCGACAAAAAAAAAAAAAAAATTCTGAACCCGCAACCCGACCCGAACCCTCAATGAAAGGACAATAAATTATATTTTAATGCTATAATGAAAAGTAATGTACAATTATATCTCTAATACCAATTTTATATTTTATATAGAAAAATGGACAAATCTATATTATTTAATATTGAAATACATAGTGAAACCTCGGAATAGCGGACACCTCGAGACCGTTGAATAAAGTCTTGCAGCGGATTGGGTTACTTTTATTTATTTTTTCGGGTCGGGATGACCTATTTTCTTTCTGCGAGTCAGGTTCAACCTTGAATAATTCTCCCGGCTCATATTTAGCTTTTAGTCATTAGGTTTTAGTGTATATCATTTATTTTTTTAAGTACGGCACGACACGGACAAAGCCATGAAACTGCGATCTGTCCATATTAAATACGGACATATATTAACCCTATTAAAATGGGAAGAATGAAAACTCCAGAAAGAAAAAGTAAGCTTTTGTCAAAAATTTAATGTTCCACAAACTCAAAAAAAGCATGACTGAAGGAAGGTCAAGACTATATGTATGTAATGTATGTTTTATTATTATTACATTTAAATAAATTTAGGGATAGTTTATATTAATTTTTATATATTATTTAGCTTTTAAGAACGAATTAATTGAATTTTCATACAAATCTATACTAAATCTATAATAAAAAAAAAAAAAAAAAAAATTGGTTTTAATATTGTTTAAACTAATATTTTTGTGACAGATGTTATATGCCCTTGATAAAACTATTGATAACAAATGCAAAATGGGTCCTTGAAAATTAAAGGAAAAACATAAATATGGAAATCATTTTTAAAGTGTAAGATTCAAAACTTATAGATATGTGAATAATTCGCCAAAATCTATCAAATGAATGCATGTTGTTAAGGCTGTTCTCAAATGCAAAGGAGCTACTTTGACCCATTTCTGAATTCATTTTTGTTCCGCAATGAATGAAATTGGTAGAAGTTCTTATACAGAAACTATTTAATCGAAAAGCGTTTTCCATTTTTTGGTAAAGGCAGAAATGTTTTCAAAAAATACTGTTAAAGTTGGTATTTTGAACCAAATTCCTGACGCGGACACGACAAATGGGGAAAACTTGTCACCACATGACCAAAATCGATTATAACTTGATAGGTAATTTATTTATCAAAAATTAAAAAACTCTATTCGATTCCAAATAGCTTCAATAATCAGGCCTGCCAATTTTATGCTTTTATGTTTAAAAATAAATCAGAAAATGCATCAGAAAGTTTCACGTTGTTGAGCAGAGAATTTGCGAACCACCTTAAATAAAATGTTTTAAAAAGGGTCAAGTGGTTATTTTCGCCTGCTCTACAGAAAATATCAAATAGTAATATGTTTGGAACTATAATTAAAAGAGATTTTCAATATTATTCGGTAGATGGCAGCACTAAACTTTTACAAAGTGTGTTGTTTCTGAAATATCTCTTTGGCAAAATTTGACAAACATGAAATTCCTTTAACCCTTTCAGGGGCTAGTAATTGTGTTTCTGTAATGTTGAATTCACAACCACAGTTTTCAAAAAACTTTATTTGAAAGTGGAAAAAAAAAAACAAAAATTGCAATATTTAAAGCTTTTTTTTTTTCCTTTTTTTTCTGACCAAAGTTATAAAAATAAAATTTTGTTCAAAAATTCTGGTACAACGTACAAATCCTAATTTAAATTAAATAGTATAAATAATATACTTCCGCCCTTAAAGAGATTAAATGGCGATTTAGTACATTTATTAGATGACCAGGTTCAGAACCGAAACTGTAATTTTTCTCTCCTGTGCAAACATGAATTTTGTGCCCCCCCCCCCCCCCCCCCCCATATTCTTTCCAAAATAAATTAGAAGTTTTCAATCCATTCCCTTAATTTTTATTTTAAATATGATATAATAGTTAGGAAGTACATAAGATTCTTAGGTTGATTTTTTTAGAAATCGACCCATTACAGTCACTTTGTTTTTACGTATATATCTATCTATACATAATATTACAAATCGTGTCACCACGATAAAGTCCTAAATACTCCACTAATTCGAGCCTAATTGGGACAGTGTATTGATCTTGGAAGTATCTTGTATGAATTCGTAAATCCCCCCCCCCCCCCCCATATTCTTTCCAAAATAAATTAGAAGTTTTCAATCCATTCCCTTAATTTTTATTTTAAATATGATATAATAGTTAGGAAGTACATAAGATTCTTAGGTTGATTTTTTTAGAAATCGACCCATTACAGTCACTTTGTTTTTACGTATATATCTATCTATACATAATATTACAAATCGTGTCACCACGATAAAGTCCTAAATACTCCACTAATTCGAGCCTAATTGGGACAGTGTATTGATCTTGGAAGTATCTTGTATGAATTCGTTAATCAAGTGTTGTTTAGATGGTCAACTGAGGAAGACCGGCACTGTTAAAAGAAAAGTGTATAAAATTAACCAATATATCTTTACTTTAGGTTGACCGATTCTAATACATTTTTGCCTAAATTTCGTATTTGTTTTTTGTACCGAACTATCAACTATATGTCTTCTTTTGGGGCCCACTTTTATTCTGGCCTCTTCCTCTTCACAAAGTTTGCTTCGCTGCTAGCATAATAATATCAGGTTTAACGAGTACATAAATTTTACAATCCCACAGTTCATCCAATCAATCAAAATCGTCAATTTCTCAGACTGTATTATCGTCAAACCAATCAAAATCGACAAAAGCCGATGGTAAACAAATGGACCATCACGTTGATGAAATAGTTACTAGAGAGTGTAACGTAAGTTGAAACTGATTTTTGTGGTGTAGTTGTCTAAATACAAAAGCGACTAGACTTGACGCGTATTAAGCGGGATCACGTATTAAACGTGATTTGCATAATGTTGCAGGAACTGAGCTTATTTACGTATCTAATCATCTAGATGAACTTTAGAGTTAACATGTATATGTTAATGTTTCTCTTCATTCACCGTATTTCACATTTTTCAAATATTAGTTGTTCCAGAGCGAGGGTGACATTAAAAAAAAAACTTGACGTCCGGGAAAATTGTATAAGAAGATTTCTTCTAATGAATGTAAAAATAATACTTTATCCATAGGAGGCGAAGAGCACAGACGTCATTATTTGCGCAAAAGGATAAGATTTAAGCAGTTCCACAAGAGTGGCTCAGGGGACCTATTCATCCTAAAACTTGTTAATCGGCTGGAGACCAGAGGAGAAGTGTGTGGCAATGAGAGATAAGCACGCGTTAGAAACCTCGCCAAATTATTTTGCATTTCTGAGGGTAGGTGCGTGAACCTTGAGCGGGTTACCAGAACCGTTTAGAAAAAACGCATGTTAAATGCTGTAATTGGTGACATGGATGTGTAAATATATTTGGCTTAGAGCACACTTTGGCAAAAATGGAAATAATTCGGAATTTTGACGGTTCTGTGTTTTGGGAACGACTGGAAAGGCATTTTGCAAGAATGCATGTTTTGACGACATAGCGTCACGAAAGCATCTGTAACTCTTTGGTAAGCCAAAACTTGACCATGAGAAAGAAACATTTTATAAATTATGTTATTTCTTTTACAGTGCTAACTGAATAGGAAATTAAAATATGTTAACGATAAATTGATAAAAATATCTATGATTTTGACTACATATCTTTTCGTTGAGACAGAAAGGAAACAGGCTCGTCATTAACTGCCGGGAATATATATATAATGCTATAATGCAGAAAAGGGAAAATACATTTATTAAAATAATTTAAATATAGATTTCTTTAATTTTGAAAAGAATATATATGGTTTCTTTTAAATAATTATCCTTCCTAACATGCAATCCAAAGAATTGCAAAAAACAAAAAACTCCTGCCATAAAAACAATTTTCTTTAAATCTCTGATGTAAAATTTGAAAAATGTAATTTGTGCCCTTTCTAAAATAAACGATTCAATTGACATAACCTCTATTTTGAATTACCCGGTTGTATTATACGTAGGTATTGTGACTTATAAGGGATCCCTCCATCAGACATGACTATCTGTTAAAAGACATCCCCAATTAATAAGTAGTGCTTCCATACAGTGGCGTAGCGTAAGGTTGGGGGGGGGGGGGGGCTTAATCACTTTTCTACCAGTATAATTATATGCTACATTTGTCCTTATTTAATCTTTGAACGTTATGAATTAAAATAAGACCAAATGTATATCGTATATAAAAATACTGGTAGTAAAGTGATCAAATCCCCCTTTTCGCTACGCCACTGCTTTCATATAGTACCGACTTAACAGGTGACTATGCCCAGATTTCCATCTCTTCGAAGGGCCATGAATTAGCAAAACATGAATTACTGAATAAACTGTACATTGTGGAGTTTAAAAAGATAGTACAATTATAATGAACTGAAACTATTTTAATGTATGGGGTTATGGTTATTCTCAGCATTATGCCGAATGCCATACTACTTTTCTGATTACATAACTAAAACATAGCCGAAAGCATTAACGCTAAATGTGCTAATGCTAAACCACGATTCACAAACATACCTAGTTTGTAACAAACATGAAATCATTTTAAATTCAATTTTTAAAGCATAATAGAAAAAAAAAATATTTTTAATGAAGTGATTTATAAATTATATATGAGAGAAAAAATTCAATCCCTTTTAAAACTATTATATAAAAAAGTACATTGGAAGTCAAACAAATTACATAAAATACAGAAAGTGCTTTTATTTAACTCATATGTATGAATATTTGTACATTTGTTTTATATTGGGGTTCTTCAAAAATTATAAATGTCTTTCACGTTTAATATCCTATATAAAATGCTCCAAAATTCTTGGTAACAGTGAAAAACACTCTTGTATCATCTTCAGACATAAAGCTTCTTGTTTCGCATTTTGGTCTTCTTGACTTCGTAGCCATTCAGCCGTACAGTCGTAAAAGCCGATCTGCACGTTACCAGAGGGAACCACGTGGAGGTAGGCTACATCTCCCCCCGTCTTCACCACCGCCCAATTTTGCGCCTCGGATGACAGTCGAAACGTGGGTCGGTGGACTTTTTTTTTAATGTTGTCTCAAGGCTCTACTGCAATAATAAATCAAGGTGTTATAGATAGACCCCTATAAGATTTTGTAAGAGGATGGTCATACAATACTAAATTCGTTTTTGTAATCACACTAGCTATAAGGTGTTATCAGCTATAAGATGTTATAGGTCATGATGATGAAGGAAGACTGGTACAAGATGTTGGTGAAATGTTGAGGAGAACAATTCACGAGAAGATGGTCAAATCACTTAAGTGATATGGAGCTGTTTAATAAAATTAGGTCAGAGTAATGTAGAAACCACATCAAAAGGTTCTTGTGAAAATTGGTTGACTTGTCCAGGAGTCCATATTGCGAGTTGTCAACTCCGTGTGTCACATCCAGGAATCACATTCGGAAGTCATGTTCGGTAAAATCCCCACTAAAAATACATCAATAAATTACTCTCTAGAACCGGAATTCTTTTTAAAGCAAGGATGGCATGCAGTAAAAAAGCTGGAGGCTGCGAATTTCCGATGTTTCCACCATTTTCTGAATCTTTGGCAGTAACTTGATTTCTTATAATTTCTGAATTGTGATAAGACAGGAAATGGAGAAACAAAAACTTCACTGTTTTCAGATAGATCTAAATTAAAATCATATAGTGGATTTGCTGATGCTTGTGGATCCGGTAAGTTTAAGGAATTATGGTGGTAGGATACTGCAGATAAAGATTGATTTCTTTGATCTGGATGAGGCAAGACTACGAATTCGGAATTTTCAGATGTTTTAAAGGAGCATTGACTGGATTTATTAAATGTAGACACACAGTAATTTTCTTCTATATCATCCCCAGAACATGGTTCAATTTCACGATTTGAAACTTTTCTTTCAATCTTATTATGTTCAGAGAAAATGAAATCAGAATCGATATTGACTTGAGTAGATTCATTATTACACGGTTCTTCTAATAGAATTGCTGGAATTTTTTCCCGTTTGTTTTTCTCTAAAACGACATTAAATTCTCGGAGACTGAATCTCTTTTTCCATATATTGATTTCGTTGCTACATTTCACGTTTTTATCAGTGCCACCTAGGAGTTTGTGATTTTGTAACTGGCGGATAGATGGTCGTTTTTCAGGTATCAAATTCAAACACAAAGTTATAAAACGGATTAAGTTATCTGCTATTTCATTTGTAATTTCGGAATTTGGAAAAGCCTGTTGCATCAATTTGATAAAATTTTCTTTTTGTAGATTATTTTGCACTATAGGGTAGATATCCGTAAACCAGCAAGACAAAGGAGCATTCGGTTTAGACTTTTCTATAAGAAGAGACATTTTAGTAAACATTTCGAATGCCATCATCCCAACTGTCCATATATCTAACATTTTCCCATCAATTGCTGTCTATCCAGACTCAGTCAGGCGAGCTTCTGGGCAGCGATATATAAAGGGTGTGCCATATTTTTGCCATATGAATCAGCGTAGTATGCACATTGCATATCGGAGAGCTGTAATATATTGTCATGTTGTAATGTTTTCCACAGATTTATTTCGCCGTCAGTGGCGTATTTTGTTTCAACGACCTTTGCGGCCAATTCTTTCCCTGATTCTACATGTTTCACTTTCAAAACTGAGCCATAAGAACCATCACCAATTTTTCCAATGAATCCATATCCATTTTGCTCGAGATGAGCGACAATCTCTATCATTTTTTCATAAGTTTTAATGTCAAATGACACCTGCACGGCATTGCTGTTTGAAATACTCCATAATTAAACTTTTTAACGAAAATATATCATTAAAAACACTTTTTTTTCGCAGTAATCGCAAATTACAACCTAGCTGTAACTCGTTTTCAGATTACAAAGATTTTCATTGTTGAATTTCAATTTAGGTAATGGGGGTTAATTTTGCATTGTTGGCTCGTGCAAACATTGTTGGTTTTGGAAGTCAATTGTCGTTTTTCAACGATGTTTATCGCTTTTAATTCTTTAATAACCGAATAATAATTGTTGCACACATTGTTCTACACATTGTTCTAATAATGCACACATTGTTGTATCATTCCTTTTTTTTTTTTTTTTTTTTTTTTTTTTAAACCATCATAAACATGTTTGGTGTTTAGAGTTGCCAGATTTCTTTTTTAAAAAAAGAAATATTTTTATTGACACTAGTGTGTATTTGTTTCATCAAACTACCGTCATTTTACACTGAATTATGTTGAATGTGTCAATACTGTCTCTTTTAAAGAATTTTTCTTAAAAACGAATCATAAATTAACTGTTATAATTGCTATTTTCCAACCGTGTTTGTATTACATTATTCTAATATCATTGTCTAATTAATTTTGCAGTCACATTTTTGAGGTATAAAGTGCATCAAAAGAAAAAAATTGAGGAAAATTGGAAAGATAAATTGATAAAAATTTTTGAAATTATAAAACCCAGACATGTTTCTTAAAAGTACTGAAAAGTATGAAACGTACGTCGTACAAAAGTATGCATAGGTACAACTTACGGAGAAAACGTACCATCTGGCAACCCTATTGGTGTTTAACTGTTGTGATTTGCTTATTATTCTTCCGGTACAGAATTAGAAGAATGTCTAAAAATTAGCGCGAATAGGTAACAATGCTTGCATCTGTGCGTGTAAGTGTGCGCAAGTATACCTCTGGGTATATAACTTTATCATTATGCCCATGCATGTTTAAGAGTACATGTATGTGAAGTATGTATTTGTGTGTACCAGAAAGTATGTATGCATGTAAAACCGTAGAGAAATAAATACTTACATTCTAAAACTAGTATAAACGCTGGACATCACAAAACTTTTTTTCTATATCTCTATTATAATACAAAAACATGGGAACAGATGTCGCAGATGCCTCGGGGCTGGCGCGATTTTTGTTTTTGTGTCATTTCGGGAAGAAAATACCGTTTGTGAATATACCTGATAGCCTAGTCTGCGAAAACAGCGTGTTGGTTTTATTTTATTATAAAATACACAGATTTTAATTACACAGACAACGTTTAATGTAATATTAACAAATAAACACACAATGCCAAGAACACAACTGCCTCAGCTATTAATACAGGAAAGCTTCGATAAATACAAACGATCTGGTATTACTGCATTGCCATGCCACCCAAGCAATCGCCATTCTGGCACAAAAAAGGTACCCCGGTGCACTGAGAAAAATGACACTTTCAAATCTGAGTAAATCGATGTTTTCATTTTGTTTAGAAACTTTTTTGTTTCAAATAGAACAACGCAATGCTTTCAATTCTGAAACACCAGAAATACGTAGAATATTGAAACATGGGCATATTCAAAACTGAGCACACAGAGGTCAGTTCATATTCATTTTTGAAACACAGACATACTGAAAAATGATTAGAATCTGTTCAAACTCATTTTTGAAACATGGACATGCTCAAAAAATGAGCACATAGTTCATACTCATTTTTGAAGCATGGATATACTCAAATAGGAGCACATGATGTTTTATTCTTGAGTGTGGGAATGATTTCAGAAATAAGTATACACATGTTTCAAACTTCAGTCATTTTTATTCGAAGCCATTTTGACTATGCGACATACTCAGATTTGAGAATTTTTTGCTCACTTTTGAAAATGTCGTTTTTAGAGTGTGCCCGGTACGTCTGCGACATCTGTACCAAAACGTGTCCGTGTGTAACACTGATGTCATATCAACAGTGGTAATACTCCGACCCATAAATTTCGCTTTCAATGCACTTTTTAGGTGCGTTCGCAATTTTATAAATACGAGCACCGATAGTCGTCGTCTGGTTCGCCCGTCTGTTCTCATAATAACAGCGCAAAAACTACCCAACCGAATGGTTTGAAATTTAATCTATAGAATCGTTGCAGAATTTTGTCGTGTCATTTCAAATTTTATGAAAATCGAATTAAACTTAAAAATATATTAATAAAAGTTTTCTTCATTCTATTAAATCTTATCATACGTAATTAATTAAATGACATCCCATGATAGGTAATGAGTGTAAGGTTGTGTGAGGACTGCGCATGCCTTTTCTTGCTCTATTAGCGCCCCCTTCTGGAGAAATGGAAAAAGCACGGCAGTAGAATTTGGAATGTCAGCGGCGAAGAACGTCGTTTTGTGATATGAGAAACCAGAATTTGTTATAAAAATGGCCGTAAATGTTACCGGTCATGAATCTTGAAAAATATGAATAATCTTTTATGTTTATTACATGTCGTGTAATGTACCTGTACTTGTCATCTGTATTTGTCATCGTCACGTCGTCGTTTTATTAAAATTGTGTTCGTCGTTAGAAAGGCCTGTTTAATTAGAACACTCCCACATTCGGAAGAGTCGTCACATTGGTGTCAGAAATAATGGATCAGGCTGTAAATTTTGATTACTGAGTGAAAGATTATAGGTTAAAATTTTGGATAACTTATACAGAGGTAAGGTAAATTTTATTGTTTAAGCATGGCTGATCAACTGACTAAGCTTAAAAAAACTAGATTCGTAATAAAAGCATCTATTACCTCTATCGTTAAAAAGATCGAAGATGCATGGGTTTTGGAATCACCGAATTTTGAGGAAATAGAAGAAAATTTAGCTCAGCTAGAACAGAAAGGTGTTGACCTTAAACGAGAAGATGCCCAAATTTTAACGTTAATTAATGATGAAGATGAAATCGAAAAAGACGCAAAAGCGTCCATCGAATATCATGAAAAAATAACTTTATGGAAATTTAGAATAAACAAGAAATTGAAAAATAATAGCAAAAGCGAAGTTTCCCCCGTAACTCATGTCGATAATAAGCATGCGGAAGTAGTTTCGCAATCTGTTAAATTCCCTACCTTAAAGATTGAGAAAATTTACGGCGAAGTAAGTAAATTTCAAAATTTTTGGAACTCATTCAAAATTGCAGTCCATGATAATGATTCAATGTCAAATATTGAAAAAATGAGCTATTTACAAAGTTATTTTGGCGATAGCGCGTATAATTCCATCTCCGGGTTTGCGTTATCAGATAAAAATTATTTGGAAGCTATCCAAATTCTGAAACAACAATTCGGCCGAAAGGACCTCATTGTCACGGCGCACATAAATACTTTATTATCTTTAAAACCTGTATTGAAAACGAATGACGTAACCGCTCTACGAAAATTATTTGACACGATCCAATCCCAAATAAGAAGTCTCAGGTCTTTGGACATTGAATCAAATGGATTTGATAACCTGTTGACAGCTATAATTCTTAAATCCCTGCCAAATAATCTTTCGTTAGAATATAATAAACATTGTATAAAAAATTCTAGTGACTCGCAATCAAGTATTGATGATTTGTTATTATTTATTCGTACCGAAATAGAGTCGACAGAAAAACAAAATTATTTAACTGGTAATTTAGATAACCCAAGGTCAAAACAGTCGTATAATAATGATTCGCCTGCATTTCGTAGACAAATGTTCGCTAGTGATAGAATTAATTCTGAAGTATCTCATATTTTAGCCACCTCTGAAACCTTTTGTATATTTTGTTCGAGTAATAGTCATTCGACTGAGGAGTGCAATAAATTACCCGTTGATCAGAAAATAGCTAAATTAAGAGCTCAAGGACGCTGTTTTTTATGCTTGAAGAGAGGTAAACACGTCGCTAAAGATTGTACCATAAAAAGTAAAAAATGCAGTAATTGCGGCAGATACCATAATGTTACGATATGTAGTTATTTATTTGGCAATGCCAATAAATTTGATAGGGAAGATGGTTCGAATGCAAATGAAAAAGCACTCACTGCTAAGAGTAAAATCGGATGAGATTTTTAATTTGAAAACACCGCGAAAAGAAACGAAATTAATTGAAACATTACCGACAGTAGATATCGAATGTGGTAATAAAATATTACATGGCGTAGTAGATAGTGGAACCCAAATTTCTATAATAAAGACTGATTGTGTACCCGAATACTTTAAAAATCCTTGTGGTACTATAATATTGCAATCTGCATTCGGACGCCAATTGAAAGCTCCTTTAATAAATATTCCATTGAGTATTGCAGTTGATAAATTAAACCCCAAGATATATCCTAATATTATGATAACATGTGCTGTGGTTGATAATTTTATTAATGATTTATTACTTTCTCTTGATACATATAATGAATTAAATGATTTGAATAAATATAATGAAAATGAAAAGGCATTAAATTGTAATGTTGACGCGATAAGTGACAATGCGAAAGAAACCAACACTGTAGATCTGTCTGCTTCAATTTTAGACCATGTGTCAGTTGAAAATGCGAATGCAAACGAGAACATTGACCACGGACCTGGCGACGACCCTGTTACTTTTATAAATGAATCAGAGAAATTTAGATGGCAACAGAAAAACGACCCTTCGTTAAATCAGTGTTCGACAGCTAACAAAAATGAATTTAATAGCTTTTTCGTTCATGAGAATTTCTTATATCACTTGGATAAATTATTCGATGAGACGAAAAATAACCCTCACCCGCGTACTAGTATTACACAATCGATCACGAAAGAAACTAATAATAATGAAAATGACATATGTACTGTTGCCGATTTAATCGTAATAGAGAGTGGAGATTAAATCGAAACGGAAATTCCTTATAAGGAAGAAGATCCCCAAATTAGGCAAGCAGAAGAAATTTTACATAATTCAAAAGATTTAAAAATCCAAAATTATTTACAGAGTGAACACAATATTATGAAGGATACTCCCATAGTTAATAATGTAACTTATATTTTCGAATCCTCAAACTATGCAGACACGCCTGATGAGGAAATCGAATATGAAACCGCAAATTATGCTAAAAGGAATACAAGTGCCTCGGATAAATATTTGATTGCATCATCAGACATGAAGGAAGAAAATATAAGACGAAACATAATTTCTGAAAATAAAGATTCAAAAGTTGATGTCACGACAACAGAAGAATCTTACTCTATTTTCAATAATACAATGCCAGAAACACTTGATGGAAGTTCCGAATCCAGCACGATTGAGTTCAGCGAGAAACAACCTTTTGTTTACGATGAACATTCCGACTACATTATAGTCAATGGTTGGGTGAAATCACATGAAATAGAAAACAAAGAACCCGATGTATTCCTTAAGTTAAATCATCCTGACAACATGATGTTAGAAAAACGCCAGAAGAAATCTGAGAAGATTGATGAGTTTACACAGACTAAGGAAGTGACGATTCACAAAAATAAAAATGAAACTGAACTTTATAAAAATTATGATAAAGTGAAAATAAAGGAAACTGTGAGGAAGTATACACGTGATGGCTTTCGCCGAATGAACAATACATTTAGTACAGGAAGACGACGAAAACGAGAAAAAATAAAATTTCTAGGTCATGTGGTAGGATCCGGTATACATGCACCCGATCCCGACAAAGTATCAGCGATACAAAACTTAGAAGTTCTCAAGTCGAAGAAAGATGTCAGAAGCATATTAGGTCTTTTATCTTACTACCGATCCTATGTTCCTGTTCCTTCATTCTCCGACATAGCTCGTCCATTGATTGAACTTACCAAGAAACGTGCCCCTAATGAAGTTACTTGGTCTGAGGATTGTGACAAAGCCTTTTTTGAGTTGAAACAGGCGATCAGTAAATCACCCATCTGTTATTCCCCGAACTTTCAGAAACCATTTATTATACACGCAGATGCTTCTTCGTATGTGATAGGCGCTTGTCTATCTCAAAAAGATGAAAATGAACAAGAGCACCCCATTGCTTTTACAAGTAAAAAGCTCTCCAAATGCCAAGAGGGTTATGCTACCATCGAAAAGGAAGCTTATGCTGTTATCTTCGCCCTGAAAAAGTTCGAACACTATATTTATGGTTCGCAGGTAACTGTGGTGAGCGACCATAATCCTTTGAAATTCCTCACAGACTGTGCACCTCAAAGTGCGCGCCTTCAAAGATGGGCCCTTGCACTACAGCGTTTTCAAGCCCAAATAACGTACCGACGTGGGAAACTCCACGCGAATGCTGACTCTCTAAGTAGGCTACATGCCTCACATTGGACTTAAAAACTTTGAACATTCTTTTTTTTTCTGTGTTACAAGTTTGAACTTAAAAACTTTAACTTTATCCTAGAACTTTAAAATATTAGCATTAGTATAGTGTTATAGTGTATTCTATTTGTTTATTTTCTTTGAAATTCTTTAAATGTTTGAATTTTTGTATTAATATGCTTTACTTGTTTATTTAGATATTTACCAGATATTGATTTGTCTCAAAAGACTAAATCAAATTCTCGAAAGGGGGAGGTGTGAGGACTGCGCATGCCTTTTCTTGCTCTAGTAGCGCCCCCTTCTGGAGAAATGGAAAAAGCGCGGCAGTAGAATTTGGAATGTCAGCGACGAAGAACGTCGTTTTGTGATATGAGAAACCAGAATTTGTTATGAAAATGGCCGTAAATGTTACCGGTCATGAATCTTGAAAAATATGAATAATCTTTTATGTTTATTACATGTCGTGTAATGTACCTGTCCTTTTCATCTGTATTTGTCATCGTCACGTCGTCGTTTTATTAAAATTGTGTTCGTCGTTAGAAAGGCCTGTTTAATTAGAACACTCCCACATTCGGAAGAGTCTTCACAGGTTGCCATGCTGATTACGTCTTATTTACAATGTAATCATATTATTTCCGTATTACTGAATTTAAAAACCGAATTTGTATACTAAAATAGTTTAATTATAGCAGTTGTATAATCTACTGACAGTTTTTTGGATAGATGTTTCCGGAGAAATAGATATTAAATTGAAAAGAGTCTAAATATGGATTTCAAATTCCGAAATTTTCAGAGCTAGGCTCAATTTGCCCATTGGAATTTTCAGTAAATGTCAACAAATGATAAAATGTTGCCAACTTAAAATGAACTCATTATATTACAGAAATTAATTATATCATAATAAAAGACGATATAATTCATTTTTTCACTGAAACAATAACGATGATTTATATTACATTTTCTTGTATTAGATATTAGCGCATAGTGTAATTTTAATGTAACAGAATTGTAATTCATTGTTTATAAAAGTGTATTGAAACTTAATTTCATAAAATAAAATTAACATCTATAATGTGAATATATCCGCATAAAATAAATTTTGTATTAATGCATTTTTACATAAGAGTGTAACAGCTGTTGCACCAACATCTGAATATATATAAAACTAGGTATAGTATGAACGCACTTCATTTTGTCATGTTTGACGTACAATTTTCCACTTGTTTAAAACTTCTAAGTATCGCACATTTTTACTTTGAACATCGTCGAGTAAGGAAAAAAATGTTCTTTCAAATGTAGTTTGTTTGAAAAATTATTTAAATTTATTTATTTTTTATGGTTTTTTAAATAATTTTCAAGCATGACGTAAAAATAAAAAATAAAATAAAATCTATATCTATCGCGTGGAGACCGATTACAACATATTAAGCCGCAACCACCTCAGACTATATACAAATAGGTCAGCCTTTTCATCTGGTTGATATTCCATAGCGAAATTAAAACTCCATTAATAAACAAAGAAAATAAGAAAATAACATAATTAAAACACAAATTTCACAAACATGTAATTGCACTATGCGCTTAAACCATTGAAATTGTCAAAATCAAAATGGCTAGTTTGTGTAAGTTAAAGCTTTGGCTATTTCTTTGGGTGTTAACTTCTGGCATGAGGCTAATACAAATATCGCTTTTAATAAATTTTTTAATTTTATTTCAATACATAATTGATATTCTTTATATAAAAAGGATTTTTGTTGTTGTTAATGGCCAATCCGAAAAAAAATATTCTGTAACCCGGGAATTCCCAGTTGAATCGCCTAGAATTTGTAACTACTTTAATTTCAAAGGCGCTGTAACACTACGACAATTGCGAAGTATAGTGCAATTTATTTAATTTAACTCAAAGTTAAAGTGATCAGCGAATTAAAAAACAAAAACGAAATATCATGCGTCAAGTATAGATTATGAAACACTTTTTAACACACCCAGAACACTGCAACAAAACTTCACAGTTTATCTTGGAAGTATCTTGTATGAATTCGTGAATCAAGTGTTGTTTAGATGGTCAACTGATGGAGAGACCGGCGCTGTTAAAAGTAAAGTGTATAAAATTAACGAATATATCTTTACTGTAGGTTGATCGATTCTAATACATTTTTGCCTAAATTTCGTTATTTGTTTTTTGACCGAACTATGAACTATAGGTCTTCTTTTTGCGCCGACTTTTACTCTGGCCTCTTCCTCTTCACAAAGTTTGCTTCGCTGCTAGCATAATAATACCAGTTTTAACAAGTACATCAATTTCACAATTCCACAGTTTGTATCCAACCAATCAAAATCGCCAATTTCTCAGACTGTATTATCGCCAAACCAATCAAAATCAACAAAAACCGATGGGCAAACAAAAAGCCCATCACGTTGATCAGGTAGAGTGTAACGTAAATTGAAACTGATTTTTGTGGTGTAGTTGTCTAAATACAGTCGAACCCGGTTAAGAGGCTATCTCACTCAGGCGAAAACACCCGCTTGCTAATGTTAATCCTATGGGAGAAATAATTTACGATATCTCGTTCGCATTTCAATATTTTTGAATGTTTTTTTTTTTTTTTTTTTTTTTTTTTTTTTGAAAAAAAAAAATCATTCAAAAGATATTGAAATGCGAATGAGATATCGTAAATTATTTCTGCGCATAGGATTAACATTAGCGAGCGGGTGTTTTAGCTTGTGCGAAGTAGCCTCTTAAGACGCGTTTCAAGCGACTGCACTAAAATCGCGTATTAAACGGGATCGCGTATTAAACGTGATTTGCATAATGTTGCAGGAACTGAGCTTATTTACGCAGCTAATCATTTAAATCTGGAGGCACGGTAGTGCCTCCGCCAAGTCGACAGAGAGGACAGCCGTAAGCATACTTTTCTGGAAGCAACTCAGGGCACTTTTGACCCCCCCCCCCCCATATCTCCGCGCTGGAGTATCCCAAAAATTTGAAACTTCGTTTTTCTAGAGTATGCGGCACACAGGACCAAAATTTAAAATTACAACTTTCTGTCTTTTCTAGTTCAGACGATATATGAACTCTAACATTCGACTTTTTGACACTCACTCACTCACTCGTTCACGCGTCATCAAAAAGATTAGGTAGATCCCGTAGCCCTAGAAACTTGACATTTATAAAAAAAAAAAGGTAGTATTTAGGATACAAAGAAAGGAAAAATTATAAAATCCGGAAAATTCGAAAAAAATAAAACATTCGAAAATTCAACAAATTCCATCAAAATTGAAAATTGAAAGTTATACGATCTTGTAGCCTTAGAAACTTAAGATTCGGTGTGAAGGTAGTGTTTAGTATCCAGAAAAAGAAAACATCAAAAACACCAAAAAAATTGAAAGCAAAATTGAAAAAATTGAAAAATCGAAAATTTTCAAATAATCCGATTTTGTTGCGCTAGAAACTTGGAATTCGGAATAAAGGTAGTATTTAGGATGCAAAATAAGAAAAAATTAAAAATTCCGGAAAATTCGAAAAAAAAATTCAAAAATTCGAAAAATTCGAAAAAAAATTGAAAAAATTAAAATAATTTGATTTTTTAGCCTTAGAAACTTAAAATTCGCAGTAAAGATAGTGTTTAGGATTCAGAATAAGTTAAAATAAAAAACGCAATAAAATTCGAAAATAAAATAAAAAAAATCGAAAGAAATCGGAAAAATCGAAAAATAAGGAAAATTTGAAAATAATTCGATTTCATAGCGCTAGAAACTTGAAATTTGGAATAAAGGTAATATTTAAGATACTAAATAAGGAAAAAGTAAAAAATATGGATAATTCAAAAAATACCCATAAATTAGTGCAGACGATATATGAACTCAAAATTTCAATTTTTTGTCACACACTCACTCACTCTCGCGTCATCAAAAATATTGGGTAGATCCCGCAGCCACAGAAACTTAAAATTTGGAATAAAGCTAGTGTTTCGGATACAAAGAAAGGAAAAATGATAAAATCCGGAAAATAAAAACAAAAAAACATTCGAAAATTCAAAAAAAATTGAACAAAATTGAAAATTGCACGATCTTGTTTGTAGTCTTAAAAACTTAAAATTTGATGTGAAGGTAGTGTTTAGAATTCAGAAAAAAAAAACCCATCAAAAACACACACACACACACACACACACACAAAAAAAAAAAATTGAAAATAAAATAAAAAAATCGAAAAAAATCGAAAAATTTCAAATAATTCAATTTTGTTGCGCTAGAAACTAGGAATTCGGAATAAAGGTAGTATTTAGGATGCAAAATAAGAAAAAATTAAAAAATCCAGTAAATTCGAAAAAAAAAAAAAAATCAAAAATTCGAAAAATTCGAAAAAAATTGAAAAAAAAATAAAATAATTTGATCTTTTGTCCTTAGAAACTTAAAATTCGCGGTAAAGATAGTTTTTAGGATTCAGAATAAGTTAAAATAAAACGCAATAAAATTCGAAAATAAAATCGAAAAATATGGAAATTTTGAAAATAATTTGATTTCATAGCGCTAGAAACTTGAAATTTGGAATAAAGGTAATATTTAAGATACTAAATAAGGAGACATTAAAAAATATGGATAATTCAAAAAAAAAAAAAAAAAAAAAAAAATAGAAAGAAAGAAAAAGAGAGAAGTTGAAAATAATATGATCTCGTAGTCTTAGAAACTGGAAATTTGGTGTAAAGGTAGTGTTTAGGATTAAAAAAAAGAAAAAATTACAAAAATTGAAAAAATTGAAAAAAAAAAAAAAAAAAAAAAAAAAAACGAAAATGTGAAAATAATTCGATTTTGTAAAGCTAGAAACTTAAAATTTGGAATAAAGGTAGTATTTAGGATACAAAAATAAATAAATAAATAAATAAAAAATCTGTAAAATTCGAAAAATTGAAAAAAATTCGATTTTGTAGCTTTAGAACTTAAAATTCGGCGTAAACTTATTGTTTAGGATACATAAAAAGGAAAAATTAAAACGCAATAAATTCGAAAATAGAATAAAAAATTCGAAAAAGATCGGAAATTTCAAAATAATTCGATTTTGTAGTGCTAGAAACTTGAAACTTGTAATAAAGGATACAAAATAAGAAAAAATTAAAAAATCCAGAAAATTATAAAAAAAATTCGAAAAAATCAAAAATTGAAAATAATTTCATCTTGCAGTCTTAGAAACTTAAAACTTGGTGTAAAGGTAGTATTTACTATTCAATAAAAGGAACAATTAAAATATTCGTTAAATTCGAAAATAAAATCGAAAAATCGAAATAGCTGTAAGAAATCGAAAATTCGAAAACAATTTGATTTTGTACTGCTAGAAACATTAGTTTTAAGATAACTGTCCTATTAGTTAGTACAACGCCTCTAATTGTTTTATGAAATTTCCGGAAATTTTAATTTAGGCTTTCTTTTTATACTAAAAAATTCTTTTATGTTAAATATCAAGTATCTAGGGCTGCGAGTAATATCTCAGATGGATAGCACCTATCCTGGAAGCAATTGAGAGTACTTTTGACACCCCCCCCCCCCTCCCATAACTTTGTGCTTGCCTAGGAACCTGAAATCTCTTTTTATCTACAGTACTTTGCAAATGAAACTAAAGCTTCAAATTTTTGATACCTGTAAATAATAGGGATAGAGTGTGGGCTTAGCGAAAATCAGTGGATGATCTCCAAAAAGAACCCAAAATCAAGAAAAGGAGGATTACTTACAAAAAGAAGTGAAATCTCATCAAAAAGTCACCTGTAAAAAATGCAGCCAAGTCTCGTAACTCATTTACCGTAAAAAGTACTGAGATCGTATAAAGCCAAGTTTAACTATCTTATTAACTCTGAAATTTTCATTCACAAATCACTCCTAGTCTCTACATCTTTAGTTAATTATTATTTTGTGACTTGGCAATTACGCAGCACAGGGAAGTTATTACACCTTACTATGTTATGGGATGGGATGGGATAATTTAATTAAGGCAAATTATATACGCACAGGGAAGTTATTACACTTTAATATGTTATAGTATTATTTGATTAAGACTAACTATATACATCACATTCTCGTGCTGCGTAATTGCCAAGTCACAAAATAATAATTAACTAAAGATGTAGAGACTAGGAGTGATTTGTGAATGAAAATTTCAGAGTTAATAAGATAGTTAAACTTGGCTTTATACGATCTCAGTACTTTTTACGGTAAATGAGTTACGAGACTTGGCTGCATTTTTTACAGGTGACTTTTTGATGAGATTAACTTTAGAGTTAACATTTATATGTTATGGTAAAAAATTGTGGCTCATGCAGATTTAAATTACAATTTAACTGTATTGTTATTTAATTGTCTCCACAAAACACGTGGTGCGAGCAATTGGCCATGAATAAATTAGGAGTAGGTTGTCATCAATAGAAAATAATGAAGAAATAGAGCTGAAAACGGAATAACGCTTTCTTTCGTATTCAAATGTGTTTAAAAACACGCAGTACGGGCAGGACCTGATTATCCAAACGGCACGTGAAGCACATTTTTCCCCTCTAAAATTTAAAAGGGGCTCCAAAAACGACTGTAAAGAGCCCCCTCTAATTCCCATTTTCATTTTTTTACATTGTATTTTTAATTATTTTGGAAAAGAAAGTTTGCTTAAGTCAAAAGAAAATTCATGCACTTCTTCACGAAACTTATTTAACAGGGAAATATGAATGTCATCAATAGGATGTTAAGTAATCATAATCCTGATGTGCCTGTTAGAAACCACCCGGAAAATTCAACATACAGTCATATGTACTAAATAAATCTGAAGTATATACAGAACACATAAAAAAGCACTTTAATGAAATATATGTGACCTCAGTTAAGCTACTCTCGTTAATAATATTAGTATCATTGGTATGAGCTTGCACGATTCAAGAATTAAGAATGCTTTTGCCAAATGAAAGGGACCCCCAAAATTATACGGTGCTTCCCCTATATTCAGTGGTTAATCGGGACCTGAGTACGGGAGGTTTTATTACCTAAATTGTACGAAAGTGAAAAAAAAAATCGAAAGCATATACCGCGCAAAGAAACAAGAATAGTAATAGAAAGGTACGAAAATTCGCCTATCTCTCTCTATTTCAGTAAAAACACACACGAAGCAAAAGACAAAAAATGTTAGGAACAAAAAGTTACAATTTTCTTTTTTTTTTTTCTCTTTTTTTTTTTTTTTTTTTTAAATAGCTACCACTTTTTTCTATCAATAATTTTAGCCTGTATTAATTTGTCATTAAATAAAGCGAAGATTGGATTCGAAAACAATGTTTTTTAGCTAAAAAAAAAAAAAAAAAAAAAAAAAAAAAAAACGCTAAGTTCTATCGACAAAACTTAATAGCTTCTGTTAGAAGATATCATTTGTAGACCGGATAAAAATCTCGCCAAGGTACCGCGGCTATACTGAAGTCGTCCCTGTGCAAATCTATCAAAAACTGGGAGTCGAAAAATTTCCTGAATATGATACTTTCTTCTTATGAATGAACAACAAATTAAAAAGGCAGAGTTGGGAATACTACCTATATCTTAATGAACTACTTCAATAAGTGAGTAAAGCAAGGAATATTGTACATAAATTCCTCTTTTGCCTAAAATATTAGCCCGGTATAAAGAAAAAAACTCGAAATAAAAAATATTAGCTTCGGTCCTGACAGACTGTCCGGGGCCCTGGGGTAATTTTAATTTTTGGGTGTCCCCTTCTATCTATCCATAGAAATTGTTCGTGAATTATGCTGAAGTGACTAGTACTAAACTTCATGCATATTGTATATATTCATAAATTTCGAACAAGGTACTATTCACATCTGTATACAGGGAATCACCAGAAAGTTGGTCACAACTTTAAGACATGATAGAATCCACTGCTTTTATGTATTGGAATATTGTGTAACATACATGTGGATTTTTAATTGCTAAATTAAGCATTTAAACAGAGTGAAAAATCTTCCGAGCCGGAATTCGAACCCGGGACCCCAGAATAGAGCTATGAGGCTTTACCACCGAGCTACAAGGACCGATATCCCAACTCGGCATCTGTCATTTGAGTGAGAGATACCGAGTTGGGCCACACGCTCTTCGTAAATATTTGAAAATATAAGAATTTTGATCACTGTTGGCCAATTTTAACCATTTGTCATACTATTAATAAAAATTCTGATTGAGCACATGGGGCCCCCTCAAATGGCGGAAACGGTTCAGCTGCCCCGCATGCCCCTGCATTAACCCTTTAGCGGGCGGTGGTCACAAAAAAGGACACATAATTTTAATTCCAAAACTGACAAGCGGCACCAAGAATATTTAATTAAAATTTTCCTTTTATAAAGTGCGGGAAAATCAGCAAGTTTTTCTTTTCTAAGAAAATCGTTTGTAAAATCTGGTGTAGGTCCATTATTTCATTATTTTACAAACAGATTTATTCCGCGCCGGAAAGGGTTAACCAGGCTCTGCTTAAGCTTCAGCCTAATCAGCCTAATGAGTAATTCGCCTCTGGGAAGAGGGGACCGGAAATTTCTTATGCTAATATGTGTACAGCTTCTTACAAAACAAGTGCCAAAACCAAACAAGCAAAAGTTATACTTGATTTGTGCGCCTGCTTTTTGTTTCTGGAAATATGTTTCTATCAACAGCGGATTAAGAGATAATTGCATCTTTTATTTTAGAAAAGGCACAAGTCACATTTTTGGGGGGGAAATCGGTGGTTTTATAAAAATATATTCTACTGGGGTAGCCGCATTATGATTTAAAAGGGCACATTTCCAATTCGACTCCTTTCATTGTTATGAACGTTAGAAAAATACATTTACAGGGGTCGATGCAGGCAAAATTTGAGGCCTATTTAGAGCCCCTTCAAAAAAATCTATTTAAAAAAACAGGACCCTTCACAAAATTCCTTTTAGTAAAACAGGGACCTTCACAAAATTCCATTCCATAAAAGCACACTTAAAAAAATTCATTAATTATTTTTATTTTGTTAGGTTTTCCAATGTAATTTGCAAACAAAACAAGCTCGCCTAAAAGGAAAACTTTAGCAGGAACACTTAAAAAAGTTGTTATTAACATTTCGAATTTGAGTAACTGAATTTAATCTTTTGTTAGAAAATGTTAATTTTCACAAAAATATAAGAATTTTCACAAAAATATAAGAATTTTCACAAAAATAATTTTTACTTTTCACAAAATGAGCCCCAAGAAAAAAAATCTGCATCGACCCTTGTTTATTTAAGAAAGGGCACATAATTTGTCTATGTGTCCTTTTCCCAATCATCTTTTGTATAACTTTCCACAATAAACGAGCCTTTAAAGGCAAAAAAAAAAAAAAAAAAAAAAAAGAACATGTAAAAATAGTTTAGAAATATGTAATGTAAGTGGAGAGGCAAAGTCCTTCTACGACAGCATTGTAAATCGACCGACTACAACACTAGACAGTACAGTGTAAAGCTTTCAATGACAAAACTGATAAAACAGATATACTTCAATGTTTTTCAATATTTTCGGTGCACTTATTGTTTATTAAAAAATTGATTTTTCATATGTTCACTGTTTGAACCCTCAGTTTACCTGTGTTTAATTTAGAATGGACACATGTCCAAGACTAAAAAAAATCACAGAAATCACCCTTTCCATTCAAATAATTTGAAAAGCTTGTGCAAAGTGTATTTTATTATCCTTCCTATAACATGCAATCCAAAGAATTGCAAAAAACTAAAAATATCCTGCCATATAAAAGTTTTTTTTTTAAATCTCTGGTGTAAAATTTGAAATATGTAATATGTGCACTATCTAAAATAGACGATTCAATTGACATAACCTCTATTTTGAATTACCCTGCTGTACTATACGTAGGTATTGTGACCTATAAGGGATCCCTCCATTAGACATGACTATCTGTTAAAAGACATCCCAAAGACAAGTATGTAAAAATACTGGTGGTAAAGTGATCAAGATCCTCGCCCCCCTTTTTCGCTACGCCACTGCTTTCATATAGTACCGACTTAACAGGTGACCAAGCACTAGCATGTCCTGTGCCCAGATTTCCATCTCTTCGAAGGGCCATGAATTAGCAAAACATGAATTACTGAATAAACTGTACATAATGGAGTTTAAAAAAGATAGTTCAATTATAATGAATTGAAACTATTTTAATGTATGGGGTTATTGTTATTCTCAGCATTATGCCGAATGCCATACTACTTTTCTGATTACATAACTAAAACATAACCGAAAGCATTAACGCTAAATGTGCTAATGCTAAACCGCGATTCACAAACATACCTAGATTGTAACAAACATGAAATCATTTTAAGTTCAATTTTTAAAGCATAATAGAAAAAAAATATTTTTAATGAAGTGATTTATAAATTATATATGAGAGAAAAAATTTAATCCCTTTTAAAACTATTCCCACACAGCACATACGTTCATATTACATCCAGTTTTCATCTACCAAGTTCGAAATACGTCTAAAGATGTATTTTGGACGTAGACAGCCAGCTAAAATACGTCCAGATTTTGTTAAATGTTTGACATTACGTACGCACATAATATCTACAAAATATGGACGTCATTTTATGACGTAAATTGGATGAAAACCGAACATACTCTCGCCATATACCTATGGACGAAATATCTACAAACTATGGACATCAGTTTAGAACATAAATTGAATGAAAACGCAACTAATCCAATTTTCGTCAGATCCGGAACCAAATCTTAACAAGTTTGTCCCCATTTTCTGTTTTACGGACGTAAACTGGATGAAAACGGTACTAATCCAATTTTCGTCAAACTGGATGAAAATTGAACCTCTCAGCCGCCATTTTTTTTATGACTGCGAACTTTTCAACTGCTAAACCTTGCAGACTTCTAGAATTTATTTTTATTTATTCTATAAATTTATTTAAACTAGTAGTAAAGCCATCTCCATTTTTAAATATATTGCGTTTAGTTCAGCTCCACTTCAGCTAATCAATCAATCCATCTCTGTTTGTAAGATTTTTTGTTGATATTCATGAAAATTGGCGCGACGAAAGTTGGTAAGTAAATATTACATTTTGTTTTCTAAATTTATCGTGGTGATGTGTGTACTTTACATAAAACATTTCTGTAACGACTCTTTTTTCTTACTTATTTATATTTATTAATAATAATTCATATGATTTTACAAGTCATACGTAAGTGGTAGAGAAATAGAAGTTTGTTTACTTTTGAATAAGAAAATTTTGTAATATATTTTGTATTGTTGTGTATAATGAGTAGAAATGTTATGTTATGAAGTATTATAAGTCTTTAATCCAATTAAAAAGAAAGTTTTAATGTTTTTTAAAACACAAAAATCCAGAAGATTGTCAGTTAAAAACAAATCTAGTCTTGTAAAAATGCTTTTCTTACCACAGATTTATGCAATATTTAGTTAAGATGCATTTTTTTGGTATGATTTAAGAAAATATGTGATATTTCATGCCTCGAAATTAAATTAATAATAATTTATATGATTTTAGAAACCATAGGTAAACGAACGAAAAATCAAATCGAAAAAAAGGCTGTTTTTTTTTTTTGTTTGTTTACATTTCAATAACAAAATTTTGTAATTAGTTTCTACTCTTGTGCACACTAAGTAGTAATTAAGTAGAAATACTATATTATAAGCCTTTAATCCAATTAAAAATAAAGTTGTATTGTTCTTTTAAAACACAAAAATCATAAAAATTATTCATGGTTAATTTTACTTATTACTACAGTTTTACATAATACAGTAACCCCTCAATATATCGTGCTACTTGGGAGATAAGAAAAAAACATGATAAAAAATTGGGGGGGGGGGAGAGAAGAATGTTTATCAATTAAAAATAAACAGCTCTAAATTTAGATATGAGGTTTTCGATATAATACTTGTTTAAACAATCTACGAGTTCAACAAAAAAGAGATGGTAAAACATTGAAAAAATACAAAACCATACATATACAGTACACATATTTATTTACATTTTACAGTATTTTCTGAAAATAAAAATCCAGAGTTGTTTGTTGTTTTATTTTCTTTGATTGTCTGCTTGCCACTGGAAATTAAAGAACAAAAATGAACTAATTGCATTTCAGTTACTTGCTTAGATTTCGTCGTTTCAAAAGTTGGCTATGATGTCATACACTCATGCACAGTTTTTCTTTTTTTTAATTGGTTATAAAAAGGAAAAAAGTTGCCAAATTTAGGGGATTTTTTCCTTTAATGGCAACCTAGCTATTGTATTAAGTTATTGGCTTGACGCAGGCTTGAAAACTGAAAAGTCACCAAACATCAGTGCGTGAGTATAACACATCTGTTCCCAAAAGTTTTACATGCTTTTTCGAGAAACTAAATTTATCAGGGGATAACTGAAAAAGAGCAAAATAGCCGAATGTGCAATATAACAAGGGATTACTGTATATCTTGTAAAGCTGTATTGTTTTTACATGATTTAAGTATATAAAAGGTATTTTGTGCCTCTGTCTAAATTAATAATAGTACTTTAAATGATTTTAGAAATCATAACAAACAGAAAAAAAAAATCAAATCAAGAAAAGCAGTTGTTTACTTTTCAATAACAAAATCTTGTAATATATTTTTGATGAATATATTTTATTCTTTTTAGTTAGATATCAGTATTGGTAATTAAACAAACATACTATTATTGCACTCATATGCATTTTTTATCACAGATAATTTATTTCAGTATTTTTACAACTAACCTCTTCTAAAGAATATTACATTCATGAACTGAGTTGCATAAAATGTTATCTATAAACAAGAGCGAGTGGTGACATCTGTACTTCTTAGTTGCTAGAGATTTTTATATTACTGACTAGCTTATACATTATTTTACAGTACAAAGTGTACATTGGTTGTTGATTATTCATTTAAACATTCAAGATCGAACATCAATTCGTTTCTTGAATGAGATATTTGATCAATGTTTGGTTCTCGACCAGGGAAGGAAAAATAGGGAATAAGCAACTTAATTTATTATTTATTTATTGTATTGTTATGGGAGTAAATTGTACATACATGAGTTAAAGTGATCACAACATTTGCAAAATTCATGCATTTTGCTTTAGAACAAGGTTGCTGGATTCACTAATTTTTTTTTTTTTTTTCTTTTTCAAATAACAGTTACTTAAGCTTCTTGTGTTTAGAAAATCGTCTGGCTTGTGAATAGATGTCAATCTTGCTTCAGTTGTTTTTGCTTCCAGAGGATCTTAGATGAGTAGTTATGTGTTCGAGAAAGTGATTACCATCTAAGATCCTTCGCAAGAAAGTTCTATACAAGATAATTGGTTAAAGGATGGACTCTAATATTTCAAGCAGGATCGAACTTTGAATAGGGTAAACTTTCTTTTAAAATCTATAAATGTTATTAAATAAAATGTTATTTTGTATGGTTATAGGTTTTGCAATATATATATTAATTTTCTGCTTCCATAAAGAGTGAATAATTTGGTACTTTTATGTTAGCTGGGCACAAATTATACTAACAATATATTTTTTTCAGTTACCAATAGCAACTTTTATTTTTCCCATAAGTAAATTAGAAATGATGGTTAGGTATTAAAATAAAATGTTTTGGTTTATGGTATTATTATTCTTATTACATTGTATTTTAAATGAAATAAGTGAAAGTCATGTATTTTAAAGAATGTGTTTTAAATTAAAGTTGTGTATTTTAAATGAAACAAATGAAAGGTTTATATTTCAAAGGTAATGAATACAATATTAATGATAGGAATATTATTTCGTGATCTATTACCTGTGCGCTGCTAACATAATAGTACTCCATTAATTTTGTTGAATATAAGCTAGCACAGGTGATAAATCGTCAAATATTGTTTGAGATGCTATCGTTGACATTGCAAGCATTTCTTGTCATTCTTCATGTGGTATTGTAACAACTAAATCTTGATTATATGAACAAGATTAGAATATGCTTAATTGTAATGAAAGTTTGGGACATTCGTACAATGGCTGAACAAGTAAAAATAAATAAATATATACACTATATCAGAGTTTCCTCCCGTTTAAAAAAAGGGCAGGGTGCTGCTTGTGAGAATAGAGCACTTTTTGAATTCTAGAGGGCATTTTTAAGATTCTTAAGGGCAGTTTTTTTTACTTTTAAAGGTATTATTTTGTTTTTTAAAGACACTTTTAATAGTTAAAAGCCTGAGCACTCTTTTCAAGACAACATTGAGTTAATTTTTACTATGAATTATAGGTGCAGATTCACGGTCGCCAGTCGCCACGTGGCGACTAATTTTTTTGCTGTGGCCACTAACTTTCGGTGTTTAAGTCGCCATGTGATTTAAAAGTAATCAATTTCTGGTATTCCCAGTCTCCACCGTGAAATGTTAATTTTTTTTAAAGATTAAGACCAAAACACATAACAAACATTATTATTATCTTTTAATAACATTTCAGAATGATCTGTTTAACACAGCAAACTATTAAATATATTCTAATAGCAATGTTATTCGTAACAGTTTGTATCTGATAATTTTACATAGACTGTGATTTTTAAATATTAACTGTGTTTTGATTTTTTATAGTGCAAAATAAATCTCACGAATTCAGATTTTCTTTCATATGTACTTTTGTCTGGCAAAATTAAAATAAGATATACATATTTTTTTTTTAAAACCGTATCTTGCCCAACTTTATCTTCAGACTGTACATGATTTAAGATTTAATTAATATTAAAAATTTAGATTCTAAGGACAACATTCTTTTATTTGTTTATTGGCATTAGTGTTATAGCTTGGCAATAGTTTTTATGGAAAGTGGTTGATGGGATAATGGAGAAAAGTACCTGTTATTTCTTATTAAACCTTTTTTCTTTTCGTATTTCAAATGTAATGAGTAAAAAACATTCTTATTTTATTTATTATTTACAACTCAGTTTAAAGAATTTTTTATGTATATCTTATAACATCTTCTCTTATATTCATTGAAAATTTACATTCTGCCAATGGTTGGCATGAGTTAAAAAAAACGTTAAATTGACATGCTTTTGCATCTTGTCTTTTGGAGTTGCAACCTAATATCTAAATATCACAAAATAAATTTTGGGCAGGGGGGCAGGCTATGCTTGCAAATTGTAAAAGTATTAATATTACAGTTAATTATAGATAAAAATTAACTTCTTTACTCACTGGTCACTGGCTAGTACATGGATTTTTTTACTCAGCAGTTTTTTTTAAGCACTGGCCACTAACAAACTTACATATACTTGATTGAAAAAATTTGTCAAATAGTCTCGGGAAAAAAAATTGCAAAATTTAAGAAATAATATCAGGGGGGGGGGGGGGGGAATCGCAAAACTCGTCAAACAATCGAGGAACAGAATTGCAAAATTCGTCGAACGACAGCGGAAAACAGTGTGCAATTCGTTGAACATCAGCGGAAAGAAAGTGTGCAATTTGTTGAACATTGTTGGGACAAAAACATGAAATTCGTTAATCAATAGTCAATAAATCGCAAAATTTGTCAATCGATAGTGGAAAAATCACAAAATTCATCAAATGGTCTCAGGAAAAAAAAATATGTGGATATCGTCAAATGGTCTCAGCTATAGGTGCAGATTCACGGTCGCCAGTCGCCACGTGGCGACTAAATTTTTTGCTTTGGCCACTTACTTTCCATGTCTAAATCGCCATGTGTTTTACAGGTATACTCTTTTTCAATCTTTTTTTTTTGATCAAATATGCTGATTGTCCTCCATAATTCTGCAATATTTAGCAATTTTATGTATTTTCCAGGCCATAATTAAATAAATACGATTTAACATAGATGCCACATTTCTGCTGAACCACAAATTTTTTGTTAACTTCTTTAAAAAAGAAAAAAAATAGTAATAAAAAAAAATCATGTTGATATGCGCTGTGAATGAACTCTGTGGTGGCGACATACCGCAATTAGCTCGCAACACAAAAAAATTCGTAACGATAATACAATAATTTTAGATCCCACTCATTAAATTTGTAGCTCTGGGATTTTTCCGATATGTTCTTACAAGTAGACATAGATATCAGCATGCAATTCTTCCATGAATAAGCAGAACTCTTCGAATTATCATTATTTATTTAGTTACCGTATTTACCCGCGTATACGTCGATTCCGCGTATAAGTCGACCCCCCACTTTCCCGATCAAGAAATTTGAATTTTCTTAAATCCCGCATATAAGTCGACTCCGCCCTTTTCCGAGCAAGAAATTTGAATTTTTTTAAAAATACATTATTCAAAATCACCTGGAAAGAAAAGAAAGTACTAAATATACAGTGTCTCACAAAAGTGATGGGACACTTGTGCTTTATAAAAAGAAACTGCAATAAAATAAATAAACAAACATGTGCAAAAATTTTTTGGGTGTGTTTCATATTTAAAGTTAGTAACAATTATTACATAACATACATTTTGTCAAAATATTAAAATATTAATTTAGTAAAAATACAATTGTTCAGAACGGAGCAAAAAATGGCTCACATAAGTGATGGGACACTTACTTTTCCATCAAATATTTATCCAAAAATTTTACTTTTTAAAAGGTTTTAATATTTTGTTGGATTTACTTTTACTTTTAAAACATGATTTAATCTTTTTGGGATGGATTCGACTAATTTTTTTGTGATTTCTGGAGTGATTTTACCCCATTCTTCTTGAAGCACCGATTTTAGTTGTTGTTTTGAAGAAATGGTGTGTTTGCGAATTCTTGATTCCAATTCTTGCCAAATATTCTCTATGGGATTTAAGTCTGGAGATTGTGGTGGTGTTTTTATTATTTCAGGACAGTTATATAGCAGCCAGAGTCTAACGTTCAGAGCAGTGTGCTTGGGGTCATTGTCCTGGTAGAATTTAAAATCGTTATGAAGGTTCAATTTTCGTGCTGAAGATTTCAAATTTTGCTTTAAAATATCAATATACTTGTACTGATCCATTATACTGTCAATAAAAACAAGATTACCAACTCCAGCGGACGACATACACCCCCATACCATAACTCCTCCTCCACCATGTTTTACTGTTGGTACCAAGTTCTGTTTGCGAAATTCTTCCCTGGGTTTTCTCCACACCAAGATTCTACCGTCAAAACCAAATATATTAAATTTACTCTCATCAGCAAATATAACTTTATTCCAGTAATCAGAATTCTTATTTATGTTGTAGGGTTTAATCTAGAGCTAGCCAAATAGCCAAAAAGCTAACTCATAGCACATTTTGCCCCCAAAGCATTTAGTGGATTAGCCAAATAGCAACAGCCAAAAAATATATATCATTTCAATTTTGTTGCCTTTCGTAAACCTGCAGCTGCTGCGCGAAAAAAATAATCTCAAACTGCCTCTGTCCCGGCAACTCACTTCAAAATTTGTCTCGTCCTCTCTGTGCAAGCATCTTACAAATAGTATGACATCATTTGCATTAAACAAGTATTGAGGAAAAAAGTTTGTTTATTTTTTTGTTGATAATCCAAACTTAGGAAATGAAACCAAAAAGGTTCATGAATGGAAGTTGTTCAGGCATGTTCTGGCTACAAGGGGTAAATAAATGAAACCAGCTGATTGTATTCTTTTTCAATAAAAATGGCATTAAAGACATGTTTCCCAATGTGACTTCTTTGTATGAATTTGTAGCAACAATTCTGTTGTCTACAGCAGATTGTGAAAGGGGATTGAGTCTCGTCAATATAACAAAAACTGAATTGAGAAATAGACTGACAATCAAAAATTTAAGTAACTTAATGGTGATTAATTTGGAAGGGGAAGTTTGAAAAGAATTTCCATTTAAAAAAGCATTTGATATGTGATGTATGGCCAAATCTCGAGAGGGTCAATCTTACAGAGTGGTGTACTGTTTGTATATTGTATAATTACAAATAATACTCATTTATATAGAAATTTTGTGTAAATAAAAGTTTTTTTTTTTCTTGGTCAATCTTACAGAGTGGTGTACTGTTTGTATATTGTATAATTACAAATAATACTCATTTATATAGAAATTTTGTGTAAATAAAAGTTTTTTTTTTCTTGGCTAAAGCTATCTTTATTTGGCTAACAGTTATTGGCTGTAATTAGCCAAAAAGCTACAAATCTCTTTTTCCTAGATTAAACTCTATGTTGGATTTTGCGAAAGCTAGTCTGAGTTTTCTATTCTTTTCACTTACGAAGAATTTTTTCCTGGCTACTCTACCGTGATATCCAGCAGATCAAATTACCCTTCTAATAGTCTCAGGATTAACAATTATTCCATATAATGCTTGTAAATCAGCAGCAACTTTTGAAGCACTAATTCTTGGATTTTTTTAAATATTTCGAACGATAATTCGCTTTATTCCATTGGATAGCTTTGATGGTCGGCCAGGTCTTCTTTTATCCTGAATCATATGATTCTTTTTATATCGTTTAATGATATTGAAAACTGTTGAACGACTCAAGTTAACTGTTTCAGCAGTTTTTCTAATAGATTTTCCACGTTCAATATGCAAATTAATAACTAATTTTCGAATTTCAGGCGAAGTTTCTTTTCGTTTAGCATTCATGGCTACACAGAGCTAAAAAACACAAAAATTCCAAAACAAACTGGAGAGAAATACTGCAGACGATTTTATAAGTTATTGCCAATTGCTTTTAAGTAAAAATAAAACCACAAAAAATATTTTTATTGCTTATTTTAGACGATTTTTGTTGCATATATAATGGTGTCCCATCACTTATGTGAGCTATTTTTTGCTCCGTTCTAAACATTTGTATTTTTATTAAATTAATATTTTAATATTTTGACAAAATGTATGTTATGCAATAATATTTACTAAATTTAAGTATGAAACACACCCACAAAAAAATGTGTACATGTTTTTTTAATTTATTTGATTAGTTTCCTTTTGTAAAGCACAAGTGTCCCATCACTTATGTGAGACACTGTACAATAATAAAGAAACTTTGATTTTTTTTTTGTGCATTTATTCGAAATCATCTGGAAAAAAAAAGTTCTAAATATACAATAATGAAGATAATAATATACTAAAGTAATATACAAAGTTAAACTGATTCAAGGTCCAATTCACTATCGGTTTATTCATAGAACAAAAAATTTTAGGGAATTGTTTATATACAACTATGGTGGGAAGAGTCTATAAAATCCCGCTGTCCAAATTTAAAAGAGAAAAAATATTGTTTTTATGCTTTTGTGTCAAAATATGGCCACTGGATTTTTTGGGTTTAGGAGCCACTGGCTCCTTCCAGATTTTGGGAATATGCACCTATAGTCTCAGGTAAAAAAAAATAAGAATATCGTCAAATGGTCTCAGGTAAAAAAAAATTGAGAATATCGTCAAATGGTTCCAGGTAAAAAAATTGCAAATATCGTCAAATGGTCTCAGGTAAAAATTGAGAATATCATCAAATAGCCTCGAGAAAAAAACTCTTAATTCGTCAAATTATTTCGGGGAAAAAATCGCGAAGTTCACCAAATGGTTTTGAAATGCGTCGAGCGACAGCGGAAAAAAATCTTTTTCCATTCAATCATCGCTTTTGGTGAGTGTGACTATTAAGTTTGGCCTGTGGTGGCAATAAAGTCAATTGTCAAATTTTAAGTATTACTCGCTGATTAGCGAGTGCTAATTTTTTCAATACAGATAATTGTTGAAAAATTTTATGGTGAATAGTTTGGTGTAATACAAAATTTGAATTTTGAAATGGGCTTTACCTGCCTATTGGTCATTTTGTAAAAGATTCATTTGATTCAAAATTCATTTCAAAGGAAATTTTTTGTAATTGAAGCTCTCAATGTAATTAGCAGCTCCGCTGACTAGCAGGCAAAATTCGCTAGTTATGTATTAAGAATAATTTATGAAAAATGTTTTATATATATATATATATACATTTAAAAGTACAAGATAAGTTTCTTTGTGGGGAATTTGGTGATTATCGGTCTCATCTATTTAATTTTTAGGTACTTTCTTGTTATAGCAGACTTCGATGGTGAATTGCCAAGTAACCAAGATGTATCACATATTATAGTCGTATATGATGTAATGACATTTTATTATTCTATTGTCAAATTATAGTCATATATGTAGTATATATATGTATGTAAATAAAATATCTATGAAGTATAAACATAAATAATGTATATTGTTTGAATGTAGAGAAGACTAGTACACACTGGACATATGGGCACAGTGGACCATCCCCTAATATAATATTTTATTTATATAAACAAATTTTAAGCTTCTCTTCTATTCTAATAGACAACAGCACTGGATTTATTATTTACAGCCTGCAGAGAACATGTTTAGCTCAGAATGAACCATTATATCCTGATTGGTTGTTTTGAGATTCTAAAAGTAAAATTTTTCATCATCATATTTTTCTTTTTTTAGTAATTAAAGATAGTAGATAAATAAGATAAAACAACTATTTTGCAAAGGTGTAAGATACTTGTTTTTATTTAACTTTAAAGTTAATATGTTTAAAAGAAAGCTATAAACAATATTAATGTGATTATTTATTGAAAAAAAAAAAACCTTAATATATATATATATATATATAGTCATGATTTTTCTGGAATTATTTTGATTTGAAGCATAAGAAATTGGTAGTTTTTTCAAACTGAAATTTTCAATAGGGTGGTCTAGAATATTATATTATATTCAAATCAACTTAATCTAAAATTTAGACATAACCTTTTTTTTTTTTTTTAATTGCCCAGTGTAATGCCAAAATTTGTAAATTAATGCTAGTTTTCAAATTCTCAGTAACTCAGATAATGTCTTTTTTTTTTTTTTTTTTTAATTCTATTTTCTGGTCTGTGGGAAAAGAAGTAGTAAGGTCAAAATTGTAAAATTCTCTCACATTTTTTCAGAATATGCAGAACTCAAAGTAACATTAAATTGTATATATAAATTTATATATAATTTTTTTGAGTTTGTGTTCTGAAATAATACTGAAATACTTAGTAAAATTTCTGTTTCTTTTCTCCTTTTAATTTCAATATTAAGGAAACTAAAATTGCAAAATTAATGTAGGTGACAATGTGAAATTTTCACCTTTAAGTTGCAGAACCCGAATTTACCTTTTCAAAGTCATGGTAAAACCCAAATGCTGAAATAGTAAAATTTCATATCTATATAAGTAGATATTTTTTATTATTTATGAAGTCTTCTATTTCTGTAATATTAACTAAACATGTATTTTATAGCTACTTTTTTTTTTCTCTTCATAGATGCTGTTGAGACTTCTATTTTGACAAATGAGACGTCAGATTGCCAAATTGAAAAAAGCTATTGCAAATTGGTTGTGGCATGCAAAAGACTGATTAGGGGGGGGGGGGATTTAAAAGCTGTTTTTGTTTGCAAATTTGTATTGCATATTTTTCTTCAAACAGTGGCATGGGCTGAATGATTTTATAGATTGATTCTTTTAAAAATGCATTATTTTTTATATTAATGAAAGTATTAAATATATATTTTTAATAGATTATTTAAAGGATAATATTTTTAAAAATCAGCCTTAAGCCATGGCTTATTTTTCATAAATTAACAAAATAATTAAAATGTTTTGTTATATAAAACTCATTGTACAATGAAAAATTTATATAATTTATAAATGATTATGCAAAACTCATTTCTTTTTTATATTAATAGATGACATCAAATAGCTGAATAGATTATTTTTTTTTAAATTTAATTTCATAGTATATGATTAAATATACAAGATTTTTTTTCTGATTTAAATAAGTTGTAAATAAAGTACTTGCTTTCATGTTAAGTGAATGAAATTGAACTTTTTTAAAATTCATACATCTGTAATGAGAGTAAATTCTTGTATGTCAATATTTTTCTTTGAATTCTTCTGCTCTCTGGAACCAGAAGTGAAGTCGATATTGTAAAACTTTGATACTTTTTTTCTCCCAAGTATGTCTTAAATAATACCAATTTTACTGTCAAGAACTTTTAATCGCTTTCATTTATTGTTAGATATAAATTTTTAGCCATAATGCAAGACATACAAATCTTCTAGCCTATTTTCATTTGGTTATTCATAATATTGGGAAAGTTTTCAGTTTTGCCTTGAATAGGCTTCTTGCACCCATGTGTTTTCGCCTTTTAATTTCGTTATTCAGGAAGTTAAATTTGTAAAATTTCCAATTGAAGCTATGGAATCGAATTAATGCTGAAATAGTAAAATTCATATACGTATTAGTAAATACTTTTTTTTTTTTCATATGTCTTCTGTTTATGTATTAACTAAATATGTGTTTTTTTTTTTTTCATCTTTTTCTCATAGGTGCTGTTAAGACTCATGTAAAGTGGGATGAAACATTAGAGTGCCAAATCGAAAAAGTTATCTCAGATTAGTTGTGGCATGCAAAACGTCGATTGGATAATAAAAAATAAATAAATAAAGCATTTTTTGTTTGCAAATTTTTATTGTATATATTTTTTAAACAATGATGTAGGCTGAATAATTTTACCCATTGAATCTTTTAAAAATTCATTAATTATTATATTAATAAAATAGATTTTAAAATAGATTATTCAAAGAGTAAATTTTTTTAACAATCATGACCTTTAACTATCTGCATTACTTGTAAACCCTTAAGCCATTATATTTTTCATAAATTAACAAAATAAATAATTAAAATGATTAATATATATATATATATATGTTTAATTTGCTGTGCAATTAAATTATTTAATAAATTTTTTTATGTATAATTAAAAATCAAATATGCTAAAGAAATTTAATAATGGCAAAAGTAAATGAAATTGAACTTAATGGATTTTTTTATCCATGCATGTGTAATGAAAGTACAATCTTGTTCTCAAGGAATGTATTTAAGAATATTAGGGAATGAGGTGTCAGG
Source organism: Maratus michaelseni (assembly GCA_963931845.1). Classification (NCBI taxonomy): domain Eukaryota; kingdom Metazoa; phylum Arthropoda; class Arachnida; order Araneae; family Salticidae; genus Maratus; species Maratus michaelseni. Next base: position 299,093,190 of record OZ007595.1, read on the forward strand.
TTGAAAAAGTTACCACATGTAAAATATATTTCTTGCATTCTTTCCTACAAATTTCAATATGTAAAATTTTATACACAATATACAAAAGTTGGCAAGAAATATCTCATTTGCCTCCATGAGTTAGCAATATTTGAAAAACTAAAATTTCTTCTTTTTCTTCAATACATTTAGTCATTGTTATTCTTAAGTATAGCCATACTTAAAGGAAAAAATATGATTTTGCCTTCGAAAAAGCTATTTTAGTGAAAAAGAGAAGTGCAATAGTTTAAAAGCAATGATTTTACTGACAATTTAAATGGGAGAAGGGGGGGGGGGGGAATGATTCATCAAATGCAAGACCTTGCAAAATAGTTTAATAATTTAAACATTGAAGGTCCGGTGTTTTTCTCATTGGGACCATGGAATTTTTTCGTTTAAGACAGAATTCCGTTACGTTAGAGACATGTTCTATCTTCATATGTTTTACTGCACTAAGAATTTTGTCAAAAAATGTAATACAATTAATTTGCTTATACAGTCGGACCCTGATTTAATGAATTCATCAGGACTAAAATTTTTATTCGTTAAATCGGGGTTCTGTGTAAGGCTCTCTCTCGGAAAAATATAATTCTCACTTTACTATGATTTATATCTTGTATGATTTATTTTTATTTTTGTCTAAATTATTTTTACACGGAGCTCTTGAATCCTAGAGGCCTGATGTATGTGCATCATATAAGACATTTGTGTACCAATTTCAGTACTACAGTAAGATAATATTGTTGCATGTTTTGAGTCAGGTAAATAATGTTGTCCTTCACTTGACCATCCTCTGAGGTGCACTTCTGCTTACTGAAAGGTTAGAGAAACCTGTTCTAAAGAATCAGTATATCCAGTCTTAAATCCTTGGAATCTGTGAAAAAGGGTCTATAGTAAATAAAAAATTAAAAACTGCTGTGATAGATCATATCATCAGATCTAACTGGAAATTTTCACACTAAAAGAATAAATTTGATGTAATTTAAAATGTTTAGACACAAAAATGTTGCAGTTGGGTAATTTTTTTCTAATCATGAGTAGAATACAATACAGCAAAAAGTATACAAAAAAGAAAAATCATGCGTCAAGCATAGATTATGAAACACTTTCAGAATACTTTTACAAAACTTCGCTATTTAATAAGGCAAATAAAATACCTAAGTAATTATTTTAGAAAATGCATAAAACATTTGAAAACCAGATTTCAGCAATTACCACCCATAGACGGAAAGTACTCCAATTCTTTGATACATTTTGTCATTGACTTCTTAGTATAACCATACTTAAAGGAAAAAATATGATATTGCCATCGAAAAAAGCTATTTTAGTGAAAAAGAAAAGTGCAATAGTTTTTAAGCAGTAATTTTACTGACAATTTAAATGGGGGGGGAAAAGGATTCGCCAAATGCAAGACATTGCAAAGGGCAGTATTGTCTGCTAATAAATGAATATAATAAATTTTTACAACTGGGCCACCTCTAATTTCTAATGAAAATATTTGCAATACTTAATCTCAAATATCTGCAATTAAATAAGGCGAAAACTTCCGTTTAAAAATAGTGCTGGTTAAAAATCATATCAGCATCATTACTAATGAGAATATGACAATGCTGAGAGACCAAAATGATATGAGAACAAAACCAAAAAGTTTTTTTATTTATTTATTTTTTTTTTTTAAAGTAGATAGTAAAATAAAAATGTGAACAGCTGAAGTGCATAGATTTGTAGTAATCGAGAATGGATAAAAGCCAGAAGGTATCTTATAATTTCAATTTCTTATATTTATCATAAAAAGTTATTGTTACCCAATATGAAATCATACTGTCAATTTGAATACATTCACTTAGTTTTAATAAAATGACACAAAGTAATCATATACATGATTTTGGATAGCAAAAGATAAATCATTTTGATGGAAAAGATTAATTTATTGAAATAAATATATTTCGATGCATAATATAAGTTCAGTGAAGGCATGATATATTTAACTGTGTATTGAAAAATTAAAAATATTGTTTGAATGTGTAAATACACTTTAGAAGACAAAACAAAAGTAATTTTACTTGAATTTTTAAACGAACCTTTTAAAGTCACACAAATTTTGATACATCTTTTAAAGTCTAAATTTCATATATTAAAGCTTATGTCATTTTCTTTTATAACAATAAATAAAATTAATTAAAAAAAATAACTGTGTTCAGGTGAAGGACACTTAACTAAAATAGTTTCTTTAAAGGTCTTACAGAATTAAAAGTAAAGTTAAATAAGTTTTATTAGCAATAATATTTAAAAATATTTATATGCTCTCAATATTTTGAATATATATATACTTTTAAAATATTAAAAACACAATAAATTTGACTGAAAAAGTTTTTACTTTTTATTAATTTTTATCCTTCCCTATAGGAACCCACATAACACAGATTCATCCAATTTTGGTTTAAAGTACGTAATTTGGACTTATGGACGTGTCCAATTTTCGTCCAAAAGTAGTCTGTACTTCATCTAAATCTCATCAATTTACGTTCAAATGTCACCACCTTTTACGTAATAAGTACGTCTTTTAGACGATAAAGTGAACGTAAAATGAACATAAGATGGACATAATACGGACGTCCAAAATTTGTTCATATTATGTCCAAAATTTGTTCATATTACGTCCATTTTATGTCTTTCAGACGAGAAAATGAACATAAAATGGACGTAATATGAACAAATTTTGGACGTCCGTATTGTGTCCATTTTATGTTCATTTTACGTTCATTTTCTCGTCTAAAAGACGTACTTATTACGTAAAAGGTGGTGACATTTGAACGTAAATTGATGAGATTTAGATGAAGTACAGACTACTTTTGGACGAAAATTGGACACGTCCATACGTCCAAATTACGTACTTTAAACCAAAATTGGACGAATCTGTGTTATGTGGGTTATAGCGAGAGGCATATAATTTAAACATAAAAATGTACATTGGAAGTCAAACAAATTACATGAAAAACATCTAAGTGCTTTTATTTAACTCATATGTATATATATTTGTACATTTGTTTTATATTGAGGTTTTTGAAAATTTATATTCAAATGTCTTTCACGTTTAATATCCTATATAAAATGTTCGAAAATTCTTGGTAACAGTGAAAAACACTCTTGTATCATTTTCGACATAAAGCTTCTTGTTTCGCATTGCTATTAATTGTTGAAGAAGAGGCGCATATTTGGTCTTCTTGACTTCGTAGCCATTCAGCCGTACAGTCGTAAAAGACGATCTGCACGTTACCAGAGGGAACCACGTGGAGGTAGGCTACATCTCCCCCCGTCTTCACCACCGCCCAATTTTGCGCCTCGGATGACAGTCGAAACGTGGGTCGGTGGACTTTTTTTTTTTATGTTGTCTCAAGGCTCTACTGCAATAATAAATCAAGGTGTTATAGGTAGACCCCTATAAGATTTTATAAGAGGATGGTCATACAATACTAAATTCGTTTTCGTAATCACACTAGCTATAAGGTGTTATCAGCTATAAGATGTTATAGGTCATGATGATGAAGGAAGACTGGTACAAGATGATGTTGGAGAAATGGCGGAAAAATGTTGAAGAGGACAATTCACGAGAAGATGGTCAAATCACTGAAGTGATATGGAGCTGTATAATAAAATTAGGTCAGAGTAATGAAGAAACCACATCAAAATGTTCTTGTGAAAATTGGTTGACTTGTCCAGGAGTCCATTTTTCGAGTTGTCAACTCCGTGTGTCACATCCATGAATCCCATTCGGAAGTCATGTTCGGTAAAATCCCACTAAAAATACATCAATAAATTACTCTGCAGAACCGGAATTCTTTTTAAAACAAGGATGGCATGCAGTAAAAAAGCTGGAGGCTGCGAATTTCCGTTGTTTCCACCACTTTCTGAATCTTTGGCAGTAACTTGATTTCTTATAATTTCTGAATTGTGATAAGACAGGAAACGGAGAAACAAAAACTTCACTGTTTTCAGAGAGATCTAAATTAAAATCATATTGTGGATTTGCTGATGCTTGTGGATGCGGTAAGTTTAAGGAATTATGGTGGAAGGATACTGCAGATATAGATTGATTTCTTTGATCTGGTTGAGGCAAGAATACGAATTCGGAATTTTCAGATGTTTTAAGGGAGCATTGACTGGATTTATTAAATGTAGACACGCAATAATTTTCTTCTATATCATCCCCAGAACATGGTTCAATTTCACTATTTGAAACTTTTCTTTCAATCTTATTATGTTCAGAGAAAATGAAATCAGAATCGATATTGACTTGAGTAGATTCATTATTACACGGTTATTCTAATAGAATTGCTGGAATTTTTTCCAGTTTGCTTTTCTCTAAAACGACATTAAATTCTCGGAGACTGAATATCTTTTTCCATATATTGATTTCGTTGCTACATTTCACGTTTTTATCAGTGCCACCTAGGAGTTTGTGATTTTGTAACTGGCGGTTAGATGGTCGATTTTCAGGTATCAAATTCAAACACAAAGTTATAAAACTGATTAAGTTATCTGCTATTTCATTTGTAATTTCGGAATTTGGAAAAGCCTGTTGCATCAATTTGATAAAATTTTCTTTTTTGTAGATTATTTTGCACTATAGGGTAGATATCCGTAAACCAGCAAGACAAAGGAGCATTCGGTTTAGACTTTTCTATAAGAAGAGACATTTTAGTAAACATTTCGAATGCCATCATCCCAACTGTCCATATATCTAACATTTTCCCATCAATTGCTGTCAATCCAGACTCAGTCAGACGAGCTTCTGGGCAGCGATATATAAAGGGAGTGCCATATTTTTGAATGCGGTTATCTGCAGGTGTTAAAAATCCAAAGTCTGCTATAACAGCTGTGCCAGTATCTGATATCAGGATATTATTTGATTTGAGATCATTGTGAGAAAATTCTTCATCGTGTATGAAGGCTAGATCATCTAATATTTGTTTTAACCAAATTATTGCTTGTTTTAAAGCGTTTTTGTCTGACAGGAAGGACGATTCGAAAACTTTTTGTTCCAACGTATGGGGATATACAGGACTTAAAAATATATATGAATCAACGTAGTAAGCAAATTGCATGTCGGAGAGCTGTAAGATATTGTCATGTTGTAATAACTTCCAAAGATTTATTTCGCCGTCAGTGGCGTATTTTTTTTCAACGACCTTTGCGGCCAATTCTTTCCCTGATTCTACATGTTTCACTTTCAAAACCGAGCCATAAGACTCATCACCAATTTTTCCAATGAATTCATAACCACTGTGCTCGAGATGAGCGACAATTTCTATCATTTTTTCATAAGTTTTAATATCTATCACACCTGCACGGTATTGCTGTTTGAAATACTCCATAATTAAACTTTTTAACGAAAATATATCATTAAAAACACTTTTTTTTCGCAGTAATCGCAAATTACAACCTAGCTGTAACTCGTTTTCAGATTACAAAGATTTTCATTGTTGAATTTCAATTTAGGTAATGGGGGTTACTTTTGCATTGTTGGCTGGTGCAAACATTGTTGGTTTGAAAGTCAATTGTCGTTTTTCAACGATGTTTATCGCTTTTAATTCTTTAATAGCCGAATAATAATTGTTGCACACATTGTTGTACACATTGTTCTAATAATGCACATATTGTTGTATTATTCCTTTTTTTTTTATTAAAAAACCATCATAAACATGTTTGGTGTTTAGAGTTGCCAGTTGCAATTTGCTTACTGCATTTTTATTGACACTAGTGTGTATTTGTTTCATCAAAGTACCGTCATTTTACACTGAATTATGTTGAATGTGTCAATGTCTCTTTTAAAGATTTTTTCTTAAAAACGAATCATAAATTAACTGTTATAATTGCTATTTTCCGACCGTGTTTGTATTACATTATTCTACTATCATTGTCTAATTAATTTTGCAGTAACATTTTTGAGGTATAAAGTGCATCAAAAGAAAAAAAAAATGAGTAAAATTGGAAAGTTAAATTGATAAAAAATTTTGAAATTATAAAACCCAGATATGTTTCTTAAAAGTATGAAACGTACGTCGTACAAAAGTATGCATAGGTACAACTTACGGAGAAAACGTACCATCTGGCAACCCTATTGGTGTTTAACTGTTGTGATTTTCTTATTATTCTTCCGGTACAGAATAAGAAGAATGTCTAAAAATTAGCGTGAATAGGTAACAATGCTTGCATCTGTGCGTGTAAGTGTGCGCAAGTATACCTCTGTGTACATAACTTTATCATTTTGTCCGTGCATGTTTAAGAGTACATGTAAGTGAAGTATGTATTTGTGTGTACCATAAAGTATGTTTGCATTTAAAACCGTAGAGAAATAAATACTTACATTCTAAAACTAGTATAAACGCTGGACATCACAAAACTTTTTTTCTATATCTCTATTATAATACAAAAACATGGGAACAGATGTCGCAGATGCCTCGGGGCTGGCGCGATTTTTGTTTTTGTGTCATTTCGGGAAGAAAATACCATTTGTGAATACCTGATAGCCTAGCATGCGAAAACAGCGTGTTGGTTTTATTTTATTATAAAACACACAGAGTTTAATTACACAGACAACGTTTAATGTAATATTGACAAATTAAACACACAATGCCAAGAACACAACGGCCTCAGCTATTAATACAGGAAAGCTTCGATAAATACAAATGATCTGGTATACTGCATTGCCACGCCACCCAAGCAATCGCCATTCTGGCACAAAAGAGATACCTCGGTGCACTGAGAACTAGTCGGATGTGCCAATCCCAAAACTTTCTTCTATCTCAATCATGTTAATACTTCTAATTTCGTCCTCACATCGCCAATAAAATCAATATTTTTCGTCATTCTGTTGTACGTCAGCTGCTTGCGAATCATCGGGTTACCGGGATGCAATCAACTGATGTATACTAAACTATGAAAAGTTCTTTTGGCCTGTACCGACCGGAACAGATAGCCTCCCTATTCCTTGGTTTTACGATTTTAGCTAATTTTACTGGGAAACACGAAGCTAAAATGCGTGGAACCCAATTAAAGAAGATTCATTTCCAGTTCTCGTCAACATTGAATTTGAATGAGAATATCGCCAAATTAGTCTTCTACAGCCAAGTTGGCTTCATTTGTGACAACCTATTTTTGTCGCCAAATTTGGCGATATTTCGTCAATTGCCGCCAAGCTTGGCGAGAATTTGACGTTGGCGAATATAAATATATAGTGTTAAGCATTTAAGAATAGGAACAATGATTACAACAATGAAAGAAAATTTGCTGAAACCCTGTTAACTAAAACTCATAAATTAAACCCGTTTATGGATGAATTCTGCTGTCTTGTTTGAAAATGTCAACCACCCTAAAATTTCAAACCGCTATATCTCCGCCATTTTTTAATATGGAGACAAAACAAAAACTGCTCCGGATTATCGGATCAAGGCCGAACATTTAACGAAAAAAACTTTTAGGATTTCTGATTTTTTTATACATCTTTTTGAATTTGAAATCTTTAAATGGCTACTACAGCGCCCCCTTCCGGCGGAATATCCCCACATTCTAGTAAGACCTGCTGGCTACAGCCAAAAACATATTAAAAAATTTTGTTTTAATTATCTGCATAACATCATACACTTTTCGATGATACAATAGTGAAAATTGAACAAAAATCGCGATTGCAGCGCCCCCTTTCGTCGAAATATCCCCGAGTTCAACCTGGACCTGCAGGATATGGTCATAAACATAGAGAAAAAAATTGGTTCAATTATCTGCATAAATTCATACACTTTTCGATGATACAATAGTGAAAATGGAACAAAAATATCGATCACAGCGCCCTTTTTTGTCGAAATATCCCCAAATTCTGATAGAATCTGCTTGCCATAGCCAAAAACATAGAAAAAAAAATTAGGTTTAATTTGAAGCATAACTTCATACACTTTTCGATGGTACAATAGAAAAAATGGAACAAAAATATCGATTACAGCGCCCCCTTTCGTCGAAATATCCCCAAATTCTGATAGAATCTGTTTGTCATAGCCAAAAACATAGAAAAAAAATTAGGTTCAATTTGAAGCATAACTTCATACACTTTTAGATGGTACAATAGTGAAAATGGAACAAAAATGTCGATCACAGCGCCCCCTTTCGTCGAAATATCCCCAAATTCTAATAGAACCTGCTTGCCATAGCCAAAAACATAGAAAAAAAATTAGGTTCAATTTGAAGCATAACTTCACACACTTTTCGATGATACAATGAAGACACACAGACGGACAGAAGGACGGACGGACAGACAGACATTTTGTAAAAACGTGTTTTTCGGAATCTCTGACCCTAAAACGTGTAAATCCGTCGAAAACCGGAAGTCGAAAAATTTTTCGATTACAATACTTTCTTCTATTATAGATAGAAGAAAGTAAAAATGACACTTTCAAATCTGAGTAAATCGATGCTCTCATTTTGTTATGAAACTTTTTGGTTTCAAATAGGACAACGCAATGCTTTCAATTCTGAAACATCAGAAATACGTAGAATATTGAAACATGGACATATTCAAAACTGAGCACACAGAGGTCAGTTCATATTCATTTTTGAAACATGGACATACTGAAAAATGATTAGAATCTGTTCAACAGAGCCGGCCCAACGGTATTTTGGCACCCGTGCGAGTATCCGTCGGGCGCCCCCCCCCCCCCCACCCCCGAAAAGAGGGAAATGCTCTTGGATTATTCTTAACGTTTTATATATTCGTTACTTTTAAACATACTATTACTAATTACTTATGATATTATTTAAAGAATACATAAAGGCATTAAAATTCAATCCCTTTTTGTATTATAAAATCTCCTTTAAGTAATAAAATGTCTCAAAAGGAAAATTTTACAATAAATAACAGTTTTACTATGTATTATTACGATCTCAGATTGAAATACGATATAATAATCTGGGGACGCGGACAAAAACGAGGCAAAGAGACTGACTGATCCCCAACAGACAACCAATTGCCTTCCTCCCCCCCCCTCCTCCTTTGAGGGGCAAGGGCAGAAAATTTTAAAAAATCATCCGATCTGATGTTTATATTCTTAGAAAGCATATTACCAAAATTTTATCTTCAAAAGCCATCATAGATCCTGGATAACTTAAAAACAAGAAAATTTACGACAAAAAGTTTTTATTTCAATTTTCTCGCAATTTCATTTTTGTTACATAACATCTTCCTCAAAGCTCTTCCATTTATACAGAATTTCAAAGATCTGATAAGGAGAAATTTACTCACAAAAAATACACTCTGGAACTTGAAGCACAGGCTTACGTGACAGAACAACAACAAAAAAAGTTTCCCGTATTTTAAACTACAGAATTTATTTGTGCACTGAAATTACCCCACACGCTTAAAGCCACAGGGAAGTTGCAAAAAATTCGTCCTTCCTGAAAGGATGCCCCTGCCAAGATGTTCTTATTACCTACTCCTGGACAATTAATGGACCAACAACTGACAACTATATCCTGGTTTGCCCGAAAGAGATTAATTGTCACTTCTTAGAAATACTTATATTGGTCATTTCCCTACCCGAAGTGTCCTCTCTCTCACCGGCTCTGACCACAGCACATAATATTTTACAGCTTTGTTGAAAGACTACTAAACTGGAATTCTTAGAACTGATTTTTTACCATCGCCCTCGTGACAAAAAAGATGACTCTCGCTCAGATTCGGAGCCTTCAGAAATTATTTAACTTTATTTCTTCTGGCTCCCTATTGCTCCAAGCCACATAACTGTTTTTTCTTTGACTCCCCCCTCACACACACATTCACTTATGTGCATGTACTCGTTTTGATTACATTAGTTCTCAAATCAGAAATAATTGTATTTGTTTGTGTAATCTTTCAAATATTTGTAAATTAAAATTTTGAGTAATCAGTGTCATAACATTTTCACTTGAATTTGAAATTCCGGGGTGGGCCGTGCCCCCCCCCCCCCCCCGTCTAGTTACGTCTATGCTTTTATGACATTCTTCTTTTAAACTTTGACAAACTCTTTAGCTATATTTAAAAAAAAAAGTGTGATGGCCGGGAAGCAAAATATTTATAAATATGATTTTACTTTATATTCATAATCATATTTCTCTAATTTTATTTTCTTGAAATACAAATCTTATATATCTATTCCCTTTTAAATGTAAATTCTTTAAAGAGAATTATCTTTTTAAAACTTTTCTAAAATATTCTATCTTCTATTTTTTTTTTTGCATACATTTTCACATTTGATATGGAAACTATAAATATTGCTTTGACTAAGGGATTTACAGAAATATTTATTTTTAAAAAATTACAAATTTTTAAAAGAACAAACTTTTTTTTTATGAGTACTTTTTACTACGAGGAACAAATTTTAAAAATTTTAACTTTAAATAAAAAATTCCGAAACCAATTTAAAGATTACATAGCTGAAAAACTTAGTACAAAGTTTCATGGTTTTATCTTTCATATAAAGTTAAATATGAAAAGTCTTGATAAAAAAAAAACTATTTCCCCGCTCAACAACACAAAACTATAGCTGAAAAACAATGTACAAAGTTTCATGGTTTTATCTTTCATATAAATTTAAACATATCAATTTAAATATAAAAAGATTTAAAATATATTTCCCCGTTCAACAACACAAAACTATCTGACACATTTTCTGACTCGTTTTTAAGCATAAAAGCACGAGACTTGCAGGTATGTTTTTTGATGTGATATAAAATCGAAAAGTTTTTTTTTTTCATTTTCTGTTAAAAGAATTGCATCTTGAGTTATAAGTGATTTTTGTCTCAGGACAGCAGTTCTTTTTCCTTTCCTGCGCTGTCGTGTTCGGAAATTCGGTTCAAAACGCCAACTCTGACGGCATTTTTTGAAAATTCTTCTTCTTTTGCCGAAAAACGGTTCGATTACATTAGTTTTTTAATAAGAGCATCTGCCAATTTGACACGTTTGGGATAAAAAATGTGCTAAAAAGCAGCCAATTTGGATTTTGGCCTTACACAACAAGTTTTAAAATAAACCTCTCTCTCATCGGAGAAAGCTGTTCAGAATAGATAAAAAAAAACAATTTTAAATCATTGTTAAGTTTCTTAAAAATATATAAATATTAAAATTAATAAGATGAACTGACCTCACAAAAATTTTACAATGCATTGTTTTCTTCAATGTTAATAACATTACTCTTTAAGAATAAGTTTCCATCGACGTTGTCTGATGTTTTTCTAAAATTTGAACTAGAAAAATGTTTTTTTCTAAAATGAACTAAATTCATCTCCTTTATTTTCTGAGAAAAAAATAAAGAAAGTACGGACCCGGAAAAAATAGATACATAGTCCAAATTTCATATCAATAAATGTTTTGACTTTAAAATTATTTGTGGTGCATTTCACATTGTCTTGTTGAAGCAAGGCCGAGGGGGAGGAGGGGGGATGTCCTGGGCACAAGAGTAGAAGGGGGCGCAAGAAGAAGATTTGGTTCGTCCTTCTGTACAAATAACGAAATTTAGGAAAAAATGTCATTGAATCGAACGACCCAAAATAAAGATATATTCGTTAATTTTATACTCTTTGTTTTGAACACGGCGTGATTTTTCCATTAAGGGACTGTTTAGGGGCGCCAAAGAATATTATTTGATTAACGAATTCATCTAAGATACCTGTAAGATTTATACACTGTCCCAATTATATTTGAATTGGTTCAATATTTCGGACATCGTGATGACAAAATTTGCTTTTGTGTGTCTCTGTAAACAAACTATAAGATTTACATACTTGATTAATGAACACACCCAGATCCAAGGTACTTGTAAGATCAATACACTGTTCCAATTAGGTTCGAAATGATTCAATTTTCAAACATTATCGTGTTAACAAGATCTGGATTATATATAGATAGATAAAAACGAAGCGATTACAGTAGGTCCATTTCTAAAGAAAGCAATATAAAAATATTAAGATAAATATGCTTCCTAACAATTATTTCATATTTAAAATAAAAATTAGGGGAATGGATTGAAAACTTCTTTGTATACATTTATTTTGGAAAAAGATTGAAGAGGGCGCCAAAATGCTTGCGACTGAAAAATTCCTAGTTTCGGCCTTGTATTGAAATACTATTACACTATTATTGATTTAATACAGATTAAATTAAGAATAACTAAATAAAACGATGTGCTGAAGTTAATTTTTTTAAAGATTAATTACATATATAATTTTTAGTTAGAGAAATTTACCTCTATTAACCTTTCATTTGCGTCTTCGACAAAAGATTTGGCGCTCCGATTATATCCATTTTTTCATCATGGTTTTTACTTTTTCTTTCTTTTTTTTTCGGCACCCTCTTGATCCTGTAATAATTTCCCAATTTTTTCATGCACGACATTTTGAGTATAATCTTTAAATTAATATTGTTTAATACAAAAAAAACGAGAATAAGTAATTTGTACGATTCTCTGCAACTACAAGATGTTACCTGCCAAAGGACACTTGCCACTATCGGCTGCATCAAGGGGACAGTCGAGAGTCGACTGACCAGCGGGAGAAGAAAGAGTTCAGAATCGTAAAAATGTCAGTAGTAATTAATTAACCTCCCTCAATCCTGGTGTTGAATAGAGGTTTGGTTATGTCTTTCCGGGATGTAATTTGAGTGTTAATAGCCTCGTTTTCTCAGATAAAGGAACCAGACATATGGTCTGTATGGGAAGATTTCAGTGTCCTTGAACTGTTATTTAAACCCAAGGTGGACCCACTCCCACAGACCGCAGCCTGGAAAAAGTGAAAAAGAAAAGAAAAGAAAAAAGAAAAAAAAACGCGGAATAAAATTATTTTTATCGGTGATCTTTTGACTTTTGAGTGCCCCGCCCCTTAAGTCGTTTCGCGACTTGGCGCCCCGTGCGGTCGCACACTTTGCACGCCCCTTGGGCCGGCCCAGCTGTTCAAACTCATTTTTGAAACATGGACATACTCAAAAAATGAGCACATAGTTCATACTCATTCTTGAAGCATGGATATACTCAAATAGGAGCACATGATGTTTTATTCTTGAGTGTGGGAATGATTTCAGAAATAAGTATACACATGTTTCAAACTTCAGTCATTTTTATTCGGAGCCATTTTGACTATGCAACATACTCAGATTTGAGAATTTTTTGCTCACTTTTGAAAATGTCGTTTTTAGAGTGTGCCCGGTACGTCTGCGACATCTGTACCAAAACGTGTCCGTGTGTAACACTGGTGTCATATCAACAGTGGTAATACTCCGGCCCATAAATTTCGCTTTCAATGCACTTTTTAGGTGCGTTCGCAATTTTATAAACACGAGCACCGATAGTCGTCGTCTGGTCCGCCCGTCTGTTCTCATATAACAGCGCAAAAACTACCCAACCGAATGGTTTGAAATTTAATCTATAGAATCGTTGCAGAATTTTGTCGTGTCATTTCAAATTTTATGAAAATCGAATTAAACTTAAAAATATATTAATAAAAGTTTTCTTCATTCTATTAAATCTCATCATACGTAATTAATTAAATGACATCCCATGATAGGTAATGAGTGTAAGGTTGTGTGAGGACTGCGCATGCCTTTTCTTGCTGTAGTAGCGCCCCCTTCTGGAGAAATGGAAAAAGCGCGGCAGGAGAATTTGGAATGTCAGCGGCGAAGAACGTCGTTTTGTGATATGAGAAACCAGAATTTGTTATAAAAATGGCCGTAATGTTACCGGTCATGAATCTTGAAAAATATGAATAATCTTTTATGTTTATTACATGTCGTGTAATGTACCTGTCCTTGTCATCTGTATTTGTCATCGTCACGTCGTCGTTTTATTAAAATTGTGTTCGTCGTTAGAAAGGCCTGTTTAATTAGAACACTCCCACATTCGGAAGAGTCGTCACATTGGTGTCAGAAATAATGGATGAAAACAGGCTGTAAATTTTGATTACTGAGTGAAAGATTATAGCGAAAAACTTTGGATAACTTATACAGAGGTAAGGTAAATTTTATTGTTTAAGCATGGCTGATCAACTGACTAAGCTTAAAAAAACTAGAGGCGTAATAAAAGCATCTATTACCTCTATCGTTAAAAAGATCGAAGATGCATGGGTTTTGGAATCACCGAATTTTGAGGAAATAGAAGAAAATTTAGCTCAGCTGGAACAGAAAGGTGTTGACTTTAAACGAGAAGATGCCCAAATTTTAGCGTTAATTAATGATGAAGATGAAATCGAAAAAGACGCAAAAGCGTCCATCGAATATCATGAAAAAATAACTTTATGGAAATTTAGAATAAACAAAAAATTGAAAAATAATAGCAAAAGCGAAGTTTCCCCCGTAACTCATGTCGATAATAAGCATGCGGAAGTAGTTTCGCAATCTGTTAAATTCCCTACCTTAAAGATTGAGAAATTTTACGGCGAAGTAAGTAAATTTCAAAATTTTTGGAACTCATTCAAAATTGCAGTCCATGATAATGATTCACTGTCAAATATTGAAAAAATGAGCTATTTACAAAGTTATTTAGGCGATAGCGCGTATAATTCCATCTCCGGGTTTGCGTTATCAGATAAAAATTATTTTGAAGCTATCCAAATTCTGAAACAACAATTCGACCGAAAGGACCTCATTGTCACGGCGCACATAAATATTTTATTATCTTTAAAACCTGTATTGAAAACGAATGACGTAACCGCTCTACGAAAATTATTTGACACGATCCAATCCCAAATAAGAAGTCTCAGGTCTTTGGACATTGAATCAAATGGATTTGATAACCTGTTGACAGCTATAATTCTTAAATCCCTGCCAAATAATCTTTCGTTAGAATATAATAAACATTGTATAAAAAATTCTAGTGACTCGCAATCAAGTATTGATGATTTGTTATTATTTATTCGTACCGAAATAGAGTCGAGAGAAAAACAAAATTATTTAACTGGTAATTTAGATATCCCAAGGTCAAAACAGTCGTATAATAATGATTCGTCTGCATTTCGTAGACAAATGTTCGCTAGTGATAGAATTAATTCAGAAGTATTTCATATTTTAGCCACCTCTGAAACCTTTTGTATATTTTGTTCGAGTAATAGTCATTCGACTGAGCAGTGCAATAAATTACCCGTTGATCAGAAAATAGCTAAATTAAGAGCTCAAGAACGCTGTTTTTTATGCTTGAAGAGAGGTAAACACGTCGCTAAAGATTGTACCATAAAAAATAAAAAATGCAGTAATTGCGGCAGATACCATAATGTTACGATATGTAGTTATTTATTTGGCAATGCCAATAAATTTGATAGGGAAGATGATTCGAATGCAAATGAAAAAGCACTCACTGCTAAGAGTAAAATCGGATGAGATTTTTAATTTAAAAACACCGCGAAAAGAAACGAAATTAATTGAAACATTACCGACAGTAGATATCGAATGTGGTAATAAAATATTACATGGCGTAGTAGATAGTGGAACCCAAATTTCTATAATAAAGACTGATTGTGTACCCGAATACTTTAAAAATCCTTGTGGTACTATAATATTGCAATCTGCATTCGGACACCAATTGAAAGCTCCTTTAATAAATATTCCATTGAGTATTGCAGTTAACCCCAAGATATATCCTAATATTATGATAACATGTGCTGTGGTTGATAATTTAATTAATGATTTATTACTTTCTCTTGATACATATAATGAATTAAATGATTTGAATAAATATAATGAAAATGAAAAGGCATTAAATTGTAATGTTGACGCGATAAGTGACAATGCGAAAGAAACCAACACTGTAGATCTGTCTGCTTCAATTTTAGACCACGTGTCAGTTGAAAATGCGAATGCAAACGAGAACATTGACCACGCACCTGGCGACGACCCTGTTACTTTTATAAATGAATCAGAGAAATTAGATGGCAACAGAAAAACGACCCTTCGTTAAATCAGTGTTCGACAGCTAACAAAAATGAATTTAATTGATTTTTCGTTCATGAGAATTTCTTATATCACTTGGATAAATTATTCGCTGAGACGAAAAATAACCCTCACCCGCGTACTAGTATTACACAATCGATCACGAAAGAAACTAATAATAATGAAAATGACATATGTACTGTTGCCGATTTAATCGTAATAGAGAGTGGAGATCAAATCGAAACGGAAATTCGTTATAAGGAAGAAGATCCCCAAATTAGGCAAGCAGAAGAAATTTTACATAATTCAAAAGATTTAAAAGTCCAAAATTATTTACAGAGTGAACACAATATTATGAAGGATACTCCCATAGTTAATAATGTAACTTATATTTTCGAATCCTCAAACTATGCAGACACGCCTGATGAGGAAACCGAATATGAAACCGCAAATTATGCTAAAAGGAATACAAGTGCCTCGGATAAATATTTGATTGCTCATCAGACATGAAGGAAGAAAATATAAGACGAAACATAATTTCTGAAAATAAAGATTCAAAAGTTGATGTCACGACAACAGAAGAATCTTACTCTATTTTCAATAATACAATGCCAGAAATACTTGATGGAAGTTCCGAATCCAGCACGATTGAGTTCAGCGAGAAACAACCTTTTGTTTACGATGAAAATTCCGACTACATTATAGTCAATGGTTGGGTGAAATCACATGAAATAGCAAACAAAGAACCCGATGTATTCCTTAAGTTAAATCATCCTGACAACATGATGTTAGAAAAACGCCAGAAGAAATCTGAGAAGATTGATGAGTTTACACAGACTAAGGAAGTGACGATTGACAAAAATAAAAATGAAACTGAACTTTCTAAAAATTATGATAAAGTGAAAATAAAGGAAACTGTGAGGAAGAAACAGTATACACGTGATGGCTTTCACCGAATGAACAATACATTTAGTACAGGAAGACGACGAAAACGAGAAAAAATAAAATTTCTAGGTCATGTGGTAGGATCCGGTATACATGCACCCGATCCCGACAAAGTATCAGCGATACAAAACTTAGAAGTTCTCAAGTCGAAGAAAGATGTCAGAAGCATATTAGGTCTTTTATCTTACTACCGATCCTATGTTCCTCATTCTCCGACATAGCTCGTCCATTGATTGAACTTACCAAGAAACGTGCCCCTAATGAAGTTACTTGGTCTGAGGATTGTGACAAAGCCTTTTTTGAGTTGAAACAGGCGATACAGTAAATCACCCATCTGTTATTCCCCGAACTTTCAGAAACCATTTATTATACACGCAGATGCTTCTTCGTATGTGATAGGCGCTTGTCTATCTCAAAAAGATGAAAATGAACAAGAGCACCCCATTGCTTTTACAAGTAAAAAGCTCTCCAAATGCCAAGAGGGTTATGCTACCATCGAAAAGGATGCTTATGCTGTTATCTTCGCCCTGAAAAAGTTCGAACACTATATTTATGGTTTGCAGGTAACTGTGGTGAGCGACCATAATCCTTTGAAATTCCTCACAGACTGTGCACCTCAAAGTGCGCGCCTTCAAAGATGGGCCCTTTCACTACAGCGTTTTCAAGCCCAAATAACGTACCGACGTAGGAAACTCCACGCGAATGCTGACTCTCTAAGTAGGCTACATGCTTCACATTGGACTTAAAAACTTTGAACATTCTTTTTTTTCTGTGTTACAAGTTTGAACTTAAAAACTTTAACTTTATCCTAGAACTTTAAAATATTAGCATTAGTATAGTGTTACAGTGTATTCTATTTGTTTATACAGTGTATTCTATTTGTTTATTTTCTTTGAAATTCTTTAAATGTTTGAATTTTTGTTTAATATGCTTTACTTGTTTATTTAGATATTTACCAGATATTGATTTGTCTCAAAAGACTAAATCAAATTCTCGAAAGGGGGAGGTGTGAGGACTGCGCATGCCTTTTCTTGCTCTAGTAGAGCCCCCTTCTGGAGAAATGGAAAAAGCGCGGCAGTAGAATTTGGAATGTCAGCGGCGAAGAACGTCGTTTTGTGATATGAGAAACCAGAATTTGTTATGAAAATGGTCGTAAATGTTACCGGTCATGAATCTTGAAAAATATGAATAATCTTTTATGTTTATTACATGTCGTGTAATGTACCTGTCCTTGTCATCTGTATTTGTCATTGTCATGTCATCGTTTTATTAAAATTGTGTTCGTCGTTAGAAAGGCCTGTTTAATTAGAACACTCCCACATTCGGAAGAGTCTTCACAGGTTGCCATGCTGATTACGTCCTATTTACAATGTAATCATATTATTTCCGTATTACTGAATTTAAAAACCGAATTTGTATACTAAAATAGTTTAATTATAGCAATTGTATAATCTACTGACAGTTTTTTGGATAGATGTTTCCGGAGAAATAGATATTAAATTGAAAAGAGTCTAAATATGGATTTCAAGTTCCGAAATTTTCAGAGCTAGGCTCAATTTGCCCATTGGAATTTTCAGTAAATGTCAACAAATGATAAAATGTTGCCAACTTAAAATGAACTCATTATATTACAGAAATTAATTATATCATAATAAAAGACGATATAATTCATTTTTTCACTGAAACAATAACGATGATTTATATTACATTTTCTTGTATTAGATATTAGCGCATAGTGTAATTTTAATGTAACAGAATTGTAATTCATTGTTTATAAAAGTGTATTGAAACTTAATTTCATAAAATAAAATTAACATCTATAATGTGAATATATCCGCATAAAATAAATTTTGTATTAATGCATTTTTACATAAGAGTGTAACAGCTGTTGCACCAACATCTGAATATATATAAAACTAGGTATAGTATGAACGCACTTCATTTTGTCATGTTTGACGTACAATTTTCCACTTGTTTAAAACTTCTAAGTATCGCACATTTTTACTTTGAACATCGTCGAGTAAGGAAAAAAATGTTCTTTCAAATGTAGTTTGTTTGAAAAATTATTTCAATTTATTTATTTTTTAAGGTTTTTTAAATAATTTTCAAGCATGACGTAAAAATAAAAAATAAAATAAAATCTATATCTATCGCGTGGAGACCGATTACAACATATTAAGCCGCAACCACCTCAGACTATATACAAATAGGTCAGCCTTTTCATCTGGTTGATATTCCATAGTGAAATTAAAACTCCATTAATAAAGAAAGAAAATAAGAAAATAAAATAATTAAAACACAAATTTCACAAACATGTAACTGCACTATGCGCTTAAACCATTGAAATTGTCAAAATGAAAAGGGCTAGTTTATGTAAGTTAAAACTTTGGCTATTTCTTTGGGTGTTAACTTCTGGCATGTGGCTAATACAAATATCGCTTTTAATAAATTTTTTAACTTTATTTCAATACATAATTGATATTCTTTATATAAAAAGGATTTTTGTTGTTGTTAATGGCCAATCCGAAAAAAAATATTCTGTAACCCGGGAATTCCCAGTTGAATCGCCGAGTATTTGTAACTACTTTAATTTCAAAGGCGCTGTAACACTACGACAATTGCGAAGTATAGTGCAATTTATTTAATTTAACTCAAAGTTATGATCAGCGAATTAAAAAACAAAAACGAAATATCATGCGTCAAGTATAGATTATGAAACACTTTTTAACACCCCCAGAAAACTTCACAGTTTATCTTGGAAGTATCTTGTATGAATTCGTTAATCAAGTGTTGTTTAGATGGTCAACTGATGGAGAGACCGGCGCTGTGAAAAGTAAAGTGTATAAAATTAACGAATATATCTTTACTGTAGGTTGACCGATTCTAGTACATTTTTGCCTAACTTTCGTTACTTTTTTTTGACCGAACTATGAACTATAGGTCTTTTTTTGGCGCCTACTTTTACTCTGGCCTCTTCCTCTTCACAAAGTTTGCTTCGCTGCTAGCATAATAATACCAGTTTTAACAAGTACATCAATTTCACAATCGCACAGTTTGTATCCAACCAATCAAAATCGCCAATTTCTCAGGCTGTATTATCGCCAAACCAATCAAAATCAACAAAAACCGTTGGGCAAACAAAAAGCCCATCACGTTGATAAGGTAGAGTGTAACGTAAATTGAAACTGATTTTTGTGGTGTAGTTGTCTAAATACAGTCGAACCCGGTTAAGAAGCTACCTGACTCAGGCGAAAACACCCGCTCTCTAATGTTAATCCTATAGGGGAAATAATTTACGATATCTCGTTCGTATTTCAATATTTTTGAATGATTTTTTTTTTGATTGGCCAGTTGCGGCCAATTTCTATGCAGGCTCTTTTTTACTTTTTCGATTCATGTAGCAGTTATTTTTATTGAGGACACTTTCACTTTCGAAACCGGTTCCGAAATTAAAAGCATCTTAATAATAATAAAAAAAAATGTAATAAAAATTGAAAAAATGCAAAGGAGCGTGCATAGAGATTGACCTCAACTGTCCAAAGCAAAAAAAAAAAAAAAATCATTTAAAAACTAATGGAAATGCGAATGAGATATCGTAAATTATTTCCCCCCATAGGATTAACATTAGCGAGCGGGTGTTTTCGTTTGAGTGAAGTAGCCTCTTAAGACGCGTTTCAAGCGACTGCACTAAAATCGCGTACTAAGCGGGATCGCGTATTAAACGTGATTTGCATAATGTTGCAGGAACTGAGCTTATTTACGCAGCTAATCATCTAAATTAACTTTAGAGTTAACATTTATATGTTTATGGTAAAAAATTGTGGCTTATGCAGATTTAGATTACAATTTAACTGTATTGTTATTTAACTGTCTCCACAAAACTCGTGGTGCGAGCAATTGGCCATGAATAAATTAGGAGTGGGTTGGCATCAATAGAAAATAATGAAGAAATACAGTGGTGGCCAAAAGTTTGGACATTTTTTGAAAGTTTCATGTTTTTCAAATTTGTGTGCTTGTAGACAAGGGCGCCCATATGGGGGGGCAAGGTGGGGCTTGAGCCTCCCCCCCCCCTAGATTTTGGTTTTGTAAATTTTTTTTTATCTAAATCAGCTGCAAGATATGAAAATTTTAACTTTATCTTGTAAAAACAAAGCATAATAAAATCTGCCTCGACAACATCAGAAGGCACCGGAAGAAATGTCCGTTTTAGACGGGTTTCCGTCTTAGCAGGTATAATTGTTGGGAATTCATGTTGTCATAACCATAATTCTTTTTCTTTTAAAGCTGGATTCTGTTTTAGGCAGGTTCTGTTTTCATAAGTTTTTAATTAGTCCTTTCGAATAGTCTGCTTCTTACAAAGAGAAAAAGCACAAGATAGGAAACAAATTCCGTTTTAGACGATTTTTATCTTAGCCGGTGTTAGTATGTGGGTTTTTTTTCCTACAAGATGATAACACTTTTTCTGCATAAGAAAGGATTTTGTTATAGACAGGATCCATTTTCACGGGTGAAATTGATTTTGCATGAACAAAACGCTAAGAAATTAGAGAGAGATTTAATAATAAGATGTGAACGGTATAGTGCAATTTTTAATTGAAAAATTCTTTTTCACGAATCTAATAAAGATTAGAATCCTGAATGTGTCAGATTGTACGCAGCCCGAACTCGATAATTCTATCTTAAGTCTACAGAACAAGACAAAATAATTTTCGTCGACCTGAAACCTTATAATTCTTGTAAATCACACTTTCCTGGTCTATATGAAACAATGTGGTCAGAAAAGCATAAGTCCACACCATATTTTTCTAATCATTTTGCCACTGTTAAAGAAAATCTCTGTAATCTTTCTCTAGACAATAGTATGAACCAAGAAACACGCTCACAAGCCATTCATTTAGATGCTGCAACGACATCTATAAAGTTTATTGTATATCTCAAAATAATCTATCAGTATTTTTTCTATCTGGAGCCAGTTGTAAACAAATTACAATCTGTAGATTAAGATTTGCATTCGGTTTATGACAACATAAAGATGGAACTTCTTGAGATTTTTCTTATGCACAGAATGGAATCAGAAGAAGAATTTTCAGAAATTTTTGTGGAGCTAATGGAGAATTGTAATTGTAAGAAATCGATATCAAAATGTATAGACCGTCTACTAGATAATCTTACCGTTCGAACCTTCCTATGGAGACTCCTCTTGAATATTACAGAGCAGCATTTCTATATCCATAGACTCTTTAATTATATCCCTTGAGTCAAGGTTTTTGAATCGAAATGAAACGTCATTCAAAGCAATTTTACTTCATCCCAATATGATGAAAAATATGAAAAAAAAAATGTTTTTGTCAAAGAAATCAAGGAGCTATCTCATTTTTATAATATTGAGAATTTGGAGTCCGGAAGCAAGAACATGGTTTGATTTGTGGAAAAGCAAAGACTGTGATGAGAATGTCATGATAAATGATCTCCTCACAGAAACTACATTTCTCCCTTTACAGCCATATTAAATTATAGACAATTCTGCCAAAAATTTCCACTGTAGGAAGATCATTTCAGGGGTTCACAACCATAGTAGACCAAGTCCACTTTGAAAAAAAAAATCAGATAGCCCATTTAGAAGGTGCATAAAATCTATTTTATCCATTTCCACACTGAGCCAAATCTGTTTTCACTTTCTCATATATGCAGGGCTGCCACAGGCGACTATTTTTTAATTCTATCTCACACCACTTTCTCAAAACAAAAATAATTGACATAAAATTCGAGTAAATTTGCAAGAGAAATATACTATAAAATCTGTTCTTTTTAATAGTGGTGCGAATAGAATAGAAAAATAGTCGCCCGTGGCAACCCTGTATATATCATCTGTTTACAGACTATGTTTACTGTGGGAGTGGATAAACAGATTTTATGCACCTTCTCAATGGACTATCTCATTTTTTTTAATGAACTTTGTCTACTATGGTTGTGAGCTCCTTATTCAGTACACTCAGGCCAGTGGTGAAGGTGATTACGTTCCGAATTGTCTGAAAATTTAAGGCATTCGGTTCCGAAAATTCGAACATAAAAAATATCACTGAAGAATAGCACAAATTTTGACAAATGCTCACAGAAAACACCAATTTCGTCAATCGTTCGCAGAAAAAAATTACCAATTTTGTCAAAGGATCACGGGGAAAAAGACGAATTTTGTCAAAAGATTACGATAAAAACGCAAATTTCGTCTAAAATCGTGAAAAAAAAACGAAATTTTGTCAAAGGATCGCGAAAAAATGCAAATTTCGTCAAAAGATCGCGGAAAAAAAACTCGAATTTCGTCTAAAAATCGCGAAAAAAAAACAAATTTCGTCAAAGAATTAAGGGAAAAACACAAATTTAGTCAAAGATTCGTGGAAAAAACGCAAATTTCGCCAAAGGATCGCAAAAAAATGCAAATTTCGTCAAAAGATGTCGGGAAAAAATTCAAATTTTTGTCAAAAGATAGTAAAAAAACGCAAAGTACCTTAAATATTTACAAAAATGTATGATAGCTTTGGTGGAAGTTGAGATTTTTCTCAGCCCCCCCCCCCTTAACATTAATCCTATGGGCGCCCTTGCTTGTAGAATATATTAATTTTCACTTAAATACAAACGTTTATATATCAAATTGAAGGTCATTTAATGTAGAATTTAATAATAAAAACATTATTACAATATCTGTATTACAAAAAAAGTTATGCTCATTTTAGTAGAACAAACAAACACAAATCATTTTGAATAAGGACGTGTTTTGTAATAAAAGCGTACTAGCCAATCACAAACACTGTTCTGAGGACCAATTATATGTCTGTAACTATAGTTTAGGTTATTTGGAAGGTAAAAGAGATATTGTTGTGGGAATTTTTTGTAGGATGATGCATACTAATACAATTAGATAGAGTATTGCTGTTTTTGAATATTTAAAGTCCTTTTTTTTAATTAAACTAATTTTAAACAATGTCATCAACAAGAAGAACTAATTGAACACCTACAAAAAGAATCCGAATTGTCATATTAAGAGAAAATGGCCTCTCTTATGCTGAAATTGCAAGACAAGTTGGTGGTTCAGTGACTTGTTCTGGTGTACGAAAGTTCTGTTTACGTTATGAAAAAACGAAATCAGTGGAAAATAAGGCCAAATCAGGCCAAAAAAAATGCACAAGTGCTACTTTCGATAGAAAAATTAAACGGCTATGCCTTCAAGATAGAAAAATTTCATCAGATGACATTAGATGGGAAATGAATGCAGCGGGTATTGCAGTAAGTTCAAGAACAATAAGAAGAAGGTTATCAGGATTTGGACTACAAGCTAGAATTCCAAGGAAAAAACCATATTTAAATCAAAAGCAACACGAAAAACGAGTTAAGTGGGCAAAAGAACACATTAAATGGTCAGAAAATCAATGGAAGCAAGTAATCTGGAGCGATGAGAGTAAAATATCGCCGTTTGGTAGTGATGGTAGAAAATACGTGAGACGTAAGAGTAGGAGAAGCACTTCATCCTGATTGCATTGATGCAACTACAAAAAACGCAACAAATGTCATGATTTGGGCATGTACGTCTGCAGATGGTGTGGGCCGAATTCAAGTGATTGATGGCATCCTGAATGGCAAAAAATACATCGAAACTGTCCTGGAACCAAAATTGATACCTTCCATCTGGGATCTCTTCCCCAACAACGTACCATTTATTTTTCAGCAGGATTCAGTTCCATGCCACACAGCAAAAGTATGCAAAGCATGGTTTCAAAATAAAGGCATAGATATATTACCATGGCCAGGAAACAGCCCTGATCTCAATACAATTGAAAATTTGTGACGACGTTTGAAAATTTTTGTGCGAAAAAAAAGTCCATCCAATAAAAGACAACTTATTGAAGCTATAATTGATTCTTGGCACCATGTGATTACGAAAGATGAACTCCAAACACTCGTTCACTCGATGAAAAGACGCTGTGAAGCTGTCTTAAAAAATAAGGGTTATCCTACTAAGTATTGATTGTGTAAGTATCACTTTTAAAAAATGCAAATCTAAGATAGATCTTACTATTAGTTGCATAACTTTTTTTGTAATACAGATATTGTAATACTGTTTTTATTATTAAATGTTACATTAAATTACCTTCAATTTGATATATAAACATTTGTATTTAAGTGAAAATTAATATATTCTACAAGCACACAAAGTTGAAAAACATGAAGCTTTCAAAAAATGTCCACACTTTTGGCCACCACTGTAGAGCTGAAAACGGAATAACGCTTTCTTTCGTATTCAAATGTGTTTAAAAACACGCAGTACGGGCAGGACCTGATTATCCAAAAGGCACGTGAAGCACATTTTTCCCCTCTAAAATTTAAAAGGGGCTCCAAAAACGACTGTAAAGAGCCCCCTCTAATTCCCATTTTCATTTTTTTACATTGTATTTTTAATTATTTTGGAAAAGAAAGTTTGCTTAAGTCAAAAGAAAATTCATGCACTTCTTCATAGTGGGGTGAGATAGCTGAAAATTATACCAAAACATTTCACATCTGGCAACCAATGTGCCACTTTGGAATCAGATAGTACATGGATAGACGAGTATAAAAAGCCCGGGACACAAATTTTTTTGGCCCTCTAGCGGCGTTGATGACGTAATCAATATGGCCGCCAAAGTTTTGAGATGCGCTTCCATATTTCTCTATATAACTCGGTATAATATTTTGATATTAACCTATATTGTTAGTGATTATTAATCCGGAGAAAACGCGCTTTCCAACGGTATATTTGACATCATTGTTTAGGTTCATAATACCACAATTATTTATAACTTTATTAAAATTTTTGGTTTTGATTTTGATTTTTTCGGAACATTTTGCCAAATAACTTGAAATCCGTTGCATGCAGCTGAAAACGTGTAGTATACTTTTTGTTTGTCAGAAAATTACCTTTTGAACGGCATATATGACTTCTGTTTTATCACAAATATTTGCTGAAATTTTTCCAAAACAACGTAGCGTTGCACAGAGAGTCGTTATGGCAACAATGTAATTTATATGGGTTCCGAAAATTAATACAGTGGCTTTATAACTGTTTAAGTATCAAATGTAATTATTGTAATTTTTGATGTATATGTAAATAAATTTCTAGTTTTTTTAGGGCTATGAAACTTTTATTTCCGTTTTAAAATCAGTGACATGAGGAACGCTTAAGGCAACTGTAAAAAAAGTTTCAAACATTTATACGTATAAGACTGAGAAAGAAAAGAATGTACAATACAATATTATTCCAATTTAATAACCAAATTTAATCACATCCTATAGATTGTCAAATACACTAGTGTCAGCCATAATATCTAAATTACATAATATCTTGCTGTCATATGCAATAATATCCAAATGATTTATGTAAATTCACTTGTGATTTCCAATCACTGTCGGAGAACAGCCCTTCACATACACAAAGTTTCGTATATCGTATTCCCATTTTAACACATTTACAAGATGTGCATCGCTTGCGGCAAGTACAGGAGGTACGTTGTTCACAGTGTTTTGCCATTTCTAGAATTGTTGTCCACACAGGTCGGTATGATTCTCCTGAAGTTACTATCCATCTCCACTTGGTTGGCGAAGGTATTGTGTAACGTGGAACGAGGCTGTTGTTCCAAATTCTTGCTTGGAGAGTAGCTCGTTTGATGTGTTGTGTCAAATCATCTGCTGTAGGAAATATGTTTTCGATGGCTCGATTCTTTCTTGTAAATAACACTCGTCTGCATTCATTGATGCTCTGAAGATCTGATGCTTGATCATAAAGTAGTGTAACAAATCGTGACATTCATCATCAATATCAGAGGTGCTTGTACAGAGCTGATGCCATACACAATCAATTTCACGAAATGACATCCAGAACTTCCAAGCTGTCTTCTTGCCAATGCCACAAAATGTGGAAACTGTGTCGCAACTAGTTACAGAGTGAAAATCCAACAAATTTCTGGTGAATGTTTGGCACAGATCTCATGAATTGGAACGAATTTCCTGTAATTCCCACAACTGTACTCAATCCATAGTTTATCAATATCTTGTATTTGTGGGAACAGTGATAACCACTACATCTAGGCCCACAGTTCGTTTTAAGATGCGAGTATGTCCACTTTCTACTGCATGCTTAACATGGAGAAGTAGGCGGCCATATGCTTCTTCGTGTGAGATGGGAGAAATGCTTGATACATCCCAAATGCTTGACGCGCAGACTCGGTCATCATAAGTACAGACAACATGCTTTCCTGGATCATCGTCTCCCACCATTTTCTTAGCTAGCAACTGGAACAATTGGGTCTTGTTTTCGTTGACACATAGGAATTGCTGAAATTAGTTTGGAATTGCAGTTGAGTTGACTTTAATACTTATGCCACTCTCTTTTGTTTCTCAGGTATATGCCTTCATTCTGTTACTAATATATCTGTCGGATACAATATCTAGTCGTGAACTGTTCTTCAGTTAATTAATGAAATATGGTTTGAAAACATGTTCATAGCAAGGGATGACAAGGGATGACCGCCCCCGGGAACCAAGCTTTCAATGTTCATAGCATCCGGAAAATGTTGTCGCAATACCATGATTAAGCATGTGTATTACGGCTGCTCCTCAAATATTTTAGCTGTTACTTTCGTTTGGCTGTGATTAAAGATATTGTCATATTTTGTTTGAATGCAGTAAAAGATATCCGACTTGTTGGTTGGTTTTCGGAGTACATTTGGTCTTCATGTGAAAGAAGAAATCATCAATGTTGCCATCCCGTGCTTCAGATGCAACATGCAACCTGTAGAATAAGTAGGAGTCTTTACGCGAGTAAGCAATTTTGGATTTTGCCTTATCTGTTTGTCTTGTTATAGTCTTGAAGAAGTGAATATTAGTTCGAGGAATAATGTCATGAATTGAATTTTGAACTTGATCGAGACGGGACACAACATAATCATCATACTGCTTTAGTCATACAGTAAATTCTTCCGTAACACACTTGACAGCTTCGAAACTTGGAATTATTTTGGAGCTCCTTATTAACACTAAATCGGTTTCTTCAAATGAATTTCCTTGTTCGGTTAAGACGTTAATCATTTCTTTGGCATGTGTCAAGAACCTTTTCTCATGTGCACTGTTATCTTCATGATGCTTTGCGCCCACGTTTTTGTCATCTTTTAAATTTGATTTCTCTTCAAATTCCTCAATTAAAGAACTGATCCTAGGGCCTTCTACCATCCACTTAAGCATAACAGTTTCACTATCAAGGATTCCAATAGCACCACCTTCACCCTTTATAACATTGTTATTGTGTTCATGAAGCTAACCGTGAGATATTCAAGAAAACGGTGTAGCAGTTTTGCTGCTCGTAAAGTTGTCACGAAGAAATTCAGCATCTATATCTGGATGTTTTTCTGGAAGGTCCTGTAGAGTGCGCACGAATACTGGTAACCAACGATAATAGTGGACTGCATCCAACGCAAATGTCCACTGACTTAACTGAGCCAAAGTATCGATGTACATTGTAAAGTTATATGTACGAATACTCAATACAAGATGTACTAGAAAGGACCCCAGTTTGGTGACTGTGTTCCAATACTGAAACTGCGGATATTCAGATGTTTTCGATGAAATCCACAACTCAATCGAATCTTATTTATTTAATCTATTTTATTTATTATTACAATTTTTAAGATGAACTCCCAAAATTTAAATTTCGAGGGAGCTACGATTTTCAAAATTTCTCCTTAAAACCCTAGAATATATTTACATATACATAAAAATTACAATAATAACATGTGCTACTTAAATAGTTAAAAAGCCACTGTATTAATTTTCGGAACCCATATAAATTACATTGTTGCCATAACGACTCTCAGTGCAACGCTACATTGCTTTGGCAAATTTTCAGCAACTGTTTGTTATAAAATAGAAGTCATATATACCGTTCAAAGGTAATTTTCTGATGAACAAAAAGTATCCGACAGGTTTTCAGCTACGTGCAACAGATTCCAAGTTATTTAGCAAAATGTTTCGAAAAAATCAAAATCAAAACCAAAAATTTTAATAAAGTTATAAATAATTCTGGTATTATGAACCTAAAAAATGATGTCAAATATACCGTTGGAAAGAGCGTTTTCTCCGGATTAATAATCACTAACAATATAGGTTAATATCAAAATATTA
Organism: Maratus michaelseni; assembly: GCA_963931845.1. NCBI lineage: Eukaryota > Metazoa > Arthropoda > Arachnida > Araneae > Salticidae > Maratus > Maratus michaelseni. The sequence continues at coordinate 299,122,285 of OZ007595.1, forward strand.
TACCGAGTTATATAGAGAAATATAGAAGCGCATCACAAAACTTTGGCGGCCATATTGATTACGTCATCAACGCCGCTAGAGGGCCAGGAAAATTTGTGTCCCGGGCTTTTTAGACTCATCTATCCATATACTATCTGAATCCAAAGTGGCACATTGGTTGCCAGATGTGAAGTTTTTTTAGCTATCTCACCTCACTATCACGAAACTTATTTAACAGGGAAATATGAGATGTTAAGTAATCATAATCCTGTTAGAAACCACCCGGAAAATTCAACATACAGTCATATGTACTAAATAAATCTCAAGTATATACAGAACACATAAAAAAGCGCTTTAATGAAATATATGTGACCTCAGTTAAATTGGTATGAGCTTGCACGATTCAAGAATTAAGAATGCTCTAAAAGGTGGATTAAAACTTTGTGCCGTTATATTAAAAATAAATGTGCAACATTAAATTAGCACAAATTAAAATCATTTCCAATGGCAAACAGCTGTTTCAGAGCCCTTAAGCTCCATCTTCAGTGCCAACTCAAAAGGTAAAGTCAACTCAAAGGTTTACCTTTTGAGTTGGCACTGAAGATGGAGCTTAAGGGCTCTGAAACAGCTGTTTGCCATTGGAAATGATTTTAATTTGTGCTAATTTAACGTTGCACATTTATTTTTAATTAAGAACGCTTTTGCCAAATGAAAGGGACCCCCAAAATGATACCGTGCTTCCCCTAAATTCAGTGGTTAATCGGGCCCTGAGTACGGGGAGGATTTATTACCTAAATTGTACGAAAGTGAAAAAAAAAATCGAAACCATATACTGCGCAAAGAAAGAATAATAGTAATAGAAAGGTACGAAAATTCGCCTATCTCTCTCTATTTCAGTAAAAACACACACGAAGCAAAAGACAAAAAATGTTAGGATCAAAGAGTTACATTTTTTTTTTAAATAGCTACCACTTTTTCCTATCAATAATTTTAGCCTGTATTAATTTGTCATTAAATAAAGCGAAGATTATTTTTCGGAAACAGTGTTTTTTATCTAAAAAAAAACAAAAAACAGCTAAGTTCTATCAACAAAACTTAATAGCTTCTGTTAGAAGATATCATTTGTAGACCGGATAAAAATCTCGCCAGGGTACCGCGGCTATACTAAAGTCATCCCTGTGCAAATCCATCAAAAACTGGGAGCCGAAAAATTTCACGAATACGATACTTTCTTTTTACGAATGAAAAACAAATTAAAAAGGCAGAGTTTGGAATACTATCTATATCTTAATGAACTACTTCAATAAGAGAGTAAAGCAAGGAATATTGTACATAAATTCCTCTTTTGCCTAAAATATTAACCCATTATAAAGAAAAAAACTCGAAACAAAAAATCTTAGTTTCGGGCCTGTCTTAGACTGTCTGGGGCAAGCATAATTTTGGGGTGTCCCCTTCTATCTATCCATAGAAATTGTTCGTGAAGTATGCTGAAGTGATTAGTACTAAACTTCATACCTATTGTATATATGCATAAATTTCGAACAAGGTACTATTCACATCTGTATACAGGGGTATCACAAGAAATTTTGGTCACAACTTTAAGACATGATAGAATCCACTGCTTTTTTTTATTAATATATTGGGTAACATACATGTGCATTTTTCATTGCTAAACTAAGCATTTAAACCGACAGAGTGAAAAATCTCACAAACCGGGAATTGAACTCGGACCCATAATAGCGCTCTGAGGCTTTACCATTGAGCTACAAGGAACGATATCCAAACTCGGCATCTGTCATTTGAGTGAGAGATGCCGAGTTGGGCCACACGCTCTTCGTAAATATTTGAAAATAATAAGAATTTTGATCACTTGTGGCCAATTTTAACCATTTGGCATTCTATTAACAAAAATCCTGATACAGCACATGGGGCTCACCTCAACTGGCGGAACCGAGTCAGCTGCCCCGCATGCCCCCGCATTAACGAGGCTCTGCTTAAGCTTCAGCCTACTCAGCCTAATGGGTAATCCGCTTCTGGGGAGAGGGGACCTCGAATTTCTTATGCTAATATGTGTACAGCCTCTTACAAAACAAGTGACATATGCAAAACTATACTTGATTTGCGCCCCTGCTTTTTGTATTTGGAAATATGTTTCTAACAACAGCGGATTAAGAGATAATTGCATCCTTTATTTAAGAAACGGCATACGTCACATTTTTTTTCTTTTGAAATCTATTTTTTTATAAAAATATATTCTGCTGGAATTTCTGCAAAATATTCTGCAAAATTTCAGGTCTATTTAGGGTCACATAAAAAAAAAAAAATTCCATTTAATAAAACAAGTCTCTTCACAAAATTCCTCTTAATAAAACAGGAACCCTTCACAAAATCCCATTCCATAAAAGCACACTCTTCATTAATTATTATTTTTATTTTGTTAGGTTTTAAAATGTAATTCGCAAACAAAACAAGCTCACCTAAAAGGAAAACTTTAGCAGGAACACTTAAAAAAGTTATTATTAACGGTTCGAATTTGAGTAACTGGAAATGATTTTTTGTTACAAAATGTTATTTTTTCACAAAAATATAATAAATTTCACAAAAAATATTTTTTTTTTCTCAAAATTAACCTAAAAAAAAAAAAAAAAAAAAAAAAAAAAAAAAAAAAAAAAAAAAAATTCTGCATCGACTCCTTGTCTATTTGAGAAAGGGTACATAATCTGTGTATGTGTCCTTTTCCCAATCATCTTTTGTATCACTTTCTCCAATAAACAAGCCTTTGAAGCAAAAAAAAAAAAAAAAAAAAAAAAAAAAAAAACTGAACATGTAAAAAAAGTTTAGAAATATGTAATGTAAGTGGAGAGGCAAAATCCTTCCTTCTACGACAGCATTGTAAATCGACCGACTACAACTCTAGACAGTACAGTGAAAAGCTTTCGATGACAAAACTAATAATACAGACATACTTTTGTCTTGTTATGTTTTTCAATATTTTGGGTGCACTTATTGTTTATTAAAAAATTGATTTTTCATATGTTCGCTGTTTGAACTCTCAGTTTACCCGTGTTTTATTTAGAATGGGCACATGTCCAAGACTAAAAAAAAATCACAGAAATCACCCTTTCCATTCAAATAATTTGAAAAGCTTGTGCAAAGTGTATTTTATTATCCTTCCTAACATGCAATCCAAAAAATTGCAAAATACAAAAAAAATCCTGCCATATAAACAATTTTTTTTATTTTTTATCTCTGATGTAAAATTTGAAAAATGTAATTTCTAAAATAAACGATTCAATTGATATAACCTCTATTTTGAATTACCCGGTTGTATTATACGTACGTATTGTGACTTATAAGGGATCCCTCCATCAGACATGACTATCTGTTAAAAGACATCCCCGATTAATAAGTAGTGCTTCCATACAGTGGCGTAGCGTAAGGTGGGGGGGGGGGTTGATCACTTTTCTACCAGTATAATTATATATTACATTTGTCCTTAATCAATCTTTGAACTTCATGAATTAAAATAAGACCAAATGTATATAGTATATAAAAATACTGGTAGTAAAGTGATCAAATCCCCCTTTTCGCTACGCCACTGCTTTCATATAGTACCGACTTAACAGGTGACCAAGCCCTAGCATGTCCTGTACCCAGATTTCCATCTCTTCGAAGGGCCATGAATTAGCAAAACATGAATTACTGAATAAACTGTACATTGTGGAGTTTAAAAAGATAGTACAATAATGAATTCAAACTATCTCAATGTATGGGGTTATGGTTATTCTCAGCATTATGCCGAATGCCATACTACTTTTCTGATTACATAACTAAAACATAACCGAAAGCATTAACACTAAATGTGCTAATGCTAAACCGCGATTCACAAACATACCTAGATTGTAACAAACATGAAGTCTTTTAAAAAACAATTTTTAAAGCATAATAGAAAAAAAAATTGAATGAAGTGATTTATAAATGATATATGAGAGAAAAAATTCAATCCCTTTTAAAACTATTATATAAAAATGTACATTGGAAGTCAAACAAATTACATAAAATACATCTAAGTGCTTTTATTTAACTGATATGTATATATATTTGTACATTTGTTTTATATTGAGGTTCTTCAAAAATTATAAATGTCTTTCACGTTTACTATCCTATATAAAATGTTCCGAAATTCTTGGTAACAGTGAAAAACACTCTTGTATCATCTTCAGACATAAAACTTCTTGTTTCGCATTGCTATTAATTGTTGAAGAAGAGGCGCATATTTGGTCTTCTTGACTTCGTAGCCATTCAGCCGTACAGTTGGAAAAGCCGATCTGTACGTTACCAGACGGAACCACGTGGAGGTAGGCTACATCTCCCCCCCGTCTTCACCACCGCCCAATTTTGCGCCTCGGATGACAGTCGAGACGTGGGTCGGTGGACTTTTTTTTTTTTTTTTTTTTTTTTTTTTTTTTTATGTTGTCTCAAGGTTCTACTGCAATAATAAATCAAGGTGTTATAGGTAGACCTCTACAAGATTTTATAAGAGGATGGTCATACAATACTAAATTCGTTTTCCTAGTCACACTAGCTATAAGGTGTTATCAGCTATAAGATGTTATAGGTCATGATGATGAAGGAAGACTGGTACAAGATGTTGGAGAAATGTTGAGGAGAACAATTCACGAGAAGATGGTCAAATCATTTAAGTGATATGGAGCTGTTAATAAAATTACGTCAGAGTAATGTAGAAACCACATCAAAAGGTTCTTGTGAAAATTTGTTGACTTGTCCAGGAGTCCATTTTTCGAGTTGTCAACTCCGTGTGTCACATCCATGAATCACATTCGGAAGTCATGTTCGGTAAAATCCCACTAAAAATACATCAATAAATTACTCACCAGAACCGGAATTCTTTTTAAAACAAGGATGGCATGCAGTAAAAAAGCTGGAGGCTGCAAATTTCCGCTGTTTCCACCACTTTCTGAATCTTTGGCAGTAACTTGATTTCTTATAATTTCTGAATTGTGATAAGACAGCAAATGGAGAAACAAAAACTTCACTGTTTTCAGATAGATCTAAATTAAAATCATATTGTGGATTTGCTGATGCTTGTGGATGCGGTAAGTTTAAGGAATTATTGTGGAAGGATACTGTAGATAAAGATTGATTTCTTTGATCTGTATGAGGCAAGACTACGAATTCGGAATTTTCAGATGTTTTAAGGGAGCATTGACTGGATTTATTAAATGTAGACACGCAATAATTTTCTTCTATATCATACCCAGAACATGGTTCAATTTCACGATTTGAAACTTTTCTTACAATCTTATTATGTTCAGAGAAAATGAAATCAGAATCGATATTGACTTGACTAGATTCATTATTACACAGTTCTTCTAATAGAATTGCTGGAATTTTTTCCAGCTTGTTTTTCTCTAAAACGGCATTAAATTCTCGGAGACTGAATCTCTTTTTCCATATATTGATTTCGTTGCTACATTTCACGTTTTTATCAGTGCCACCTAGGAGTTTGTGATTTTGTAACTGGCGGATAAATGGTCGTTTTTCAGGTATCAAATTCAAACACAAAGTTATAAAACTGATTATGTCATCTGCTATTTCATTTGTAATTTCGGAATTTGGAAAAGCCTGTTGCATCAATTTGATAAAATTTTCTTTTTGTAGATTCTTTTGTAGTATAGGGTAGATATCCGTAAACCAGCAAGACATAGGACTATTCGGTTTTGACTTTTCTATAAGAAGAGACATTTTAGTAAACATTTCGAATGCCATCATCCCAACTGTCCATATATCTAACATTTTCCCATCAATTGCTGTCAATCCAGACTCAGTCAGGCGAGCTTCTGGGCAGCGATATATAAAGGGAGTGCCATATTTTTTAATGCGGTTATCTGCAGGTGTTAAAAATCCAAAGTCTGCTACAACAGCTCTGCCAGTATCTGATATGAGAATATTATTGGATTTGAGATCACTGTGAGAATATTCTTTATCGTGTATGAAGGCTAGACCATCTAATATTTGTTTTAACCAAGTGATTGCTTGTTTTAAGGCGTTTTTGTCTGACAGGAAGGAAGATTCGAAAACTTTTTGCTCCAACGTATGGGGATATACAGGACTTAAAAATATATATGAATCAGCATAGTAAGCAAATTGCATGTTGGAGAGCTGTAAGATATTCTCATGTTGTAATGATTTCCACAGATTAATTTCGCCGTCAGTAGCGTATTTTGTTTCAACGACCTTTGCTGCCAATTCTTTCCCTGATTCGATATGTTTCACTTTCAAAACCGAGCCAAAAGACCCATCACCCATTTTTACAATGAATTCATAACCATTTTGCTCGAGATGAGCGACAATTTCTATCATTTTATCATAAGTTTTAATATCTATCACACCTGCACGGTATTGCTGTTTGAAATACTCCATAATTAAACTTTTTAACGAAAATATATCATTAAATATATCATTATTAACGAAAATATATCATTAAAAACACTTTTTTTTCGCAGTAATCGCAAATTACAACCTAGCTGTAACTCGTTTTCAGATTACAAAGATTTTTATTGTTGAATTTTAATTTAGGTAATGGTTTTTTTTTTCATTGTTGGCTCGTGAAATCATTGTTGTTTTGGAAAGTCCATTGTGGTTTTTCAACAATGTTTATCGCTGTTGGTTGTTTAATTGCCGAATAATAATTGTTGCAAGCATTGTTGCACACATTGTTGTACACATTGTTCTAATGTAGCACACATTGTTCTATCATTCTTTTTTATCAAAGAAGCATCATAAACATGCTTGGGTTGCCAGGTTTCTCTCTGAAAAAACGGAAGATGTTCATTGACTCTATTTTGTTTTTGTTATATCGAACTATCGCCATTTTCCACATCCTACTGAACTATGATCAATATGCCAATAATGTCTTCTTTTAAGATTTTTTCTTATAAACAAATCATTATTTAATTGTTATAAGTGTTATTTTCCAACTGTATTTCTATTACTTGTCCTCTATGTGCACAGTCCCGTTCCATGATACCGAAATGTAAGGGAAATGGCCCTCTACTGCATCCACTAATCTCTTCAATTGTCACAGGTTTTTGGAGATTTTGTCACAGAATCACCCTTTTAGAGATATTTTTGCTTACGGTTTTAAAATTTTGACGCAGTTTATTCAGGACAAAAAATAAATAAATAAATAAATAAATACATAAATAAAATAAAATAGAAATAAAAATTGCCTTGAAGAGTTGCCTCTTATGACAAATTTCCAAAAAATACTTTTCGTAATAAAATAAAATAAAATAAAATAAATAAAGCCATGAAAATTCTCACTTAAGTGTAAGATTCTTAAAAAATATATATATATAGCAGTATTATATTCATGGTAATTTAAAGTAGAGGTTTACACGAGTTGGGTCGAACGCAAAAGTTATTTGAAGTCAACCTTCTCGTTGAACCGAAAGACGACCTAAACCCGACAAAATAGTTTTATTTATTTATTATTATTATTATTATTTTTTTTTTTGGACTTGAGACCCGAACTAAACCCGATCTAGACACTTCATCCCGAAACCCGAAAGGAGAAATAAAATCAGGAATGCCATTTCAGATTTTTTTTTTGTGTGTGTGTGTGTGGCAAAGTTTTAGGGGAGTTTGAAACATATAGACTAAAGCTCTAAAGTTCAGTTAGAGGATTAGATGTGTAAATAAGCTTAGTTTCTGCAACATTATGCAAATCACGTTTAATACGCAATCTCACTTAATACGCGACTTTTGTCAGGTACCTTGAAATGCGTCTTAAACGAATTCAACTGTATGTTGAAAAGTATTTCAAGATACGTATGTGGGAATAAAAACAAGGATCAAACACATCGATTGCTTCTAATTGGGCCCGCGCTAGAGTTTAATCTACTCTCTGTTTTTTAAACACACACCAACATATTGCAATATGTCATATGCAGGATTCTGTGATTCATATCAAATAAATGGATATATATCATGATATATCCAATACTGATTTTCAAAATAGCACGATGTTTGATATTTTCACATATTAGATAGTTATTTTCATATCATTTTGCATGGTATTTTTGATATTTTCAGTGAAAACAATTGCAAATTAATTGTTCAACAGTTATTGACCATGTCGTTCTGTAGACAAAGAACTTTTGTCTTTCGTAGTGAATTTTATAGCCAAAGAAGAAAATAAATAAGTTTTCCGAGCTTTAAGTTTGAAGCTGAATATTTTAAATGAAGAACCAATGTGGGACATTTATTCTTTCAGAACAGCCATTGAAAGATAAACTAACTAATTTACATAATCAGTTGTTTATAGCTTCATTAGGAAATAATTTTTTTCTGGTTTTGGTTTAGTTCAGTTCAATTTAAACTGCACAACATTTTAGGAAATAATAAAAAAAAAAACAGACAAGTTTACCTTTATGTTGAATTTTTTCAATAAACAAAAACTACATATCTAACTAAATTTTCAGAAGAGTTTAAATTAATGAATAAAAAGGATGTGAATTATCACTTTACTGCACAGCATACAACAAACAGAGTGAAAAAATGTCCAGATCGGGGATCAATCACTGAACCTTTGGAATTACGCACCAATGCTGTACCATTTAGAGCTATCCAGACGACATACAGTGTAGCATTCTCTCATTCACTGTAAAAAAATTGCAGCAAAGTATCCGGTTATTCGACCGTTTTTATAGAAAACGGTTACATAACCGTAATTTAACGTTATTCTGACCATAATATTGCCCCTATTATGGTCAGAATACTGTTAAATTACGGTTAAGTAGCCGTTTTCTATAAAAACGGTCGAATGACCGGATACTTTGCTGCAAATTTCTTACAGTGTTCTGATATGGCAAAGCTACAAATCTCCCAATCATGAGCACATCTGCAGTGGCATGCATGAGACAAATTAAACCCAGTATTGGTGAATATTTATCTATATCTAATTCAATTTTCAGCAGAGCTGAAATTACACTGGAAATGAATGAATACAAAAGATGTGAATCATCACTTTATTTCACAGCGTACAGATTCTTTGGTACAGCCAACAACTAGACTGGATGTCGTCTGGATAGTTCCAAATGGTAGAGAATTGGTGCGTAATACCAAAGGTTCCGGGTTCGATTCCCGGTCTGGATATTTTTTCACTCTGTTGGGTGTTGTACGCTGTGTAGTAAAGTGATAATTCACATCCCATGTATTCTTAAAAAAAAAAAACTATTTTTTATTTAAAATTTCGTTGGATAAAACATAACATTTTCTTGATACTTGATAGTGATGAGTCCTATAGTTTGTGTTTTAATGAGTGTATAAAGCAATGTTTCTGTTTTCAATTAATTGATCTTCAATTTTGTTATAAGTGGAAAAAAAAAAGAAAGAAAAATAAAGGAAAAGAAAAAGACATTTAGAATATTGTTTTATTAAGTTTTCATGTTAAGTGCAATATGTTTTAGTTTCTACTTTATATTATTAACTCTGAAAATATTTATAATTGTAGTAGCAGCAAGTTGACTATTTTCAAAACATCGGACACACATATAAAAAAAATAACGGCTATTTTTGATATTTTCGAAAATGCAGGGTGCAATATGTTATCTATCGCCGCCCTTTAATTTTTCAACCGTTGGTCGTAGACATATAGTTCCAATTACAAAAACGTTTCAAATGAGGTAAATATTCATGTTGTGGCATTGTTTAAAGTAAAAAATCAATTTTATAAAAATTACGAAATCTAACTTTTTATACGGTCCCCCGGTCCCTATAGTTATATTTAGTAAAAGTTTACACAAATCATAACTGATATAACACAAAAAGTTTGACTTCTGTACTACAAAAATTGACACAGTTATTAAATTTCAAAGTTTGAGATTTTTGCACATGATTTTGTTTTTAATTGAGGGATCAGTTAAAAAATTAATTAAAGTAATTGGAGATCGAAATCAGGGTGCAATGTCTTTTTTACGGTGAAACCACCTTTAGCTGGTATCGCCAAAACGGGGTATCAACAAAGAGGGGAATTTCATCTAAAAATCTGAGCTGACTTTTAGGGGTCGTATACAAAGCGAAAAATGGAATATTGAAATTAAACAGAAAAATAAATATCAATTTATTATTATATCAGAAAATGGTCTAAAATAAAAAATGAATAGATCAAACACCGGAATCTACTAGAGATACTGCTCAAAGTGTTCTCCATTGGTGGCAATGCACAATTGAATGCGTGACGTGTCAGTGCTGAGTCCTGGACACGTTGGATCATAGCAGGTGTAAGTGTGCAACAAGAAAGGATGATACGCTGCTTCAGATCAACCAGAGAAGTAGGTTCAGTCACATAGACCTGTACCTTTATGTAACCCCACAGGTGGTCCATGGGTGTCAAGTCCGGTAAGCGCGGCGGCCACTCTTCCGGACCACCACATGTAATGATCTGTTGATCGAATTCTGTGGCCAGATACGCACGGACGTTTGATGCTTTGTGCGGAGGGGCCCCATCACGTTGAAACCACACTCGACATGCATGTCGGAGAAGCAGCTCTTCATACTAGTCACGTATCGTGTTTAGTAGCAGGTGCAGGTAACGACCGCCCGTTAAGGTCCCATCGCAGAAGATGGATCCAACAATCTGAGTTCCCCATATACCGCACCACACGTTCGTTGACCAACATAACTGGTGTCGTACTGTGCGGGCGATGTGGGGTTTTTCCAGAGACCAGTAATGCACATTGTGCACGTTCACAATGCCAACCCGTGTAAACGTTGACTCATCTGTTCACAGAGTGTCACAAAAGAACGACGGATTTTCTTCTAAGGTGTTGAGCATGAAATTAAAATAATCAAATCGTCGTGCGTGGTCACCCAACATCAATACTTGCACCAGTTTCGGATGGTATGGATGCGCAGCATGTGCATGTAACAAATGCCAGACATGCTGACGCGTGTATCCACATGCCTCGCTTGTTTCCGCCGTACCCAGTTGTGGATTTAAAAGGGTGAATTTCAGCATTTCCTCCGATGTCACTCGAACATTATATCTTGCCCGTCTACTTGTGCTGGGTCATGGAATACAGAGCCGGTCTCTCTAAGACGGTGTAATACATAAGTTATAGTTTCATGCGTTGTATGTCGATCAGAGCCGTCCTTAACGAGGAAGACTTAAAGCGAGGCCCGGTGCAGGGACTTTGCGAGGCCCTTTCCTTCCAGATTCTTAACATAATCTTATCTATACTAACTATCAATAAAAAAGAATGGTTTTCACCTATATACTGTAATCCGGGGAGCCCGGGTTCGATCCCTAAACTACTATAAAGAAGTAGCATTTGTTTGTGTGTTTGTAGGGATAATTTCTGGAAAGAAAAAATTAAAGAAAAAATATTTTGCGTCCGGGTGCGAGGCCTCTTAAGGCGCGAGGCCCTGTGCGGCCGCACCTGTCGCACACCCCTAAGGACGGCTCTGATGTCGATCCCCTGGGAAGCGTTCTGAATAACCCCTCGCAGCCGCTCTCGCATTCCTTTGACATTCACCATAAATAAGTATCATTTCGGCATATTGCGTGTATGTGTAGCCTGCCATCACGATCTCAGCGCTGACTAGCATCTACACTGCGAGATGGCTCGTGTTTTATACCGAACGTGTCGCGTTGCAGTGCTATTGTAATTTGAATAATCCCGATTTTCATGCTCCATATAGCTCGACTGGTCGTTTGCATTTCGCTGCCATTTATCTAGTTCTTACTGAGTTTTTTTTCCCAGGTGTCGATTCTACCTACTTTGATTTTTGAATGTTGTTCGACCCCTAAAAGTCAGCTCAAATTTTTAGATGAAATAACCCTCTTTGGTGATACCCGAATTTGGCGATATCGGCTAAAAGTGGTTTCGCCGAAAAAAGGACATTGCACACTGATTTTGATCTCGAATTACTTTAATTAATTTTTTAACTGATCCCTCAATGAAAAACAAAATCATGTGCACAAATCTCAAACTTTGAAATTTAATAACTGTGTCAATTTTTGCAGTACAGAAGTCAAACTTTTTATGTTATATATGTTATGATATGTGTAAAATTTTACTAAACATAACTATAGGGACCGGGGGACCGTATAAAAAGTTAGATCTCGTAATTTTTATAAAATTGATTTTTTACTTTAAACAATGCCACAACATGAATATTTACCTCATTTGAAACGTTTTTGTAATTGGAACTATATGTCTACGACAAACGATTGAGAAATTAAAGGTCGGCGATAGATAACATATTGCACCCTGTATAATGATATTTATTTACAAACCCTGATCATGTCTAAAACCACATTTCATGTTTTACAGAAACGAGTATTTATTGTTTATTTAACACAAGTTTTTGTGATTTTAGGACGCAATAATTTTTTTATGTTAATTTTTAAAGTGAATTGTTTCTTAAGCTAATAGGAATTAGTAGAAACGCCTAAGAACACTGCATAAATTTCCTTGATTTTGTCTAATCGCGAGGAAAGTTTGATTCATTAGTGCAAAATCAACTGCAACAAATCCAAAATAAGGAAATACACTATCATTATTTAAAAGAATAATCCGAAATGAACTTATTAATGTAATCAACGCCCCTTATCTAGGGGGCGTTGATGTAACAGATCAAACTGAACGAAAAAATTTCGTTTTAGTTCCGGTTTTTGTTTTTTAACAAAATAACTAACTATTTTCGGTTATATTCTGGGGTAGAACAATAATTTTCTGTACAGTTTCGGTGCTCGTTTTAGAGAAATAAATAATAATGCTTTTCGGTTCTGTTCCGGGGTAGAACAATAATTTTCTGTTCAGTTTCGGTGCTCGTTTGAGAGAAATAGAAAAGTTATTTTCAGTTCTTTTCCGGGGCAGAACAATAATTTTCTTTACAGTTTCGGTGCTCGTTTGAGAGAAATAAATAATAATGTTTTTTGGTTCTGTTCCGGGGTAGAACAATAATTCTCTGTACAGTTTCGGTGCTCGTTTGAGAGAAATAAATAATAATGGTTTTCAGTTATATTACAGAGTAGAATAATAATTTTCTGTTCAGTTTCGGTCCTCGTTTTAGAAAAATAATGGCTTTTCCGGTTTTGGGTTCAGTTTCGTTTTCAAGCCCTGGTTAAAAATAATAACTTGCTACTGACATTGTACAGCAAATGCGTATAGTCTTTTATGCATTTGCGTTTTAATTAATAATATTTGATGTACGTTTAGAAAATAAGTACAAAGTACATATTTAAACGTTCATTAAACGTTTAATACTAAGTACTGAACGTTTATTTTGGGTACACCCATGAATACCTTTACTGAAGATTTTATCGGATAAAAATCTTAAATGATTCGCCCTAACCAAATTTAGATTTAAAAGAAAACGGCACGCTTGACCGACCGCAAAAGTCCATAACTGTGTATTTCAAAATCTAAATTTGATCTCGAGAAGTTATTTTTAGAACTGAAGCAAGAAGAAGATTGCAATGGTCTAGAATCATCTTCTTACTGTTATACAAATTACAATAATTTTCCGCTGACATAACTTTCTTCGTTATTATCTCACAGTGAAATAGTCATTTGTGGTGATCTTCACTGTTATTTGTTCGAGAGAAGTGCTATTTGGTCGGTTTACGTGAGTCGCTCAGACATAACTGATTGCTACTATGCAGAATGCAGATGACGGCCTCAGTGTAAGAAATATTTGTTAAAGCTTCTTGCTTTATTGTTGTAATTCTTTAGATAAAGGAATGGTCCTTGAACCAATAGAGGACGGGTTTTTGGCCACGCACAAATAATAATAATAATGGTAATAATCAGGGCTTTACAAATTTGATGAAATCTGGTAGCCATATAAAAAGTCTAGTCACCAGTAAAAAATATTTCGACCCACTCTCTGCCCCCCTCCCCCTGAAATTAATTTTTAAAAAGCACACAATTTTTTTTTTATGAATTAAGTTAGAAAAAATAATAACAAATTTAGTTTAGAATTCGTTAGTTGTATAGTTGAGAATAGTATATAATTTAGAAAGATAATATAAACTAAGTCTTGTAATAGAACTTATCAAAATTAGACAATATATATATATATATATATATATGAAAAGATAAAAATTAACCCTTTTTTTAAATTCAAAATTTAAAATTAATTATTTCCAGCTCCTTCTCTAACTTTAAGTCTTCTATTCAAAGAACCCTTTTTGGCCCTTTTAACTTTGTTTCTCACCACAACTTTTATTACTCAGCAACATCGATTTCCATCCATCTTTAAGATAAAAAGTACTGAGTTTGTGCTTCTGGCAGCCGTTTGTGGTTTGCGGCACCCAGGTCACAACCATACCTTGTTGTCGTCATAAGACCCCAGACATCAATCAAGAGCTAATTCACCAATTAAAGTAATTTACCCTCTCTGTTTGACAACTTCGCACTGTGCTGGAAAAATACCCCAAATGCTTAACAAAACTGACGTACAACCCATCAAGAGCAGAGATTTTGTAGATTTGAGAGTTCTCGTTCTGTACAAGCCACGACCATGTACATCTTATAAAATTAATGCAAATGGCTCGCGGGGTCTCTGATCGAACGCGCGAAGATGATATACGATGAAACACTTCATTAAACGAGTTCGGTCTACAAAGAGGTCCCGAGTCCAAATTATTTCTCTTAAAGTGTCTCCCATTTATTTGTAACAATATATGTATATATAAAGAAGGAAGTACTGTAAAGGTTGAGTTAACCTTCATATTTGGGAAGTGCTGATTGCCAAATGCTTCAAGTGTCCGGATAATTGAGTGCCACAAAATCTATATCTGATGAAGGGGGTGGTATCTATATAGTGTAGCAGGGAAATATTTTTTTGCCTATTTTCCTGTCGAAATCAGTCAAATAATTCCAATTTTATTATTTTAAAACTTATATTTGAAGAACTTATTTTTGACAAATTGAAAATAAAGGTTAAATATATTTTACGTTTGAATATAGTTTATATTTCTTAATATTGAGGGAAGAGAAAAAAATACCGTTTGTGTTCATTTCTTAGGTCAATTATTTACAAAAAGAAACAACATTAACAAAAACAATAACACCGGATTAAACAACTTGGTTGCCATAAAAAAAAAAACTTGCTCGCCAGTGGCGACTGCATTTGTCAAGCCCTGTCAATAATAATAATTAAAACAATGAATATATCTACCTTTCTTGGCACTTTATTTACATGCCATTGCAGTTAAGATTAATAAATACTAAATACAGTAGAGGTCTGCACGAGCTTAAATTTTCTTGCCCGGTCCCAACTCAGACCGTATGAAAAAATCATTTGCCCGGGCTAGCCCGGCCCGTGCAAAAATAACTAAAATAAGGCCCGACACAATAATTTTTGCAAAAAATGCATAGAATTTTAAATGGCCATTATTTTTCAATTACAATTCTTTTTAAAGGGGTACATACATCTTTAGGCAAAAATATTGAAGTACAGTAAAGCCTGCGAAATAGAACCTGTCTATGACGGAAACCTGTCTTAAACGGAAATAATTTCTTGATCTATGCAAAATGAATATAATAATCCGTGCGAAAAGAATATAATACACATACAACAGATGATGTACCTGCTAAGAATGGAACCTGTCTATAACGGATTTTTCTTCTCCTACTGAATCTGCATTGGAATGTCTAAGTCAATTTTGTTGAATCAGTGTTTATGTACGTAATTGTCTAAGTGGTGATTAATATTGTTGTTATTTTGTATTCCATGCATTTAGAACATAATCTGAAAATAAAATCTATGCATAAATAAGATGTGCTTTTTGAATAATTTTAATTTTAGGATAATGCTGCTTCAGAAATCTCGGCGTGTTTTGTAGGAATTGAGTCGGGCTGTTCCGGGCTCAGACCGAACTTTTAGCTTTTAAACTGGTCCCGACTCGGGTTGAAATTTTAGCTTTTGTACCAAGCCGGGCCGAACTTTTTGTTTTTATACCGGGCCGGACTAATAAAATTTTTGTACGGGTGGGACCGTGCTCGGGCTGAACTATGAACTTTTATACTTTTATACCGGGCCGAGCCTGGAAATTTCGGCCCGTGTAGACTCTAAAATGCAGTCGAACTAGATTTACGGGAAGTAAAGGGATTATAAAAATCATTCTTCTAACACCCGTGAAGAAAAAAAAAAAATGTTAAATCACACACATATAAGTAAACTAATTACTACTATTAATTTCTTTAATTATTAAGTAATTACAAAGAAGATGAACAACGTACTGTAATACAACTGATCACCTTTCTTTTTACTCGGTTTGCACTGTAACTTTTATATTATTGAAGTTTTTTATAACACATCGAACTGTCTATGACTATATATGCTATAAATGCTGTATATAGCGTTTATACTTTGTTTACAGGGACTGTCAAAATTATTCCGTTATGTTATGGTCAATAGGAAAAAATCGTTTCAAGTGCATTTTGATGATGTTACGCTATTTCAAACACAATGAAATTGATATGCATTTGTGAAATGCACTAAAACATGATTTTTGTAGAATTGGAGGTGCGAAGCATTTATTATTCATTTACAGGGACAGCCCAAAATTATTCCGTTACGTTATGGTCTATGTGGAAAAATCGTTTGCAGTGTATTTTAATGATATTACACTATTTCAAACATATAAACTTGTATGCATTACCGAGGTGCATTCTAAAGTGCTTACTGAAAAGTATGGTGTGCATTGCGTTTATCGTTCATTTACTACACTGTAAAAAATTTTGGCTAAAAATTACGATACATATACTGGTAACTTTGTGACCAGTATATATACGGTAATTTAACTGGACGGTATATGTACCATAAAATATTTAAAGTATATGAACCGGCTGCACGCCCCCCCCCCCCCCCTCTCCTCATGCCTGCACGCATTACCTAACAACAGCAAGAGCATCCCTTCAGGGGTTGCCGTACACCGAGACGGGGCTACCAGCTTTTTCCTTACTCAAAAATAATTATTTTACGGTATAAATAGCGCTTTTTTTTTATTGAAAAACAATCATTTTGCGGTATAAATACGGTTTATAATCGAAATGGCACATATACTGTTTTTTTACGCTTAATATACATTAGAAGTACGGTACTCATACCGTAAGGAGTGAAAACGGTACATCTATTATAAAATATCATATAATACATCTATATATAAAATTTACGGTACATCTATTGAAATTTTACGAAAATTTCTTATAGTGTAGGGCACACAAAATGATTCGGTTACGATACTCTCTATGAGCAATAATTACTGGAAGTGCATCTTCAACTTTGGTTTGCGTTTTTAAATTTAACTATTTTTTTTAAATTTTATTTTACGTGGAGTGTATAAATTCTGTTGATCATATATAGGGCTAACACAAAGGAATTCGTAAGTACTGAATTTCCGGCGTATAATCCGCAGCTCAAAGAGTCGTTTTTCGACTCAGAAATATTATTTTATAAATTGTCACTTAAAAGATCGCTGTAAATATTTAACTACAATTATTGAATAAAATTTCTGGGTCGAAAAACGACTCTTTGAGCTGCGGATTATACGCCGGAAATTACGGTATTACTAACTATGGGGGAGAATTACGTAATGGAAGTTTTTAATTGTGTTACGTATGTTCTTTCTGAATTTATATTTAGTAGACTAATAGAAGTTTGCAAAATGTAAATGAATTCATATACAGGGCTACGCAAGTAACAAGATACATTGTTTTTAATGGTTGGTAATTACTGGAAGTGCGTTTTAAGTTGTGTTATACATTTTTTATCTGAATTAAATTTTAGCTTAATATGTGGTGTGTGCAAAGTCTTTAGATGATATACAGAACTGAATTTGAGCGAATTTCCATCTATTAGCGAAAATTGCTAAAAGTGAATTTTCTATCTGAATTAAATTATAGCATGTTACGTAGTATATATGCAAATCTATAAATCATATACAGACCTGCACAAAATAATTTGACTACTTTTTTTTTACTATAGAAGATAATTGCTAAAATTGGATTTTTAAATGTGTTATATTATGTTTTCTAAACTGTTTACTTACATACCTTCTTTCACCTTATTTAACGGTGGAGTTTCGGTAGAATTTTCTGGAAGAGATGGAAAGTGTTTCATAATCTATGCGTGACTTGCATTTCACTATGCAGTACTCTGTACTTTCCCCCCCTTGCTAGTATTCATTATCTTTGAGGTTCTTTCCCGAAAAATATTTCATTTTCATCCTAAAATTTCGTATATGTGTCAGCGTCAGCAGAACTTTACACACCTGTCAGTCTGGAGAAGTTATATTATGACTTCTTTACACATGAAAACACGTCTGAGAAAAGCGAGACAGTCTTCCAGTACCGTCACTTTGTGAACTCAACGGAACATTCATACAAAATAATTCTGTTACACAATATTCTAAGGAGAAAAAATGTTTGAAATGTAATTTAATGATGTTTCACTATATTAAACATAATGAAATATACAGGGTTGTTATAATTAAAGTTCGCCTATTCAGATGGCTCTAGAGCCGGTTCTATGGCTCCAAACGAAACAAAATTTCACTAGTACGTAGTTGAAGAGATGCGCTCTGCGAAAATCGAAAAAAAAAATTAGTTACATTTTTCGTCAGTAGGTGGCGCTGCGCCAATATTTAAGGCGATGTTTGCAGATTCATTATATCAATTTCAGTCAATCCAGACGAAGCACACAAATTTAAAAGTTTCAACAAACTTCGAGGAACTGCGACTTGTTATAATTAAAGTTCACCTAATCAGACAGCTCTAGAGACCTGACCTATGACTCCAAACAATACAGAAAAATGAATTTTACTTATGAATTTTCATGTGTTGTTATCTGCATCAACAAAAAATAAAACATGTCGCTCGGCAGCGAGGAAATAACGAAGAATAACATTACGCATGCTCAATGAATCCTCCACCATTTTCAATAACGCATTCCATTCTCAGAATTATGCTTTCTACAGCATTGCGTAAACTGTCCTGTGAGATTGAGCGAATATGAAGTCTAATACTGTCTTTCAGATCAGAGATTGTCTGACATCTGTCTTTAGATACAGAATCTTTCAAAAATCCCACAACCAAAAATCGCATGGTGTTAGATCAGGCGATCGTGGTGGCCAGACTGTTTGAAAATAACGACTTATGATGCGGTCTTCTGTAAAATGGCTTGTTAAGAAAGTCCGAACTGCTCTAGTAATGTGCGGTGGTGCACCATCCCGTCTTGCATAAACACGATATTTTGAAGGCAGCCTCGCTGTTGCAGCTCGGGAATCAGAAAATTTGACAACATATTGAGATACCTTCTCCCATTTACGGAACATGTAATGGGTCCTGTGGATGTCAGTTCCTCAAAAAAATATGGCCCTATCATAAATGTAGCTGTGAAACCGCACCACACCGTCACTTTAGCTGCATGCAATGGAACTTCTTGGACAACATTAGGATTCTCTTTCGCCCAAATTTTACAGTTGTGTGTGTTCACTTGTCCGTTTAAATAAAAATGCGCTTCATCACTCCATAGAATATTCCAGGGCCAAGAATTGTCCACATTCATTCGTGCAAGAAACTGTAGAGCCGACTTTCGGTATCACCCTGTATTAGTTGTTGCACCCTCTGAATCTTGTATGGATAGTAGCGCAAAAT
This sequence comes from Maratus michaelseni, assembly GCA_963931845.1. Lineage (NCBI taxonomy): Eukaryota > Metazoa > Arthropoda > Arachnida > Araneae > Salticidae > Maratus > Maratus michaelseni. Next base: position 299,141,961 of record OZ007595.1, read on the forward strand.
TTGACGCATCACTTTTCTCACAGTGGAAATCGGCATATCGACTTCATTCGCAATAGCTGGCACACTTGCATTACCAAATGATGACTGGCTTGCTAAATCCACGGCAACAGTAGCAATATCTTCAATGCTAGAAATGTCTACCTTCTTTCGTCCTCTGCCAGGAAGAATATCGAGTAAGTTGCGACGTCACTTTGACGTCGTTTGTCGAAAATTTCAATAAAATGTGATATTTTTCAAGCGTCGTTGGGTGAAATTTTGTGATTTTGTGTGTTTCATCTGGATTGACCGAAATTGATATAACGAATCTGAAAAAGTTTACTTTTACCAACTGTGAAATAAAATTTCCTGTATTTTGTTTTTTACAAAATAAAGGAATCTGTAAATATCGGCTTAAATATTGGCGCAGCGCCACCTATTGACAAAATTTTTAACTAATTTATCTTTCGATTTTCGCAGAGCGCATCTCTTCAACTACGTACTAGTGAAATTTTGTTTCGTTTGGAGCCATAGAACCGTCTCTAGAGCCTTCTGAATAGGCGAACTTTAATTATAACAACCCTGTATAAGCATTACTGAGGTGCTCTATAAATTGCTCATTGAAAAGTATGGTGTGCATTGCGTTTATAATTCATTTACAGGGACACACAAAAGAATTCGGTTACAGACTACGTGCGATACACTGTAAAAAATCTGCGTAATGTTCCTGATGTTTACTGTGTAACATTCCTGGGTTTTCTCGAGTTATTTCTGCTGATCCGAAAATACCGAGAAATCTGGTGTAACATCTTCCACAATGTTGTGTAACTTTTAGGAATACTTGAGAAAGTGGAATTTACTGATCAACTGTGAAACGTTCCATATGTTTTGTGTGTAACATTCCTTAATTATACTTTTAAACTTTTGTGTAACTTTTCCGAATTATTGTGAAAGAGTGATCCATGATCTGTGTAAAGTTCCATATGTTTTGTGTGTAACTGACTTGTGTAAGTTTCCTGGTGAAATTCCTTTCTCAGTCACTTTACAGTGTACTCTGTATATGTGTGATAAGTGCTTTGGATTTCATTTTTAAGTTTAACTACATTTTTTGCATAGTGCGTGGTGTGTATAACTTCTCTTGATCATATACAGGGCTACACAAAGGAATTAATATGTATCACTGACTTGACTATGAGAGTGAATTGCTTAAGCATGCTTTTTAACTGTGTTACGCATTATCCTGCTGAACTATATTTAGTAGAATAAAAAAAGTTTGTAGAATATAAATAAATTCACATGTAGGGCTACGCAAAGTACAAGATGCATTGCCGTTTATGGTTGGTAAGTGAGTTTTAAGTTACCTTATGCACTTTTTACCCGAATTAAATTTTAGCTTAATATGTAGTGTGTACAAAAGTATTTAGATAATATACAGAGCTGTACAAAAGATTTTTAGTGCATTTCCATGCGAAAATTGCTGAATGTGAATTTTTTAACTGAACTGAATTTTATGTTGCTATGTAGTATATAACGAAATCTATTGCTCATATACAGAGCTGCACAAAATATTTCGACTACATTTTTTACTATGGAAGGAAATTGCTAAAACTGGAGTTTTAAATGTGTTATATGTTTTCTAAACTATTTACTTACAAGTTTCGTTAGTTTTCTGTATTTGTTGGAAAGTGTTCCATAATCTATGCTTGACGCACGATTTTTCTTTTTTTCTCATTTATTGTATTTCGATATGCTTTATTATGTACTGTTTTTATTTTTCTGATAATATTCATTATCTTTGACATTCTTTTCCTGAAATATATTTGCATCCTAAAATTTCGTATATGTGTCAGTAAAACGTTACACACCTGTCAGTCTGGAGAAGAAGTCATATTATGACTTCTCCACACACGTAAACACGTCTGAGAAAAGCGATACAGTCTTCAAATACCATCACTTGTCCGAGCTCGTTATAGCGACAGCTGGCATACACGCGAACAATTCAAACTTCTCTCTTCAGCTGATTCCTTTTTTCCTATTCGAACGTCGAGACCAGCTGCTCCGAGAGGGAATTTTGATGGGGAATTTTTCTACCTCCTCGAAGAGACGCCAGGTAAGTTTTTGTGCGTTTTCCACGTGCTGTGAGTGAGTGTGAGGCAGTCCACCGGTCTTCGCTTGGACCGCACAAAGGACAATGATTGGACAGCTCTGCCAATGGATTTACAGGTGAACAGCAACGGTGATAACAACAACGAGTGTAATGCTTTCAGCCGGGCTTTTGCTAAACAAAATCAGCATTTCGAAATAGGTTAGTTTTATGGTTTCTTTTTTTTTTTTAATTTTTAATGTAGTTTGTTTGAAAAAAAGTTGTAAAAAGAGGGAAACAAAGCACTATGAGTAAATAAAATAATAATAATAAGTGGCAATTTTTGCTATGAAAAAATAAATACATAAATAAATAAATACATTCCTTTTTCTTTCTTTTTTACTTTTTTTCTTTTTCTGCATTTTTTTCACATATTTAATGATAATTTTAGTGATGGGATTTGAAATAAAAGACTACGGGTGTTTGGAATAATAATAATAATAAAAAAATACACATTTTGTTTACTCTGATTGTGTTTGTTTACTCTCTCTGATTTGTTTACTCTTGATTTGTATCTACCATACATTTAAAAAATAATAATGTTTAATAATTTGTGTCATGCTGAATTTAAATATAAATATCAACTTATATAGAAGATGAAAAAAGCTGTAAAAAGAGGGAGACAAGACACTATAAATAAATAAATAAATAAATAAATAAATAATAAATGACAATTTTTGCTTTGAAAAAAAAAAAATTGTTACTTTATTACATTCCCTTTTCTTTCGTTTCTGTTTTCTTTTGTTTTCTTTTTCACATTTAATGATAATTTTACGATATCATTTGAAATAAAAGACAGCGGGTGTTTGGAATAATAATAATAATAATAATAATAATACATTACAGTTTTTGTTTACCTCTATAATACAGATTGATCTATTTCAGATGTTATTTTATCTGCCATACATTAAAAAAAAAAAACCATATTTAATAATAAATGTCATGCAAAATTTTAATATAAATATCAATTAATAAAAGGAATAAATAAATAAAAGAACAAAAAGAGTATTTTAATAAAGATAAGGGCTGATAAAAAAAGGGGGGGGGACTGAAAACCTAAATGACAATGATTTCTGGAAAGAGTTTTTATTGCCTAATTTATATGTTATTTCATCATCCCTCCCCCCTCCCCCCTTACACACACACACATTTTCTAGAAGAGTTTGTGATAATAAACAATGGATATTGAGGATAAAACAGTAAATTTATTATTTTTTGTAGCCTAAAATGCAGGTTGATTTAATTAACATATTTATTACTACATTGCATTTTTAAATATTAAATAATAATTTTCATACTTGTAAAATAAAAATCGCCAAATTGAAGGAAATAACTAAATAAAACTATTAAGTTATGTCTTTATTGAAGGATATGAGTCGATATCATTCAATATTCATTATCTACTACAGATACTTTTTTCTATACTTTTTCCTTGATATTAATTATGATATCAAAATCAGAGAATAATAATAGTAATAATAATAATAATAATAATAATAATAATAATAATAATAATAATAGAATCAAACCAGCCAGTATTCTTTATTTAATAGAAGACTTTTATAATTTTATTTTATTTCCAACATGTATAGATTTTATTCTCGAATTTCTATCGCAAAAGTACTAATAAAAGTTGGGGATAATATTAATTATAATATAGTAATCAGAGATTAAGGATAATAAGTAGAAAAAATTAATTTTTTGAATTAATTTTATTTAATTCAGTTATTATTATCTGGTCTTCAGTTATTGTTAAATTATCTATTTAGTTATTATTATATTACAGTTTACATTCTGCTACAAATTTCTCCCCCAGTTTTGTTATAGTAGATTTGCAATAGAAATTCGAATATAAAATCGATACATGTTGGAAATAAAATAAAATTATAAATTATTCTATTGAGTAAAGAATACTGGTTTTGATTTGAATAAATTATTATTATCTATTATTATCATTAATTTTATTCATCTGATACATTTTTTCCCATTTAATGCTAATTCTTTAAGAAATATTTTATATACAGTTTAATTAGATTTTTATATAAATCTATGAATATAGTTAATAGATAGAGAAACATGCAAATTTACTTTACTGTAGTTGAGAATGTAAACTGATGCAACGTCGAGAATGCAAGTTGATGCAATTCAATAATTATTATGTAGTACAAATTTTTGTAGCATCAATTTACATTCTTGACTACAGTAAAATAACTTTGCATGCTTTTCTATATATTCTCTATATTCGTAGATTTATAAAAAAAAAATATGTAATTAAAATTTATGTAAAATTTCTCTTGAAAAATTAGCATTCAATGCAAAAAAGAATTGTATCAGATAAAATGAAGTCCATAAGTATAATAGATAATAATTCAATCAAATCAACCAGTATCCTTTACACAGTAAATTACTACTTTATAATTTTATTATTTCTAATAAGTATCGAATTTGTAAAATTACTAACAAAAGTGGGGGGTAGGAGGCGGGGGGGGGGGGATTTGTACACTTTTATTTATTTATTTTTTAATTTAATGCTACTTTTTCAAAATAAATTATGTCTTAAAGATAAATAATAAAACTATAAATAATAATCTTCAATTGATAAATATAAATTTATTTGCTTCATTTTTTTTTTTTTTATATATATATATTTAGCACAAATTTTGTTAAAGAAATTTTGCTATAAAAATCAACAGGTGTAGAGAATAAACAGATTAAACTACAAAGGGGATTTTCGCTTTAAATGAGAAGATGAATTAAATTAATCAAGTTATTGTTACTTATTTTATTTACTTACTTATTTACTTATTTTATTTATTTTATTTCTTTATTTCGTTCTTATTTTATTTTATATTGTTTTATTTTATTTTATTTTATTTTATTTTATTTATTTATTTTTGCTACATATTTTCTTTTTTTTTCTTTCTCAAAATTAACTAGAATAAAGTTTCAAAACTAATTATGTAAATATTAATAGGTGTTAGAAAATATACTTAATTGTGATCAAAGTTCCCCCCCCCCCCCAACACCCTCTTTAAAGGAGAACATATATAAAAATTATTATTTTGAAAAACAAAATCTGTAACATATTCTTTTCTTTAACGAAACTATGTTGATTTAATTCAATTTTGTAAGTTTAATTACTTTTTAAAAAATCGATCATATGTGATTTTTTTTAACCACACTTATAAATGCAGATTTATATGACTATATACTATATTAAATTTGACTTTAGATTATAAATTGTTGTATTTAAAAGCAAAGTAACTATCACATTCTTCTCTTAGCTGCTACTACGTTGAATTAATTTAATTTTTTGGTACCATTATTATTATTATTATTTTTTTTTTAAATCGGTCACATGTGATTTTCCATACTATACTCATATATGAATATTTATACGAAAATATTAAAGATGATTTTAGATTATAAATTATTGTATTGAATAACTTAACAAACATATTCTTTAAGTTAAATGAGACTATGTTTATTTAATCAAATTTACTGTCTATTACTTATTGGTATCTTTTTTTCACAATAAATGACAGTTTTTGATTCCAACTGTAAAGTAAAAATAGATGTATGTAGAAATTTCTGCAATAGAAATTGTACAGAAATCGACGCATGCATGGAATAAATAAACAAAATTAGTAAGAGGTTCTTAGCTTTAATTAGAAATAAAATGATTTAATTTAACCTTTATTATCTTTTTGCAGCGAATTATTATTATTATTATTATTATTATTATTATTATTGTTATTATTATTATTATATTGAAAGATAGTTTTTTGACAGGAATTATGGATCAATTTATTATCTATGACATCATTTATATAAAATTTGTTGCACATTATGTAATATTATTTGTAAAATATCAGTAGCTATAAAGACAATGATTTGTCATATGTTCATTACACATATGAAAACCAAAGAATATAAGAAAAAAATGTTTACAGAATTAAACAAAATTAATAAAAAGACCTGATTGATTTTATTTTGAGGGAAACCAATACAAATAATTAATATTATTTTTAAATAATAATCATAATTTAATAATTAAAAATATTATTATTAATAAAGGTTTAAATATTATTACTATCATTTATTACTAATATAATTAATTATATAATAATATTAAAAATAATATTATAATAATAAAAATATTAATAATATTGTAATAATTAATATTTATTATGGTTATATTTATTATTAATACTTAATAATAATAATATTGTTATTAAAAAATTATTATTAAATATAATAAAATTATAATATTATTATTGTTGCTATTAATTGTTGATAATATTTGATAATTTAATAATAATTTTTAATAATAATTTTTAAATATTTATTTATTCTTTGTATGTCAAAATAAGTAGTGCCGGAAAGCAATAAGTTAGTATCTTGAGATTTTTATAGTTTCTTTGAGAAGAAATGTTGGTAAATAGCGCTAGATATTAAGTGTATTCCAAAAAAATATTTTAATATTGCTTCGTTTTGAATGATACTTAATGTACTAAATACAAATAATTTAAACACAAGAATTATTTTTAAAATATCTTGTATATGTTCGAACAATTTGTTAAAGTTTCTGCTCTTAAACGGACACTGAACTTTAAAAAGTTTTTATCATTATTAAAAAAGCAATTTACCAACATTTCTTCTAAAAAAAACTATGCAAAGCTCAAGATACTAACTTATTACTTTCCGGCACTACTTATTTTGCCATACAAAGAATAATATAAATATTTAAAAATTATTATTAAAAATGATTATTAAATTATTAAATATTATTAATAATTAACAGTAAATAATAGTATTTTTGAAAATAATAATATTATTATTAAATATTAATAATAAATATAAAAAATATATAAAAATATAATATAATAAAATAATAATATAATATAATATAATATAATATAATATAATATAGTATAATATAATATAATATAATATAATATAATATAATAATATGATAATATTATAATAATAATATAATAATAATAATAATATAATATAATAATAAAAATTAATATTAAGTATTATCTTATTTCAAAATAAATTATTCAAAACAGTATTCTGGGCCACAAATTCAATAAATATTAAAAAAAAAATAATAATAATAAAAAGAGATCAATTTGTAGAAGATAGAAAAAAAAGGGAATAAATAATAAAGCTATTAATCCAAAAGAAAATAAACTTTAAAATGGTCCATGCTTTCAATTTTCCAAATATTTTCCTCATTTTTTTTCGCTTTATTACTTAAAAAGACTTAATTAAAAATGTGTGCACCCAGTTTAATGCTACAGACAGTTAAGGCTTTTCTCAAATGACCTACTCACCACAATTCCAGACTTCTTTTTAAACGCGAATACATAAAATTGGGAGGCCTGACTATTGAAGCGATTTGGAATCGAAATAAGTTTTCCATTTTTTTGATAAATAAATTACGTAAAAAAAGGAAAGATCTTCTGCCTTTACCAAAAAATGGAAAACGTCTTTCTATGACAAAGTTTCCGAATTAGATCACTTGCCAATTTCATGCGTTTCCGAACAAAAATGAACTAAAAACTATGTCATAAAGTAGCTTGGATTTAAGAACAGCCTTAACACGAAATATGAGTTTTTTGGATGCTATCAATTCTCAAGTAAATATTTTCAGCTTCATAACAAAATGTTCACATGTAAGAGTTACTTGAATTAGAACACCGAAAACAGAAAAGTGAACATAAATAATAAAAAAAAATAAACATGTTAATAAAATTAACTGAAATAAGTAATCAACAGTAACAAAAACGCCTTATGATAAAAGTATTTTCATTATGTATATTCCATTAATACTCTAAATGATAGTCGACCTGAATTTACAGGAAATTACCATCATTAATAATTCCAATTACGCAAAATAATGATATTTTTAGCCAATTATTCTCAAAGTATATCAAGTTACTATCAAGAAGCTAATTATTCTGGGAATAATTAGTGATGCAATTGAAGATTCCCGTTCAAAAAGAGAGCAACTCCACTTTTGTACGATTTTACTTTTTTAATCGAAAATAAACAAAAAAAAAAAAAAAAAAAAAATGCTCCATCGATTGGTACAAGGACGATGCGAGTTCGTTTATTTGGATTCTATATGCTATGCGAGTAACGAGATATATTTATATCTTCTTTATCAAGTCGATACATAAAGCAGGCAGCTTCCTGAAAAATTTGTAAAAATGGAGCTGCTTTTCTTTTTTTGCAACGGACTCTACAATTATAATTTGCTTGCGGGTTTTTTTTTTTGCATGAGAAATATCTCCAACATCTTAATTTTCTGCGTTAATGAGAAAAATAATGATATAAGTACAACTAGTACAACGTAGTAGTGTTTAGCAATAAGCAAAAAAACTTACTGCTAAACAAAAAGAAAAAAATATTTATCTATTATTACATGTGTTTATATTATGCATTTATTTTGTAAAAAAAAAAAAAAAAAAAAAAAAATTATAATGAATATAAGTTATTTTTGGGGAGAAAGTTTTTCTTAAATACTAAATGTATTAAGAATAAAAGAAAACTTGTCATTATGGAGAGTAAGACAATATGTACTGGAGTATTTTTCGATCCTTTTGCACTTTTTATATTTGTATGCATTTGTCTTATAGCTACAATAGAAAATTAGAAATTTTTATATCATGCATTTTACAGGGTTTTTTAATTACTTAAAAGAATGTTGATCCTCGCAAAGTTACAAAAATATTCCCTTCCTCCCAAAGTTTGTTTACATTAAATGAAAAGCAACAACAACAAGAAAACAGTTACTTTCGGTTAATAGGTTAAATCGTTACACCGCCAGTTTGGTAACAGGTTATACAATTACCATTGGTAACTCATTACCAAAACCTTGAAAGTTGTTGAAATTTGCATTTTTTTTTTTTTTTCATTTTTAGGAATTTTTTATATTTTTAACGCATTTTTATAAATTTGGGGTAACTTTTTATATTTGAAGGACATGGTTTGTATATTTGGATAACATTTTGCTTATTTTATCTTTTTTCGAAATATTAATATCTTAAGATAAGTCTAATAGATAAGATAATAGATCTCACATTCAAAACTTTGATTCCAAATGTTACTGTAAAACTAGGGATGAGAATTCATATATTCATGTAAATTTACCACGAACATAAATTCGTACGCTTAATAATTTCATGACTGACTAGATATATGATCAACTGTATATATTTTAATCTAACGAAATGTAAATATATAATTTATTAAAAACTTATTATTTAGTAATAAAATCTTCTTGACAGGAAAATTTCGAAACGAAATTGAAGTGGAATGAAAAATACTTGTTACACGTTAGTGATTGAAAGTCTTGGGATGTAAATGAGTATATTTTACGTTTTTAACATCTTTTGATCACCTTTTAAGCATGTTTTAATATATATTTTTTATTGAAGATCTTTTTGACGTTTTTAGTTTTGAAGAAATAATTTATCCCTTAAAATATTCTCCTTTGGTAATTGGATGAATGAATAGCTACAAAAATTCCCGCTTTAACTTTTATCATTTGTATTTATTATCAAAATTATAACTCCATGATGCCTCTGAATATGTTTTTTAAAATTAGTTACACAGTCTTAAAATTTAATAATCGTGCGCACAAATCATGCGATGCTATTTTTTTTTTCTCTTTTTGCATAAAATATGATCAGAGGAAAAACTTATACATCTGTGAGTGTTATAAGATGTTGGATAGACGAAATAACCTTTTGCAAGCATCGAAACGAGATTCAACTGCAATTTTCGTGCCACCCATATCGTTCATGAATGTTATTTCTCTTAATATGAATCGATGTGAATGCAGCTCCATCAAATAATTGCACAAAAAACAATCGGTTTACCAGGATTCTATCATGCTACTTTTTATGATATCAGCGTTTTGGGTATGGAAATGATAAAGAGAGAAAGACAAGGAAGCAAATCTGTTTATGGGTTATTGATTATAACGAAAAGCCCAGTGGTTTTAAAGGTTGTGTTGTCATAAGAGTTAGTAGTGCGTTCGCCTTTTTTTTTTGTAAAGAATATATCAAAGGCGTTTTAAACGCTATTGAGGATGGATTTTTTTTTTTTTTATATGCTAGTATAATTTCTTTGTTCTAGATTCAGGTGAGATTTTTAAGTTAGAAATCAATTTTCGTTCATTTTATTTTCATTACTATGATAATATGCAATCCTAAAATATTTTTCAGTTTTACTTTTTTTTTAGTGCTTTGCATATGAGGGGCTTCAAAAAAACAGGGACTTTTTATTAATCTATTGCTGGATTTTTATTAATCTATTACTATTATTTCTCATAAGCTTTAACTCTTTCAGAGGCAAGCAATTGTGTTCCTGTAACGTCAAATTCACACCGGTATTTACTAAAGAATTTAGTTCAAAATAAGGAAAAGCAATTTTTCAACTTTTCCCGTCAAAGTTTAAAAAGTAAAATTTAATTAAAAGTTTCTGGTTCGAATCGGATAAAAATTAGGTGAGATATAATATATCCCACAGCTCCTCAAAGGGTTAAGTGAATATTATTGATATTTATTCTGTTATGTTAAATAACGCCCATATCTAGCTTACATGAGACATTTTGAAAAAATAATAAAGGTAGCAGACGATATTTACATTTAAAAATAATATGCCTGTTGCCAAATTTTTTTATTTCAAAATATTTGTATTTTCTTTTTTACTTTTATTGAAATCGTTCTAAAAGTTATGTTAACATTGTCGGCACATTTACCGTACAGTTCTTTTTTTCAGTTTTTTTAGCTTTAATGCAAAAATGAATAAAAACGTATCATTTCGCAATGCCTTTGAGCGTGATTTAAGATAACACATTTTCTCTCGCTTATTCCTGAAATTCTGACGACTTTTGGGAAACGAACATTTCTCCGGCTTCGTAAATGTTATGGCTTCATGATGAGAATTAACTTACATTCTTTTTGGCACTATTTTAATTTTCCGATTTCTGAAGATTGCGAGTATGAATAAATATTTATGACTGTTACATTTTATTTCAATTGCAACTAATTTTAAAATTGTCGTAGGAAATTTCTATAAGCAAATTAAAAAAAAAAAAAAAAAAAAAAAAAAAAACTTTATTTTGAAAAATCCAACGAAATATCTTTTCCAACTTCAAGAACCATCAATAAAATCTATACTAATAAAAGAAGTTTCTCTCTCTGTGTGTGTGTTTGTCTGCGATGGCTAGCAAAATCTAGCCCACCTAGAAGTCTGAAAATTTGGTTTATGTATCAGAACGCAAATTTTTCCCCATTCGCTCTCTATTCCTCCGAATGATTTGAAAAGTTAATGCCGAAAACCGTATCTAAAGTATTTTCCCCTATTTTCCCCATTTATATCTACCTCTTAGTTGCGTTATATACCAGTCACCGAAAATTTAGGTATGGGTGGTCCAATTTATGAGTAAAGGTTACCACTATTTCCGAATAATAGTTTAAGCCAAATTTGTAATTAATTTCCTAGCATAACCTAACGAGCGAATTTTTAAGGATGCATAGTGGTCCTCCTAATTAGTCATTTGTGAAAGTTACTTGAATCCCCTCATCCCCTGGCACCTCCTTCAAGGTTTTTACCCTAACTATTCCTAGTTTTCACAACTCAGCAACTATCTTTCCGATTTCAATGCATCTGATTCCAAAATTATGATTAACTTAATAGTCACCCTCTATAACATTAAAGTAAATTTATGAGTAGCGGTTACCACTATTTCAGAATAATAGTTTAAGCTAAATTTGTAATTAAGTTCCTAGCTTAACCAGACGAACGAATTTTTAAAGATGCATAATGGTCCTCCTAATTACTCATTTGCTGAAGGACCACTTGAACATCCCCTCCCCCCCCCCGGCCCCTCCTTCAAGGGTTTTTCTCTAACTATGCCATAACTATGCCTATTTCTCTAGCTAAATATGCTAACAAAATGCTCTCCTGGCGATGGAAGGGAAAAATAAAAGATTTTCCGGAGCGTACGAGCATGCCCAGTGTACGGTGCCGAAGCCATCGGAGACAGTAGCCAGAGTTTCATTTTTTAAGATATTTAAGTTTATTACACGGGCTCGGGCAACGCCGGGCGGGTCAGCTAGTAAAAGTATAAAATACATCAGATCTCAACTAAAATTATTTTAATAATAATAAAAAAAAAGTAGAAGATTATCAAAGGTGTTGCCTCTTACTTTTAATACGAAATAATATATTACATTTCATTTTTGCATTTATAATAGATAGTCTTGTTTAATGTCTCATAAGTATTTTATCCCCTTTGTTATATAATTTTCTAACCTTTCACGCAAATTAGTCATTTTAAGGATCAAATTTCTTTTTGCTACAAAGAAAAAAAAAAACATAACATATAAGAAGTTGTGGCCGATTCATTACAACAGCAGAAATCACTTTAAACTCATTTAATACTTTTTAATTAGTCGACGAATTTGGAATTCCTATATGTCCGCCCAGTTTTATGAACCACTGTATGTTTTTACTTTCTTCTATCTATACAAGAAGAACGTACTGGATTCGTGAAAAATGTCGATTTCCGGTTTTTGACAGATTTATACGTTTCAGAGGATATGATTTGACTGTTTTTAGAAAATGTCTGTCCGTGAGTCTGTGTGTCTGCATGCGATACAAATTTTGTGGGTGATCTAACTCTCGAACTTAGCAGGATTCGTTCAGTTTATGTGTTTTAGTACACTATTTATTAATTTTTATTTTTATTTAAGCACAGAATTTCTGACATTAAATAAGTCAAATATTATTATTCAAAAATACTGATACTCGCATTAAAAGACAATACTAATCCTGCGTAGCTTCAACCATGTACATGACCGTAATCAAAGGGTTAATCATAAATTTTTTTTCTTTTGATCCTATTTCTGGTAAGTGTTATCCTAGTGTTCCAGTAAGCTATTTAGAATAATTAAACTGTGATTTTTGCCCTTATTGAATGAGGTCAGAGGTGCTCTCACTCGCTCTGGCAACGATTTCTTTTTCATCGCTCCTAACCGTCTCTGCATATTATTTCTCGATATTTTATAAATTCAAATTCAAATTATATTTTTTTCATAAATGCGCTTACAAAGGTTTATAGGACGTCAACGGCATTTTTGCACACAGGCGCCGTACACTATGGCGCGCCTCTGACCCTCATTCTATATGTTACGGTTGGTTTCAACAAATTTTTTTTTTTAATCTACATTAATTATTTAAATCACTTTCTCAACATTTATTTAAAAGCACTCTTTTTTTCTGTTTCTAATAAAAATTTAAATAAATAAAAGTAATTGTAATAATTATAATAAAATCAGTTTTTATTTTTTCTTCTTTCTTTTTCTTTTTGCAAAGTAATTTCAACGTTTATAGTCTAACGTAGCTTCCTGTTTTTCAAATACGAAAAGCAGACAGCAAGGGAGGGATGTTTTGTCAGTAGACTGCACAGGTGGAAAATTTGGAGTCATCTAGTCTGACTTTGATATAAGAATGACCGACCGCCCTGTATAAGAATTACGTTATCTTATGAGTGTACTATACACGCAATTAGGCTTTGTAAGTTTACGTCAGGCTTCAATTGGCTCTGCTATCAGGCGGATAGCTGGCGCCCATGTAAACAGAGGCTAACAGGACCCCCCTTCAGCACACGCCATGGGGGTGATGCATGGTTTCCTTCCCCCATGAAGCGGCCGGCAGAGTGGAGCGGCAAGCTGTAGTCTTCACGATGAGTCCATTTTTCCTTTTGTTTCCATTCCCGTACCCCTGGCAGAGTGGATCGGTCCCGTTTTTCAAGCAGCGCGGGAGAATGAATGTTTACGACACTTGTTGCTTGGCCAAGAGACCTGTCGTTTGACTCGTAAAAAAAAAAATTCGACTTATTACGGGGCTCGAAGATTGGCCTGTGGGCTGGATCGCGAAGTTGTTGAAGGCGGACAGGTTTCTGGAAGATTTTTTTTTTTGAGAGTGGGGCATTGATGGCCCTACATTAACCATCCTAAATCATGATGTTATGATGAAAAGAGGCTATAAGGGCATTTTCGAATTGCGGATCTATAACTGTTAACGAGAAATTAAGAAGAAGATATGTGTAGCCTATTTTTTTTTGGCGTAGTGGCGCTCCAAGATTATGACTTCTTAACCATCAGAAGTGATCATAGATATTGAACTAAACCGGTCGTTAGAAGTCGTAGTGTTCTGAGTTACGGTGATGGCTATCTTCGAATAAAACACATGCTTCAGGAAGGTGAAATTACTGACTCCGACGGTGAAGTTCTGGACCGTAGAACGATTTTCCCCTCCGGACTAGATGATGGACCTAGTAGTTGATGGCAAGTGATGCAGTGAGATGAGAGGATTGATGAATGTTAGCTTGAAACCACGTCTGAATTTTTCCCCAGCCTGAATACTCCAGCTTAAGTGCTTCATCAGATTTTGAAAAAGGAGGAAATGCTCCTAAGTGCCCATTGACTAAAATTGTAGAACTCTCTACCTGTTGTAAGTACTATTTGCATAGTTTTTCTTTTTATTTATTTGTACCTCTTAAAAAAAAAAAAAATATATGTTTGCTATACCAGAGTTTAAAAGTGAAATGAATATCTTTGGATAATTTCAATAAGAATAAACATTATGAACAGAAATAGTCTGTAGGTTAATATATAATGTTTGTATGTTTGAACGACCATTAAATGGTAATATGATGGTAATTTTAAAAATATGATGTGTAATTTAAAAGCAACCAGTGAGTGGTTTCAACTTAAAAGATCAGCTGTTATATTGTTTTATTAAGATTATTTTTGATAACTTAGTTGCTTCATTATTTTAAATGTTCAAATAAATTGTGTTTTTTTTTTTTTTGTTTATTATCAAAGATGGTATGTTTTTCTTTGTATAAATCTCTAAATAATTAATTTTTTATATTCACAGTAGACCTATAAGAATGGCCTAACCTTTCTGTGATTAATTAAAAAAAAAAAAAAGGGAGAGAAAATTCAACTTTATTAAATTAGGACTTTAAAATTTCTTAAGTTTAAATTCATAACTGACTGTTTTAATGAACATAAATTGAAGTTCACTCAATGTTATACAATCGTATTTTTGATCTTGATTTAAGGATGGATAGATTAATAAGTGAAACAGTAATATTAAATTTAATTTCATAAAATGTTAAATTAAGCTTTAACTCTCCTCTTTCAGAAAAATTGTTTTTCTAAAATATACACCAAAATTGTTTTATTTTAAAAAGTAAAAAAAAAAAAAAAAAAAAAAAAAAATCCAGTCATTATACACCACTATACGATTCTTGGTTAACCGATCGGATCTTGTTCAGAATCTCTATGGTTGTTCTAAAATTATAGTACATCATCATATCCCTATTCTATTAACGGATTTAACTCTTTCCCCTTTTGGTCCTCATATTGGAGGAATTTCAGGTTGTCTGCATTTTTCCAAATTATATGATGATTACACTTTTGTTAATTTAATGTGTATGGAGATTTGAGCTTGATCGGGTTGGAGTGGAGTTGGGTGTTCTTTATGCAATCCAGTATGCTACTTGATTTAGAAATCTGTTGCCCCTTACTACATTTAATATTGTCTTAAAATGATGAGTTCAAAATTATCATTGTTGTATTAACCTATTCGGATTCTTAAGTTTTGATATTTTGATTAGTTTAATATAATTTGCTACCTTTTCCATGGCAACAGATTTCAGTGGAGCTAATCAGGGTATACTTATTTTTTTCTAAATATTTAATTGTCAAGTGAAGATTGAGTAATAAATGAGCTTTTTAAGTTTAAGTAAGTTGTGTTTTAGAAAGAACCCCAAAACTCCACAACATATATACGGTTAAAAAAAGAATTGTGTTAAAAATATTTTTGTCTACAGCCGTTTTAACATGACTTTTAGTAACGTAAAAACACGGGTCTAACGCTTAAAGGGTAATGCATAAATTGTAAATTACTTTGTCAAGATACACGATTGTATATCTGAAATGGGTATAAAAAGATTATTTTTACAATTCAATGAAGTTCATTTTTACTTTCTTATATTATACGTATAAGAAGAGAGTATTGGAATCGTAAAAACTTTCAATTTACGTTTTTTGATGGACTTACACGTTTTGGGACGTCCTTAACACAATTTGACTATTTCTGAAAAATGTATGTCTGTGTGTCGTCCACAAATTTTGCAGGCATTCTATCACGAAATTTCATCAAATTTCATATTCTATTTAGAGATCGACCGAAATTTCGGTTTCGGTTTCGGTTTCGGCACAAAATCTGAGTTTCGCCGAAGATTCGTTTTCGGCGAAACTGCTGCCAAAATTTCGGTCTGACCGAAACTCGACCGAAACTATCTGTATTTCAAAATCTCGTTCCTTCTTTCGGAAATTTTCAACTTTACTCATTGATGTGAGTTGTATCGGTTCAAATGATAAACTCTTTATTGCTGTGAACTCCACTGTTTATCATTATCGGTCATGACTAATCCATGATGCGAGTGTAAATTATAAAGCAAGCAATGCATATACGACTAAACTTAAAAGACGCTTATCACGTGATCTTTAAAAGCTGAAAACTTAACAGTAATAGAAAATTTTTACTTTGAAACTCCAGATTGTTTCGAATGCTTTATGAGAAAGGTGTTGTTAAAACATATGAAGATTTACGAAATTTATTACAAAACATATATCGATATATGTATACTTAAAATATTTTTTTATTAGATGAAATTCGTATAATTGGAAACTATTTCCATCTTATTGCTAAATTAATTACGTTTCATTTTACAAAAAATAGTTTTGGATAGAGGCACAGACAGTCTTCGCACCGGAGATAAAATTTTCAAACAGGGGTGCCATTTCAATATTTTCTTAGGGAGGCAGGGAGTGGCAAAGATTTTTGTAGGGGGGGGGGGCAGTGAGTGAGCAAAGATTTATTTTGATCTTATTGTGCACATCCTAAAAGGAAATTGACAACTGTTACATTTTTATTCTTATCTATATATATATTTAAAATTAGATAATACTAAATAGTGTTAAACATGTCTCACTTTGAGAATATTGAAATGGAAAATAAAGTTATAATTAATAATTTCTAGGCTTAAAATGTTGTCCCAGTGCTAATTTTCTTTTTTTAGTCAAATTGAACAAATTATTTTAACTTTTGTGCGCTTTACTTAAACTTTTACTTAACCCATTTTAGGCCAAGCATAGAAATTTTATAAAATGTGGTATTATTTGCATTGAAATGTGCTTAAATTACATTCATTAAGACACCAAAAAAGTTTCGTGCATGAAAAATAATATTTTATTTAATTTGACGTTACCATTATTAATTTATTATTAATAATTTACCATTAAATTTAAATAAAAAAATTTAAGTTTTCTTATGGCACATTTATTTTATTTTTATTTTATTTACAGAACTTGCAACTTTACTCCATTATAAAAACATATGATTAATCTCAAGTGGAATAATAATACATTTTCAAAAAGTAGAATTTGTCAATAACCTTTTCAAGTAAGAAACCAGCGTATTTTGAAAATTTCGCAACAAAAAGTGATTACTTCAATTGAATTACTAATATTTTATAGATGTCTCCAGAACCCTTAAAAATAGCAGAAAAATAAAATTAGTGAAAAATATACATCACAGTATTAATAAAAAAATATTTATTGAAATGGTGCGTTTACGCACCTTTGGCCGAAAATGGGTTAAACAATTACTTTTACTTAACCAATACTTAACTGTATACTTAAACAATTTAAATGAAAAATATTAACGAATTGAAAATATGAATATATTTAAAAATTAAATATTCATTATTGAATTTGTTTTACATTATTTAACTGCATTATTAATTAATTGTTGATAAATACCTATAATTATTGGTTGTTATAAAATAATAAAATATAAAAGTTGTATTATTCATGTTTCATTTTTGTTTGAAACTTATACACACACATATATATGTACGTTTGTTTCTTAGAAATGTGCTTCAATACACGTATAATTAATAAATTAATTAGTAAAGTAATTAGTTATTATTAAGTATTTATTAATTATTTGTTATCAATTAATTAATTAATTAATAATTATATGCAGTTATGCATGTATTAATCAGTTTTTAAATTTTTTTACACTTTCGGTTTCGGCCGAAAGTGTGAAGATCACCGAAATTTGGTTTCGGTTTCGGTTTCGGTCTTAAAACCTGTTTCGGTCGATCTCTAATTCTATTAGACATTGACATAAATTAGTGTTGATTAGGTGCTGGGTATAGATTGCTCAATAAATGCCTATGTTGTGCTGTGTTTTTCACGATTTTAGTGATAGCTATATAGCTCGTGATATACATATTATAACACACATTATTTACATACAACTTTCGATACATACAAAATATGTAACAAACCTTTTTATCAACAAATGAAACTAATGGCGAACAATGGAGAATTCCTTATTTCTTATCATGAATGTCACGACTTTTATTTTTTTTTCTTTAAAAACAATAAGCAACTTTGACACATAAAAATAGTGCATATATTTGAGAAATTAGGAGAAAGTTAAAATACTATGAACATATTTACCTTATTTTGATCCGCATTTCTACCCAATTTCATGTAAGTAACATTAAAATAACAAGAGGATATCATATCATTAATTGCTCCTCCATTCTTCATTTGACTGACGGAAGAAATAAAGAAAAAGAAATTTTTCGCTTACTGTATTCTTTGAAGACACATAATCAACACACGAAAAGAACAAGTTTTGCTTACTTTAAATACCCAAATTACTTTGTCTTGTTACGCGATTGTAATACCTGATACGAGTATGAGCAGGCTGTTGTTACAGTTCAAGTACAGATCCTTTTTACTTTCTCTTGTATGCATAAGCGAAGGTAATGCCATCGTGAAAATTTTCGACTTTCATTTTTTGATGGATTTACACTTTTGAGATGTCCTGGATACGATTTGACTATTTTTGGAAAATGACGGTCTGTCGTCCTCTATGTAATATATGCATCAGAAATTCTGTGGGCGCTCTATCTCTAGAAGTAAAGCACGGAATTCAATCAAACTTCATTTTCTGTTAGACCCTGATATAAATTGGTGCTGATTAGTTTTGGGTGTATATCGCCTTACAGATTGTGCTGCTTATGTTGAATGTTTTATGATGTCCGAGATAGCTGTATCTCGGCCAAATTCAATATTCAGTTAGACCTTGACATAAATTACAACTGATTAAGTTTTGTGTGCATGTTGCTCAACAAGTGGCACTGCTGTGCAGTGTCTTTCTCGATTATCGTGATAACTATATAGCTCTTGATATACATATTCTACATATAACAACTTTCAATACATACAAAATATGTACCATACATTTTGCAACAAATGGATATAATGGCGACTAACAAAAAATCTTTCTTAATTCTTATCCTGAATGTGACGATATTTTTTTTTTGACGATTGAAAATAACAAACAATTCTGTTGCATGTTACAATTCAAGTGTAGATCCTTTTTACTTTCTCCGGTATACATAAGTGAAGATAATGCCATCGTGAAAGTTTTCGACTCTCGTTTTAGAGGGATTTACACGTTTTGGGATATCCTGGATACGATTTGACTATTTTTGGAAAATGGCAGTCTGCCTGTCGTCCTCTTATGTAATGTATGCATCACAAATTCTGTGATAGATGTAACAAATTTTTTTAATTAGGAGAAAGTTAAAATACTATATATATGTTAGCTTTTTACGAAGATGATTTAATATTCCACGAGAAAATGGCAGTTTGTTATAGATGAAGAATTATTGCAGTCGTTATCAAGAATCATGACGAGGACGTTAGGCAATGATGAAACACCATAAGAATTTCTCTAATAATGTGCAGCCAATTTCCAGATAAATTGTTTATTAACGACCAGGAACGATGCCAGCAACAGTTCCCACAGTATCAAGGTGTAATCTTATAGCCCTCAGGCTTGACGTTAACTCACTACATTATTTAATAATCTTAAAGTGCTGTTAGAAATTCTACGTCACCGAACTCCAGATAACGCTTTGGTTAGCACTTCCAAACACGACAAAAATCTGTTCTCCAAATGCTTGCAAGCGAGTTTTGATAACTGAGCGTAGAGTTACTGAAACGACGTAAAGTATGCACGAATCAATGAGTGAGAGACGAAATTAAGCTAAGCGAATGAGGTGTGATGGAGAAGATTTAACAAGAAAGAATCCCTATCCCAGCTGCGCATTGATTTTGACGTGAAAAATACCCAGCGCGCGAAGCGAAGCATGGAATAAAAAAAAAAAAAAAAGGCTTTTAAAAACATTCGAAATGACAACAAGCGTCTCTCAAAATTTTATAGATTCGGGAGTTGATAAAAGTTACGAATGAACTTAAAGTTTTAGATTAAGATTTGGAATAAGATAATTGTTAATATACGTGTTATTACTTTTAAAAAGACATTAAATAGGAATAAATATTATTAAGAATTAAGGAAATAATGACTATGTCAGAATTTAGATTAATTTAAAGAAATAATGCGAAATAAAATTTTTATATAACATATATATATATATATATATATATATATTTCTTATTTTGATTAATATTTCTACCTAATTTCATGTAAGTGCCATTAAACTTTCCAGAGAATATCATATCATTAATTGTTCCTCCATTCTTCATTTGATTGACGGAAGAAATAAACAAAAAATAAATTTTTCGCTACTGTATTCTTTGAAGACACACGATCAACACACGCAAAGAACGAGTTTTGCATACTTTAAATATCCAAATTACCTTGTCCTGTTACGCGATTGTAATATCTGATACGGGTATGAGCAGGCTGTTGTTACTTCGAGTGAAGATCCCTTTCCGAAATAATTAGGAGACGAATCTAACGTGCTGTTACGTTGCTTTCTTTTTTTTTTAATCGATGAAACTGATCTTCATCGTTTGCTGCCGGAGATTCGATTCGTTGCATATGTAATTTGATCCTCCCTTTTTCTTTTGCCTTGTCTCAAGTGTAAATTAGGCGAAAATTCGATTGCGTTGCGAGGTCGTATTTTGTTGATATGTCTAAACAATTATGCTGAAGACGTCAAATTTTCAATGTGTATTATTTGTCGTATCGTGGTAATAGCATGCTTCGAATAAGAAATAATAGCCGCGAATTTGAAATTCTAAAAATATTCTAATACAGCTCAATGAGTATTCGTCGTTAAATGTTTGTTTTCGTCTGCCTTAACAGGACCGGTCATAAGAGTGGCAGTGGTCCAGAGGTTATAGTGCTCCAATAGATTTCAATTTAAAATTCTCGTAAAAAATTTTTAGACCTTATTTCAAATTATTTTGATTTTGGTGTATTTTCAGAATATTTTTCATTTAGACAACTTAAAGTTCCTTATTAAAAATTAATTTATGAATCTGATAAAAACGTTTTTTTTTTCTTGGGTATTAAAATTTTAGAATACTGTTTAAACCATTGCGTATGTAAACAGAGTCTGGAGACCGTTAGAAAAGGAAGGGGATATATAACACTGGAAGTCGAACAACAGTTGATACAGAACCTGGGCGAAATTTCTTCTTGTATGAAATGTGACAACATCAAGAGAAGTTCTGTAAGTGACCATCATCGATGTCTAAACTACGCTGAGACAAACATTATTGAAATGTAACTAACATTATCTGTGGTATCACTGCACACTTCCGGCATATCTCGAAGCCACATTTCATAAAAAGTAAGACAAGTCTATTGAAAATATTGTTACACTAATTTCAGTATTCTTAAAGTTACGAAAAGTATACATCTTGCTATGTAATTATCATCTGCCTTTTCTTGTTGCAATAGTACGTTGATACCCTGTATGAGACACACTAACAGCTCTCTAATCAAAATAATAAAGATAATAAAATAAGATTAGATAATATAATAAAATCCTCCAGATAATAAAATATCCAAATGAACAAGTTCAGATTCAGTGTGGTTGGTATTTCGATAAATCCGCAAAACAACCATTGACCATCCATAGATTTAAAACGCAAAACAGAATTTTTAAGTCCGATTTTGGCAAATCTGAGCATGCATAATGAGTCTTTTAGGGCTCTTAAGTATTGCTAAATGGACAATTTAGCAAATAAATAAAACAATTTTGAATTGGTTTCATTCAAAGAAAAGTTAATTGAAGTCGCAGTGGTCTAAGGCGCCAGAAAGAAGAATTTTGGTTCTTCAAAACCCCGCTCACGGCATAAGACGTTTCTCTGACACTGTTAGTGTTCTGATAACTCAGTTCAATACTGTAAACTGTATTTTATTTCAGGAGGAATAGAGTATAGAATTTGTTTTTTTCTTCATCATTATTATGTTAATTTATCATCCTCAATATATTTTTTTAAAGTAATGATTTTGTATTTAAAATTTTAACTTAAAACTTTGGCATATAATTATCGATTAAATAAATTGAAATGATGTACAATTTTGGGTATGCTTTTTATTACAATTGATAGTTAAGGCATATACAAGAAAGGAAAGTAAATAATTATTTTCCGTAAAAGAAAAAAAAAATAAAAGAAAGAAAGAAAGAAAGAAGGAAAGAAAAATATTTATATAAATAACTGTGGTGCCATCTATTGGTATTGTTATGCAGTTAAATGTTTATATTTGAGAAAACTAATAAAATTTTAACCAAAAAATTTCTTTATTTGCAAAATTTTTAACGGAGAAAAAAACTTGGAGTTGCTCTCTTTTGGATCTGAAAACCGAATTATCTGGAAAATGTTCTGTTGACTGTAACTGTGTAAAGAGAGTTAATATGCAGTTGATCGCCAGCCCGGTTACAAAAGAAGAAATTTTTATTTCTTTTAACAATTGGTAGCAAATATTCTGTAAAAAAAAAAAAAAAAAAAAAAAAAAAATCTGACATTTTAATGATATGTTATGAACCCCTTTTCTGTGAAACATTTAAGATCTTTCCCGATCTTTCCCCAAGTTTTGACGGTTAAAGATTTTACCTTTTGTGTGCGTGTGCGTGCGCGTGACTTTTACTTTGTCTGATTCTAGAAAATGTCTTCCGAAGATATCTAATCCCCCTTTTTTTTACAATATATATAAAAAAAAAATCATTGGAATATTTTATTATTTGTGATTAGTTAGTTCTCCTTTGATGTCATTTTTGTACTTCAGAATAATATTCAAGTGGTCTCGAATAATAATAATAATAATAATAAATATTTGAACTAACTGATAAAATAGGGAGGCTTAGGATCACATTAAATATTTGAAATTTATTATCGATTTACTATTTATCTGAGTACTTAATGGCAGTATGTATGTATTTGTTCACATATGTATGTATCTGTCTTATATGTATCTGTGGGATACTTATTAAGATAGATGGATAGATAGATAGTGGGAGAGTGGAGTGGAAGTGGGCAGTGGCGTAGCCAGGGTGGGGCTCCAGATGCTCTTGATACCACTAATTTTGTACTGTTTTCTTTCGCTTGTAATCAGAGAACTTTCTGAGATAATCAAGGAGAAGAAAACTTTACAATTTTACTGGTATTCAGAGTGTTTGGACCTCCTCCCTGGCTACGCGACTGGAAGAGGGGTGGAAGAAATTTTTAACAACGAAACAAACGAGGAAACAAAATTCCACAAAGAAAGAAAATAAACAAATTTAATTGGTTTTGGAAATTTTTTTTCCAAGGAACCCATTATCTTTACATTCATTTAGGAAAACGTTGAATTTTTCAGAATTTCTTGCAAGAGTGAAAAAATTAATATTGAAACACATTCAATTGAATGATTTTTCGATGCAATTTGCCCAACTCTGCTTTCAAACATCGGATCCCTTCTTTCAAATATCAAAATAATACAGTGAAACCTCCATACCGGACAGCAGACACTTCTATTTAGCGAACACTTTTTTCAACCACAACACATGTATATTTGTATACTTTTATCTTTTAAAAGCGGACACCTCCGCATAGTGGACAAATTGCGCGATCCCGAGGTGTCCGCTATTGAGAAGTCTTACTGTATATGAAAACGCGTAATATATATATATATATATATATATTTTACGCTATCGTACGTGGCACAGACATCGCGATTCTTTAATAATTGTTTAATGGCAACGCCCGAATGAAACGCATGTCATAGGTTACTGTGTAAGAGTCCTTTGGTAGGATTTAGGCCAGGATTTTTTACATTTAACTGTTTGGTGTTGCCATCTACAGGAATAAAAGCGAAACAAACAATGATTTCTTGATTATAGTGCAAATAAATTGTAATTATAATTTGTCAACATTAAAAATTAAATAGATATATTTTTATACATTTTCATTTGAAATATTGATTTTTGTAAGCATTTAATATTTATAATTTTAAAAATACAATTAGCAATATAAAATTTAAAATGTAAACAAAGTAATGATTTTTAAAAAGGGATTTTTAGTAAAAAGAGAAAAGTAAGTGTAAGCATGTTCCCTGACCGTGTTATTTTTTAAACTTAACTGTTATACTTTTGAAATTTTAGCTTTTATTTAATTTTTTACAAGTTTTTAGTATAAATAAATATTATTCAGTCTTTTTTTATGAAGTACAATCCACTGTTATATTTTTTAATGACAGTCTGTCCGGGCAACGCCGGGCGGGTCAGCTAGTTTCGAAAAATTCCTCGTGACAGGAATGACTCCCATCAAATTAATTCACGAAAACGTGGTAGGAAAATAATTGGTTAATTTCTCTTCCTCAAAAGACGTGTAGTATCTGACCAAGCATGACCCAATTCATTATCATCTTTTCATAAAATTGCACTGTCTTCGTTTGAGAGGCACCAAACCGTGCTTCTCTTACCTGCTATATAGGCTCATTCAAGATTTTTAAAAGAACTGCATCCAAAAATCCCTCTAGACTTTTCCCTCTCCCTACCCAATTAAACCGGTTTCTCATTTCCACTCGATTTCACTACAATTTTATTTTTACTTTTATTTCTCCAAGCTAGAGATGGCAAATATACTTTCTTTGAAGTAGTTATTTAGTTCGAGTCGGGGAACTGGAACCTGTTTTTTTCCCCGGATATTTTGTCTGTTTTTTAATTATTTTTTCGTTTAGCGGCACTCTACACTACTACCCCCATGATAAATCCGTTGTCTTGCCTTCCCGCCAGTATTAATCGGATTTGTGATGAGAAAAGGATGCGATACGTTGGAATGTTCGAAAAAGAAATTGAATAATTCAATTTCTCATGCATTACAAATATTTTAACGGTACAACACAGCTACACCTGACTGCTTCATTTTTAGACCAAAATCACATCAAAAATTGTGTAATTTTTTTTATTGCATATTTCAAATCTATACATGATACATTTATTAAAATATGAAGTTCTTTTTTTGAAAATATATATATATTTTTTTATTTATAGATTTAGACTCTGAGAAAATATATGCAATAAGAGATGCAAAGTTTAAAATACTCCAAAGTACTTGCATTGTTAGACATATTCATAGTTATCCTTGGATTAGGTTAGATGACATCTGGTTAGTTGCCCTAGAACTCCTATACTACCTATACAAACCTTATAGGACTCTTAAGTTGCCCTAGTCACCGTATTTCAGTTGTTGAACGTGTGTCGGAGCCAGTGGCGTAGCAAAAGGGGGTAGGGGCTTGATCACTTTACTACCAGTATTTTTATATACTACATTTGGCCTTATTTAATTCATAACGTTCAAAGATTAAATAAGGCCAAATGTAGTATATAATTTCACTGGTACTAAAGTGAACGAGACCCCCCCCCCCCTTACGCTACGGAGTAGGGGGGGGGGTAGAATGCAATTTGTATGAAACTTGACAGATACATTCATTTTGATGCAGGAAATAACTTATACTTCAAATTTAGTATTATAATTGCATTGGTAATTTGAAATTAACCTTTTTTCAACAACAAAAAAAATAATGATTTTTTTCAACATATTATAATTTAAATTTAAATTTAAAAACAATTCTGTTTTTAATGGCTTAAAATTGAAGTATATGTTCAAGTCACATTAGTTTTACATCATTATGAATATTATTTAAGGATCTAGAACCAATAGATTCCCTACAGTCTTGCGCGCAGCGGATGCAAGGCAAAAAATAATTTTAAAATTTTATCAAAATTAAAGATTTTTTTAAAAAGTAAAATATCAGTTGTATAATGTTGAAATAATTATGCTGTATTGTATAGAACATATATAAAGCTATTAGTTGTAAAAGTTTTATGTATTTGTGCTTTAATGAGAAATAAATGTGACATGACGTTAAATTTCAACCTTCAGTGAAAAAGTAAGACATCCTGACACCCCTTTTAACTCAAAAGTCTCAAATTACAAATTATGGTACTGTGCTGTCGCTGTAAACAGGATAGTTTCACAATCAACTGCATGATATGATTTGAAATTTTCATAACTCATAACGATTATCTCTAATATGAACCAAAATCTTGGAGATATCTTAGAAAATAAATATGTTATGCCCGAAAAGGCTTTAATGTTTCTAATACTATTGAATATCTTCACACTAATTTGGAAATTTAAATGTTTAATATTTATTTATGTGAAATGCTTATAATCAAAATTTGGCTTTGTAACAGGAAAAATAAATATATAGATGAAAGGATAAGAAATAAAACTTGTTTAAAATTCAGAATTTAAATTAAAATTCTCAGTTTTTTCGCTAACTTTTAATCTAAAACTCAAAACCATTTTTGCTCCTGTTAAATTTGTTTCTTGGCCCGACATTTATTACATTCAGGTTTTAAGTAACTATAAGATAGAAATTGCTGTTAGTGCAACTGTCACTTTTCTGCGGTCAGTTTTGCTGGAGCTGATCCCGGGTAGTTCTTCCGCAGGCTAGGCCTGATATCAATCAGAAGTTAATTATCCAATTAAATTTGAGTTTCCTCTTATTTCAACATTTTTACCCTCTACTGGGAAAAATCAGAATTACAATAATAAAACTCACATACGCGGGGAAATCGCATGATTTTTCGGTAAAAGGCTTTTCTAATAAACACTATGTCTCCCTGGACTCTGGGCCTGACTTAAAAAAAGACTAACTATGTAACCAAGCGATTAATAAAGTCAGGTTTTAACGAACTTAGTGTAATACTTGGCTATCGACTACACTCAACATAACACCCCTCAAACTGACCATGTCAAGTAAAGTAACTGCTATCGATATCTCACAAGTAGCTAATTCCAAATTATGATGTCTAAGAAAAAGTATAATGAGACTCCTTCATTACACACACACACACACACACACACACACACACACACACACACACACACACACACACACACACACACACACACACACACACACACACACACACACACACACATATATATATATATCAATGTTGGATGCGGCCTTGGGCCCCGACAAATGGCACAGTCAAAAAATGAATGACAACCCGATTACAGAAGGTCGCCAGTGTTCCACTTTAATCTTCCATAATCATTGTCATATTTTTAAAACAGAGCAAGTTAGCTTGTTTTTAGTGTGTCTTTTGCGGGGGTGGGGGGTATACTGGTGTAGGTATACAGCGTAGCTAGTTGGGGGAAGAGCCCCCCTATAGTAATAGTTAAATAAAATAAACATAGCATTCAACAGAAATTAGAATGTGAATACTATAACAAATTAAAATAAACTAATCCAACAAAGAATTCCAGTGAAGAAAAAACTAATAATAAGGATATACATTGAGCGAATTGATAATCTCCTTCTTTTTAATAAAAATTGGCAAATAAAATTGTTTAACTTCAAAATATTTATTTTATCGAATTTCATTTCATCCTGCGGTTCGCGCTATCTTAATGCTTGACCCAGTTGCGGTGTAGAATTCGATATACCAGCTATAATAAATTCGATTGGGCATTCCCCTTTACCTTTATCTTGCTGGAATTTTTTCGTTGTTTTGTCTCCACTGGTAAACAAAGCAAGAAAGTCCCCAGAGTACGGTTACAGGAAGTTTTTCATCCTTCTTGAAAAGAATAGAAAGGTAAAATTTCTGTTTCACCGCACATTTATTTGGCAACAATAGACGCGATAAGAAAAAAACAAACGAAAAATAAAATGTCGTTTTGAAGAAAAAGAAGTCTAAATTTAGGGTTCGACATATGAAACTTAAACTAATGGAAATATCGCAGTCAGAGATAGAATTGTAAATAATAATAATAATAATAAAGACAGAAAAACAAACAAACCTTTAGATAAAAAAGAATCAAAGCCAAGCCTATTTTATTTGGAACAGTCATTTTAGCAAGATAAAGTATTCCAATAAGCATGGTACCATGCAAAGAAAACAAGAATATATTTATTATATCTTCATCCGTTTTTTATAAAGTTTTCTATTATCACACTATAAGGAAAAAAAAAAAAAAAGACAATTGTTTTTAATCGACAAAATGTATTTTAAATAGCATTACAAATGATGTGAATTTCCTTTTCACTTTGCTTAACCCTTTGAGGGGCGGTGGTATATATTATATACCACCTAATTTTAATCCGATTCGAACCAGAAAATTTAAATTAAATTTTACTTTTTAAACTTTGACGGGAAAAAGTTGAAAAATTGCCTTTTCTTATTTTGAACTAAATTCTTTCGTAAATACTGGTGTGAGTTCAACGTTACAGGAACAAAATTGCGTGCCCCTGAAAGGGTTAATAGCGTACAACCAGCTTGGGTAAAAAATGTGTCCAGACCGGGGATCGAACCCAGATACCTTGGTATAGCGGACCAAGTACTTTACCAATTAAGCCATCCGGACGACATTCAGTCTGGCACCTCTTCACTAATATACGTTGGCAAGGCTGCAACTCCGCAGCGCAAGATG
Organism: Maratus michaelseni; assembly: GCA_963931845.1. Lineage (NCBI taxonomy): Eukaryota > Metazoa > Arthropoda > Arachnida > Araneae > Salticidae > Maratus > Maratus michaelseni. The sequence continues at coordinate 299,171,013 of OZ007595.1, forward strand.
GAATGTCAACATGAGCACACTATCAGTGGCTTACATGAGGCGAATAAATTCCTAGCATCGGAAAATATATATTTAAATTTTAAATTAAATTTTCAACAGGACCGAAATTTAAGCATTAGTGAAAGAGGTGCCAGACTGGATGTCTTCCGGATGGCTTAATTGGTAAAGCACTTGGTGCGCTATACCAAGCTATCTGGGTTCGATCTCCGGTCAGGATACATTTTTCACTCAAGTTGATTGAATGCTGTTAAGCAAAGTCAAAAGAAAATTCAATCCTTTGAAGTGCTATTTAAAGATTTAATGCGTAGTTTCAGTCCTGCTGAAAATGTAAAATGTATTTTATATCTAATTAAATTTTTATCAGGGATGAAACTACGCCTGAAATTAACACTAACAAAGGATGTGAATTTTCACTTTGCTACTCAGCGTACCACCAACAGAGCGAAAAATGTCCAGGCCGGGGATCGAACCCGGATACAATGGTATAGGGCACCAAGTGCTTTACCATTTAAGCCACCAGGACGACAACTAGCCTGTCATTTCTCACTCATATACGTTGGAAAGGCTGCAACTTCGCAGCACACGATGAAAAGTCATACATGAGCACACAACTGTAGTGGCATACATGAGAGAAACAAGTTCCCAGCATCGGATAATATATTTTATATATAATTAAATTTTCAGCATCTTTTCTTAATATTAATTTTAGGCATAGTTTCATCCCTGCTGGGCAACTGGTAAAGTAAAAGAGAAAAAATAATTACTCATCATAACAAAAATATAAAATATAAAATTTAAAATGCTTTATATTTTTCGAACAAATGCACAAAATTCCATCAAAAATTATGTAGATAATTTAGGATGTATGACATATGCATTAAAAATTTTTCAAACTAATCGGAATAATTTAAGATCCTCATTGGGTAATATTAGCATCCATATTTAACATTGTTCAATTATAATTATATATCAGTTATCCAAATGCGACATATTCTTTTCAATAAATTGGTAAAATTTAAAAATCGTCTGAACTCTCATAGAAAATATGGCATCCCATTGAATAATATTAGCATTCATATTTAACATTGTTCAATTCAAATTATATATCAGTTATACAAATGCGACATTTTCTTTTCAAAAAATTGGTAAAATATGAAAATCGTCTGAACTCTCATAGAAAAGCATTAGGATATAAAATAAAAAGTTCTATATTTTTCGAACGAATGAATCAAATTTAACCCCCAAAATATACAGCTAATTCCGGGTACCTCAGCAACATACCTACCAAATAAAAAAAATTATCGGATTCTTTTCGCGGTAGTTATCGTGAGGCACATACACAGAAACAGACAGACAAGCAGACAACAAAAACTTTTCGGTTCTCCACGTTTCGGCAATTACTTGAGTTAAACATGGCTATAATAGCCATTTATAAAACATGTAACAATAACGAGTTGTGTTGTATAATTTTGTAATTATTATAACTAGTTTTTAAGTTATCTAATAACAGTATGTTGCATTATTCTGAGTAACTATAAACTCTTTATAATCAATGATTTACATATTAAAAAACAAGAACCATCATTTGTTCTATCATCATCGCATCGTTCAGTGAGTGAAAACCGTTATACCAACAGTAACAAAAGAACAGTTGGTCCATGTCGGGAAAAAAAAAAGAATGTTCGGAACACTGACGCTTGGGTCAACTTATTTTTACTGGATAAATCACTGATTAGATCGTTACACACGCACGCACATTATGTAAAATGGTCGATCTTCTTTGTGTTATGTATGAGCCACTATTGTTTGATCCAATCTACTGGAATATAATAATTCTTCCTGGTAAAATATAGTTGATATTTGTTGACCGATTTGTTGGAGATGCAGCTGGTGCTTACGCAAACAAGCAGAACGATGGGTAAAATGAAGAAATATTTTAATTCAAAGTTTAAGAGTATGTATTTAATAATAATAAAAAAAAAAAATCTGTAAATTTAAAAACTGTAACCCCTTAAAATGTACATATTGTACTGGGAAAATAATTATTTTTTACATATGTTTATTAAATGCATTTGATTATCTTCTACTTACTTAGGTTAATTGATTCTTATACTGTGTCCATTTAGTACACTTTACTCAAAAACTACAAAACTTATTACTTTCGAATTTTTTTAATTCTAGTTCTATTATCTAGTTCTATTAAACATTTCAAGTTTCTAGCCCTAACAATTCCAAATAAATCGTAATTTACAAAGTTTTTAGAACGTTTTCAGGTCATTTCACCTTTCTAAATATAGATTTTTTTAGATACCGATCTTAGAGAGCATTTTTATCTCAAAAGAACCACCATGTGAAATTTCAAGTTTTTAGCACCAGGAGTTTCGCAGAAAGCGCAATTTTAAAATGTTTTTTTCCTGCTTCTTTGCATTTTGAATTTTAGAAATTTTATTCTCTTGCGGGTATTTACGTCTTAAATGTAACAGTCAAGTTTTCAGTTTCTAGTTTTGACAGTTACAAATTAATCGTAATATAGAACGTTGTTAGAACATTTTCCACTCATTTCACACTTTTAAATTTCTATTTCTTTAGAAAACGTTCTGTGGAAACTTCACTATCATGTCAAATTTCAAGTTTTTAGCCTCAACAGTGTCACAGAAATCGTAATTTTAGAACATATTTTATTCTTGCATCCTTTCACATTAATTTTTTTTTTTTTTTTACAAATTGTTCTGTTCAAGCAATGATGTCTAAAAAGTAACAGCCGTGTCAAATTTCAAGTTTATAGCGCTAACAATTCCAAATAATTCGTAATTTAGAACGTTTTTAGAACGTTTTCTGCTCATTTCACTGTTTTAAATTTCAACTTTTTTCGATACCGTTCTTAGAGAATTATTATACCGTTCTTTCGATACCATCTTCACATATATCATGTCAAATACCAAGTTTTAAACCCCAACAGTGTGACAGAAAATCGTCATTTTAGAACGTATTTTGTTATTTCACCCTTTCACATTATTATTATTATTTTTTTAGAAACTGTTCTGTTCAAGCAATGCTGTCTAAAAAGTAACAACGATGTCAAATTTCAAGTTTCTAGCCCTAACAGTTCCAAATAAATCGTAATTTAGAACGTTTTTTGCTTATTTCACCGTTTTAAATTTCGAATTTTTTCGATACCGTTCTTAGAGAGTTATTATACCGTTCTTTCGATACCATCTTAAAAGAACTACTACCATACGAATTTTCAAGTTTTTAGCACCACAGCATTATTGCAGAAATCACAATGTTAGAGTGTTTTTTGTTCCTGCACCCTTTTACATTTCGAATTTTAGAAATTGTTCTCTTCGTTTTTTGGAAACGTAAATACCATGCCAAATTTCAAGTTTTTAACCCCAACAGTGTCACAGAAGTCGTAATTATATAACGTTTTTTGTTCCTGCACCCTTTAACATTTCAAATTTTTTATAAATTGTTCTGTGCAAGCAATTACGTCTAAAAAGTAACAGCCATGTCAATTTTCAAGTTTCTAGCCTTAACAGTTCCAAATAAATCGTAATTTAGAACGTTTTTAGAACGTTTTCGGCTCATTTCATCTTTTCAAATTTCGAGCTTTTTAGAAACCGTCCATAGCGAATATTTAAATCTTAAAAGTAACCATCACACCAAGTTTCAATATTCTTAGCCACAACAATATCACAGAAATCTCGCAATTTTAGAACTTTTTTGGTCCAGTACCTCTTTGGGAGATAATTGTACCGACATAAACTATAGCCAATGCTGGAGCAGAGAGAATCACCAGGTTTTGCCACCATTATTTTTGAAATCGGCTCGGTAGTTCCAGAGATTACACCTACAAATAAACACACAAACAAGTGTTACTTCTTTATAATGTATTAAGTATAGAATACACAGGATATTTTAAGGAAAATGTATGCTTTGTTATAAATAAAATAACTAGAAATTATTTTTATATTTTCTAATTAAGTTACTTTGTTAGAAGTTTATCCTTGTTTAATGTAACTTCTCAGACAGATAAAAACGACAACGAATCATATCATTGATACTATGTAATAACAAGTTGGAAATTGTACGTCAAACGTTACAAACGAGGTGCGTTCGTACGCACATTTTAGAATTAAATTCATGATATCCCGTGCGTAGAACGGGTTAAACAGCTAGTTAAGTATATATTTTATGACACTGTTCATACAAATATCTTAACTAGTTATATAAATATTCAGATATATATGTATCAGCTAGTTATATAAATATTCAGATCTTGATGATTTTTAATTCTGTGAAATGAATTATATCGTCTGCAGATTAATTTCTGTCATAAAATAAGTATCTCGGTCGCTTGATCATTAAACTTCGGAAGCTCCTATAACAAAAAAGCACCGATTTAAAAAAAAAATTCAAATTTCTTAATAAATATTTTTATTAATATCTCCTAAAATTTTGATTCGATTTTAATAAAATTTGAAATGTCTCGACAAAATTCTGCAAAGATAATATATTTTAAATTGCAAACCATTTGGTTGGGTAGTTTTTGCGTTGTTATATGCGGACAGGCAGACAGACGGACAGACAGACAGACGGACAGACAGACAGACGGACGGACCAAGCGACGACTATAGGTGCTACGTATTTATATAATTACGAACGCACCTAATAAAGCTTACGTGTGGGACAAATAGAGATAGAAATAATAGGTGACTCGTTGATCCGAGACCACTGTGACTAGGGCCTGTTCACCGAATAGGCCCGTGAAGTCCGAGCTTACCCACTGAAATACAAAGGGCCAAAACCAAATTTACTTTTCAATACTAATTTTTAGGAAAATTCTTTTCAGTCAGGGTAAAAAATGTATTTTATTTTCTTAATTATAGCACCTAAATATTCCCTTTAGACTATTACTGACACATTTATACTCTTATTTTTTTTCCTGTTGATATAATAAATGGTATAAAAATAGTGATTAAATGCAACTTATTTTAATTTTTCTTACGTTTTACATTTTAATTTCAAACGTGCTAAAAATAACAGAAAATTTAATCTGTATAATTATATTTTGTTTATATTCATAAAGAGTGGAGAAATGATATAAAATATGGAGAATAGATTATTTAAATAAAGGGGAAAGTAATTAGCATTCAGGTGATTCCAAATTTCTGTTAACCCCTTGGAGGGCAAGCACGTGGTCTAAAAATGCTAAATTTTGCGATGTTTCGATACCAGTAAATTTTAATAATGAATTTTTACCTTCTCAATCTGCAAAAAACAATATTAAATATTTTTATTTAATAATACTGGTGGCAAAGTTATATATTAGAAAGTGGTATATATTATATACCGGTGCCCCTCAAGGGGTTAATAAAATAGAAGCAAAATTGTGTTGTAGCCAAGCATAAATTTACGTCATATATTTGTTGCCCCTGGATTGTTCTTAGCACTGGCAAATCCTGCAATTTCTAAAGCATAAAATATATTTTGAAGTTCAAATATTCGCACCTGTTCCATATTTGTAAATTCATTTACAAAAGTAATTTGTTGTGTATAATTATGTATAGAATAAAATAATTTTTATAGTATATAAAATATACTATTAAATTTACTATATTGTATATAATAAAATATTTTTTATAGGTAGTTAGTTTTAGTTTTGATGGTAAAATTTCAAATTGTTGAAACATAATTGGCTGAGTAAAAAAAGGGGGGGGGGGGCTGTGTGACGTGGGGCTTCCCCTACTTCTAAGTCTTAAGCGGGCCTTGACTGTGACCGGTGACTAAAAGATTTTTTTTTCATTTTTTCCACGAAAAGAATATACTAATAGGTAATAAATAAGATAATTAGAAATAAATGATTTATTATAGATAATAGGTAATAAATAGCATAGTTCTCCATAGGGACGTTCTCCTACATATTACTGAGTCATCTACAAATCCTTGAATCTCCAAATCATTTGTCTTTGATAGCTTGTCCCGCTAACTTAAACGTTTCTAGATCTTTTTCGCCCATGTGGAAGAAATTTCAATACAGGTGCTGATATTATTTCAGCTGTATATAGAGTTAATGGGAGTCGCTTCCTGCAATTAAATTCGCTACTTGATTTGATTAGTGAACGATGGAACCATTACCTAAGGGAACCTACCTGAGGGAAGATATTCTGAAAAAGAATAAGGAATTCATACTTAAGTAATAATAATGTCACAATTTAAAATATATAAACACATGATGACGTACACTTTATTATTTTTAAGTCAATCATATTGATTGGTAAAGATATCATAATACGAATTGAATTTTTCCAACTGAGTGAAAAAATGCCCGGGCCTTGACTCGAACCCAAGATATCTGACTTAAATTCCCAAAGCTGTAGATATTGAACTACCTTGGTCAACAGCCGTGACTTACATGGTGACTTACCAATTGCTTCTAAACATTGAGTTTTTTTTTTAACTACAAACAACTTCACAAACGTCGTAGATCCCTTATGTACAAAAATAAAAAGATATCTTCAGTTATGCTGTTAGATAAACGCCCATTTGAAGTTTCCTGGTAAACCAGTGAACTTCAACTGAGCATTTGTCTAACACCGTAACTGAAGATGCTTCAGATCAAGGAAGTGAAAATATTTTAATTTTTATTTTTTTTAACTTAATAGATTTTTATCATACTGACTTCTTCTGAAGTAGTTTTTATTTTATTTTTTGTACATAAGTGATTGACATCTGTGAAGTCATTTGTAAATCTCTATTATAAAGGACAAACGTGTCCGCGAGTAACGCTGACGCCATTTTGACATCGGAAACACCTGACGATTAAATTTCGCTTTAATCAAACTACACGCTTAAATCACTGAAATTATCACAATCAAAAAGTGTGCGGTATCTATAGCGATATCTTTGGCGATTTCTTCGGCTATCAACTTCCTAATACGAAAGTATCGCTTTTAAAAATTTTCAGAACTTTATTTGAATAACATTGCTGATATTTTTCGTATAAAAAAGCTTTTTGGTGTTGTTAGTGAGTAATAAAAATAAATAATAATTAAAAGTAGAAAATTTATTAGAGTAATTATTGTTTTCTATTCCCGGCTATATTCTGTAACCGGGGAAGACAGTGTTGATCACCTAATAAAACTTAATATCTAGAATGAATTGGTAAGAAATCATATATTTATACAAAATAAAGGATTTTTTGTTCTATCAATATTTCTTGCTATTTTATTCTCTTATTGTCACTTTTTATGGAACTCAATTTGTTGAAAAGAAAAATATACAGCACCAAAATTTTAGCAATCACTCAAAAGCTACACGAGAATAACCAGCAAAAATAAAAATCTAGCGTAAATTTTCATTTTTGAAGCCAGTTAAAACATCGGGTACGTTTTCGGTTAGCCGGGCGCCAGTGATATATATACATGTATATATACATACACACTTATCTACGTATACATATATATACATACCCATAAATATACATACATGTATGTACATATATACACATATATGTATATACATATGTATTTATATATGTACATATATCACTGGCACGCGGCTAACCGAAAAGTACCAAACATCGATTACAAACGATTAGAATATTAAAAAAGAAAAAAAAAACTACTTTTATTTAAAAATTCATTTTTTACAAATAAAACCATACATACTTTCTTAGCCATCTTGATTCCTCGTATTATTCTGAGTAGTATATAATCTGTGATTTTTTTTTTTCAAGAAAATAATTAACAATATTACTTGAAATGCAGCAGCTACATAAAGTCAATTCTTTTTCTGTTTTTCTTAAGAATTTTTTGTTTACAAGTACACCGCAATTTGTTTCGTTTGTTTAATTAAGGAAGCCACTGCTAGGAAGAAAAAAGTAAAGGAAAAATGATACTTTAGCAATAAAAGATGATTTTTTCCCCTGTCATAAAAGTAAAAAATACATCAGTCCATTACTCCTACATCAAAAATACAAAATCTTCATTTCCCCCCTTCTGTAATTTTTCTGGTGTAACTAAAAAATAGACAAAATCAAATTAGTAAGATGTTTCTTTTTTCTTTTCTTTTCTTTTCTTTTTTTCTTTCTTTTCTTTTTTTTTCTTTTTTTTTTTTTATCGGTTTTGCTTATCTTTTGATTTTGTTGAAACATTTTTTTTCCTAAGTTCATGAAATTGTTTGGTATACTATTAATCGTAGAATTTCCGTGTTTCGTTACGCGAAGTTATGTTTTATTTACGGAATTCTCAAGCTTCAAGCTTCAAGTTCTCGAACTCAAGTCTTAAACGGTTTGCCAAATTTATTTAATTTTTCTATTATATATTTTCTACATATGAATCAATCTATTAAAATTCTTATTGCTAAAGTTTAATATTTAGAAATAGACCAATTAAAATATAATAAAATGGCTTTAAAATATTGAAATTTGTTGTGATATTGGTAGAATTTTGTCATCAATTAAATAAGGTGCTTTCCGTAAGAAGTAACGTGACAGTAAGTGACAAATAAAAAAATTGGAATTCATAAAATTATGTACATTAGAGAAAATCAAAATTGTGTAAATCTATGGAAAAAAAATCTGTTTCCCGTAAACTGCAAAGAACTGCAGAAGCGTTTCCTAATACAGAAGAAATGTTAATGGAAAATCAACTCGATTAACGCTAGGGCAAACTCCCACCGGTAATTTATAAGAGTATTTCTGCCTTATTTAAAACAAAAATTCTGCGTTTTTAAAAAGCGAATTTTTCTATTCTAATATGCTGGTGGAAGCTTGCCCCTACGGCAATTGGGTCCTGATATTTCTTCCTTCCCCTTCGCTCCTGTCGTATTTTGTAGACCCCCCCCCCTCCTCTTAAGGTGTGACGTAACTACTGGATCCTTAAAAAATATCCTATTACTTATTCAAAATTTCTTTTCTCAGATGATATGCAAAGGTCATATCAAATGTCAAGAAACAAGAGCCGATTAGGAGCCCTCTCTTAATTATGCCGCGCAAATTTCGCGTTTTTTTTAAACCCTTTCCTCCCCCTATGTCATACATCACACCCAAGTGATAGCGCCTCCTCAATTGTGATGTCGCGATTTTTGCATCTGTTAATTTAGATATAATTTTGATTAAAACCACATTGAGATTACTATTTTTTTTCATTTTTTAAATAGATTAATCATATGGAGCCTTTGATATTATTTGTCACTGACATGCCACATAATCCCCCCTGCCCTTCCTTCTCTCTCTCTCTCTCTCTCTCTCTTTTTCTCTTTTTCAATTTAATTTTATTTTATTTTTTAAGGGAAGGGTTAGTATTACAAAGACGACTACTGTCAACATATTTTACCTATTTTTTTCATATTTCCAATGCAATGTCAGAACATGTTAACCAGAGCTCGACTACCTTAGGGGCAAACTTCCACCGGTATTTTATGAGTATTTTTTTTGCCTTATTTAAAACAAAAATTTTGCGTTTAATAAAACGAAATTTTCTATACTACTAATATATTGGTAGAAGCTTGCCCCTACAACAATTGATTATATTTCGCATTTCCCCTATGCGCTCCTGTCACACTTTGTAGACCCCCCCCCCCCCTCCTCTTAAAGTGTGACGTAATTACTGGATCCTTAAAAAATATCTTATTTCTTATTAAAAAAACATTTTCCTCAGATGATATGCAATGGTCATGGTCATATCAAAAGCAAGCTTTCTTATCCCGTACTTTAGGAACTAAAATAGTACCGAAAAATATATGAGTTACAAACGTTTCCGAAAACATTTTCATTGTTTTCGGAAGCTATTTAGAGAAAAACATGCTGAGAAATGTGATCTAAGAAAACCTATTGTTGTCTGAAGTTTCTTATAATAATTTTTTTTGGATTACGAAAATGCTTCGGAAAAAAAAAAAGTTCTTTGCTTTCCGCAAATTTCAGAAAATTGTTCGTTTCTGGGGTTTTTGATTGGTTGCCTCTTTTAAAGGTTTCTGAAGGTAAGGGAACGATTTCCAGAACCGTGGCTCAGGTTGAATTTTCATTAACATTTATTCTGCATTAGGAAACGTTTATGCAGTTCTTTAGAGTCTTTAAATTAAAAATTGTCTTCAGTATATGTTCTATAATGTTTAGTTTTACATACATAATCTTAACTTTGTGTTTGAGTGTAGTTTGAAAAATCCTTTCTCAAAGAACTTGTGACTTTTCTGACATAATTGAAAAAAAAAAAAAAAGAAAAGAAAAGAAAAAGAAGCTATGGTTAAAACAAGCAACAGAGGATCATACGTCAAAAACTTGCAAGAATTGCCGTTCCAATCGTATACAAAATATCCTTCCAATATGCCGTTTTTGGCGGTTTTCCAGCCAACCAAACTAGAATTGGCAGTTGGTATTATTTTATGTGTTTTTTATTCTCTGATTTCTCCGGCCTTGTTTCTTGCTTAGATTTGCTTTAAATTTTCTTTTTCTCAAGAGCGAAAAGGGGGGGGGGGGAGGATTCGTTTCGGTGGTTGATTTCTAGAAAGTAAAACTCACGAGTTCAGTGAACTTTTATTTGAACAGACGATTTTTTTATTTTATAAATTTATCTATTTTTATTTTATGAATTTACGGATATTTAAAAAATAAAAAAATTGAACTACTTTTATTTCAGCAGACGATTTTATTTTATTTTATAAATTTATCTATTTTTATATTTGCCGATTTTTTATTTTTTTTTTTTTTATGAACGATTTACAGGCGATTTTTGTAATTTATAAGTTCGTCTATTTTTATTGATTGAGGTTACATGGAAGGAGTATGCACGATCACAAACAAAATCTTGTCTCACTAAATCGTTTTCAAAAATCCCATAATTCATTTCCCATATCGAATCTACAGAAAAAAATTTCACATTAAAAAATATTTTTTAGTAATTTTTTTAAATACAATTTTTTTTTTTTTTTGGTATTTTTATGCTAGCACGGTGCAAATCTCGCGTTTTTGTTCTTTCAGATATCAGTAGCAGATTTTACTTTTCGCGTATGTAAATTGAAACAATGTGTTTGATGTTGATATTGAGATAAGATGCTTTGTTTTATGGTATTATTAATTTATTGGAGGGGGGGGGGGGGTATTTTAAATGAATAAGATGCAGGTATTTTAAATGAAATGTATGTATTTTAAATTAAATGAGTGAAAGGTTTGTATTTTAAATAAAATGAATGCAAAACGAATTATGACTAATAGGAACAATAATTTATCACTTACGCCCGATTGACATAAAAGTTCTGCAACGTCGAAGTATCGCAAATCAAAAGTTCACGGGGAAGCTTTGAAATTTACAAAAAGCATATGATTATAACAGCAAAAATCTAACAATGCTGATTAGATATCAGCAATTGTATTAGTTATCCAATAACCCAAAATATTGCAGATAGACCAAGATGTACTATTCTACTAGAAATTATATCTTCATCTAATCTTTATAAATAAAGTAATATTAGAGGGTGGGGAAATTCTCCATATAAAATAATAATAATAATAAAGTTTCAAAAGCAACATCCAACTAGACACGATATTTCGACTCTAAAGCGATTTGTAGTTTCAGACACTATATTTCAAGTCATTTGGGAATTATATACTAGATATAAAGTTCCGTGCTCCTAATATTAAGTAAATTTTTAATAGTTTCAACTATGTTTTCTGGAATAGTTTATTTTTTTGTCATATTTATTTTTATTTTTTTATTACATTAACAATAAATATTATGAAACATTTAAATTTCATGACTTTTTGTCATTTTTATATGTGATTTATGACATTATGACATCTCACGGATAAAATGCTCGAAAGATGTATACATAAATTGTAATCTGCAACTATTTTAACAGAAATCAATTTCTATATAGTTTTTTCATGTGTTTATACAAAAATTCCCCTCATCCTTTTAAGGTTATACTTGAATATCCATCACCACAACATTTTGTGGAAACCCAATACAGTGTTTCGTCTGAAACAGTTTCAGGAGTGTGCTGCGCCTTGCCTGCCTTTTGATTTAAACAAGTTGGAAATTATACGTTAAACGTGACAAATGAGGTGCGTTCGTTTCGTGCTATAACTACACTGCTCAAGACAATTAAAGGATATTGCAGTTTTAGGTGGATTTTGTATCTGGGAAACTTTTTAGCTGATTGATACATGGTCGACAGACATAGTAGGTTATATGAGAATAAATTACACATGTTTGGCAGAAAAAAAGGCATTTTATTGCGCATTTGTGTACAAAAGGAAAAAAACACAATTTGTGCATATGAGAAAAAAAGAATAAGAAAAGGTGTTTTCTTCAAAGAAAATCATTTTCAGTAGGGGGTATGGTTTCCACGGGCGGCCAGCAACGTTGAACACCTTTGAGGCATGGACTCAATGAGGCTATTAATGACGAGTTGGGGTATTCTGCCCCACTCTTCCAGAAGAGCTCTTTCCAGTTCTTGGAGAGTTTGTGGGGGTTGTTGGCGGCCAGAAACTCGTCTTCCTAGAGCGTTCCAAACGTGCTCGATTGGATTCATGTCTGGAGAACACGCTGGCCATTCCATTCGAACGATTCCTTCCTCGAAAAGGAAATCCTCCACCAGGTTTGCACGATGTGGCCTGCAGTTATCGTCCATTAAAATGAAGTTATATCCGATTGCTGCAGCGTAAGGGACTACAATAGGTCTGAGGATCTCATCCCTATATCGGCGACCAGTCAGAGCTCCATCTCGAATGATGTAGAGGTCAGTGCGCCCGTCAATGGAGATGCCACCATACACCAACACTCCTCCACCGCCAAATCTGACACTTTCGTGCACGAACGCAGGATTATTCCTACTGCCACGGTTCCTCCAGATGAAAATACGCCTATTATCCGGATGCACAGAAAAACGGGACTCGTCAGAAAACAGAATACTGCTCCATTCATTTCTCCTCAGTTGACATGCTCGGTTGCCCACTTCCTGCGGTCGCGACGATGCCTTGATGTTAATCTAACACATACCATCGGTCGGCGAGCATACAGACCTACAGCATGGAGCCGGTTTCGGACAGTTTGAGTTGAAATCGTGGTGCCTGTAGCCGAGCGAAGGTGTTGTTGGAGAAGAGTAGCGTTCATGTTTCGGTGTCTCCAAGCTGTTAACGCTAAATCCCGATCTTCATTGGGCGTTGTTGCCCGTCTACGACCTTGCCCTGGTCTTCGGCCTGCACATCCACTCTCCAAAAAACGGTTCCAGATCCTGGAAATGACACTTTGTGACACTCCAATGGCTTGCGCTACTTCGGCTTGAGTTTGGCCCCCTTCTAACCTACCAACAATTCTCCAAGCTTCTGAATCTGTCAAATGACTTCGCTGAGACATCGTACTCATCGAAACAAAGCAATCACTGAATGCCGATCATCCTTGTCTTCATTCTCTTTTATCCAGTTGAAAGTCAAATTTCATTCGCTGCCGAGCGACGTTTTTGACGTCGAACTCAAAATTTGCATACTCCACAGTTTGAAAACCAGAAAAATTTGCATTTGTGATTCTCTTCTTCTATTTTCGGCAAAAAAAATTTCGTTTATATCTTTATTTTATATAAAACTTCAAATATCCTTTAATTGTTTTGAGCAGTGTAGTTTTACAATGTAAAAAGTTATCGTTATTATTTCAGTGAAATAAATTATATCGTCTGCTATGAACGAAATGAGGACGTCTTTTTTTCCCTTATTACGTATGTCATGTTTACAGATGCGATTTTTTTTTCGACACCAGACAGAGCTGTAAATTTACAGATTTTGCTTTGCGAATTATTTCCTCCATGGTTAATATTTCTATTACTCACGATGAATGAATATTTTGTTTATTTACTTTAATGGGTTCAGATATTCGGTTGTTAACCTCATTTTCACTGAAGTTATTTTAGAATCTATACATTTTTTAATGTAACTCATCTCTCAAGCAAACAATTTTGTTGAACGATTTTTTCTAAAAATGTAATTTTTATGCAATTTATTCGAAAAAATAATTTTGAATGAAAATGGCCGCTTGTCATATGGAAAAAGATGTGGTTAGCCCGTATTGGTTTTCCTCAGTCACATGACTTGCGCTTTTATTATATGGATTACGTACGATATGATTTAATAGAATGAAGAAAACTTTTATTAATATCTTTTTAAGCTTCAATTCAATTTTCATAAAATTTAAAATGACTCGACAAAATTCCGTAACGATTCTATATATTAAATTTCAAACCATTCGGTTGGGTAGTTTTTGCGCTGTTATATGTGGACAGACGGACAGACGGGCGGACGGATAAACCAGACGACGACTATAGGTGCTACGTATTTATATAATTACGAACGCACCTAAAAATAGCATCCTTCTTGCTCCTCATCCAAAAAAGTAAAGTCTATCTTGTCTCTCTGTCAAAACCATTGTGCCCTTACTGTAATTTGTACTAAAAAATTTGGTTGCAGAATAAAAACTGACTTATTGTTGTGTCTTGAAAAGAGTGCCCTGACTTTTATATATTAAGGTTGTTGTTCTCGAATGACCTGATCAACAACGCGAAACTTTCTGACACAATTTCATACTTTTTTTTAAACGCAAAGGCATAAAATTGGGAGCCTTGATCATGGAAACGATTTGGAATCGAAATGTGTTTTCCATTTTTTGATAAATAAATTACTTATCGAGTTACAAGCAATTCGTGTCACGTGACCACGCGTTTTTCTCCTTGCTCGAGATGCCGCGGCAAGAAATTCGGTTCAAAACGCCGACTTTGACAGTATTTTCTGAACGATCTTCTGCCTTTACCCAAAACATGGAAAACGTCTTTCAATTACAAAGTGTCTGAATTAGAATACCTGTCCATTTCATGCGTTTCCGAACAAAAATGAATTTAAAAATATGTCAAAGTAGCCAGTTTGGATTTAAGAACAGCCTTAAAAGTGGTTTTAAATATTAAAAGAATGCCTTTAAAAATAAACAAAAACCAAAAATCATGCTTCAAGCATAGATTATACCTTTCCCCGAAATATCACAATGGAAACGTGCGTAAATATGGGAATTACGTCATGTGATCTCACAGACAACGACTGCAATAACGTAAGTTTTTTTGGGGATAGTATTCGTATGTTAAGGACAGGAGGGTAATAATCTTGTTTAAGGGGGGAATCATAGGGTAATTGCTCCAAAAGTAAATAAGCAGGAGGGAATTTGATTATGGAATGGGGTGAATTATTTTATTCATTAACTACTTTTGTCAGAAGTTTAGTCCAAAGAATTTTGGAGGTAGTAGAATTAACTTTACCCTTTAATCTAGTAACTATTGACTGATTTACACGTTCACACTTACCATTCGTTTGTGGATGGTGTGCTGATGTTAAACGTTGCTTAATATTGTGATTCCGCAAATAAATTTAAATTTCTTTATTTGTAAAAGTCCTTTACCCATCGGAAACACTCTGCCCCGTTTTAAACCTGGGGGAGGGGGGTAATTTTGCCAATAGTCATTGAAAAAATACTAATTTATCAAAAACTGTGTAAAGTGTAGCAGCAATCTCAATTATTTGATGAAGTATTTTAATGATTTATTTAGCGGTTTAAAATCCTTATTGCATACATGATAACCTTTCGTTTTTTTTCATATTAAATGAAAATGTTTTGAACCAGAAAATATATTTAATAAAATATGCAGTTTTCCTGTAGTATCTGTTCATATTAAGTCATTTTAAATAAGCATTATATGTTAGATATTTAGCAATTTTTAATTGCGTATTGCCAATTGATTGATATATATCTTTAAAATTCCATGACTGTTCACAGTGTAGAGTCCTGCATTGGGTCGGATAACTCAATTTTACCCCCGACAAGACCGTGGTTCGGTTCGGGTCGAGTTGGTGCTAATTTTTTTCGTTGCGGGTCGGGTTGACTTAAAATGTTTCGAATTCGGATTGGTTTCGGGTTGAATTTTGATTCTTTCGGGTCGGATTCGGGTTGATCCAATTTTTCAAAAGAAAGTCCTGAATATTTTTCAATTGAAAAAAACAAACATAAAACTATTGATGAATTTACATATTTTCATTTATATATACAAAAAGGATAAAATTGATATTAAAAATACAATTGCAGACTATTTTTCCAATAAAATCTGGATTAATTTTCTTTCACTTTGGATTCGGGTTTGAATATTTTAGGTTTCTAATTGACGATTTTTTTTATTGGGTTCGGATCGGATTGAATTTAAGCAGAATTTTCAGGTTCGGTTCGGGTAGAACTCTTCGCGTACAGGATTCTACCGCAGGGGAAACTTTTAAATTTTTATCGACCTTAGTCCTCTTCCTTTACTATTTTTCGAATCCTTTCCAGAAATATACATGAAGAAATTCATTTAGCAAAAATCCATTGAAACACAACGTATAAATTTCAGAGTTAAATCACTGTTTTCTCTTTCGTATTTGTCAGAACTGTCAAAGTATTCCTACATTTTTCTCTGTAGATCTGACAGCGAACACCTTAAACTTTTCGTAGGAAGCTGACATTAAAAGCATCTGAATTTCACAGTAAGAATGGACGATATATTTCATATATCTCTAAAGTGCCTTTAGCTGGCGTATTGTATTTCATATGTTATACGGATAAATAATGTCGAAAGTGTCACACAAAATGAAAATCACATTGAATCGATTCAATCTAAGCACTAAAAGTATTATAATGGCTAACTGACTGCTAACACTATGTGTTGTTGCATTTGCATTGTACGAGATCTTCCGATATATATATCGGGGGGGGGGGGTTAGAATGACAGTGGAGTAAGTTAATATTTAGTATTTGAGAAATGAAAGGTTTTGTGAAACTAGCGGAATACTTTTGAGTGACACTGTAAGCTAACCATAAATAATAGGTACTTCATTTTCAATACCTAACTTGCTATGGTAAATCTCAACGAGCAGGGAAGACCGACCTATGCTCTGTCAAAATTAGCTTTGAGTTCAAATATCTTGAACCATGACCAAAATGACCCACTAATCAAATTTTCTCGAACATGTAACCAAGCCCAATTGCCTTCTCGTGCCCGAAACCCGTAGGATATAAAATTTAGTCAAAATAGTCTGAGCCTGTTTTAGATAAAATTAGCTTGACCCACAGTGATCCAAAAAAGACCTATTAATTGAATTTTCTCGGACATGTGACCTAGCCCAATGATTTTCTCGTGCCCCAAAACCGTAGGATGCAAAATTTAGTTCAAATCGTCTGAGCCGTTTTTAAGCTAAAAATAGCTTGACCCATAATGACCCAAGACCAAAATGACCCACTAATCAAATTTTCTCGAACATGTGACATAGCCGAACAGTCTTCTCGTGGCCGAAAACCATAGGATGCAAAATTTAGTCTAAATAGTCTGAGCCGTTTTTTAGATAAAATTAGTTTGACCCACAGTGATCCAAAAATGACCCTCTAATCGAATTTTCTCGGACATGTGTGACCTAGCCCAATGATTTTCTCGTGCCTGAAACTCGTAGGATACAAAAATTAATCAAAATCGTTAAAGCCGTTTTTTAGATAAAATTAACTTGACCCGCGAAAAACCAAAAATGACCCACTAATCGAAAGTTCTCGAACATGTGACCCAGCCCAATAGTCTTTTCGTGCCCGAAAGTGGTAGGATACAAAATGCTATCAAAATCGTTTGAACTGTTTATTAGATACAATTAGCTTGACCCTGACCTACGGTGTCCCAAAATGTCCCACTAATCGAATTTTATCGAACATGTGACCTATCCGAATGGTTTTCTGGTGCCCCAAAACGGTAGGATACAAAATTTCGTCAAAATCGTTAGAGCCGTTTTTAGGATAAAATTTGCATATATATAAAACCACACACACACACACACAAGATTTCCTCGTATTAGAATATATTAATATATATCAATTTACATATATCGATACATATATCTAATACATATATCTCATATATCTTTACATATATCAATTATATGGCAATTCGAGTATATTTAGAAGAGTTAGAGTAGTGCCAGACAAACCGAATTCATAAACATTTTTTAACTAAGTTGAAAAGTGTTAAAAAGAAGTTCAAGTTCTATTCAAACGAGTGTAAATTCGTTCAAAATCTCTTTTACCAGTCAAATTTCATTGCCATATATCTATTAAAACGCACATTACCTGTGATAGAAAAATAACATTTTATCAATAAATTCATTTAGCAGAAATCCACTGGAACAAAACGAATAAACTTCAGAGTTAAATCAATGTTTTCTTTTTCGTGTTTTCTCGAGATCTGTCAAAGTATTCCTTACACTTTAACTTGAATCTGACAGGCCAGCATATTGAACTTTTCACGAAAAGGTGCCATTAAAACAGTGAATTTCAGCTCAAAATGGACGTTATCGTAATACTAAACTATCTTTTCACTAGAGTATTAATATTTGTATAATATGAATAAATACAGGGTAGATTCAAAAGTTTTGCAATACAGTTTTTCTAAAGCGAATTGATCGGTTTTGACTTTTGGTCCCAAATTTCTGTTAGAGTAGAATCAAATCAAGGAACATCTGATAAGATCATGTTTTTAACGTTCAATGGAACGCCTAAGAAAGAAATTGTCCACATGATCTTAAACATGTTTAAATAAAACAAGAAAGAAAAATCAAGCGTCAAGTATAGATTATGAAACACTTTCCAGCATCTTGAACTTTTCACGAAAAGGTGACATTAAAAGAGGGAATTTCAGACTCAAAATGGTCGTTATCGTAAAACTAAACTATCTTTCACTAAAGTATTAATATTTGTATAATATGAATAAATACAGGGTAGATGCAAAAGTTTTGCTGTAAAATTTTTCTATAGCGAATTGATCGATTTTAACTTTTGGTCCCAAATTTCTGTAGAGTGGAATCAAATCAAGGAACATCTGATAAGATCATGTTTTTAACGTTTAATGGAACGCCTAAGAAAGAAATTGTCCACATGATCTTAAACAAGTTTAAATAAAAGAAAGAGAAATCATGCGTCAAGTATAGATTATGAAACACTTTCCAGCATCTTGAATTTTTCACGAAAAGGTGACATTAAAAGAGGAAATTTCTGACTGAAAATGGATGTTATCGTATAACTAAACTGTCTTTCACTCTAGAGTATTAATCTTTGTATAATATGAATAAACACAGGTTGTTGCAAAAGTTTTGTAATACAATTTTTCTACAGCAGATTGATCAGTTTTGAGTTTTGGTTCGACATTTTTATATACTAGAATCAAAACAAGAGATCTGGTAAGTATATAGGTCCATAACGTTCAGTGGAACGCCCGAGAAAGACTTTGTCCAGATGATCTGAAACATGTTTAAATAAATTAAGCAAGAAAACGCACTTCCAGCAATTATCATTCATAGACAGTCCTGTAACTGAATTCTTTTGTTTTTCCCTGTAAATGAACGATAAATGCAACGCACACCCTCATTTCTAGAAAACATGTTGTATGCACCCCAGTAATCCTTCTTAATTTCATTATGTTTGAAGTATCACAACATCATTAAAAGCACTGCACTACATTTTCACCCTAGATCAAAATGGTAGTGCACTTTTTTTGTGCGTCCCTCTAAACGAATCATAACTGCTAATTATTTTATACTTCCGAGAAAGCATGTTCTAATTTACTTCAGTGGTGCATATCAATTTGATTATGTTTAAAATATCGTAATATCAATAAAATTCACCGCAAATCATTTTTCCTCATAGACCATAAGGCAATGGAAATATGCCGTGTTTCCCTGTAAACGAACTATAAATGTTAGACGCTTCATTTTCAGTATCGAACATTCTATAGTAGAAATCCATACATGTATGTATTAAATGGCAATCCGAGTATATTTACAAGAGATATAGTAAGGCCAGATAAACAGAATTTATAAACACTTTTCAACCATGTTTAAAAATGTTAACAAGTACGAATTAAATTTAAAAAATCAAAAAACCCGACTGCGTAAAAAGCGAACTAAAATTTAATTATTTATCATCAATGTGAAACTATTTTTTATATTACTTACCTATTTTTTTTTATTTACTTGGATTGATGACTTTTAAGTTGTGTTTAATTGTCAGTTTCTATCTTTAAACACTGTTTTGATGAGGCCTATAGATGTCTACGAAGGTTAGAGTTACAGTTAAGCTAGACATCTTACCTACACAACTTTCACATTGTGTAATATTTAAATGGAGCTTCTGACTGTAAAATAGTCTAGGAAACATCGTCATCATTTTGAAAGACCTATCCAATGATATGCCACCCAATAGGGTGCGTAAATTTTTTTTTTCGTCTCAAGCGCCATTTTGTATTTTACGGCCGCCATTATGAATTTATGAAAACAAAACCTAGCCTATAACCATCGGACGGTTAAGACGAATCGATAGAGATCTTATTCATTAAAATCCATCCAGCCGTTGAGATGTTTCGAGGGTATAAACAAACCCACATACCCAGATACCCAGATACGCGTCAAACACATAACCGTTCTTGGCAGCCTCTGCAAAAAGATCTAGTTCTATTCGAACTACTGTAGATTTGTTCAAAATTCTCTTCACCAATCACATTTTATTGCCATATATGTCTACTCTTAAAAGGTACATTACTTGTAGAAAAATAACATTTTATCAATAAATTCATTTAGTAGAAATCCACTAGAACAAAACGAATAAACTTCAGAATTAAATCAATGTTTTCATTTTTGTGTTTTCTGGAATCTGTCAAAGTATTCCTACACTTTAACTTGAAGCTGACAGGCCAGCATCGAGAAGTTTTCACGAAAAGGTGACATTAATATGGGGGAATTTCAGAATGAAAATGGTCGTTATCGTATATAACAATACCGATTGATGCTAAAGTTTTGCAATACAAATTTTCTATAGCGGATTGATCAGTTTTAACTTTTGGTACGAAATTTCTGTATACTGGAATCAAAACAACAGATCCGGTAAGGTTATGTTTTGATTCATAACGGTCAATGGAACGCCTACGAAAGAAACTGTCGAAATTATCTGAAACATGTTTAAATAAAACAAGAAAGAAAAATCATGTATCAAGCATAGATTATGAAACACTTTCTAGAATCTGGAAATTTTCACAAAAAGGTGACCATTAAAAGAGGCAATTTCAGACTGAAAATGGCTGTCTTTCACTAGAGTAATATTTTTCGTATAATATGAATAACTGAAAGTTTATACTAAAGTTTTGCAACACAATTTTTCTATAGCGGATTGATCAGTTTTAACTTTTGGTGCGAAATTTCTGTATAGTGGAATCAAAATAAGAGATCTGGTAGGTAAGGCTTTGTTTTCATTCCATAAGGTTCAATCGAACGTTTAAGAAAGGAGTTGACGAAATGATCTCAAACATGTTTAAATAAAGCATGAAAGAAAATCATGCGTCAAGCATAGATTATTAAACATTTTCCAGCATCTTGATCTTTTCACGAAAACTGTGCCATTAAAAGTGAATTTCAGGCTCAAAATGGACGTTATCGTATAACTAAACTGTCTTTCACGAGAGTATTAATCTTTGTATAATATGAATAAATACAGGGTAGATGCAAAAGTTTTGCTGTAAAATTTTTCTATAGCGGATTGATCAGTTTTCACTTTCGGTCCCTATGGTATAGATCCATATATATGCTTTTTATTATACAAAAAAAAAAAAAACCATTTTTAATTCTTTTGTTAAATGTTATCTCTTCTCTTTTCTTTTTATTCTAAAATCATGTCTCATTTATTAACAGTTTAATGCTTTATCCTTTTTGCAGGCAGATGCAATTTTATTCTCTCATATCTTACCTTTTTAATTACGTGTACACCGCAGCTCGAATATTAGAACAATATGTTTCTCGCTGTGTATGTATGCACTTTGTCCGGTATTATTTTCTTTCTTTTTAATTCTGAACTTTGGGCATCTGCTAGTTATCATAATACATTTACTTTTAGCCTTGTAATTATTTCAGTTTAACACAAAATTTATATACATCCGCAGTTTATGTTTTTACAAATTGTTATTTCTGTCTCGATATTTCGTGATCGGAGATGTTTTCCCAGCGCATAAAAGCCACAAAAAGGTTACTGATGAACTTTGTGATATTACACACCCCTCTTTAATCGCCAAATTTAAATATATCTATTTCTTATCATTAACGGTTATTTTTGCTGGCGTTAATGGATCTTGCCAATTGCTTTATTTTTGGTGTAAAATACTCACTGACCTGTGAACATTGTAATGATTTGAGATGATCAGTCTTTGCTGAGATGTAGAGGTGTAAAGACTTCTCTTGACACTGCCTTGCTATGGAGCAGGCCGACCCACCTGTTTGCTTTTACTTTTTTCCAACTTTTCGCTTCAAATAAAGGACTAATTTCGACAGAATGAGTTCTTATTATATCTCCGAACTATTGTTGTGTCTTGTTACTCAGGAAACGCATCTGAAGTGTTTTGCGATACAACGAACTTCATTTTAACAATTATGTACTATTATAGTAAAATATCCACTGTGACGATCAGGCCAACTCTTCGATAATATTATTAGAATGCAAACGTCAACTAATGTATACTAAAACTACAGCACACAAAGTGGTGCCGTACTAAAACTACAGTACAGACCCAAATTTCTGTAGAGTTGAATCAAATCAAGGGGATATCTGATAAGGCCAAGTTTTTAACGTTCGATGTAACGTTTAAGAAAGAAGTTGTCGAAATTATCTCAAACATGTTTAAATAAAACAAGAAAGAAAAATCGTGCATTAAGCTTAGATTATGAAGCACTTTCCACAATCTTGAACTTTTTACGAAAAGCTGACATTAAAAGAGGAAATTTCCGACTGAAAACGGACGTTATCAAATAGCTAAACTGTCTTTCACAAGAGTATTATTTTTTGTATAATGTGAATAAACACAGGTAGATGCAAAAGTTTTGCAATATAATTTTTCTATAGCAGATTGATCAATTTCGACTTTTGGTCTGTTTTTTTTTTTTTTAGAATGTAATTTGAAAGCGCATAACACATATGAAAACTCAATTTCGGCAATTACCACCAATAATCGGAAAATTATTCGAATTCTTTTGCGAGTCCCTGCATATGATCTATAGATTTATATATATATACTGCATAGTATGCTAAAATTTAATTCAGTTACAACGCATAACAGTTGAAAATTCCTCTTAAGCAATCTCTGTCAATAAAAGGAAATGTACTCTAATTAATTGTTTTGTGCAGTCCTGTATACGATCTATATCATTGATACATACCAACAGGGCCTGATTATCATCGAGGCACACTTCCACCAGTAAAAAATAATAGAAAATTTTCCCTTATTCATTGCAGTAATTTTGAATGAATAGAGCGTTTTAATAATACGAAAAATTCTATTAAATTTTACTGGTGGAAGTGTGCCCCGTCTGTAATCAGGCCCTGCATACCAAGTAATATTTAAAAAAACTGTTAAATCTAAAAACGCATGCCACAGCTGAAAAATGCACTTGTAGATTATTATCGATCATAGACTTTTCTGTAACCGAAATATTTTGTGTGTTCCTGTAAAAGAATAATAAATGTTATGCACACTCTATTCTACAAGTAAGCATCTTATTGTACCCTTCAGTGCTATATATCAGTTTCAATATGCTTGAAATTGTGTAACATGATTAAAATAGTTATTTATCTATGATCGTCCATAATGTCATTTTTTAACATAATAATTACTTGCACTAACCATTAAAACCTACACTATTTTATTTTAAAAACAGATCAAAAAGCAGTGTACACTGTACACGTCTAAAAGCCTTTAAAAACACCTTTAAAGTTACACAAAACTAGTCAATATGTTAAAAGTTGTAAAAATATTTTCACCTGTTCTTCTCAGGCATCCTCAGTTACTGATGTTATGTTTCTACTTCGTCAGTCAATCCGTTAAAAACCCTAATTTTTCCTTTTTCTAGTAACATATGGCGCAATCTATTATCGATTTTTTGCGTAGATCATATCATCACATGTTTCTGAGTTTGGTGTAAATATTTCTATGACTTACCTCTGTAATGCGTAGTTTAAATTATTATCATTGGCTAATTTTTCGACATTATTGGAGTCTATTGCAATTCGAAATTTGTTGTTCAATCTGGCTATTGCAGTGGTTGATTTATTTAAGTTTATATCTCTTCTGTGTTCTTTCATTCTGTCTTCAATTTTCCTTTTTGTCACACCTATATATGAAATAGCTTTTCCTTCATTATCATCGAAGATTGATATGATCCATGCAAAAACTGATAATAAATGGCGCCATATGTTACTAAGAGAAAATGAGGGTTTTCAATGGATTGACTGAAGAAGAAGAAATATAACATCAGTAATTGAGGATAACTGAGAACAACAGGTGAAAATATTTTTACAACTTTTGACGTATTGACCAGTTTTGTGTAATTTTAAAGGTGTTTCTTAAGGCTTTTAGACGTGTGCATTGCTCTTTGCTGTGTTTTGAAATAAAATAAAATGTTTTAAATGGGTAGTGCAAGTAATTATTATGATTAAAATACATTACAGACGATTTTCCCCATAGACCATAATGTATCGGAATTCTTTTGAGTGTCCTTGTAAGCGAACAATAAATGGTACGCACTTCATTTCCAATACCGAACATTCTACAGTAAACCTCAATAACACATATCAGTTACATGGCAATCCCAGAATATTTACAAGAGTTAGAACACGGCCAGACGGCCAGACAAATAAACCGAATTCATGAACACTTTTCAAATATGTTGAAAAGTGTTAAAAAGGAGATCTAGATCCATTCAAACTGCGAAATTAAGATCGATACTTAATAAAATAAACACATTTGTATATAGACTAGCAACCCGCTCCGGCTTTGCACGGGTGTTTCAACGATATACCTCTAAATGCATTTATCTATAAAGTTCAAACTCAACATCATTTTAAATTTGCACAAATAAAAAATTACAGATTACATTTGATTTTTTTTTAAAATTCTATCAAGAAAAAGCACTGTCGACGTTATACATAAAAAGTCGACTGGAAATGCAAAAATAGTCTGTAAATAAGAGATAACATTTACGATACATACAAAAAATATTTAAAAAAAAATCGTCTGCTGCGACTGTCACGAATTTCATATATATCATAAAGCAAGAGGACTAAAAGTACATTTTTTTCTTATCCAGGTGCGAAATATAGGCAACAAAAGTGATAAATTGCCAAATATTGTTTCAATGGCCGCCTTTGACATTGAATACTTATTTTAAGCCGTACCAACATTCCTTTCATATTTAAATTAAATATCTTCGTTTTGTATAATATTATTTCTCTTTTTTTTTTCTTTGTATTTTAAATAAAATCAGTAATATATATTTTTTATTTTATTTTTCGAGGTGTTTGCATTTTTAAAATTTCTAACTGATGCAGCCGTTTCCCAAAGACCGTTAACCAAACGATAGCATAATATACCGTCGCCAAGGTGAAAAACATAACCTTTTCGTCCAAAATAAGGAAAAAAATACCAACTTAATCATGGTCTCGAGAATTTTCTGTATCCCGATGGTGCAAACCTTAAAAAAAAAAAAAAAAAAAAAAAAAAAAAAAAAAACGGATAGTTTTACAAATTACCCCGGACATACACTTTTAAGTCTTCTTGCTTTACAATATATATGATGATCATATGATACATAAAAATGCAGTTAAACTACGTCTTATTTATTTATGTATTTTTTGAGGGGGGTGGGGGTTACACGAAAACAGAACTATATAATTTGAACAAGAGATATAATGAGGGGGCTGCTATTGTACATAACATATTTATGCATGACCATACAGTGAAAAAAAAATATTTATATATATATTACTATCCTTATACTAATTTATTGCTGACATTCGCAAATTGTTGCACAGAACACATTTTGCAGGAAAAAGGCAAGTTACGACTACGTGATTTGAAGGATGTCACATTTTTACCCCCACTGAAGTAGCGTTGAAAGACGTGGCAAAACTTGCTGCAAACTACTGATTTTTTTTTTTTTTTTTTTTTTTTTTTGTGTATCGCCAGGGGTCGATGCAGATTTTTTATTTTCTTGGGGCCCATTTTGTGAAAAATAAGTTATTTTTGTGAAATTTATTATCTTTTTTTTTTTTTGAAAAATAGAATTTTGTAACAAAAGATGAAATGTAGTTACTCAAATTCGAACCTATCATTTATTAATAACATCTTCTAAATTTTTCCTTTCTTTTGAACTTGTTTTGTTTGCAAATTACACATTTTAAAACCTAACAAGATAAAAATAATTAATATAGAGTATGTTTTCATGAAATGGTAGTTATTTTTTTTTTTTTTTTAATAAGAATTTTGCGAAGGGGACCTGTTTTATTAAATGGAATTTTGTGAACGAGCCTTGTTTCAGTAAAAGTAAATTTGTAAAAAGGCCTTAAATAGGCCCCAAATTTTGTCTCTATCGACCCCTGATCGTGCTACTCGCTACATTACATTTTTTTTTTATGTAGCGTGCTACTCTAACAAACTACTTAAAAAAGTAGCGACTACTGTAGTTTCGCTCTACTTGTAGAGCGCTGCTTCCGATCACCGGAAATGCCTAATACTTTTGCGCAAGACTATGTAATTTGCTGCGTGAAATGATTTACAAGGGTATTTTATCATCACTTTTTATTCCGCACAACTTGTATTTATCTAGCAAAATGAAGTTTTCTGATCGGTAATCAAATTCTTGAAAATGTCTAGATTTGAATCTTAATAATAAACTCAAATATCTGCATGCCTTATTTTATTTTCATTGAATATGATCTAGTTGATTGATCTAGTTTGGCTAGATGATCTGATTCCCATGCATTTTGTTGTTAGTTCGAAAGTAACCTTTTATTGTTTTAAAGGCAAGTAACGGACAATAAAGTTGATCGCGAAAGACGATGGCATACTTAAGATAAACATTAGTTAGTATGACGTGACGACTGCGACTGAAAAAATGATAATTTTATACATAATATTTTAAACATTTACTTTATCAAAAAATATTGTTTTCAAAGATACAGTGTATAATAGTGAAAGAGTGAAACTAAATTGATATAATAGGATGATCTATCATTTATAACATTTTTTCAGTTTTAAGAGTTTTTTGTATTTGTTCCTGAAATCTCTTTTGTATTACGCTGTGGTTGCTTGCGTAACCGTGTATTTCTGTATCTATAAAATCTTGTTATTTCTTGAATTTTCGAGAAATAAATTCTATGTATTTTTAAAGAACTTTTCTTCTCAACTTTCAAGTATTCGAACTTCGAAACAATTATTTTAATAAATCACATAACTTAATTATTTAAAATGTTTTCACTACATATAGATTATAATTATTAATTTGCATTACAATAGCTTCTTTACAACATTTCAGTAAGCCTAAAAGATTTTTTTTTTTTAAATAGTACATATTCCAACAATACTGACAAAAAATAAATCCATGCATCTCGTTTTCAGTCAACCATTTTTAATCTCGGAGTCTTGCATCTCCAGAATGCACGGGCATAAATCAATTTCTTGAAAATTTCGGCTTTACTTTTCCGTTTTAAAGTCAATATTTTCTTCTTTTCGTAGCACGATTGTCAGCTGCTAGAGGGGGAGGGGTGTTAGGGGTGCCTGTTTCGACTGAAGCACCGCTGCACGCTTGGACGACTGCAGAATCAGTTTCAGACATCTGCGAAGAAAAGAAAAATATAAGAGATGCGGGTTTATTGTTTTTAAAAATGCATGCATTTGTTTTTTATTGTTTTCGTTTCCTTTGAGGGAATTTCAGACGTCATAGAGAATCAACTTAAGAAAATATATACTCCCACTGGAGTTGTTCATTCAAAAAGAAATCAAAGACTTTAATATTTCAATTGTGATGAGGAGTGATTCATTACAATGTTGAATTAACACCGGGGAGGGGGGGAGGGCATTTCCCCCGAAGGTAAAATTTTAAATTTTCTAACAGAACTAAATTTTAGTATACTATGTAGCAAGACCGGTTGCATATTGAAATCCTCCAATACTGGACATGACAAGGCTATTATCCGATTACTGAACCGTTGCGATAGACCCCACTCAAAAGACCGAGAGGGTCCCGAGCAGGTCCGGCCCCCCAGCTAGGTCCGGCGCATCATCGTCCCCAAGTGGCGTGTGGCAGCCAACAAGAGCGAACCATATTTTGAAGACTTGCGTGAAGCCAGTACCAGAGAATTTATCTAGCGCCAGATCGGACCATGGAAAGCTTACAGAGGCACGACCACTTGCTCCTCATTGGCGGACAAAAACAACACAAAACATAAAAAAAATTAGTAATAAATAAATGAATAGATAGGCATAAAAAATAAGAAAATTAGTCCCGCCGCATCCTGCGCACCCCAGGGTGACTAGGCCAGAAGCCTCATTCCTATGAAGTAGAGAAAAGTAGCAAAAATGTGGTCCGGCTGGACTTGGTACCGCCTGTACTCCGTACGCTCATCTGTCCATACACAACCACCTGTTTTCGCTCCTATGACAAACTGCGCCCCACAGCTGTCGCCTCCTGTAAGAAAAAGTATGGTCCACAAGATGCTGCCGTGGAGACGGAATATCCGAACACACTTGTTTTGGGTGATGTTGTCACGAGACTGAAGTGGAGTTCCATCTATATCTCCGAAACACTCCGAACAATCTTCAAAAAATAGTTAATGCTACTCCTGCGTCCTTGACTGAGCTCCCGGTCATCCTCTTCTGCCAGGTTGATTCGTGACCACGCGTGGAAATGTAATAAATATACAGTTACATTGATCATATTCAGGGCTGCACAAAAGAATTGGACTACCTATCCGATTATGGACATTAATTACTAAACTTGGGTTTTCAAATGTGTTATACGTTTTCTAGATTGTTTTACTTAGATAATCTCTTTCACTATAGCGTCTAGAAAATATAGTGCGGCAAACAGCTGTTTCAAAAAGTTCTAAAAAATTTAAGCCGATAAATGTCGATTGCAGCGACATCTGGTAGCTCAAACGAAGACATTCTATAAATAGTTTCTAGACGCTATACTTATACAATATTTATGTTTGAGCTACCAGATATCGCTGCAATCGACATTTATTGTTCAGCGTCGGCCGACATTTATCGGCTTTAATTTTTTTAGCACTTTGTAGAGCTTTAATTACTGGAATATCCGGTTGTCACACTATGTCTTCTATACGCTATACTTTAACCTTATTAAGTGAGGAAATTTCGTTACAGAATTCTAGGAATGTTGGAATGTGTTTCATAATCCATGTTTGACACATGATTATATTTTTTTTGTTTAATATTAATTGCGGAAAAAACAACGGTAAATTATTAGCTGAATGAAGTGTCTGATACGTTTAGGGTTGCCGGAAAAATTTCTACGGTAACGAATAAAGCCAACTTTGCGCCTGTTGTATTTTTTCAAAATGAAATTCGTAGGTTCATGACACATTATTAAACTTTTTTCAATATTTTATTATTATTAATTAATTTGTATTTTAAAATATATTTTACAAGAAAAAAAAAAAATCTATATGTATAGTTTGGTAAGTGATCTCAAAAATTGTATTTTTAGAAATTTATGCTGCTGTAATTTCAATAAATACTATTTTTGCTCACAAATTTTACGGGTTCTCTAACTTTGGCCTATAGGGCTATAGGTCTCAATGCTAGGTGCGAGCTTTACCAAAAGTGGTCCCCTTGTAAGAAATAGAAAAGAAGTTGGAAATTGTACAAACGTCACAAATGAGGTGCGTTCGTACTATAACTAGTTTTATAAATATTCATATCTTGGTGCAATAGCTCTTGCACTCTTATGTAAAAATGCATGAATACAAAATTTATTTTCTGCGCAGATTTTCATATTATTGATCTTAAATTTTATTTTATGAAATTAAGTTTCGATACACTTTTACAAACAATGAATTATAATTCTGTTACATTAAAATTATACTATGCGCAACTATCCAATACAAGACAATGTAATATAAATCATCGTTATTATTTCACTGAAAAAATGAATTATATATCGTCTGTTATTATGATACGATTAACTTCCGTCATAAAATAAGTACATTTTAAGTTGGCAACATTTTATCTTTTGTTGACATTGACTGAAAATGTCAATGGGAAACTTAAGTGAGCTTTGAAAATTTCAGAACTTGAAATTTATATTTAGACTCTTTTTCCACTTAATATCTATTTCTCCAGAAATATCTATCCAAAAAACTGTCGGTAGATTATAGGATTGCTATAATGAAACAATTTTAGTATATAAATTCGTTTTTTTTGTAATTCAGTAATACGGAAATAATAGGACTCCATCTTAAATAGGACGTCATCACCATGGCAACCTAGAATCATTACCTATCATGGGATATCATTGAATTAAATACGTATGATGGGATTTAATAGAATGAAGAAAACCTTTATTAATATCTTTTTAGGTTTTGATTCGATTTTCATAAAATTTGAAATGAATCGACAAAATTCTGCAACGATTATATATATAAAATTTCAAGCCATTCGATTGGGTGGTTTTTACTCTGTTATATGCGGACAGACGGACGGACCAGACGACGACTATAAGTGTTAACGTATTTGTAAAATTACGAGCACACCTAAAAAGTAATTGAAAAATTTAATTTTTTCACGCTGAAACTGAATTACCACGCGCTGCACGCTTGGATGAGCGCAGAATCAGTTTCAGACATCTGTGAAGAAAATAAAGATATATTCGCGCTTCGAGTTTATTGTTTGTGTGCATTTTTCTCATATTGTTTTCACTTCCTCTGAGGGAATTTCAGATGCCTTAGAGAACAAATTGGAGAATGAAATTACTGATACTGGGTTTGTTCATTTAGAATTAATTATCAAAAGTGATTCATTATATTAAGTCTTCAGAAAAGAGATACTTGACCTTTTCCAGCAATTTCAAACTGCTTACGTTCGCTATTGTTACGAAGGATCAAGTATGCATGCATAAATACCTGTTTATTTGTTGTGTTTCGTTTCCTAAAATAAATTTCTGTAACAAAACTTAGGCCTTTATTATCACAAATAGGTTTTTTTTAGCATTTTTTTTCTCTGAATCTTATTAGATTGTCCAACTAAAAAACTTATTTCTTTAACATTCCTTACAATAATAAAATAAAACTGATTTTAATTTAAATGGAAAGTTTTAGATGCTCCCCTAAATGAAATGTTGTCGACGCTACTGCCATGAAGGAACCTCTTCCAAAGTCAGAAGAAAAAAAATTTTACACTGAAAAAAAAAAAAAAAGTTGATTTTTACAGTACAAAACTATATAGCAGTAGAAAACTGTTTATTTTACAAAAAATATCTGAAAACCGTTTATTTTACTGCAGAATTCGTTAAAATAAGGGAAAGTTCGTAATAAATACAGATTTTATTTCGAAGGAAATCTGTAAATTGTTTATTTTACGGGCAAAATCATAAACCACAGATAATACCGCATAAACGAGTATTCAGTAGCCATTACAGAAATTTCTTCTATAGTATTCTAATATATTAAATTAATTAGTACTGATACGCAACAACAACATTTCGGCATAGAATGCATTCCTTTGAATGTGATTCGGATTTAGAGTGATCAGTGAATAAAATAGAATAGTTCATTCAAATAGAAAATTGGACCAAAATAGATATTTTTAATTAGTAACTTCAAATATAAAAATTGGGGTAATTCGGTCCAATACAGTTATAATGTTCATCGCAAAAATAGCACTTGGATACAAAATATAGCACAAAAATAACATCCCGAGTTGAGTGAATCAAGCTACCTTGAATGAAGATAATTTTAATAAACATATTACATATTAAATTTGGTGAAATCCCACTGTATTGATGTAGCGATATAACTATCATGGGAGTCGTAAAAAACACAGCGAAGCATCGCCACCGTATTGATATAGAGATTTAACTATCATGGAAGTCGTAAAAAACACAGCGAAGCATCGCCACCTGTTGAGGAATATACACCCAAACATAATCAGCACCAGCTTATGTTAAGGTCTAATTGAATATGAAGTTTTATGAAATTCCACCCTATAGATGCCGATATATAGCTATCACGAAAACCTTGAAAAACACAGCACAGCACGCTACATGTTGCATTATATACACCAAGAACTAATCAGAAACAATTTATGTCAAAATGTAATAGAATACGTAGTTTAATGAAATTCCGTGCATTATTTCTTGAGATGAGCGCACATAAAATTTGTCTCACATACTTTTTTTTTTTTTTTTTTATACCGCTAACCAGGCCCCTACCTGCCCGGCATGAATGCCTAGCTTAACGGGTTAGTACCTGGGTGCGGGGCGGAAATCGCCTGATCACAGCATGGCTGTGATCCACCTGACTATTGATTTGTTCACATCGCTGCTGTGCTTGCTCTCTTGTGATTTGCTACCGTTATCTCTGTTTGCCGGTTCAAGGTTTCTGTTTAACTTTGTTGAATTGACAGATTTAATAGGTCTCGTAATTTAGAACCTTGATCAGGTGACGAGACCCTCACCTGACTAGGCACCCCCAGAGGTATTATTCACAGGTAACTTGGAGGGCTTTGCACCCACGACGGATTTTACATGCACCAGGTGCCATTAGCGTACATAGATTTACATATTTACCATGTCTGTTGGCTTGTCACGTTCATGGTGGGTTGTCGCTGTAGTGTTTATCGCCTCTTTTATGGGCTGATTTCCCTTCTTGTTGTATTTGTCTCTGTCAAGGCTTTTTGGCGTTTTTATAGGCTCGCCCCTGTTGTGGGTTGTTTTTTGTCTATCATTCATTGGTTTTTTGTCTCTTTCTTGATATATTTTTACCTCTAGCTTGTGCTAGAGCTGGTTTTCACATTTTGAATCTTGGTCTTCTTTCGAGAGTTTCACTGGTTATTATGTCACTATCGTGGGTTTTGTCACGTTGTAACGTTTGTTACTGGTGGTTGTCACATTGTAACTTTTGTTACTGGTGGTTGTCACATTGTAACTTTTGTTACTGGTGGTTGTCACATTGTAACTTTTGTTACTGGTGGTTGTCACATTGTAACTTTTGTTACTGGTGGTTGTCACATTGTAACTTCTGTTACTGGTGGTTGTCACATTTCTGGATGTTGCACACTCATTTTTGTTGTCTTTGTCACTTTATCTCACCCAAGCATTGGGGATTTTGATTTTTTTTTTCCCTTCGTGAATACGCTTTTTGCGATCAGTCCATTGAATCCTAATGGCTGTTATCACTGCTTTTGAATTTTGTGCAACTTGTTGATTTGTTGTTTGAGAAACTTGTCGCACTAATGGAGTGGGGCTTGTTCCGTGGCCGTTAGTCCGTCATGTATCTATGAGGCTGTATTCACTTGATTTGACACTGTTTTTTTTCCCATTAACTTTCTTTGGCAGGTGTGCTTTGTGCATTCACCATTTAATTATTTTGTTCACTTTTTGTTGGCTATTTGCCTTCATCAGTTGGTGAAATTCAGTCCATCACAGATGACTTCCACTTCTCACTAGTGCTGAAAAAAATCGATTTTTTTTTTGGCGTAGCAAAGAGGTTCCATTGCTACTTTTTTTTTTTTTTTTTTTTTTTTTTTTAATTTTTAAAGATATATTAGAAAATATACTTACCAAATGGATGGCTTTTGAGAGTGGGATATGCTTTTGAGGAATCTCGCTGCTGGGAAGGTGTATTTATTGTGATATGAGATCGATGTTTTCTACTAACCATCTCATCACTGCTCTTCCTTTTGTTTGTACTTGTTTGTTGTTCGCTAACTGGTTGTGCCATATTTTTTCGTTGTTCGGTGTGATGTGGATCAGATGTAGTGTTTGGGTTAGTGGGCAGTCTGTTAGATAGTGTTTGGGGGTTCCCAACTCCCCGCATGAGCAGTTTGGTGCGTCTTTGCGCTTAAACCTGTGTAAGTAGTCCGGGAATGCTCCGTGACCCGTGTAAATTTGACTTAGTAGATTGCAGCTGATGATTCTGCGAGAATCTACTTTTGGGAAGTATTCATATGTCTTCCTGCCCGTTTCCCCATAATCCCACTCGAACTGCCATTGTTTGATAGTGAGTTCTTTTAGTTTTCTTTTTAAGTTTGATATCGGTCTTTCTAGATGGTATGGAATTTCTTTACTTTGGTTTTCTGCAGCCTTTTTTGCTAATTCGTCGGCATCCTCGTTTCCTTGGATACCCACATGTGCTTTGACCCAGCTAATTTTGAATTTATTGTTTGAGTCTTTTACTGTTTTTTGTATTGTTTCGATTAATTTTACTACATTGAAGGGTTTACTGAGTGATTGGATGGCTGACATGCAGTCCGAGCGAATGCTGTATTCCTTCCCTGTGCTATTTCCCCATTCTGCTGCTTTTAGTATAGCCAGTAGTTCAGCTTGGAAAACACTGTTGTACTTCCTTAATGGAGCTGACCATGTTTTTATTTTTTGTTCATTTTTGAAAGCTACGAATGCCGAACCCGTAGCGCCTGTTTCCAATTTTGAACCGTCCGTATATATTACTATGTCCTTGTAATTATGGCCTATTCTTGGTTCTATGGTGTCCGCGGGATGTGTTTCCCATACATTAATCTTTTTTATATAGTCTGTATGGTGGATAGTGGTTCCGTGTATTTCTGTCGTTTCTCTTAAACGAGATATTGTGCCGTATTCTGCCTCGTATTTAACTTGGAGGTGAATTGGAATCAGGCCAGCAAGTACCTGAAGGGCCGCTGTTGGGGCAGTTTTATATGCCCTAACTATAGCCAGCAAAAAATGCCTTTGGCATGTTGTTAGTACTTGTTTACTTCTTTGGTTTAGCTTATGTCCCCATATTGAGGCTGCGTAAGTCAGTGTTTTCTCAGCTACTGTTCTATACCATATTTTTAAGATGCTTGGTTTCAATCCCCAACCCCGTTTGGCCATTTGTCCCATCATCCAAAACGCTTTCCTTACTTTGGCTGTTTGTGCTTGGCAGTGTGTTTCCCAATTTAGGTTTTTATGTATGATTACACCTAGATACTTAATGTTTTCTTTTCCTTCAAATTCCCTTTCTTTGAATTTAATTCCTTCAATTTTATATGTGTCTGCTGTTGGTAGGTTTCTTGTGTGTGTTCTATTAAGGTACAGTAGTTCTGTTTTGTCCCAATTAAGCGTTAGGTTATTTTCCGTTACCCATTCATAAAATTCTTTTATTATTTTGTTTGCTAGTTTTACTAATTGTTCTTTTGTTTTTGCTTTTATTATTAAAATAAAGTCGTCTGCGAAGGCCTGTATTCTTACATTTTTACCCCAGTTTTTCTTTAGGGCTGTATCTGCTATTAGCAGCCACAGCAGTGGTCCCAGACAGCTGCCTTGTGGGCAGCCGCCAAATGTTTGTTTTGTTACTTTAATGCCGTTTTCTTCTAAGGATACGTATCTATCTTCTAAAAAGCTTAGTATCCAATTTATTAAGTAAGTGGGGCATGGTGATTGTTTTAAGTTTTCGGCTATAATAGGCCATCTGATATTATCAAATGCACCCTTTATATCCATTGCTATTAGTAATGTTTGGTATTTGTCTTCTTTGTCTTTCTTTATTGTTTTTATTAGGTTATTTAGTGCGTGTTCAGTTGATAACCCTTGTTTGAACCCATATTGTTTGTCGCTCCAGTATTTGTTGATTGTTAGATGATGTGATATCCTGCCGTGTATTATTTTTTCTAGTATTTTACTAAGTGTAGGTAGTAAGCATATGGGTCTGTAATTTTTTGGTTCTTTTGGATCTTTTCCCTTTTTATGAAATAGGACTACTGTGCCTATTTTAAATGATTTTGGGAAGTAGTTGAAGTTAAGGCATGTGTTATATAATGTTAGTAGTAGTTGTGGTGCTGCTGTGTGTATTCTTTTCACTAGGTTATGGTCTATGTAGTCAAAGCCCGGAGCTTTGTTTTGTTTTATGTTTTTGATTATTCTGTTAAGTTCTTGTTTTGTTATAAGCTGTGGTTTTGTTTCATTAAATGTCGGTGTCTCTGGTTTTAATTCATGTTCTATTGATGGATCTGTTAGATATAGGTTGTTTAGGAAGTGGTTTAATGTCTTTTTGACGGTTACTTCTTGATTGTTGGGCATGATGTTTTCTAATCGTGATGGGCTTGTTTTTTTGCCTGATGCCAGTTTATATTGAGGGCCATATGTATTAGTGACTTCCTCACAGTATTTTTTCCATGTATCTCTTTTGGCTTTTTGGACTATTTTCTTTAATTTTGCGCGTTCTTTTTTATATTCTATATGTTGTTTGTGTTTTAGTTCCTCATCTTGTTGTTCCTGGAATTTTCTCCTGAACGCTCTTACTCTATTTCTTGCTATTTTGACTTCTTGTGACCACCATGGTGGTGCCATTAATTCTGGAGTTTTTCTATGTTTGTAGCAGGCGAATGCTATTGCTGTTATTTCTCTCTGTAATCTTAGAGTTATGTTGTCTAACTGATCTATATTTGTTGCTTTTCTTAGTTCTTTTGTATATTTGTTTCTGATTTGTTTAATTTTCTTCTCGAATTTTGCGTGTTTGCCGTGTTTTGTTTCTAATCTATGTCTTTGATAACACGTATTTTTATATTTTATATTAAATTTTATGTATTTGTGATCACTGTTTGATTCGTCGTCGCTTACTTCCCAGTCTGTTATATTTTCTCCTAATTTAGCTGTTGCTATTGTTAGATCCGGCCATCCTTCTAGCTTCCTTTTACCTCTCATGGTGCTGAACGACGCTTTTGCGTGTGGTGGGTTTTGTACAAAGAGGGCATTCAGGAGGAGGAAGTCTGTAAGTTTTACCCCCCTGTCATCTAAGTTCGCATAGCCCCATTGTTGAGAGTGTGCGTTAAAGTCCCCCGTCAGTAGTACTTCGCCCTTGGCTATTTTCAGAGTGTCTTCTACCTCCTGCAGCACATCTTCGAAGTCTTCTACTGAGGGGGGTGCGTATACATTGATTATTGTTATTGTTTCTTTTTTATTTTCGATTTTTATTGCTGTTGTGTATTCTTTTTCTGCTATTGTTATTGGATTGGTGCCTGTGTGAGTTACTATTGCTGATCGATTTCTTTTTGTTTTTGTTATTTTCCAATTACCATTATTGAAACCTGTTATTTTTCCTGTTTTTTTATTTTGGTGAAAGTCTTGTAAGAGTCCAATATTTATTTGTTTGTCTCCCATATATCCCATAAGTGTTTGTGTTGCATGGAGACTGTTATGTAGGTTTATTTGTATTAGTTTGATGTTGTCTTGATTTTTATTGTTGGAGTTTTCTTTTGGATTTTTATTTTCATTCAGGTTTGGATTGTCTTGGGTGCCGCTTAGGCACGCGTCTGTGTTAACGGCGTTGATATTGAACATAATTCAATTCGTGTGTCCTTTGTTGCCTGTTGTTAAGTTCCTCCTGTGACCTCCTATGCACCCGTGTCACACCCCTAGTTGTGTTTAATGTGATTTTGTCGTTTAGGACATCATTACCTGTAGTTAGTTTTTGTCTTCCTTGTTCAATTTCAATTTGTCTAATTTTGAGGAGCTTTCTGTACACCCTGCACTGCCCATCATGAGCCGTGTGGTCAATAGGGATTTGTGCCGGTAAGTGCGCCTTATTCCATTCGTTAAATGTAGTGCAGATGATACACCTCTTCCTTCCTTTTGGGCAATCTTCGTATTTGTGCCTACCTGCACATATCGGGCAGTACTGACTCTGCTTGCACTGGTGCGCCACGTGGTCAAAACCTTGACATTTGTGACATCTTTGGATCGTCACATAGTTTTTTATCGGACATTCCTTGAGTCCCAGGCAGATCGTTCTCTCCTTGAGAAGGTGATCCGCCAGGGGCTCAGGGAGCGCTACCGGTATATGCAATCGCCCTGCTGGTGCCCGTAGCGATTTTAGCAACTGTATTTTGTCCTCGTTTTGTTCTATGTCGATGCCTAGTTCTCTGCATATTTTGTGCTTGATTATGGCTGGCTCCACCGACTCCGGTACATGGAAGATGATAATTCTCTTCTTCCTTAAATTGGCTGTTTTTACTTTCAGGCCACTGTTACTCTCCTCATTCTCTGCCAGGGCTTCCTTTATCCTCGTAGCTTCCGTTGCGTTTTCGCAAACAATTTTTATGCCGTTGCGAATCCGTTTGACATTCCTGACTCCTTCCTTGTTTTCTATCGTATTTGTTATTTGTTGCTCTACTTCCTCTGCTGTCCGCTCTTCTGTAGCCTGAATAATTACAGTTGCCGTCGCGGCTTTGACCGCCTGTGCATAACTGTGAGCAACTGCAGTCTTTTTTGTTGCCTTTTGTGCTGGTAGCGATGTTGTCTCTTCTTCCATTGGTTGGGTTCCTCTTTTTGCTGTTGCTATTTCCAAGGCTTCTGCCTTTGCCTCGGCATGTGTTGCCCTCAACTCCATCTCAGTCAGTGAGTTTATCACTACCTGCAGAGCTTGGTCCATGGCTTCACACGTCGATGCTGGTATCTTTGTTGATTTTGATTGTATCATCTTGATGTAGCTTATTGCCATCATAGCCCTCTCTATCTCTAGGGATCTCTTTTTAGATCCATCTGGTATGTCGCAAAGGGTTATTAATTCCCCTCTTAACCTCGTGACTTCTGTGTCTTGTAGTACCGCAGTTTCTTTATCTGGCTCTGTCATTACACTATCCACATCTGAATCTGTCTCTTCGCACGTATCTTTCTTTGTCAATTCGTAAAATCCCTCAATGTCTGTCATCTTTAGTTTTGTTTTTCCTACTTTTTCGGAGGTTTTTGCTTTGCTTTTTACCTGCTCTTTCTGGGAAGTTCCAGGTGTACTACTTGCTCCTGGCGTTTTTTTTGTGTTTTTTACTTCTGTTTTTGAGCCTTTTGAGCTTTGGGTGGTTTTTGTTGACGCATTGCGCTTTTGGTCTATTGGTGTCATTGTTTTTTCACGGGAACTTGCCCGTGTGCTTAGTTTCATTTTTTGTATTTGGTGTTTCTAGTTACCCTTTTATTAGTTTATTTATGTTTTATTCCCAGCAGGGGGAAACATGAAAATAACATTACAATTATAGACATCTTTTTCTAACGGTGTGTGTGTGGGGGGTTAACTGAAAGATTATACTTTAAGAGTTTAATCTGGGAGATTAATGCCTTGAGGCTTTAGAAAGTGGAGAGGGAATCGCTGGTAGAAGTAGGGATTAGTGGGTGATTGACACCCAACAATGAGCTAGTGGTA
The DNA here is from genome assembly GCA_963931845.1 of Maratus michaelseni. Taxonomy (NCBI): domain Eukaryota; kingdom Metazoa; phylum Arthropoda; class Arachnida; order Araneae; family Salticidae; genus Maratus; species Maratus michaelseni. Next base: position 299,210,300 of record OZ007595.1, read on the forward strand.
GCTGTAATGAAGTTAGGATTATTGAATGATTGACACTCCCTTCTTTTAATCTGCACTGGAATGTTGAATTCACTTATGTGAGCATTCTTTAATGTAACTGAAACTTCCTATGCATAGAGAAATTGTTGCTATTTTGACTTGAGATTTTTTTTTTTTTTTTTTTTTTTTTGAGGGCGCTTACCTGTTAATTTGCTTATTAAAGTAAATTGGATGTCTAGTTAGACATGTATGGTTACAGAAAATATTCTGGGGGTACTTGAGAAACTGTTTAGTTTCTTGAAATTTTTTTTTTTTTCCCCGGGGTTTTATTTAGATATTTATGAATTATTTGATTCTTAGCTAATTAAACTATAAAATGAGATTAAAACTGGGGGTGGGGAGGTTAGATTTTACACTTTAGCTTAGTTATGTAAATGCTTAGTTGAAGAGATTAGTTTTAAATTGTTCTAATGGGAGGATTAGAGAGGAATTACAATTTAATTATTAAACTGCTGTTTAGGCTGTTTAGTTGAATTTAATATGGATGGGGGAGAAAAAGATAGTTGAATACGCTAAGGACTTAAGTTACTATTAAAATAACAAAGGGCAAATATTTATTTATTTTTTTTTTTGGGGGGGGGAAGGGAGTGGGGGGAATTATTCATTGAATTAAGGATTGCTAATTGATATGATGTTATGACTCGTTGAGTCCTAAACTTTTGAGTTAGAACACTGGGCCTACTTCGCGATGAGCAATTAGGTAAAGGACCTAATTAACCCTAGATGGCTGGGGATGTAGCTTCCAAAACTGCCGCAATCAGTAAATTAATTCACTAATTGAGATCGCTTTGGCGTACCCATCAGCCGCCAGTGTTTAAAAGATGGTCAATTAAGATTTATACTTACATAGGCAATCCCCGCCAGGTACCAGTTACCTTAATTACTGCTGCTGCTGATTTCTTCCTGCAAAGAGCTGCTATGTTGATCAAGGCAGGTGTGGCTGTTCCGTTTCTACCGGGCGAACATCTTTCTCCCGCGGTCCTGTCTGCTAGCGTCTGTCCGCAAAGACGAGAGTGTCCTTCCGCTAGCTCTTTCAACACGTGGTCCCTTGATTACACTAATTAGTACATAACTAATTAACCGTTGGTCGCACAATTGAAAAATTAATGTCCACGGATAGGAAATGTTTTTCTCTTTCCGGGAATTCAAAAATCTGAAAAAAAAATCTCAGGAATTCCGGTTTTAAAATTGCAAAAACCAGGAGCCCAAAAATACTTACAGGAAGACAGGCATTTTCACAAAAATAGTCAAATCGTGTTCAGGACACCCATCAAAAAGTCAAAAATTTTCACGGTTACGATACTTTCTTAATTCTTATGAATATAAAAGAAAGTGAACAGATTATATCTTTTGATCTAATTGATTATCAAATATATATATCGTTTGAGTCATTTTATTCTAAAAGTTTCAAATTATTTTTGTAAGACAAAGAAGGTAAAACTTTTTATCGAGATTTTCAGCGAGTTTTATCCACGGCACTAATACCTCATAGCAGGAAATTGAGATTCGCTGAACATGGCCATATTCTACGGATGAATTCTTCCGTTCTGCTGCAGTTATAAATTAAGTTAAACCGAGTCATTTTCAGATCCTGTGTCGGCGAGATCACCGGCGGAGTGTTTCGAATGAAGAATAGACCGAAAAGAGAAAAATAAAATTGTCTTCAAACAGGGAGACCGGCAAACGCAGACGAAAATGAAAATAGTTCCGTCGGTGCTCTACCTTGTAATTAGATAAAATAAAGGCGCGAAAGCCTCAGGCGTCGGTGTCTGAATCATGTGAGCGAAAGTTATATTGTTCTTGGACTGTAAAGTGTATAAGTGTAGACGATTCAAAATTAAGGTAATCAGTAATTTTTGTTTATAATCAGTGTCTTTTGTTTAAAATCAACCGCTTCATAGTAAACAAAGCTTCTACCATTAAATTATTCGTTGCTTATTCGGCTGATATTTGTTTCTAAATTACATTGATATAGCCGCTTGAATTAAAATGTAGTAAAGGATGTAAAAGACATAAATAGTTCCTGTACATTCATATAGTTTTCATATTATTACATGAAGAGTTGTACACTGTAAAAAAAATCTGGTGATTTTACCGAAAAAACTGTTAGCCAGCACGCCAATAAAAAAATGTTTATCTTATGTAAATAATCTGTATTTATTACACACTTTTTGTTATTTTAACAGATTTTACCCGTATTTACGTAATAAATACATATTTCCATAAAATAAACAGTTTTTTTTTTCTGTAAAATCAACAGATTTTTTTTTTTTTATAGTGTTTAATAATAATGCAGGAAATTTAGATTCGCTGAACGTGTCCATATTTTACGGATGAATTCTTCCGTTTCGCTGCAGTTATAAATTAAGTTAATCCGAGTCATTTCCAGATCCTGTGTCGGCGAGATCACCAACGGAGTGTTTCGAATCAAAAATAGACGGAAAAGCGAAAAAATAAAATTGTCTTCAAACAGGGAGACCGGCAAACGCAGACGAAATGCTCTACCTTGTAATTAGATAAAATAAAGGCGCGAAAGCCTCAGGCATCGTGTACTGAGTCATGTGAGCGAAAGTTATATTGTTCCTGGACTGAAAAAGTGTATAAGTGTAGACGATTCAAAATTAAGTTAATGAATAATTTTTGTTTATAATCAGAGTCTTTTGTTTGAAATCAACCGCTTCATTGTAAAACAAGCTTCTACCATTAAATTATTCCTTACTTATTCGGCTGATATTTGTTTCTAAATTACATTAATACACCTGCTTGAAATTAAATGTAGTTTAGAATTTAGAAGGCAGAAATATCTCCTGTACATTCGTATAGTATTCATAGTATTTCATGAAGATGTAGAATAATAATGGTAATAATCTATAGAGTGATTATAATTAAAGTCCCACTTTCAAAATGGTGTAAAAAAGGAACGACTGGTCAAAACGACTTCAAATTTGAACTGAAGATACTGGAAGAAAGGGGAAACGGTATTGGCATAAAAAAGAAAAAGTTCCAAAGTGTATCAATAGATGGCTCTGTACATTATAAAGCAGAAACATGCCCGTGAGTCACGCTGACGTCATATCGATGGAATCAACGGTCAACTATCAGTTTCGTTTCATAGCAAACTTCTAAATCTCGTACAATTACAATTTTTACAACGTCGATTAGAAAAAAAAAATGTACTTTCAAATGAAATTTCTTTGAAAACTGTATCTCTATTTACTGATTTTTTATGGTTTTAAAAATAATTTTCAAGCATGAATTTTTTTTAAAATCTATCTCAAAATTGTACGTGCACCCCTATTACGAAGGATTAAGTCATTTGCACTTAAAACAATATAAATAATTCAGCATTTATTTGTTTCCGTGTAATATTTCGTAACGTAATTGCCAAATTAAATTAAAACTTCACAAATAAATAAATAAAACAGGAACAGGGATTCAACATAAATGTAATCGAAGTACGCTCTTAAACATTAAAACAATCAAAATAAAAAAAAGGTTACTATAATGATAGAAATATTTCACGACTGGCATGCGGCTAACACGAAAGTGCCAAAGGTGTGTTTTCGGAATAGTTGGTGGGCAATCTAAGAAAATATATTAAATATAAAAAAATCTGTTAGAGTTTGGAATTAAAAATGATTTTTATTACGTTCTGTATATCAGGCGGTATATTGGACATCTTTAATCCGGATATCCCGGGCTGGATCGTCTGATAATAATAATAATAAAGTTACGCTTTGTTACCCCATTTCATACAAAATCGTTACAATAAAAATATTACAGTATAAAAATATACTGTTTGTAACAGATAACTGTTGGCCCTTATGGAAAGTTTAAGGGGTCGAGATAAACAATTTATGTATAGTAAACCAGGATTGCAATTCCCTTATTCAATCAAAAGCTAGTCGTTGGGGGCCACCGTAATACTTACCCATCATGGATATGCATAACATAAAATATGAAAATAAAACATGTGTAAACTACTTATAAAATGCATTGCAATTCGAATAAAATCGTGGCTGGATGACGTCCTAAACTTTAAATGCTCTATTACTGAATTGCGTAAGAGAAACATCCTTATAACTCCAAAATGGATAATCATATTAACTAACGGTTTACTGCATCGGAAGAAGCGTCTCATTTCCAATTAAAATATATCTTTGAATTGAAATTTGAATGAAATACAGGGTCATGAAAAATCGAAGAGAGGGGAGGTGGGGGGGGGGGGGGATAGGATTACAAATATCTTGGCAACTCATTATTTGATCGACTTCATTCTTTATGCAAAATTTATGTTTTTTTATTGTCTTTTATATTCACTCCTTAAAATAAACAATTTCGAAAATTTTTACATACGTTTCATCAGAACGAATATTTCGAGAGCCCGAAAAAAATAGTTCCGGATAATCGAGGTTATTGAAATTCAATAAGCTGCTTCCCTTATTACATACTAAGTACATATCAAATTTCAAGTCTCTATCTCAATTTGTTCAGGAGATAGAGCGTTTACAGACACACACACAGACAGACGGACGGCAATTTTTTTTTCTAAAAATATGTTTTTCGGAATCTCCAGTGTCTGAAACGTGTAAATCCGTCAATTTTTTTTTTCGCTTTTCAAAACGATTACAAGACTTACCCTATACTACGTATGATGAGTTAAGTAATAAAAGATGCCTCACTCCAAGCCGAATCTGGGTTTTCCTGCACAACATTAGCAAAAATAAAGTTATCTTAGAGAAATTTCTACATACTAACTGCACTTTCTGTGGAATGCGATGACAGTGCTGTGTAATTTGGTAAGGGACACAGTATGTATTATCAGCTACATTACATACTATGAAGTGATCTAGCTCAGTGTTGTTGGATGATAGGCTAGCCATTTGCATCACTTCTCGTCAATGTTGAATTCAGGCTTTTTTTCCGCAGGATGGAATTTTGAGGCTGTGGGAGGGGACATTATAGCGTTCCGGGGGTGGAGGTTCCACTTTTAGACAATTTACAATCACAAAATCTCAAATCTTCCGGGAAGGGATCCTTTAGATTCTTCGGAGGGAAAGACCTTTCCCTGGGTCACCCCCTGAATTACCCATTGCTTCCCGTGATGTCTTCACACGTCACGAAAAGTAAAATTAGTCTGTTGATACATATTGCTGCCATTACTTTCGGATTTTCGTTCATAACTTCAATAAACGAAAACCCTGGTTCGTTTCGGAAGGAGCAGGACTGTAGTGGAAGGTATACGGTAGTATACGCCATATACCTTCTGGATATTTTTAAAAGAAACTCCGTATACCCTCTATCTACTTATAATAAAATCCGAACGCAAGAAAGTGTCTGTAACCATTCCGGGCAGGACCACTCTGATCTGCGATTCGACCGTAGTTAAACGCCATGTTAGGCTTAATGAAAAATCTATGCTAACATATGACAGCTAAGTGATAATATTTTGTTCCTGAAATCATGTCTGTTCAGCATATTTTTCCTATAAAACATGTATATCATATCCTATTATAATGTTTTAAGTTCTTAATTAAATATCGGAATCCCAGATATAAACAAACGAACACTGTTGTGAACAATATTGTTTTGGCGCCATCTACCGCCTTTAAAATGTACTTTTCTACAATACAAACCTTTCAATAATAAAATCTTCATGCTGTTTGTTTGTATGAAGTCTTATGGAAATGGAACGCAGATCAACAATCCGTCATTTTTGACGGGAGTTATATACTAGTTTCTTAAATAAAGCTGTAGGGTATACTCTCTGGCGTAAACCTTCTACCTATAGCATATGACTTCTGTCTTCTTTGTTTGCGACCATAGCACTGGAAGTGAGACAACCTTTATATATGACTGCATAAATGGCCTGGTTTCTTGCCAAATATTGTTTGTCCTGATGTGTGGTGCGTTATCACTTTTTATTCTCTCCCAGCGTTTCCCATATGCAACGCTTCGGATTATCTCTTGTTCCCGGCGCGCGATGCTTATTTGCAATGAGCTCCGAGTGCGTTTATCTGATTTTCTTTTAGCTTTTCGGCATCTATAAAGAGGTATCCTACGCAAAAATCAAATTGTTTCACTTAAAACCTCGATTTCAGATGATTTTCATTTTGCTCATAGAGTTAATATTTAAGAATGTTTAGTAATAGAACATTTCACTACGCTCAGTAACGCTGAGCTAAGTCGAACATTCCATTTTCGAATTGCTGGTAGCAAAGGGGTTAATACTTTTCCTGTTATACGCTAAGTAAATAAACAAAACGATAAAATTTTTTCAAAAAAAAAAAATTTAAATATACATATTACTGCTTACAAAGCAAAGTCGAATTTTTAAAGTTAGAAAATTCACTAATTTAAATTGCATTTATTCTGTTCTTAAGAGCCTCTCCAATAAAGCAGCTTGGAGATAATATCCGTCTGAATTCTTTCCCGTGTTCTTTTATGCAAAATAGTAGAGAAGGGTTGAAGGAATAGTCTTTCTTTATTCCAATCCTTAAAGGCAGTATACCTCCCCTCTTATCATATGCCTATCAGAATATTTAAATAACCTCCTCTGCTCAAAATCGCATCTCTTTTCCCTTTTATACGTTTATTTCTGATGATCAAACGTCAAACCGAGGAAGATCGAAATCCTTCGAACACAATCCATCAATGTCAAGGATTCACATTTCCAGACTTTCACGCGGCTTGCCAAATATGTTTTTGATGAATAATTCATAAATTGATTTCGTTAACCTATTTTTTTCCTTTAGTTTGTGTTTAACTCGATTTTGTTGGCTGAATTTCATGTTTTTCTCATATAAGTAACCATGAAAACAACTGTTAGAACTTAATATATGCATGCTTTTTTATTTTTTCTAAGTGTGATGGAATTGTTATGATTGTTAGTTTTGATTGTGATGGTATTAAATTCCATGTTTTCTCTTATGATTAAGCACGAAAGGCCGGTATAATGCTTAGCATATACATGTTTATTATTATTATTATTTTTAGTTGGATTGAATTGCTTAGATTGTATGATAATATGTTAAATTTCTTGTTACTTTCTTCAATATACATAAAGAAGAATGTATTGGAATTGTGAAAATTTTCGACTCCCGTTTTTTGAAGGATTTACAGGTTTTAGGATACCCTGAACATGATTTGAATATTTTTGTAAAATGTCTGTCTGTCAGTCTATGCATAAATTGATCTAATTTGAAATTTTAATAGCCAATAGAGGACATTGTTGTTCTGTGCCTTTTTTTTTTTTTTTTTTTTTTTTTTTTTACTGATTATTATAATGCAGTGTTAAATTCATAGATATGCAGCGTGTTGTCTATACTAATATTATAAAGGAGTAATTCTTGTTTGTTTGTTTGTAGGGGGTAATCTCTGGAACTACCGAACCGATTTCAAAAGTGATGGTGGCAAATTGATGGTGACAACCCCTGCTCCAACATAGGCTATATTTTATGTCGGTGCCACTAACCCCAGGGGGTGCAGGAGCAAAAAACGTTCTAAAATTGCGATTTTTCAGTTATCACACTGGCTGTCAAGCCCTGAGAGCTTGGCAGCCGGTTCTGTATGTATGTATGTACGTACGTAATCCGATAACTCTTCATAGAAATATCCGTTTTCCTTCAAATTTTGTTTATAGGTTCACTGTGTTAAGGCGCTTCCCTGATTAGTTTTCGGGATTGATTGGTTAAGTATAAAAGGGGGGAACAAGGGTCTAATTCCCCCCCCCCCTTAATTTATATAAATGGGTTTTTCATGCAGAATTATTCCGTTTCCCTTCAAATTTTGTTTATAGGTTCACTGAGTTAAGACGCTTCCCTGATTAGTTTACGGGTTTGAGTAGTTAAGCATAAAGGGGGGGATCGGGGGGGGGGGCTAATCCCCCCCCCCCTTAATTTATATAAATGGGTTTTTCATGCAGAATTATTCCGTTTTCCTTCAAATTTTGTTTATAGGTTCATTGGGTAAGACGCTTCCCTGATTACTTTTCGGGATTGATTGGTTAAGTATAAAGGGGGGGAACGGGGGGGGGATAATCCCCCCTTAATTTATATAAATGGGTTTTTCATGCAGAATTATTCCGTTTCCCTTCAAATTTTGTTTATAGGTTCACTGAGTTAAGGCGCTTCCCTGATTAGTTTTCGGGATTGATTGGTCAAGTATAAAGGGGAGGAACAAGGGTCTAATTCCCCCCCCTTAATTTATATAAATGGGTTTTTCATGCAGAATTATTCCGTTTCCCTTCAAATTTTGTTTATAGGTTCACTGAGTTAAGGCGCTTCCCTGATTAGTTTACGGGTTTGATTAGTTAAGCATAAAGGGGGGGGGATCGGGGGGGCTAATCCCCCCTTAATTTATATAAATGGGTTTTTCATGCAGAATTATTCCGTTTTCCTTCAAATTTTGTTTATAGGTTCATTGGGTTAAGACGCTTCCCTGATTACTTTTCGGGATTGATTGGTTAAGTATAAAGGGGGGAACAAGGGGCTAATTCCCCCCCCCCCTTCCTTAATTTATATAAATGGGTTTTTCATGCAGAATTATTCCGTTTCCCTTCAAATTTTGTTTATAGGTTCACTGAGTTAAGACGCTTCCCTGATTAGTTTTCGGGATTGATTGGTTAAGTATAAAAGGGGGGGGAACAAGGGGCTAATTCCCCCCCCCCCTTAATTTATATAAATGGGTTTTTCATGCAGAATTATTCCGTTTTCCTTCAAATTTTGTTTATAGGTTCATTGGGTTAAGGCGCTTCCCTGATTAGTTTTCGGGATTGATTGGTCAAGTATAAAGGGGGGGAACAAGGGTCTAATTCCCCCCCCTTAATTTATATAAATGGGTTTTTCATGCAGAATTATTCCGTTTCCCTTCAAATTTTGTTTATAGGTTCACTGAGTTAAGGCGCTTCCCTGATTAGTTTACGGGTTTGATTAGTTAAGTATAAAGGGGGGGATCGGGGGGCTAATCCCCCCTTAATTTATATAAATGGGTTTTTCATGCAGAATTATTCCGTTTCCCTTCAAATTTTGTTTATAGGTTCACTGGGTTAAGGCGCTTCCCTGATTAGTTTACGGGTTTGATTAGTTAAGTATAAAGGGGGGGATCGGGGGGCTAATCCCCCCTTAATTTATATAAATGGGTTTTTCATGCAGAATTATTCCGTTTTCCTTCAAATTTTGTTTATAGGTTCACTGTGTTAAGGCGCTTCCCTGATTAGTTTTCGGGATTGATTGGTTAAGTATAAAGGGGGGGGGGAACGGGGGGGATAATCCCCCCCTTAATTTATATAAATGGGTTTTTCATGCAGAATTATTCTATTTGCTTCAAAATTTGTTTATAGATTCATTGGGTTAAGACGCTTCCCTGATTAGTTTTCGGGATTGATTGATTAAGTATAAAGGGGGGAACGGGGGGCTAATACCCCCCTTAATTTATATAAATGGGTTTTTCATGCAGAATTATCCCATTTCCTTCAAATTTTATTTATAGGTTCACTGTGGTAAGGCGCATCCCTGATTAGTTTTCGGGATTGATTGGTTAAGTATAAAGGGGGAGAACAAGGGGCTAATCCCCCCTTATCTATACTAATATATAAAGTAGTAAAGATTGTTTGTTTGTTTGTTTGTTTGTTTGTAGGGGGTAATCTCTGGAACCACTGAAGCGATTTTAAAAGTGATGGTGGCAAATTAATGGTGACAATCCCTGCTCCAACATAGGCTATATTTTATGTCGGTGCCACCACCCCCAGGGGGGTGCAGGAGCGAAAAACGTTCAAAAAAATTCGATTTTTTGTGTACTGAAGGAGATAGAAGTATCAAATTTGGTATGGTAGTTACTTATAAGATGTAAATGCTCTCTAAGAACAAATTATAAAAACAATTGCAATTTAAAAGGGTGAGATGAGGAAGAAGCGTTCTAAAAACATTCTAAATTACAATTTCTATGGAATCTCTGAAACTACAGAACCGATTTCAAAAGTGATGGTGGCAAATGGATGGTGACAGTCCCTGCTCCAACATATGCTAAATTTTTTTGTCGGTGCCACTGCCCGCAGAGGGTGCAGGAGCGAAAAACGTTCCAAAATTATGATATTTTCAATAATGAAGGAGTTAGGAACTTGACATTTTGTATGGTCGTTACTTACAAGATTTAAATGCTCTATAAGAACAAAGTCTAAAAAAATTCGAAATTTAAAAGGCTGAAATAAGCAAAATATTTTCTAAAAACATTCTAAATTACAATTTGTATGGAATCTCTAAAACTACTAAAGCGATTTCAAAAGTGATGGTGGCAAATGGATGGTGACAATCCCTGCTCCAACATAGGCTATATTTTATGTCGGTGCCACTACCCAGAGGGGGGTGCAGAAGCGAAAAACGTTCTAAAATTGCGATTTTTGCGATGTTGAAGGAGCTAGAAACTTCAAGTTCGGCATGATTGTTATTTATAAGATCTAAATGCGCTCTAAGAACAAATTATAAAGAAAAATGATCTAATGATTCTGCGATTTTTCAACTATTGAATTTCTAAAATTACCAAATTTCACAATAGAGTACCACAGCGAAACCTTCACGCGTAAAAAGATAATGATAAGGGCGACGTGTCCTGACGTGTATATTGGCTATAGCACGAGTCACAAATTATAGTATCCTTATTATTCTGTTAAAATATAAAAGTGAATTATGAAATGTCAATATTTTTTTTGATTAAAGGTTCGTTAAGAGAAATTGACCAGCGTAGCGGGCGTAGCTTGCTAGTACATCCATAAATGTTGATGCAATTATAAATTAGAATGGTATAGGAGAAAATTTTGTGATGTTGGTTTTTCTCATTCAAATAAGAACGTAAACAATTGTAACATACTTAATAAAACATGCTTTTTATTCTCTCCAGTTTATGGTGGTCATAGTTTTTTGATAGTATCCAGTGATCAAGGTTCATAGTTAGAAATCTCATTTTATTGAAGTTTTAAAGTGAAATTTTAATTATGATTACCATGTATATAGGAATTTCCCCAGGTTTAAAAAAAGGTTACAGCTGGTGGTAAAAGGGTACTTTTTATATTCTTATGGGCACATTTTGGATTTTTAATTGACTTTTCAGAATCTTAAAGGCACTTTTCAGGTGCGTTCGTAACTATATAAATACGTAACACCCATAGTCGTCGTCTGGTCCGTCCGTCTGTCCGCATATAACAGCGCAAAAACTACCCAACCGAATGGTTTTAAAATTAATATATACAATCGGTTCAGAATTTTGTCATTTCAAATTTTATGAAAATCAAATCAAAACTTAAAAAGATATTTATAAAAGTTTTCTACATTCTATTAAATCCTATCATACGTAATTAATTTACTGATATCCCATGATAGGTAATGATTCTAGGTTTCCATGGTGATTACGTCCTGTTTAAGATGAAGTCCTATTATTTCCGTATGACTGAATTTAAAGACCGAATTTGGATACTAAAATTGTTTAATTACAGCAATCCTATAATCTTACTGACATAAAAAAACCGAATATCCTTATTTGTTTTGATAATGGCTTCGATGGAGCCGTAACATGTAAACAGTCTAGTAAAACTTTTTTTTACTGCTTTTAAAGTTTTTACTTTACACCTTTTAGAAATTAAAAGTAGTATATTATTACAGGGTAATTTGTCGCAACTTTTTTTTTTTTTTTTTTTTTTTTTACTTTTAAACAATTGAAACAGTAAAATAAAAATAATATTGTTGTTTTCCTTACCCATACTAACCAGTTTTTTATCGCCTGAAGGAAAATGTCGACGATAATTAAGATCGGATGAAAGGCCTATGTTGCAGTAGGTGCTCATGACATCGCTAATTTAGGGAAAAATCCCATATCCTCTGCCGGGAAATTTGACCAAGTTTTCTTTTTCTTTTTTTCTTTTTCTTTTTTTTCTTTTTCTTCTTTTTTTCTATATACTCTTTTTCTTTTTCTTTTTTTCCCTTTTTCTTTTCCGATAAATGTTTTGATGTGGTTGTTGCGATCTTTGTGCTTCGGGTTGTTAAGATGATTTAGTAAATTTATAAATAAAATAAAATATAATAAAACAATAATAAATACAAAAATAATAATTATATAAAAATATATACTATTTATATATAATTATATATTATGTATTATTAAAAAATATATATTATATTATATTATATTATATTATATCATATTATATTATATTATATTATATTATATTATATTATATCATATTATGTATTATATTATGTTATATATTATATTATAATATTATAATATGTAATAATATATAAAAACTAAAAATATAATATAAATAAAATAAAATATAATTAGAATAAAAATTTGGTAAGATGAACAGTTTTCGGCGTCATTTTGTATTTTTTCGCCAACCGCTCCAAGCGTCATCGGATACGGAACTCTTCCCCTAATCCATGACAGTTTAGTTTTAATCAATGGCAGTGATAGTTTTCCCGCTCTTTTTTCGAAATTTTAAATTTGTAACACAGATCTGTCTTCCAGACACCCCTATTCAATTAATTGCTGAATTACTGAACAAGTCCTGCAAATTAAACATAAAGAGTATAAAATTAATTGTTCAATTACTCCAACGTCTATTGATACTTACGTTTGTTGAAAAGCTTTTCAGTTATTTTTATTGCTTAACTAACTCATTTAGGGAATATTTTAAATATTTTTCGAAACGTTCTGTTAAAAGGCAGCATATGTTTTAAAATATATTCGATTGATTAAATTTTTAGCAAATTATGATCACGGCTTTTATGCAAATCTCCTATTTTAATAGAAGAGTTCTTGGGAAACGCCAATCAATGTTTCGGGCGTCAAGATGGCGCGACACGTTAATATAGATTAGTTTATGCAAAGTCACCGACAATGCTATCATCTCCTTACATTCAATTTTTCATGAGAAAATTTCAGAACAATTTTTTTACTTAGTTTGAAAGGAAACACATTAAAAAAAAGAAAGATAGACATACATATTCAAGGATTCCCTAATCAATTTGTCTAGTTTTTGTTTGCTGATCATGTTTGAGGGAGGGGTATTTTAAAGCACAAAAAAATTTGCTTCTCGACTAGTTGAAATTCAAAAATGTTCTTAAATTGAAAATAACCCAATAAAACACAGACTTTTGTAGTTTTTTTTTTTTTTTTTTTGTCGAAATGTATCAAATTACACTATAACATTTTCTCCTTATAGCTTTCTTTAATTAATTTACATTTACAATTAAATTGTATTTTGCATAAGTAACCTAAAAAAAAAAAAAAAAAAAAATTAATGTATTTTCTTAAGCAATATAATATGCCAGATAAGAATAACATTTATATAAAAAAATATATTACGAGATTGTCTGAGAAATTGTTAATTTTAAAATACAAAAATCAATTTACTTTGCATGTATCATGCATTATATTACATATCTGAAGTAAACGACATGAAAAAGATACTCTAGGAATTATTTGAGAAATAATTAATTTAGTAATTTCTCATAGTACATTTACGAATATTTTAAGGTTTAAGTGGAAAAAAAAAATAATAAACCCAATTTTTTATTTTGTTGTTGTTGTTAAAAAGTAAAAAATATCCTTATAATAACCACTAGAGCAAAGAAAATCTATTCGTTTCGAGGAAAAGAATCTTTCTTCTTCAGTCTTTCTTTATCTACATTATCACACGCCGAGGTACCACTATAAGATCAGAAGAAATTTTACTTCATGCTGGAAATTTTTGTATTTTGATATCGATAGATTGTGTTATTTGGGATCAGGATAACTAGTATAGTATTGCTACTAGTATTAATAAACTTAACGACACTGGGGAACGATAAAGGATAAAATTGTTCATTGTAATATCCCTTAAAAATGGTCATTTAAATTCGACAACTTTTCGTTAAATTACAACGATGAAAAGTGAGAAAACGTGTTATAATCCACAGGTTATTATATAAAAAAAAAATCGTTTTTCAGTTTTATAAATATTTAAATATTCTTCTGGAAAAAAAATTTGCTCTTTGAAAACAAACTTTTTAATCGAAATAATTTAATTTGAGACCAGTGTTAGAACGGTTTTCTAAAATGTATCACATTTTCTTATATTTACTGGATTTAATTTAAAATTATTCTGAATTTTCAAAAGAACTGGAATGAAAGTATACATTTTTTTTAATTACTTCCCCATTATTTTCCTTTATATGTGAATCGAATGAACGCGTGATTACTTTTCCAAACATTAATTTAAAGAATGGCGGCATCATATCGCAAAAAAGTAAAAGATTTTCCTTTTTTACATTGATTACTATTATCAAAGTCTGATATGAAGGATCATTTAAAGTAATCACGTTCTCCTACAAAAATTTGAGTTTTTTAAATATATAAAATATGCTTTTCACAAATTTCAAATCTCTTTTCTTATGCGAACAAGATAAAAATTATTAAAAACGTAAGGTTTATTAATAAGAGATTCACTACCGACAGAATCCCATTAATGAAAAGTTTAAATAATAATAATACATTTTACAAAAAGTAAAAAAAAAAAGAAGTAAAAATTGCACAATTTAAGTAGAAAGTTTAATATATATTCTTTTTTGCTTGTTTGTAAAATTAAAAGTTAGTTATGATTTCGTAATACTTAAAAAAAAAAAACTTATTAAAAAAAGTACTTATTCACTCAAACAAAAGGATAACATCTCTTATCATTTTCATTTTTAACCAAAATTTTCTTTCATTTATTAAATTATTAATTTTGTTGAATAGATAAAAATGTATACATTTTAAAAATTACTACACCAATCTTGTTATTTTTTCTTACGTTAATACGTCATTAGTTTGTTTAGTAATACATTTTAATTACCTTTATTTATTTATTTTTGAATGGTATTTCTTTTACGAGAATTAATATTCATCAGTTGTACAGAGAAAACTTTCTAAATATTTAAATTTTTAAATAGTTAAAGAAAATCTGTGAAACAAATGATACTTTAAATATAATAACAACAAAACATGTATGCATTTTAATTAAAAAATTTCAAGATGATAACTATTTTCCATAAATTTTCCTCTTGTCTTTAGACGGATTTATTAGTACATTTATTCTCATTGATGGTTCAGTTCCTCTTTAATAAATTGATACATTTCTCTGCAATTTCCATCTGGAAAATTAAGATTTATGCCTTTATTTATTTATTTTTGTCTGAAAAGAAAATTTAAATATAAAGTAAACTTAGTAAAATATAATTCAAACTAGGGTTGGTCAGTTTGCCGGCAAAATGGTATTTTTTCCAGGGCAGTGGCAAAAACTGGAAAAAACCTGGTAAAAACGGGCAAAAATGACAAAAACTGGAAAAATGGCTGGGTTAAAAAAAAAAAAAAAAAACGCACAATATAATTTTTTGCATAATTATAATCGAGACTTAAATCAGAATATTAATTTGTATTTCATTGACATTAATTTGATAATTAAAACAATTTAAACTAATTTTTTATGATAATAGTTGAAGTACAAATAAAAACAAACACTTTGTAAGTAAATTTATGTTTAATCGAGATAAAATTATATTTTTCTTCTTTCATCACTTTTAGTATAGTAATGTCATTTTTAATAGTAATAGTTATATATTAAAAACCTTTTAACCCATAATTTATACATTCAAGAAACCTATAATTATTAAAGAGAAAACTACATTAAAAGTTGCCTCGAAACCTATATATATATATATATATATAAGCTTTGCAAGAACTAAATCTTTCTTTATTTTCTCTTTATCCGAACCTCCTGTAATTTTTGCAATTAAAATTTATAGAGGCAATCCTTTAAAATTCACAGAAAAGTACTTTTTCCGTAAAATAATAATAATAATAATAATAATAATAATAATAATAAAAACATGAACCAGAAAAATAAATTAATATGCATGAGAGAGGGAAGAAATTACTACTATATGCTAATTGTACTTTGTATCTTCAAATTACTATTGTTCTCATGATCCAGCAAAGTGGGTAATATTGCGTAAACTTTGTTAAAGATTAACTGAAGCATAAAAATTAGTTTTCAATAATTATAGCTGTTTAAACTAAAAATTAAGGAGTTATTATTATTATTTTTTTTTATTCTCCTCTTTCGTAACCTCTGCATCCGTAGCATAAACTAAAATATATTTTACTAAAAACAATGTAATTTTAGTAGCATTTAGATTACTGTTTGAATGATGCACTGAATATTCTAAGTAAAAAAATTCAAACTTACATATTGTTAGAGTTTATATTAATGAAAGTTACGATAACTTAATTACGTTCCCGTAAATAAAACATATACAACCTATTTTTGCCACTTTTGCCGAGAATGTTTTTCCATGGTTTTTTCCACCTTTGGAAAAAACTTTTAATTCAAACAATACATTAAAATGTTTAAAAATAACTGAAATAGTTCTTTTAGGGCTCCCAAATGGTCCAGTTGTAGAATGCCACTTTTTTCAAACAAAAATCTTCTTTTTAGATTTTTCTAGGAAATTTTGTTAGAAACACACATTCTGAAAGTTATCTTTGTTGATAACGTTGTAGAAACCTACTAAGAACATTTTTGCCTTTATTTATTTATTTATTTTAATCCGAAAAGAAAATATAATGTAAATTTGGTAAAATCTAATTCAATTAAAATATTTCAAAATAACTGAAATCGTTCTTTCAAGGCTTCCAAGTGCTCCGTTTTTTTTTCAACAAAAAACTTCTTTTTAAATTTTTTCATGAAAATTTGCGTAAAAACACATACTTTGAAGGTTATTTTTGTTGCAAACGTTGTAGATACTTACCACGAACATTTTTCTTATTTAATAATGATATTTAAACAAGAACGAAAAATATTGCGTCAAGCATAGATTATGTAACACTTTCCAACGCTTCCAAAATAATTTTACATATCATATACCGTTTAATAAGCTAAAAGATAACATCTAAGTAAACAATTGGGAAAACGCATAACCTGTTTAAAAATATAATTTCAGGAATTTCCAACCTATACAATATTCGGAAAAATATCTGAATACTTTTATTCAGCCCTGTATAGGATCTATAGATTTGTATATATACTACATAGGATGCTAAATTTTACTTCAGTTAGGAAACGCGTAGCACAGTTTAAAATTCTCTGTCTGGAGTTTCTGTCCATAAACGGAAATGTGTTCGCGAACTTTTGTGCTTCCCTGTATAGGATCTACAGAATTTATACACGCCACGTAATAGACAAAAAGCGAGTTAAAATTAAAATCGCGTTCAGTAACTTAAAAAGCACTTCCAGGAATTATTGTTAACAGACAGTAGAGAATTCTTTTGTGTGTCCCTGTAAATGAACGATGACTGCTAATGCACACACTATTCTGTAGTAAGCCTCTTGTCATGCACCTTAGTGATATATATAAATTTCAATGCGTTTAAAATAGTGAAACATTATATTTAAATAAACCGCAGACGCTTTTTCTCCATTGGACGTAATGTAACGAAATTCTTTGGACTGTCCCTCTAAAGTAACTATAAGTGCTATGCACACCCTATTCCATATTAAGCTTCTTCTATAATGCACCTTAGTGATATATATAAATTTCAATGCGTTTAAAATAGTGAAACATTATTTAAATAAACCGCAAATGATTTTTCCCCATAGACCGCAATGTAACGGAATTCTTTTGAGTGTCCCTGTAAAAAAACTATAAGTGCTACATACTTCCGTTGAAATAGGGAACATGCTATAGATAACGACAATAACATATAAAAATTGCAGAGCAATCCGAGCCTATTTACGGGAGTTAGAGCACGGACAGACGGCCATACGGCCAGACAAACCGAAGTCATAAACACTTTTCAACTAGGTTGGAAAGTGTTAAAAACAGGCCGTTTAGAGGCCTGTTCTTTAAACTTCCTAATTAAAATGTGCACAAAATAAAGTCAGGTACGTTTTAATTTAATTTAATTTTGCTGTAGAATAAAATTACCGTATTTACTAGCATAATTTAAGCCTTTGCGCATTTTCGCACCCTGTATTTTGGCGGAAAATCTGCGAAAAGAAAAAAATAGCGTATTTTTCGCATTTAGAATATAACGATATTAGAAATCTAGAAAATAATAATAACGATTTTTCAGATATCTAAATATATCTGAGAAAACAGAATATAAGAATTTAGCATCCTATGTAGTATATATACAAATATATAGATCATATACAGGGCTGAATAAAAGTATTTGGATATTTTTCCGAATATTGTATATGTTGGAAATTCCTAAAATTATGTTTTTAAATATTTTATGCGTTTTCCAAATTGTTTAATTAGATGTTATCTTTAAGCTTATTAAACGGTATGATTTGTAAGATTATTTTGGAAGCGTTGGAAAGTGTTACATAATCTATGCTTGGCGCATGATTTTTCTTTCTTGTTTATTTATTCTTTTTTTTTTTTTTTGTATGATTAAAAAAGTAGATTGAATATTTGCCAATAGAGGGCGCTACACGAATTAAAATCAGATAATTCTCTTGTAAACAACGTTTATTTGCGTTCATTTAAAACTTTAAAAGCTTTTGTAACAAGTATTAAATGTGGCCACTGTCCCAATGAATTACGTCTTTTTTGTAATTATTGCGTTAAAGGCGAAAATATTAAAGAAAATCAAGAAAATATTTTTCCTAGAAACTTTCTGACATATTTATATTATTTTTCAACGCAAAAACATGACACTTGCAGTCATGATTGTTGAATAGATTTGGAAATTAATAGTTTTCCATTTTTCGATAAATGAATTACACATTGAGTATAAGAGCGATTGCTAGCTCAAGAAGAACTTTATCGAGCTGTCGTATCCGAATCAGGATATTCAGTCTATAACGACAACTTTGACGTAACTTTATAAAAGTTCATGTGCCTTTATCGAAATATGGAAAATATTATTCGATTTCATAGTTTCGGAATTAGAACAGCAGCCAAACTCATGCATTTACGAACAAAAATGAATTCAGGAATATGTCAAAAAGTAGCCAGTTTGAATTTGAGAACAGCTTTAAACTAGTTGGAAATTGTAGGTTAAACGTGACAAATGAGCGTTCGTTTCGTGCTAAAATCATCGTTATTATTTCAGTGAAATAAATTATATCGTCTGCTATGAACGAAATGAGGATGTCTGTTTTGTCTTATTACGTATGCCATGTTTACAGAGGATTTTTTTTTAAAATTATTTATTTATTTATTTATTTAAATATTTTTTTTACACCAGACAGAGCTGTAAATTCACCATGGAGATCATGCTTTGCGAATGATTACCTCCATGGTTAACATTTCTATGACTCACGATGAATGAATAGTTTGTTCATTTACTTTAATGGATTGAGATATTCGGCTGTTAACCTAATTTTCACTGAAGTTATCGCAGAATCTATACATTTTCTAATCTAACTCATCTCTCAAGCAAAAATTTTTTTGAACGATCTCTCTAAAAATGCAACTTTTATGCAATTTTATTCGAAAAAATAATTTTTAATAAAAATGGCCGCTTGGCTTACGAAAAAAGAAATGGTTTGCCCGTATTTGTTTTCCTCAGTCACATGACTTGCGCTTTTACTATATTGATTAAGTACGATAGGATTTAATAGAATAAAGAAAACTTTTATTAATATCTTTATATAAGTTTTGATTCAATTTTCATAAAAATTGAAATGACTCGACAAAATTTTACAACGATAATATATATTAAATTTCAAACCACTCGGTTGGGTAGTTTTTGCACTGTTATATGCGGACAGACGGACGGACTAGACGGCGACTATAGGTGCTGCGTATTTGCATAATTACGAACGTACCTAAAAATGCCAGTCGTCAGGAATTTTTTTGCATCCATCCAGATATGCTGTATGCGTCAGTTAAAGATGGTCTCATTCGCCTGTAACACTATAATTCTTTTCATAGCATGCACATTTAGTATTTGGTGTTGTAAAAAATGCTTTAAAACTTTACCTGAATTCAAATACAGGTTGTTTTGCTATCACACTTAAAAAAAAAAAAAGCTCTAAGAACAGGATTGTTATTATAAAGAATGTTTTCGAAAATCACATTCAGTCATATCAATTCTTTTCATTTTTATGAATTTTTGAAATGTGTGACATTCGGTAGTTTCTAAATATGACGAAAACCTAGAAAATACTTAAGAAAAATAAGTTTCTCGGAAGATTTTAAATTTAAAGAGAAGAAAAGGGAAAACTAGTCGTTGGGGGCCACCGTAATACTTACCCATCATGTATATGTATAATGTAAAATATTAAAATAAAAATGTGTAAACTACTTATAAAATGCATTGCAATTCAAATAAAATCGTGGCTTGATGACGTCATAAAAAGGCTCGATTACTGAATTGCTTGAAAGAGGTTTTTCCTTATAACTCCAAAAATAATACCCCTATTAACTAGCGGTTTATTGCATCTGATTAAGCGTCAAATTTACAATTAAAATATATATTTGAAGTGAAATTTGGATGAAATACAGGGTCATAAAAAATCGAAGAGTGTGAAAAATAGGATTCCAAATATCTCGGCAACTCATTATCCGATCGACTTCATGTTTTATGCAAAATTTATGTTTTTTTATTGTCTTTTATATTTACTCCTTAAAATAAACAATTTCGAAAATTTTTATATACCTTTCATCAGAACGAATATTTCGAGAGTCCGAAAAAAAATGTTCCGGTTAATCGAGGTTATTGAAATGAAATAGGCTTCTTCCCATTATTACATACTAAGTACATACCAAATTGCAAGTCTCTATCTCAATTTGTTCGGGAGATAGAGCGTTTACAGACACACACAGACACACACACAGACACACAGACGGACGGCAAATTTTTTTTTTCTAAAAATATGTTTTTCGGAATCTCCAGTGTCTGAAACGTGTAAATCCGTCAAAATTTTTTTTTCGATTTTCAAAACGATTACAAGACTTACCCTATACTACGTATGATGGGTAAGTAAAAATAATAATAACAGATAGCGAAAACTAAAGAATACATATTAAAATATTTTAAAGTTTAATAAAAGAATAGCATGTTTAACTACTACTATTATTAGTAGTACATACACTAATATTACTAAAAAAAACCCTTTACTATATCCGTTGGCTATTGAAAATCTACTAATATTTTCATATTAATTTAAGTTTCCCCTCCCCTATTCTCCTCTTTCTTGAATTAGTCAAAAAGATAGTTTTCACCTAGTTTAAAAAGACCACTTAAGAATCATTAAAACTACAAACTAATTATTTATTCATTTATTAAAATATTTTTCTTTCTTGAGAATACCGTTTCTTCCGTTACTTCAAGCTTTGAAACAGAAGAATGAAAAATAAATTAATATTCACCAAAAAATTTGCATATTTTTCGCATATCTAGGCTATTTTAATAAAAAATCGCCTTTTCTTCCTTCCCTTCAATAAAAAATAAAATAAAATAAATAAAAGCGAGTAAATATCGAACTTCTCTGTTCGAAATAAATAATTTATTTTTACATGCGTATTTATTTTTCTTAGTTGGCATCAGAAGCGAAGATTTTATAAAGACAATTGTTTCAATAATAATCACTAGATGGCGTGAGTAGGATAAATCAGTTCTGGTTTCGTTATGAGAATCTTGAGAGGACGGGGATATGAGAGGAAAGGTTAGAATAGCTCTGAATGGAGGAGGGAAAAGTCGATTTCTGTTTTCATTATCCAATTTAGTCCTTTGAATGGGAACAGAAAATATTTAGTTACTCTTCTCTTGATTGTGTGGTGAAATATTATAGATTTTTGGTCAATGAGGCTTAAACGTATTCCGTTTGAATGGATAGAAAAACATTTATTGAAATAATCCTCCTCCGTAATTTAAAAGGGAAATGATTGTATTCAGTTTATTTTTTATTCTGATGAAAATTTTCTGAAATGGTATTTGTGGGTCACTTAAGTTTAAATCATAGAGGATAGGTCTTGTTTAATTTACATAATGTGTTTTTAAGTCTTCCCGTTTTAAAATAAATGAAATAAGGGTTTAAATATTTTTTGGAAAAGTCAATTGTCAGGGAAATTTTAAAGCTTGCTATTTTAATAATTATTTAGTACTATCTTCTACAGAACTTTAAAAGAGTAATTAAACAACCTTACTCTTTTGAATTTTGCTTTTTAAGAAATCAAATACAGTTGAACTCGCCTAATACGAGCACGGTTAAAACGAACAAGCTGCACGTTAAGAATGGTTCATCATTTAAACTTTTTTGAGATTTTCACGCTTTTTACGAACTACAAAACCAGGATCACGGCTAATACAAACAAAACATCTCTTCATTTCAATTTCATCGAAATCTTAAAAGAATCAAAGAAAGAAAGGAGAAATACGGGAGTTTCAAGTACTGGCCCTTTTGTAAGGTTTACAACTGAGCCATGGAAAGAAAGGAATACAGAAGAAAACCTTATTTTTTTTTCTTTATTTAAATCTGGACTCTGAGATATATTAACCAGCATTTTCATGTCTCTTATTCCATGTTAAAATTAAAAGGATATGTAAAGTTAACAGTTCGAAAATTGCAGTGACTACTGCAATGCACGCCTGGTGTACGCTACCGATGGTAATGGAGCCCCTAGCTGTAGGCTTGTTTGGATAGGTTTTCCTTTAAAAATATAAAATCATAGAAATCGGAGTGTGTACGTTGGCAAAGGTAGGGAGGCCCCAACATTAAGTTAGTTTCGACAGATTTTCCTTCCAAATATAAAATAATTCAACACTGATTCTAGGTATTTTTAAGGTTACTATCACGGGTCGGGGCAGGCTTGTTAGTGGCATAAAAAAGAATAGGGAAATAAAAATAGCGGGTCAGTCGCTTTTTAATTGGGACTAAAAATATAAACAGTTTTCTTATATTAAAATTATGGAAATTAAACATATTTCATTTTGTGTTGCTTTTATCCAATTTTGTTTATCATTAGTATTTTTCATTTTTTCGATATCTTCCCAATTTTCGGGAATGTTTTCAGATGACCTATTTATGAGACAAACATATCTGTCAGGAGGAACGCCTCTATTTGTCCTATTAGACATTCTTGGTTCAATTGGTTGCTGTTTGGGCACGGATGGTGTCTCCTCACTGTCAAGTTTTATTTCTAAGTGATTTTCATGTCTATCCGGTAATTGTGTATTGTCATCTGATGTTTTTGTGGTGTTTTGTATCTCCTCAATGTTATCTGAGTGTACATTTTCATTTTCAAGAAATTTTACCGTTCTCACTATTATAATTTGTTATCCTTGTGTGTGAATTCTATAACCAGTCGATCGTGTGTCATAACCTACGAACGTTCCGGTTTGAGCCCTGTTATCGAGTTTTCCTCTATTTACTTTATCGACGTAAAATAGCGCTTTACAACCGAATGTTCTTAAGTGTTTTAAATTCGGTTTAACTCCTTTCCATAATTCGTAAGGTGTTCTGTTGTTGTTTGCTTTAGTTGGGAGTCGGTTTTGTAAATATGTTGCAGTGTTTATGGCTTCACCCCAAAAATGTTTGCTTAATTTTGCTTGTGATAGCATGCTTCTAGTCATATCTAATACACTTTTATTTTTTCTCTCCACAACTCCATTCTGGCTCGGATTATGCGGGACAGTCAATTGGTGTAAAATTCCGCTCTGTTTTAAGTATTCATCTATCTCTTGATTTACATATTCACGACCGTTATCCGATCTAATTTCCTTAGGTTTTTTACCGAACTGATTGTATGTCATCGTTATATACTCTTTTATCTTTTCAGCAACTTCGCTCTTTTTAGATAATAAATATATCGTAGTATATCGGGAATAGTCATCAATAAGAGTCATAAAATAAATTTTTCCGCCTAAAGTCGGTGTATCTAAAGGACCACATACGTCACTATGGATCAAATCCACGATATTAGTAGCTCGGTTTGTTGCTGATTTAGGATACGGCATGTTAGTTAATTTAGTTTCGATACAAGTTACGCATGTTTTATTTTGATGTTTACATTTTCCTATCTTTATTCCGTCCGCAAGTTGATTTGTTATTATAGATTTAATCGCGTCATAATCTCTGTGACCGAGTCTGCGATGCCAGAGATCTATGCATTGTTTGCTGTCACAGTTATACGTTATGTTTACATAATTTTGTGGTTCTTCCACATCGTCCATTTCCTCAATAATGTATAAATTTTTCTCATTTTTCGCCCTAATATATTTCTTCATCAAAGATCAAATCGCATTTATTATCGTCGAAGATTAGTTTACACCCGTTTTTAGCGGCTTTACTAACCGAAATTAGGTTTGACTCTAAGTCTGGGTCATAAAGCACTTCGCGTAATTTCGTTAGTTTTTCTTTTTCTTCGGGGGTTAATGTTTTTATAAAAACTTCTCCTGAACCTAACGCTGTCAGTTTATTACCATTCGCGATCGTTACTGAAGTTTTATTATAATCAATAAATTTACTAAATAGGCTTTTATCATTACAAATGTGCGAGGTAGATCCTGAATCGAGAATCCAGTTATTTTTGCCTACTTTTTCGGTGATTAATGCTTTATTTTGCGTTTGATCATTTGCGTATTTTCTTTCGTTTGGAATTTTATTTTCTCTACGAGTTTCGGTCTTTTCATAACATAATGAAGATGAAAAATTCTTTTTATTTTTGAATTGATTGTTACGAGGATTTCCGGATTGTACCGTGTTTCTGCTCTTGTAGTGCCAGCATTCGTAAGTGGAATGATTTTTCATTTTACAGTTGTTACAATATTTTTGTTCTCTTCTATTTTCAGTGTGTGTATATCTCCTATTTGTTTTAAATGCTCTCTCGTTTTTGTTATATCCGCTATATGATTGTTCTGACATTTCATGTCTACGATTATATTCATCCGTTAATTTGTTTTTGATAAAATCAGGGGTGAGCTCATTTTCTGGTCTCGCCTCCAACGCAGTTATCAAAGTATTGTAACTGGGGGGAAGAGAACACAGAAATAGCGCGGAAATATGTGAATCGCTAATATTTTCTCCAATGGCATTAAGTTTATCTATAATTTGCAAGATATTAGTGATATGCGTGATCATGTTTGCACCCTCAGCTAATTTAGTACTGTATAGTTTCCGTAACAGGTAAAGCTTACTAGATAAATTGCTTCTCTCATGTATATTTTTCAGAGCTTCCCATGTTAATTTGGCAGTATCTAAGTTTTTTACATTTACGATTTGAGAATCATCGATGCTTAGGTTTATTAGAGCTCTAGTCTTGCGATCTTTTTTGTGCCATGCGGGATCGGCTGGATCCGGTGGATCTTGTACTATAATATCGTCGAGTTCCTCTTTAATGAGGAACATCTGCATCTTGAACTTCCATGTACTATAATTCGTAGAATTGAGTTTCTCAATAAATTGAGTATTTTCTTTTATCGCATTCATTATTACTTTTTTAGTGTTCTTTTATTTATTATTATATTTTTAGAAATTTGTTAAATTATCGTTTTTTTTTTTTTTTTTTTAATACTGGGATATTCTTTTTTCAGTCTTTCATAATCTTTGTTAGGGGAACCGTCGGTAGCGTAGTAAATTTTCTTATTTTTATAAATAGTTAAATCAGTCTTCAAATTTAATATACATTTTCATCTTTTGATATGTTAAAGAAGTTTGTTCAGCTTACCTGAAATTTTCCTTTTTGAGCCGAGTGATATCCACAGTAATCCAAAGTGTTGTAGCGATATTTATCTTATCCATTGATTCACATGTATTGGAGTAATAAGAAATAGTATTAGTAGAAAATAACAATTGTGTGAAATAAGCAGAAGATTCATTTTCCTTTGATTATAATATTATAATTCTTGGCTAGATGTACATGTTTAAAATCGCGTTTTGGAGGCTGCGTATAAGTGCTCCAATTTTACATTATATTAAAATATATTTACATCATATATATACAAGAGCGTCTTAACTGCTCGGATACATTTTGGAAACTGAAGGGAGATTGTTATTTGAGTTCTGTGCACACGCGCGGGATAACAGCTGTAGATTGAAGGAGGGAGATCTGCAGTATTTCTCCAGTTAGTTAGTTTCGACAGTCTCTGGTTTTATTCACTGTTTTGCATCTGCGGTTGTCACTTAAAGTACTTATAGTTAATTGGAGTCTGGTTTTTAACATGTTTTTCAATCGTTCGCTGCACGTGGAGATTAATTAACTGCATAAAAAAGGTTTCTCGTCAAGATCAAATATTAATAAATTACAAATTCTACTTTATTTTTTTGGAGTGTTTTAAGAATTTTATCATACGGTTTATTTATTACTTTTCGTTATTATATTTTGTATTAAACTCTATTTGACGCAAACTAACAAGTAGCACAGATGGTCAAAATTCAAATTAATATGAGCCTTATGAAAAAGGGGAGACATTTGAGGCATCGCGCAGTGGTTCTGCATATGTGCAATTCACTGGGATCATAATTCACAACGTGTAGATCTTCTAATTTTTACAGACCAGCCTTTCTGGACTCCAAGCCTTGGAAAACTCTGACTCATCAAAGTATCTTATAATACGTATACTCAAATTTCTACAGAACACAGACAAGAAGTTTTTGTTTATTTGGGTAGGATGTAGCAGATCTTTTCACAAAAGAAGCTACAAAAGTAGAAGATACATATCTAAAGAAATTTTTTCTACTCCCATCTTCATTTTTAAAGAAAAGCTGAAGCCAGAAATGTTAAAGAAATCGGAATATGAACGGAATATTGGTGTTACGGGAAGATATAGTTACAATTTATTATCGAAAGTTTCTGAAGACCGCCTTCTTCGCCATAGAAATTCCTATTTGTTTGCAACTAATTACGGGCCCTTTTTAAGTTACTTATTCAAATTTAATAGAACTTTAGCTCCACTTTGTAAATCTGGGCATATGTCAACTTCTCTGTATTATTTATTAAATTGTCCTCTAACTTCCAAATTCTATGTATATATATATATATATATATATATATATATATAAATATATTAGACTAGAGTTTATCATGTTGTTTTCCATAAATATTAAAAAGAAATGATCTTATAGATAAAATAATTAAATGCATCAAACAATTGAAAATAACCAACATAATTTTCATAATGTGTCTTTATTTCCAGCACATTATTTAAAAGGTGTTTCAATCCTTCCAGAGATTGAACTTCTACTTAGTTTGTAAATTCTTTTGTTGGCTTATATGTCAAGCGTAAAATTTATATATAAAGTTGTAACCTTTTTTTTTCTTAATAAGTACCGGTAGAGCACAGAATCTATAAACCTAATAGATTTACAGCTCTGCTCGGTCTGACTTAGGAGGATAAATAAGAAAGGAGTAGACATATCAATCTTCCCCTGTGGAAAATTTTGAGGTCGGAAAACGAGTCCCCCCCCCCCCCTCACCTCCGTCCAACATATTTGACTGATAGCAGTTCAATCAACAGTCTCCAGTGTAAGACGCGGCTACATATGACGGACGCCGGAACGGCTTCAAGTGACGTCATTTATGACTACTCCACCATTCTTTGAATAATAGGCCTACGCTCTGACATAAAAATGGCGGCTGTACGGTCCGTTCAGTTTTAATACCAGTAAATCCTAAAAGTTTTTCGCACCTTATCTTTAAATAATAAATAAAGACGAAGAAATATTTAAGGAAATACCGGTGTCATATCCCTAGGGACCATACAAACGTTGATAAAAAACCTTAAGCCATTTTTGTGTCAGTGCGTATGCCTTGTATTCAGAAGGCGGTGACAGCTCCATCTATTGGATCCTCCTTTGGTCTGACTTTCTCTTAATTTCTGCATGGGAACGTTACACGATAATGTCCCACGTTAATCAGGATATCTAACAACACTATTTCATGCATTCAGAATATATCATATAAAGTGGAATATTCCCACCAATATTATGAAGCGAGATGGACTGTATTTCCATTATCCATAACACAAACAAAGTCTATAGAGGATACGAATCATTAATCTGTTTCTTTCAAACAAATCATTCATAAAATTGTCATCCTAATACCATGTACATCTGTAAATAAACGAATTCACATAAGTCGCCTTGTTATTAAATTTCCAATATCGGATAAATGCAGATAGGAGTCTAAATTCTACTCGTCTATCAAGGTTTACACAACACTCATTATCTCTAATCAATATCACTAATGAAATGAAAATTCTCTCATTAAATCCGTCACACGACGGATGTATTATCTCTTATCCCATGATATCTTTCAACGCTTATTCACAAATTAAGAATACATTTAAGGTTAACTCGATGTATAATAAGTAGAAAATGTACTACAAGACTCACGATTTGGGTATGTTTGTCTTTCTTTCTTTTTTTTTTTTTTTGACTTTACAATTCATATAAATACATTGAATAAAAAGAGGAATTCATAAAATTCGGAGGATACATATACCTTTTATAAAGAAAGCAAGGATTTTGATATCTAGACTCATAAATAAAGCTGCTTGTTTGTGATTTTCAGAAAAACAGCCATTTCTAAGTTCATTCGACTATTTATACGACGTTTAGTCAAAAATAGCAAGATTTTTTTTTTGTCTGTCTGTATGTCCGGAATAGGCTCATAACACTAGTTCACATGACTTTTGTTCATGAAATGAAATGTATACGGTTACGTTACTTTGGATATCTACATCTAGGAAAAAATATTTTTAAAAATCCAGCACGTCAGTTTTAAAAATATTTATTAAGAAGATTTTTACAAAAGACTACATCTAAATAAACAATAAACAGTTAAAAATGAGTAATTTTTGCTCTTTTTTTTAATAAATATTTTCATCTGTATCTCTCACAACAAACCAACAATAGTCACCTAGCATATTTTGGTCCCAAAAACCTTGATAATTTTGCTCAAATAATTTGAAATCTTGATGAAATCGCTCACCATGTTCATCATTCATACCACCAAGATTTTCTGGGAAAAAATCTAAATGGGAATGCAAAAAATGAATTTTTAGTGACATATTTACACCCATACGCTCGTAATTTTGCAATAAATTTTCAACAATCTATTTATAATTATCACTTTTTTTATTGCCTAAAAAAATTTTAGCGACACTTTTGAAATAGTTCAGGCTGCTTTTTCTACCTCGGTTAAAAGGCTCTCTAATTTTGTATTGTCCAATATTCTCCTGATTTGCGGACCCACAAATATTCCTTCCTTTAGTTTAGCCGCAGAAAGATTCGTAAATACAGAGCAAATGTATTGAAAGGCAGGCTTGGATTTATCCAAAGCTTTGGTAAAATCTTTCATCAAGCCCAACTTAATGTGAAGTGGTGGTGATATTATTTTTTTGGGGTCAACTAAACATGTATTTTTTACGTTCATCTTACCTGGAACATATTCATTTCGTACAGGCCAAATTTTTCTTTTATAATGATCCTGTTTTGCTCTTTGTACTTAGTGTGTCCACCTTGTAAGCCCAAAAACATACTTATAACTTTTAGATCACCACAAATGTACCAATTGTGACATTTATATTTAATCAATTTCTTTAATTTGGCCATTGTATCATAGGTTACTTTACAATTAACAGCATGGCCTATAGGAATAAACGGCTTTGCATTTCCAATGTGCAGAAGAACAGCTTTAAGACTTTCCTTCGACGAATCTATAAAAAGGCGCCATTCTTTTGGGTCGTATGGTTATTTCATTTCTTCAAAAAGTTCCTTGACGTCATGACAATAACAAAACTCATTTTCTTTTGTAAAAAAAACAGCATACGCCTTACTTCTAGAGCGATAAATACTAACTTTTGTACTAGGAGCAAGCAATTTCCACTGTTGCAGCCTCGAGTCAAGTAATTCCGCTTTTGACTTAGACAACTGCAAAACTCTTATAAGATCGTTGAGTTCAGACTGAGTTATTAAATGTGGACTGTCCTCATCATCGACAAAGTTACCTGAGCTTGATTGTTCACTGTCACTTACGCTCGTGCATTTTAATACTACTTGATGTATCTGTGTGAGTTTGGTCACTTCTGCCAAGTGGTGTGGGAACTGGTAAATCCTCTGAATGAAGGACCGGCTTAGTCACTGATGGATCGTCTGCATATTTTATGCTATCTTTATTTTTTTGAGTTAAAACCAAAAGTTTTTGTTAAACAAAAGTAACAATCGGTTACGTGTTTAGTTGGCTCTCTCCATATCATTGGTTTACCAAATTTCAGTGATCTATTTTTACCTGAATACCAGGAGCTGGGGACCAATCTACAATTAGTGCAAATCACATGAGGAACCCAATTTTTTATCTTGATTTGACACCGGAAACCCAAAATAATGTAAATAGGCTTCTTGCAATGGTATTGTTATAGGAAAACCACGATTTAACTGAACAATTTTGCCACAAACATAACAAAATCGGTTTGGATGTAGTTTACACACTCTATATGACATTTTTATATAAAAATAAGACTTTTGAATCACACAGTTGTTTACAAAATAAAACGATAAACGTATTTAAACAATTGTGGGTAGATAAAAAACAAAGACCTTCATATCTCGGAATTGTGACATGCTACAAAAAATAAAAATATATTTTTTTAACTACCGTCCATAGACTACATAAATAATATATGTTTCATTTCATGAACAAAAAAAAATTTTTTTGGTAAACTAGTGATAATCGGTTGTATAACTAACGTTAAACTTATCAGGGGCATATAGAAAATGTTTCTGGCTATAATTTGCAGTTCTTAAAGCAGTTAATCTGAAGCATTCCTATATTTAAAATAGTTTTTGAGAAAACATGGAAAAACCGGGAAAATCAAACCATCAATCAATTTTTCAACACTCAAAAACTCGGCAACAAATTGATCAACCTTATGGAATCTTACGCCAATTAAAAGGTCAAATTAAGATTTATAAATGATGTTTTTGTCTATAATCTGGAGTTTCTAACATTCCGATATCTAAAATGGTATTTGAGAAAACAGGGGAAAAAAACAATCAATCAACCAGTCTTTAAATTTTCTAAAACCCGGGTACAAATTGATCAAATTTAAGGGTTCTTATAGGAATTGAACGGTCTGATTAAGATTTGTAAATGATAATAATTACATTTTTAGCTTATGACTTATTACATTCTAATTTAAAAACTGGATTGGTATTGGTAAGTATTTTCCTCCAAAAAACTTGAAAGATCTTATAAAATACAAATGCAACACAACGGGTTGCTACGCAACTACTTTAAAATAAAGGTAATTTAGAAATTAAAAAGTACTTATTCATCTGGAACGTGAATAAATTCTGCCAATTAAGCAGGGTTTTTATTTCTGACTTGTTCTTTTCTCCGTCTATTGTACAAAGTTAGCACAATTGAATGGCCGGATTTTAATGATTTATATTTTCAAAACTACTACACATATTATAATAGGTAATATATGAAAATAAAGAAAAGCATTCAAAGTTCCTTTTTTCAGTTACAAATATTGGATGCATGAACCTTTCGTAACACGACAAACATCTAATTTATAATCAAGTTCATTCAACACATTTTGCAGTTTTGAACTGCAAACGGTTTATAATGCAGCAATAATGCGTTCTTTAAGTTCTTTGAGTATTTTTGGTAATGGTGGTTCTAAACAAGATCTTTGATGTAACTCAACAAACAGAAGTCACATGGCGTAAGATTCAGTGATCTGGGTGGCCATGTTAATAAGGATAAATCATCGTTACCCCCACATCCAATTCAGCGTTAAAAAACAAACAAACAAACTTGGAATGTTTTTTGGGTTTTTTTCATATATTACTTATAATATGTGTAATCGATCACTTATAATATGCATAATCAAATGTCCCGCAGTGGCACAGACGATTAACGCATTAAAGCCTATCGGTACCATATGGTACCGGGATAGCTGCCCTCCATTTTGTTGTTTGTATACCAGTATATTTTAACAGAAATGTTCTCTTTATCTAAAGACAGAAACTCCGTAATAAAAGGAGACTAAAGTTGCTACTTTGAAAAATTGGTGTGAAATGCAATTTTTGAATTTTAAAGAGAAAAATAATTCCGGCTTTAATGGGTTAAGATCGGTTCCCGTCAAGATCATCGAAAGGGAAGCAGCATCGACCATGGTCAGTGTTTGGGAGGGTGACAACCTCTCTCGACTCGGACTACTGTGGGACTGTGTACGTTAATGGGAGCGGGTGTGCGTAAAATCTGTTCGTGGCTCCAACGTCCTCCAAGTATGAAAACGATACCTCTGGAGGTGCCAAACCATGTGCAGGTCTCTCATCTGGAATTGGTTCAAAATTAGGAGACTAGCTCTAGATGTCCAACCTCCCTTGAGGCTCTGGCACCTCTTCTTTCAGAGAAGCGCCATGGTACTTTCACTGACACGACAACAACAACAATATGTGTAATAGTTTTTAAAAAAATATTTTTTTTAAATACGGACATTCATTTATGCTAACCAATAATAACCAAATAATGCGAAGCGGGTACGAAATATTAATTTTTATTTTATTCAGACACAGCATGCTTGGGAAAATCCATCATTACAATAACGCATACGTCAGTGAACAAAGCGAATTCACACGCGTTACCTTGTTATTAAAATTTCGGCGTACGAGACAAATGCATTTATGAGTCCGAAATTCTATCCATCTGTCAAGGTTTACACAAGACTCATTACCTCTAATCAATATTGCTAATGAAATGAAAACACTCTCATTGAAATCCACGCCGCCGTCTTCTTACCGCCTGACGTATTTTAACGCTTTATTCGCAAAATGAGAGTCTATATTGGAAGTGCAATCGATAGACCGGTGGCAGTGAGTGACAGAAAAGGTGCAACAAAAGGGAAGTGAACTTGTGGTTTGGATTTGTGTGTCATATTCTGCCTTATATAAGCTCTTTTGTGCTGATTTCATTTTATACTAGCTGCATAGCAGCCCTTTGTGTTATTTTAAAAGATCTTTCGAGGTTTTGGGGAAAAATGCTAATCCAATTTTTAAATTAAAATATATAAGCAGTTCTGTATAGTCGTTAAAACCCTCTGAGCCAGCCATACTCAACCTTTTTTTCTCGCGGGCCGCAAACATTTGCTTGCGACGTTAGGCGGGCCGCAACACACTTGTATAATAATGTAAAAAAAGTGTAATTAAAATAGTAAGATAACAAAAGTAGTATAATAAAGCTATATAATAAGTTAATATAATTAGTAGGATTGAAGATTTGTCTGGGAAGAAATGCTACCAAAAAATTTAATGCCACTATTTCCGAACAATATACTTCGTAGTAGATTTCTATTCATAATGATGTTAAAATATGCCGCGAAGATATTTGTTTGGAATTAGCGATATAAAACTTTTCCTGCGGCAAACGTTTAACCCTAATGTCCTTAATAGGCATTATTAGCTATATGATATGTATAAACGTAATAATATAACAATGCAGCATTTCCAAGTTTCTTATAAAAAATCCGGTGATTTTCTTTTATAAAACAGTCATTATTTAAATGCAAAATCTTTTTTAGAAATATATAGTGCAAATTTAATTAACTTGAAATAATGTTTGTTCAGTGTTGAAGATTAAGAAATATATACTGCACTATAGCACAAATAGAATTACATGTAAAAAAGGACTTTTGACTAACGAAACGACCTATAACATGTTTTAAGATAATTTTAAATTAGTGATTATAAATAACAGGGCAGATTTTGTCTTCCCGTGAAAATATATATTAAAAGAACAACGTAGGTCTTAAAATTTTTTTATGCACATCTGAATTGATTTTATAAATAGAGATTAATGATTATGTGTCGCGGGCCGCATATTAAAGGTCGCCGGGCCACATGCGACCCGAGTGCCGCAGGTTGAGTATATGGCTGCTCTAAGCTGTTTGCTCGTATTTTTCCGTTTCCCAAAAACAAATTAAATTAGCTGTAGACAAAAATATTTTTAATGGAATTGTATTTTAAGATATATGTAAGGTATAAAGGGTTATAAAGTGTACTTTTGAAACAAACCGTGACGGTAAATTTAAATTAACATTAGTTTTATGAGCATTTTTACGAAGATGAAGGAAAGCCCTCACACTCTCATACGGTTAAAAAGAAAGCAGAGAGTATACTTCATAGTATTAATGAGAAACAGAGGGAAAACGAAATTTCTTTAAAAAATTTAGAAGGTATACTTCGTATACCGTCGTATATACACCCTCCACTAGAAATGAGTTCGAGCTCATATTTCAGAGCCCGAGCCCGACGATTTTAAATCCGAGCCCGAAAAATTTTGTGTAATCAGAGCCCGAGTCCGAAACCGAAAGTATGCAAGAGGTTTTTTTTTTTCATGATATTTCAAAAGTAATACCTCTTTTTTAAACAACCTCTTACATAGAAATAACTGTTAATCCTAAGCACACAATTAATTTTATGAAAATGGACATTCAATCTTATCAAAAGATAAGTTTGACATCAATCCTTTGGTTCCACGGTCACACACTTGGTCGCACACATGGTGTGCGAGTTAAACTCGCACTTGACCAATCACTTTTTTTCTTGAGTTTCCTTAGAATTTATATCACTCTGAGCAAATAAAAACAATTCCACTCTGATCCAAAGTAATGTTTTCCAGCTGATATTGCACAGGCATCATCTGTCTTTTCCATCGGAAGTTTATATATTTGACTCCATCGCGGAGTTATCCACATCGTGAGGGGGATGAGTTTAGAATCATGAGAATGACAATTATTTGATGCGTAAAAATATTTTTCCCTCGACGATGACGCACTACAAAGAAATATATCTTTTATGGTCCGAGGACTGTCAGTCGTTGAACTGTGATGACGACTACCCTAAGTCGTGACAGTGAGTGAATCCGTATAAATAATTCAGAAGAGAGAGAGAGAGAGAGAGAGGGAATTCCGACTGACAGTATTCAGAAGAGATAGAATTCACACCCAGAGAATAAAAGTATAGGGACTTCTCCTCTAACTCTTCACGCCCTGTTCTGTTTGTTTTTATTTTATTGGTCGCTGAGGCAAAAGCATTTGGCAAAAGAAAAGAGAAATACCAGACAAGTTATTTTTTTTAAATATAGAACTGCTTATGATTCTCCCCCTTCTTTAATTCTTGTTATTCTGGTTTTTCATTGTCTTTTTAAAATCCTTATATCATAACTAGGGGGCTCTCCTCCTGCGCTCTTCTTGTGCTAACCCCTGGACTTTCTTTTGCCTATCTGTCTCGCTGTATGTCTCTCTGCCTGTCTGTCTCTCTATCTACCTGTCTGTACGTTTCTCCGTATCTCAATCTGTCTGTTTCTCCGTTTGTCTGTCTGCCTGTCTCGCCGTGTGTCTCTCTGTCTGTCTATATATATCTCTCTATTTATCTACCTGTCAGTCTCTCCGTTTGTCTGTCTATCTGTACTGTCTGTCTGTCTTTCTGTTTGCCTGTCTGTCTGTATGTGTCTCCGTATGTCTTTCTGTATGTCTCTCTGTATCTCTGACTGTCAGTTTCTCTGTTTGTCTGTCTGCATGTCTCGCCGTGTGTTTCTCTGTCTGTCTGTCTGTCTCTCCGTTTGTCTGTATATCTGTACTGTCTATCTGTCTCTCTGTTTTCCTGTCTGTCTGTATGTATGTCCGTATGTCTTTCTGTATGTCTCTCTGTATCTCTGTCTGTCTGTTTCTCCGTTTGTCTGTCTGCCTGTCTCGCCGTGTGTCTGTCTGTCTATATATATATCTCTGTTTATCTATTTGTCTGTGTCTCCATTTGTCTGTCTATCTGTACTGTCTTTCTGTCTCTGTGTTTGTCTGTCTGTATGTATGTATATATGTATGTCTCTCTATTTATCTATCTGTTTCTCTCTCTGTTTGTCTATCTATCTCTGTATTAAACTTATACCACAAACCGCGAGTTTAAGCGTTTGATAAATTTGTTTTGTTTATTCGATTCATATATTCGTTTCATATATTCAAATTTATAGATTAGTTGTTTCAAAAAATCGTTCCATTCGAATATTTTATATATATATAGGATAAATATACAAAAATACTCATATCAGTGTAGTGTAGTGCACTGTATCAAATGTTATACGAATTTTTTCGTTGGATATTTCGCAAACACACAAATATATGTATGTATATATATCAACTCTATGGTTTTAGTCCTCAACAAACATCATTTAAATTGGCGTACCAGAAAAGAAAAATATTTAAATAGAAATTATCTAATTCAATGGTAATCTGAAATCAATTTTTAAATTGCAAATCAAACTAAAGCAATGGAGAAAATATCCTGTAAATCCCTTCGGAAGACAAAAAATCAAGCCCAATGAAATCGTGTGTTTACATTTCTTCACTTCTATTCTTGATTCTCTCCCCCCCCCCCCCCCCCTTTGAATTTCCAAGAGTCAATAACTTGGAAAAAGAAAGAACAGGCAGAAGTCTGTTGATTTAGCTAATTAAACGGACTCAAGCAGATGTATTCCGAGGCTGATTTAATTTCTAATGCTGCCAACATTAAAGATTAAGCAAATTATTATCAAGATTTTTTTTCGTTTTCATCGTCTTTCCAACAGTATCAAAAACTAGCTGATGCAGCCAGAGACGGATCTAGACTAAATTTTAACTGGGGCAAGCTTGTAGATTTGCGCCCCCCCACCCCTGCTCCCAAGAATATCAGAATAAAATATCCGTAAACAATTGCTTAAGGAAGTAATATTAATTCTCAAAACTCAAAATCTGTATTTTTACTATGCATTTTTTCTATATAAAAAGTACAATATTACACAATACAAATATTACAGAAAATATACCTGTTTTAACATCTACAATACCTATTAAAGATTTACTTTCATTGATGCAAAAGTTTTATTATGTCGTCATAAGGTAATTTGCAAGCTATCTCATTTTCTAAATTGATTATACATAAATTGGATAATCGCTGTTCTTTTGCTAAATTTGCTAAATATCTTTTAATCAATTTTAATTTACTGAAACTTCTTTCATTAGAAGCGACGGATACAGGTAGTGTTAGAAATATTTTTAGACAAGTAGTTAGATTTGGATAAGCATCTTGAAGTCCATATAAATTTATGATTCTTAGCAGTTCAATAGCCGAACTTGAGTTCAACTTTTCGTCTAACTCCAGTGCATGATATTTGAAGCTTTCGACTTCCAGAACTTCCTTTTTATCTATATCGTTTGTATACATATTTGCCAACTGCTCAGTTTGCGTTTGTAATTCTTCTTTTGACATTTTAAAGAAATGTCTTCCATGAAGAAAACTAAACATGCCATTGAGATTTTGAATAGCTTCAAATATGTTTCTTAATTCAGTAAGGATTCTGTACACTACTTAAACGATCTTTAGTTTGAATTTCTCCTCATCAGAAATAGCACTACTTTCATCTTCACAAAGCTCATAAAAAACCTCTTCTGTTTTGTCTTCCTCGTTTCCCTATATTTTGCCTCAATACCAATATCAGTAGCAATACCATTTGTATCCTGTGTTGCATTAGTTGCAATACTTGCCCTTTCTGAATCTAACATTTTAATGAGACCATTTAAGTATTTTACAGACCTGTCAATTGTCATATCTTTCCTTTGAAAAAGTTTGTTCACTACATCTAGTTAAGTCAGCACTTTATGCCAGATGGATGTCATCACTATGAATTCATATTTGGTAATATTAAAGAGTAGTCAAGAAGCTTCTGTTTTTTTTGTCAAGAGTTGCTAATGAGTCAGTTTGCAATTCCTTTAGAACATTTATGATCTTTCTAATATGTTTATAAATTGCTGTTACTGCTTCACGTTTTGATGACCACGGAGTAGTACTTTGTAAGTTTAGTGAAAGAGGAACATGTTTTCTTAAAATGTCCCATCTACTAGCTGAGACACTAAAATATTTGTAAAGGCAATTTAAGATACCAAAAAAGTTTTAGCTTCTGGTAAAATTTTGGCAGCATTTACACAAACAAAGTTGAGGGTATGAGCAGAAAAAAGAACAAAAAATGCTAAATCATTTGCTTGCAATATTCGGGTTTGGACTACTTTATATTTTCCGGACATATTGGAGCCATTGTCGTAGGATTGGTCCCTATAGTTATTTACATCTAGACCATCATTTTCTAATTTCTGTAAAATGAGTTCAGTAAGGGCTTCTCCAGTTTTCTGGCGGACATTAAAGAAGTCAGTAAAACTTTCGGTTATTTCAGGACCATTTTCACTCATCTTTACATATCTAATAAACTGTGACATTTGATCTAAATGGCTTACATCAGGAGTAGAATCGAACATGATGGAGAGGTATTTTGCTTCTTTGATATCATTAAAAATATGTTCTCTTATTTTCGCAGCAATAATCTCTAGAAATTCATTTTGAATGCCATGTGAAAAGTAACTAACTTGACTTCTCTTATGACGGTTAATATGATCGCAAAGATGTGATGATAATGTGATAATGTGATACTAGCTCAGTTATATTTAAGAAATTCCCACATTTAGGATTAGAGAAATCAAGATTTTCATGTCATCCTCTTAGAGACCTACATGTCTTTGCCAAATACATTTTTACATCGACTATTAGATACAGAACGGATTTCCAATGAGTCTCCTCTTCCAAAATTTTATTTTGAAAAACTTTATCAATACCCCCAACTTTAGAAAGTGAATTTTCGAGCGTGATTTTATTGCTATGTTAACCTACACTGTTTAAATTTAATTAATGTAATTTTTTGCTTCAAAATTAGTACAAGTGGCGTGACTGTGAAGCACAACTTAAGTTAACATATTTTATTAGATAAACATTTCTGATGAAAGATTTAATTAATTTTTAAAAAGCATAGGTGCGATATTTTGGAAATCAAAATTTAAAAGGCTTATTAACAACTGATATACATAAATAAAAACATAAAACTGATTCCCATGGATAGAAAACCTTTTTAACTACATAAATAAAATGGCTGTAAAGGGCCAGAACGCGCAACAAAGTATAAGTTTCGTTTTCATTTTTTACACAAAAATGTCTGTTAATTACAAGAATATCTAAAATTAGAAGAAATTAATATAGTTCTTTTCTTACATATCAGCTCAGTTATTGCATAGAAAAGGAGATTTTTAGAACATAAATAATACATGTAAATCATTATATGGTGTAGCACTTATAAAAAAAAAAAGTAACTTGTTTGCTTATCTTCATGAATATCGCTCGGTTTAGCCATGAGGACATACTACCCTGTTCAAAACAATTAAAGGGTATTGCAGTTTTAGGTGGATTTTGTATCTGGGAAACTTTTTAGCTGATTGATACATGGTCGACAGACATAGTAGGTTATATGAGAATAAATTACACATGTTTGGCAGAAAAAAATGCATTTTATTGCGCATTTGTGTACAAAAGGAAAAAAACACAATTTGTGCATATGAGAAAAAAAGAATAAGAAAAGGTGTTTTCTTCAAAGAAAATCATTTTCAGTAGGAGGTATGGTTTCCACGGGCGGCCAGCAACGTTGAACACCTTTGAGGCATGGACTCAATGAGGCTATTAATGACGAGTTGGGGTATTCTGCCCCACTCTTCCAGAAGAGCTCTTTCCAGTTCTTGGAGAGTTTGTGGGGGTTGTTGGCGGCCAGAAACTCGTCTTTCTAGAGCGTCCCAAACGTGCTCGATTGGATTAATGTCTGGAGAACACGCTGGCCATTCCATTCAAACGATTCCTTCCTCGAAAAGGAAATCCTCCACCAGGTTTGCACGATGTGGCCTGCAGTTATCGTCCATTAAAATGAAGTTATCTCCGATTGCTGCAGCGTAAGGGACTACAATATGTCTGAGGATCTCATCCCTATATCGGCGACCAGTCAGAGCTCCATCTCGAATGATGTAGAGGTCAGTGCGCCCGTCAATGGAGATGCCACCATACACCAACGCTCCTCCACCGCCAAATCTGACACTTTCGTGCACGAACGCAGGATTATTCCTACTGCCACGGTCCCTCCAGATGAAAATACGCCTATTATCGGGGCCTCCGAGATGCAGCGACATCTCGGAGGCCCCGCTATTATCCGGATGCACAGGAAAACGGGACTCGTCAGAAAACAGAATATTGCTCCATTCATTTCTCCTCCAGTTGACATGCTCGGTTGCCCACTCCCTGCGGTTACGACGATGCCTTGATGTTAATCTAACACATACCATCGGTCGGCGAGCATACAGACCTACAGCATGGAGCCGGTTTCGGACAGTCTGAGTTGAAATCGTGGTGCCTTTAGCCGAGCGAAGGTGTTGTTGGAGAAGAGTAGCGTTCATGTTTCGGTGTCTCCGAGCTGTTAACGCTAAATACCGATCTTCATTGGGCGTTGTTGCCCGTCTACGACCTTGCCCTGGTCTTCGGCCTGCACATCCACTCTCCAAAAAACGGTTCCAGATCCTGGAAATGACACTTTGTGACACTCCAATGGCTTGCGCTACTTCGGCTTGAGTTTGGCCCCCTTCTAACCTACCAACAATTCTCCAAGCTTCTGAATCTGTCAAATGACTTCGCTGAGACATCGTACTCATCGAAACAAAGCAATCACTGAATGCCGATCATCCTTGCCTTCATTCTCTTTTATCCAGTTGAAAGTCAAATTTCATTCGCTGCCGCTGAAGCGACGTTTTTGACGTCAAACTCAAAATTTGCATACTCCACAGTTTGAAAACCAGAAAAATTTGCATTTGTGATTCTCTTCTTCTATTTTCGGCAAAAAAAATTTCGTTTATATCTTTATTTTATATAAAACTTCAAATATCCTTTAATTGTTTTGAGCAGTGTAGGTGATAGCTGTGAAGCCTCCTCTTCTCTTTTTTTAACCTTATTTCTGTAATAATCACCCAATGTCTTTTGGACATAACCGAAATAAAATATTGCACACGCTGTAAAACAACATAAAACAGTGTCGAAAAAAAAAATGATGCAAAATCTTTGAATTTTAAACAAATAAAAATTTCTTAAAAATACTGGTGACAATGTGATATTTTATATAATGTAGTACAAATTAATTTATTTTTTATTTCTGATCCTTATGCAACGAAAGTAAACTGCCGTTGAACAAAATAAAATTGAATATCTTTCCATGTGAATTTTTAATTTTCCTTTATTCTTAATCTTTTATGATTCCTCATTTTCGCGCCCTTCCAAGTCTTGCACCCGGGGCAGCTGCCCCGGCTAACCCCCCCTTAGATCCGTCACTGGATGCAGCTAAAGTCTACGAAATTCCCCTTTTCAGATGTCTTTTTAATTTAATTGCATTCTATTCCATTAATGAATATTCTTAGCAGTGGCGTTTAAAGAAGCGATCGAAAGTCAGGTGTTGCTTGTCAAAGAAAAAGAAAAGTAGGCATGCTTTGGTTGTTATATTTTCTTCGATCAAATTTTTATATTACGGTGTGTAAAATAGTTGGAACATTTGGACAAGATGGAATAAACTTTCAAATTCAGACCTTTTTACTTTCTTCTATCTTTACAAGAAGAAAGTATTGGATTCATGAAAATTTTTGACTTCGGGTTTTCGACGGATTTATACGTTTTAGAAGGTCTTGGACACGATTTGACCATTTTTAGAAAATGTCTGTCTGTGAGTCTGTGAGTTTGTCTGTCTGTCTGTCTGTCTTCTCTGTATGTGACAAAAAATTTGTGGGCGCTCTATCTCAAGAACTAATGCACGGAATTTAATAAAACTTTATATAGAGTTAGTCCCTGATATAAATGGGTGCTGATTAGTTTTTGGTGAAAATTGGCCGACAGGTGGCACTGCTATGCTGCATTTCTTGTGATTTTCGTAATAGCTCTATCTCAAGAACTAATGCACTTATTTTTATCAATCTTCAGGTTCAGTTAGACCTTCACATAAATAGACGCTGATTACGTTTTGGTGTAGATATCCCAACAGGTGGCGCTGCTATACCACTTTTTTCTCGATTTTTACGATAGCTATATCTCAAGAACTAATGCACGGATTTTCATAAAACTTCAGATTTAGTTAGATGTTGGCATAAGTTGTTGTTGATTAGGTTTTGGTCTAAATCTTACAACAGGTGCCGCTGCTTTGCTGCCTTTTGCAGGATTCACACGATTTTAGCAATAGTCTTATATCAAGAACTAATGTACAGAATTGAATAAAACTTTATATACAGTTAGACCTTGATATAAATTGGTGCTGATTCTTTTTAGTGTATGAGAAATCTGTGTGAGACAGAAGAAAGTTTTGGGATTGGCACATCCGACGAGTTTTCTTTCTTTTTACGAATTTCTTATGGGAAACCCAAAAATTTGAAATGGCGAAAATCGCAATTCATTTATACTATTACTTCTTTTTATTTATTTATTTATATTTTATAGAAATAAAAAATATTTAAAAAACAATGACTCTAAAAAACAATGACAAAAATTTTAATATTATGTATGAAAAAATTTATTTTGTAAAACTAGTTACATGCATTTATGTATTATTTGCAAAATTAGTTACATTGCAAGTGTTACATGCATTTGCATGCCTGATGGAGTGATAGTTCCAGGAGTTATAAAATGTTAATAATTAGCTAACTATGTACAACAAAAATATGCGGTTTTCACAGAAATGCTTAGAAACATGTCGGATTTTTGTTTATAATGTAAACTAGTCGGATGTGCCAATCCCAAAGGTCACACAGGTTTCGCATACACTAAAGACGAATCAGAACCAATTTATATCAAGGTCTAACTGAATTTAAAGTTTAATTAAATTCCGTGCATTAGTTCTTGAGACATGACTGTTGCTAAAATCATGTAAA
The DNA here is from genome assembly GCA_963931845.1 of Maratus michaelseni. NCBI lineage: Eukaryota > Metazoa > Arthropoda > Arachnida > Araneae > Salticidae > Maratus > Maratus michaelseni. Next base: position 299,253,158 of record OZ007595.1, read on the forward strand.
TCCTTCAAAATATAGCATAGCAGCGCTACCTATTGAGAAATTTAGACTAAAACCTCATCAGCAACAACTTATGTCAACGTCTAACTGAATTTGAAGTTTCATGAAATGCATTAGTTCTTGAGATATAGTTATCGTGTTAATTATGAAAAAAATTAGTATAGCAGCTCCACCTGTTCAGCTATTTACACCAAAACTTAAGCAGCATCTATTTATGTCAAGGTCTAGCAGAATCTGAAGTTTGATGAAATTACGTACATTAGTTTATGAAATATAGCTATCGTAAAAATCACGAAAAATGTGGTATAGCAGCGCTACCTGTTGGGATATCTACACCAAAACGTAATCAGTGTCTATTTATGTCAAGGTCTAACTGAATCTGAAGTTTGATAAAAATCCGTGCATTAGTTCTTGAGATATAGTTATCGTGATAATAATGAATAAAAGTAGCATAGCAGCGCCACCTGTTGGACAATTTGCACCAAAAACTAATCAGCACCAATTTATATCAGGGACTAACTGAATATAAAGTTTTATTAAATTTCGTGCATTAATTCTTCAGATAGAGCGCCCACAAAATTTTTGTCACATACAGACAGACGGACAGACAGACAGACATACTCACAGACAGACATTTTCTAAAAACAGTCAAATCGTGTTCAGGACCTTCTAAAACGTATAAATCCGTCGAAAACCGGAAGTCGAAAATTTTCATGAATCCAATACTTTCTTCTTGTAAAGATAGAAGAAAGTAAAAAAAAAATGTTATAATAGCTGAATTTTTGGCCAATAGGTGGCGCTTCAGTTCAAAATATACCAACTGGGCCAATGACATTAGCTGATCCCTCTACACATCTGACTTTAAGTAGCCCCATAAGTAAAAGTCACAAGGTGTAAGATCTGAAGATCTTGAAGGCAAAGCGACTCAAGGCAAGGGCCTCTCCAAGTGTACACATTCGTATTGTCATGATAGAAACAGTGATGTCTGTGCGCAATGAGCTCATCTCTTATATAATGCATGGTTTAGATACTAAGAATAATAGTATTGCACTGCACGTGTTATTGTTTCGTGTTATTTTTTTGCATTGGATAGCTGAGGTCGATCGTTACAAAAGCCGTTTTTTACTTTTTTTATTTTGTTTGCAGGTCTTTTAATTAGGATACTTTCACTTTTGAAACGGTTTCGAAAGTGAAAGTATCCACTAAAGAAAAAATACCCGAAAAAAAAAAGTAAAAAACGGCATTTGTATAGATTGACCTTAGCTATCCAATGGAAAAAAAATCATTTAAAAGTCTTGAAATGCAAACGAGATATTTTAAAAGAACTGTCCCGTAGGATTAACATTAGCCAGCAGGTATTTTCGCGTGAGTGAAGTTGTCCTTTAATATATTCAGAAATTTACCTTTTCTATTGCTAATTAAACTAAACTGATCAGGCAAATAAGCTCGTTCGTAAACTGCTTCGGAAGACAGGACTAAGAAAATCGTGCGTTGAGATCTCTTTCTTCATTTTCCCCTTTTTCATTCAATTAAATTCCGAGACTTAAACGCTTGGAAAAAGAGATAAGCGTGTTGATTTAGTTAATTAAACAGTTTCAAAAGTCTTCACGCATTCTAAGCCCGTCTTCATTCTCATGCGGCCAAAACACAAAGGAAACAATTGTCAAGATTTTTTTCCCCATTTCTCGTCTTCCCAGGGGTACAATAAATAAATAAATAAATAACTGACTGAGATAAGTCCCATGAAATAGTCCTTAACATGTAAAATTAATGAATCTTTAAAAGCATTCTATTCCGTTGGTTAAAGGATATGCTTAGAAGTGGTGCTTAAAGAAACAATCAAAAATCAGAAAACTTCTTAAATCAACACTGTTAAGGGGACCATGCATGATCGAAAATTGATGAAAAAAAAAATTGTGTGTATTATTATTTTTCAGTTTGTATTGAACCATTAAAAAAAAAAAAAACTGCATGTAGTTGCGATGATTTTTCACAAAGTTGCAAGCGTTTGTATTATGTATATACAATGAATTTTTCCGTGCTTTAGTAAACTTTGTACCTGTTTTTCTCAGTATAGATTTTACACGTTTTTCAGATTTTTGAAATGCTCCATGCGTTTACAACAAATTGTTTACAACGATATTGTTTACAATGAAAATGTGTACGCATTTTACAACTAGACTTCGTTAAGATAATTAAATTTGGTTTATAATTTTATTAAAAGGCTAAATTTCGATGAAAATCGGAATGGACATCACAAAAAAAAATCTTTCAAAAATTACCTATTCAAGGGATTAAATAAATGATACACAGATTTGCTTGTAATATAGTTTTAAGTGATCCAAAAGCCAAATCGAGGAAATATCCTAAAAATTAAGACGCAAGGAGAATTTTAAAATTTGGTTTATAAATTTTAAATTTTTTATAAAAATCTTAAAATTATATTACGATTAGAATTTTTTTTTAAAGGTATTCTATATACTTATGGAGAAATGTTTATATGCACAAAATTTCATATATCTAGGATGAAAAATAAAAAAATTCAATTTTAATGTGCACCGTCCCCTTAATAAAAAAATCTACTCACAAATGATAATCTGAACCTACATTTCTGAATTTATTAGTTTTGAATCTGCAGTGCTATCATAAATGAATACATTGCATATTGAAATATATACAGGGTGTAACTGAATTGATGGTGAGAAATATAAGGGGTGATAATACATGTTGGAATAAGCAAATTTTGTACAGGAAACCAGGGTCGCAACCCGCTTATTAAATCAATAATACAGGGTGTTTCTCACCAAGACCAAAAAATATTTTCGTTCATAACTGTCACAGTAATTAAAATATTTTAGCGAAATCTTCAACACAACAACTGTGAAATGACATGAGATCAAGGGACTTGTTGGAATTTTATTGTAATTTCATCAGTGACATCGTATGCACTGTCAGTTTCCTTCCGAGACAAATAAGATTGTCTATAAATATAAGTATAAACCTGCATTACTCAATTGTAGTATATTATAGATTTGAAGGGAAATTGTTATTCATGTGCAAATCAATTTTTTTTTTCCGAATAACTTGAAGAATAAAGGCTGAACGCTTCAAACGATGCGAATATATCTTATGGTGGATGCATCGAATTCGTTTGTGATTAAACGTGTTTTGTGTTGAAAATATAACTTACATACTCAGGGGTCTGTCCAGACTTTTTTCACAGGGTCCTGTTTTTGTGAAATTGTGAACAGCTTTTTATATTTGTGAAAAATCTATTCGTAATTTTGTGAATTTGAAATGGTCGTTATATTCAGGTTCTTGTTTATGAATTTTTAAGAAGATATATGGATATAAAATACATATATTTTCTTTATATACGCAAAAGTGACAGGTCAGATTTTACTTTTAAATGATTAATTTGTGAAATGTTTGATTTAAAGATGGAAAAATTTTGTGAAAAACCTATTTTTAAGACAAATAATTTTGTGAAGGGTCCTGTTTTAGGGAAAACAATTTTGTGAAGGGTCCTGTTTTAGGGAAAATAATTTTTGTGAAGGGTCCTGTTTTAGGGAAAATAATTTTGTAAAGGTTCTTGTTTTAGGGAAAATAATTTTGTGAAGGGTCCTTTTTTGAAATGAAAAATTTTGCGCAGAATCCTTTAAAGGACCCAGTTTTTTCCTAAACAGATCCCTGATACTCGGAGCTATTTTAAGGAGACAAAATTCTCAAAAATGTATATTTTGCTTACGAGGAGTTTCTATACTTCTTCGTGTCAAAATTTTCGATTTTTTTTTCAATTGTTTGCATTTTTTAAGTGTGTAGATTGTTGCCCTAAAGCGATTTCGTGATATTCTCTATAATTTGATCATTGAACGTAACTTCGCTCGTTGACTGTAATGCTGTAAAACTTTAAACTTGTTTTTCTCGAAACCATGTTTTTGAAACTGGGCGACCATTTTTCTCGAAAACAATTCGATCAATTTCCTTTTTTCTTTGTGTGTGTGAAATGTGTCTAAGCCAGGAATTGAACCAAGGACCTCTTGGCTAAAGATGAAGTGTTCTGCCACCTGAGCCATTCTGGACGAATCTGGAGGATCTAATTCACCCATCTAACTTTTCTAAAATTAATCTAGTGTAATCATGTATCCAACGTTTACTGGAATTCCATTACCTGTGATGTGTTTTGTTGAGCTGATTCAGATATCAGACCAGATGCTATCATCGATAAGGTTGGCTGGGTGAATTAAATCCTCCAGATTCGTCCAGGATAGCTCAGTTGGCAGAGCATTGATATCTACAACCAAGATGTCCCTGGTTCGAATCCTGGCCTGGACATTTGGAAAATTAAAACTTATATGATTTAAAATATAGATAAAATGCTTAAGTGATACAAATAGAAATAACAAAAGGCTTATAAAAACCTTTTAATGATCGACATACGTTTCAACGATCATATGGCGCCATTTTCAAGATAGATAACGATAAAAAAAATATTCTCGCAAGTTTTTGAAAATAAACTTGAAAACATGAATCACGAGGTCATATATGTAAAAAAAGCAGGTGTTTGAAGTAGACAAAACTGTAAACGTGAAAATTAATATTTCGTTATTGCTTTTTTAAAACTGAAAAGTATCTCGTGCCAAATTTTAGGTAATTCAAGTGAGGCGGATTCATTGCAAATGTTTACGTTACGCATGTAGATTTCTATGATTCACGGATAACAGATTGGAAATAGAGTCTTGATGGATAAATTATTTTACTATTTTAAAAATAATTTTGTAATGTCTCGGTTCTGTGTAGTCTTGCCAGTGCTGTAGTAGTTCTGTCATATTTGATATCTGCCATATGCTCTTTTAATCTTGTTTTAAACTTTCTAGTGGTCATGCCTATATAATATTGCAATGTTCCATGAATCCGTGAATCAATAGAAATCTACATGCGTAACGTAAACATTTGCAATGAATCCACCTCATTTGAATTAGCTAAAGACCACTAGAAAGTTTAAAACAAGATTAAAAGAGCATATGCCAGATACCAAATATGACAGAAGAACTACAGCACTGGTAAGACTACATATAACCGAGACATTAAAAGTTGATTTTAAAAATAGTAAAATAATTTATCCATCAAGACTCTATTTCCCATCTATTATCCGTGAATCAATAGCGTAACGTAAACATTCGTTATTGCTTTTCAATATTTCGTTATTGCTTTTTTAAAACTGAAAAGTATCTCGTGCCAAATTTTAGGTAATTCAAATGAGGCGGATTCATTGCAAATGTTTACGTTACGCATATAGATTTCTATGATTCACGGATAACAGATTGGAAATAGAGTCTTGATGGATAAATTATTTTACTATTTTAAAAATAGTTTTGTAATGTCTCGGTTCTATGTAGTCTTGCCAGTGCTGTAGTAGTTCTGTCATATTTGATATCTGCCATATGCTCTTTTAATCTTGTTTTAAACTTTCTAGTGGTCATGCCTATATAATATTGCATTGTTCCATGAATCCGTGAATCAATAGAAATCTACATGCGTAACGTAAACATTTGCAATGAATCCATCACCTCATTTGAATTAGCTAAAGACCACTAGAAAGTTTAAAACAAGATTAAAAGAGCATATGCCAGATACCAAATATGACAGAAGTACTACAGCACTGGTAAGACTACATATAACCGAGACATTAAAAATTGATTTTAAAAATAGTAAAATAATTTATCCATCAAGACTCTATTTCCCATCTATTTATTATCCGTGAATCAATAGCGTAACGTAAACATTTGGAATTAATTCGCCTCATTTGAATTACCTAAAATTTGGCACGATGTACTTTTCAGTTTAAAAAAAGCAATAACGAAATATTAATTTTCACGTTTACAGTTGGCTATTTCAAGCACCTGCTTTTTTTTTTTACATATATGATCTCATGATTCATGTTTTCAAGTTTATTTTCAAAAATTTGCGAGAATATTTTTGTTTATCGTTATCTATATCTTGAAATGGCGCCGTATGAGCGTTGAAACGTAATGTCGATCATTAAAAGGTTTTTATAAGTCTTTTGTTGTTTCTATTTGTATCACTTAAGCATTTTATCTATATTGATTATATGATTTATTTATTAATTAGAAAAATAGTTAAAATTAATCTGGTACACACTTACTATACACTGCAAATTCCCAGCACACATTTGGGAACACATATGAAACACTTTGATTTAAAAAAAAAGTGTTACAGTTACCTTAATGTGTATTGAAATGTGTTCCGAATATGTTTCGCTATAAAGAAAGTTTTCCGAAAGTGTACCGAAACTGTTCTGATCAAGATATTTGTTAAATCTAAATATGGGAACACATTTTAGAACAGATTGGGCACACTTGTGAAATCATTGCTATCAAAAAGTGCGCTAGAAAGTGTGCTTGAACAAAAGAAGTATTCGAAAAACTGTTCCAAAAAGTGTGCTTCAAAGTGTACTAAAAAAGGTGACAAAATAACTGTTCTGAAAAGTGTATAAAAATTTGCAGTTATTCTAAAATTTATCCTTTCCATTGCAAATCAAACTAAAACAATCAGTCAAGTAGCTCGAAAATCCTCCAAAAATTCCAACGAAATCGTGCGTTTGGATCCTTTCCCTGCTATTGTCTTTTTCATTTAATTAACTTCTGAGACTTAATCACTTGGACAAAGAGTTAAGAAGCAGAAGTCTGTTGATTTAGTTAATTAAACGTATTCAAAAGTCAGTGGCGTATATTCAAAGCCCGACTTTATTCTGATACGGCTGTACACGAAAGATTTAGCAAATAATTGTCAAGAAATTTTTTATTCCTTTCATTCCGCTGTTACAAAGATACCAAAAGTTAGCTATCGTCAACTAAATCCCTTGAAATTTCCTTCCAATGTATCTTTAATGAATTTTTAACTGAATTTTGATTATGTTAATGGATATATGCTAAGAAGTAAGTGTTGAAGAACCGAATAAAATTTATATCCTTTGATAAGTACAACAAAAGTTATAGGTTCATGTAGACGATTTCATTAATTTATTTTAAATCTATTTAATACTTGGAAAATTTTCCATAGAAAATTTCTCACGCCTTTGCATTCATAATATTTCAAATTTTAATTGCTTAAAAGGCGCATAACCAACAGAGTGAAAATGTATCCAAGCCGGGACTCGAACCCGGGGCATCAGTATAGCGCACTGACGTTTTACTGAAAAAGTATCCAAGCCGGGATTAGAATCCGGGTCATCAATATAGCGCACTGACGTTCTACTGAAAAGGTATCCAAGCCGGGACTCGAACCCGGGTCATCAATATAGCGCACTGACGTTCTACTGAAAATATATCCAAGCCAGGATTTGAATCCGGGTCATCAATATTACACACTGATGTTCTACTGAAAAAGTATCCAAGCCGGCACTTGAACCCGGGTCATCAATATTGCTCACTGACGTTCTACTGAAAAAGTATTCAAGCCGGGACTCGAACCTGGGTCATCAATATAGCGCACTGACGCTCTACTGAAAAAGTATCCAAGCTTTAATGTTTTTACTTATTTATTTTCACATTCACAACATAAATCTTGACAATCATGAACCATAAACATGAAACATAAACAGTCACAAAACATAAAGCTGTTCAACGTTCTGTTTTAGAATTAGTATTTTATAATGCTAATGCATTTAAGTGTAACCATTTTTTGACAAAATAACTTCATATTAAATTTATAAATAATAAAATACTAACCCCAGTCAACTATTGGGCGAAGATAATAATAATAAAAAAGAAAATATAAACGAGAGTAACCCTTTATGCCCTGCAAATTTTCAAAAAACAAACTGACTCAATTATGTCAGAATTAAAAACATCCTAAAGATGTGCAGTGGTGCCATCTGTTATCGAACAAAACAACTAATTGATATAAATAAATTGTACTGAACACTGATCTTGAGAAAATTCTAAATGATTGTTATGCTGTATCGTCTGAAATACTGAAACATTTTTCTTTTGAAACATACTGCTATGAACAATTTTTTTTGACATTAATTGTTTATTAAAATGCCATATCTATTTTGCAGAAAGATGATTTATACCATAAATAAATATTTAAAAAAAATCCACGTATTTTACGTATTCCCTATTTGCGGCACCAAAGAAAAGACGGGGGAGTGCGCAAAATACGCGAGTAAGTACGCTATATTCTGATATTCGGTTGCGATACTCAATAATTAACTAAATAATAAAGGACAATATTTGAAATATTTTCTCAAAATTAGAATTATCTTAGCGTAGATTTCTCATACTTTCTGTAATTAGAGTAAATACAGTAATTTGACAATTAGTAGTGCAACTATTTCCTGGTCAATGCAAACAGATTAACAACTTATAAAGATACCAAATATATAAAAGAAATATTTGTTACACTCTTAAAGAAGCCAACTTACACCGTAGGACAACATATACAAGGATGTTCGATGTAGTACGTTTTACTGTACATACTTTATAATGGCGACGTCCGTCACGTCATGTAAAGGGCTGCGACATGGCACAGACTTTAAGTTTAAACGCACAAGTTCATTAAAACAAAAAAATAAGTGGTCTGGCAATGAAGCTGGAGACTTTTACTAATCTGGTCAAATTTAGATTCAAATTTCACTTCTACTAACTCTTAAACGAATTTAAATGCGCAACTATTAATAAAAACTTAACTTTCGAAGAGGAAAAAGACTGTTCTAATATCACTTCACGAAAACTGGCACGTGTAAGTTTTAAATGGTTGCTGATTATGAAAATACGTCAAATAAAATGTCACTTTCAAAACTATGTAAAATGTGACTAATTGATGGAATCCCGTGGATCCCAACTTTCCTTTATTCAGAATACCTTAATTCGAAACCTTAGCAAAGCACGCTGATTTTTTTCCGGGAAACTTATCTTTCTAATCGTACGCCACGTCAGTTGTTGAATCAAACGATAGTTGCACTGGAATGCTGAAGAACTGTCTTTCAAATCAATCAATCAATCAAATCCACAAGGGCGAGATTCGGCTGATCCGCTCTTTCAAATTTTCATCCCCATATTTATATTCGCCAGCTGACCGCCACAACCTAATTATTAGTTACAACATTATCATAAAACTGCATGACATTGCAGAGAAACTTAAATTCAGGGAGACAGAATAGCACGTGTGAAAATTAAAGAAAATTAAAGAACATGTGTGCGCTTTCGCGCACACATGTTCAAATCAGACAAAACGCTCGCACTCAAAAACTAGACACCCTTTATAGGTGGGTAGCTCTCTTTGAGTAGCTCTCACCCTTTATAGGTGAGTAGTAGAAAAGTTAAGCTCTTGCCTTAACTTTTGAAAAAGGCATAGTTTTCAGGAAAGAATGATTGAGATTTTCATGTTTGAAAAATCATTGTTGATAGCAATTTTTTTCTTGATTGGCATTGTTTTAAATTATTTATTTTAAATAAGAAATTATATCTTTTTGCTTTTAGTTTATATTTTTATTTTTATGTTTTAATTAATCCCGTACTTTCTCACTTAATTTTTCGCATTCTTTCTTAAGTATAGAAACTAAGCAAATTTTTTGTCGGCTATTTATTGATATTCATTTTTCTTTAAAGAAAATTGTCAAGTAAGAAAAAGTAATCTTTAAGGGAAATATATTTTAATTAATAAAAAGGTAAGCCTCAACAAAAACGTGAATTTGAATTTCTTTCTTCTTTCTCTCTTTTTATTCAATTAACTTCCAAGACTTAATCATTTAGGAAAAAAAGAAAAGAGGTAGAAGTCTGTTGATTTAGCTAATTAAACGGATTCGAAAGTTAATACGTGTTCTAAACGTATGCGGCTAGACACAAAAGATTAAAGCAAATAATTGACTTTTTTTCATTGTCTTTCCAACAGTATCCAAAACTAGCTAATGCAGCAAAATCCCACAAAACTCTTTTTTTTTCGCATGATTTTTTAAATAAATCTTTAACTGCATTCTATTTTGTTAATGAGTACGCTTATAACATAAGTTGTGTCGAGGAAATCAGAAGTTGCATGTTACAAAAATGACAAGCGTATAGCGGCGTACATCACGTGACCATACTTATTCCTGCCCTTTTACATGTTTAAATATGCTTTACTTAAAGGGGAAAAAAAAGTATTGGATAATATTGCACTAAAATTAAACTTTAAATATTAAAAGGCGATTTAATGTAAAATTTTAAGCGCATTTTATCGTATTTAAATAAGTATTTTATTTTATTAATAGAAATAAATCTAATTGTTATTAATATCAAAATTAACTTTCCTTAAAATATTCTTTGCATAACATTTTAAAATCGAAAAGTGGAAAAAAAAATATTCAGAAATAGAATATTTATGTAAATATTTTCTTTTAAAAATAAAAATAATATCTTTAATTGTTACAAAAATAATATAATTAAATCCCTTGATAACTTTAAATTAAAGTGCAATTACTGCTTAAAGTGATAAAAACATAACACCAAAGGCTTTAATATAAAAATGGCATATGTTTCATACGCTCTAACGGCGACTTCTTCAAGATCAAAATGATAAATAGACTATTTTCGCAAAGTTTTAACACAAATCACGATATCACACGTCTAATATAAGCAGATGCTTAAATTGGTCAAACTAAAAAACGTGAAAAAAATATTATTTTATTGCTTTTTTTTAAATTTGTAAATCATCGCGTGCCAAATTTTAGGTAATTCAAAAGAAGCTGATTCGTTGCATATGCTCTCGTTTCGCAAATATATTTCTGTTGATTCAAGGAACATGGATGAGAAATAAACTCTTGATGGAAAAATTATTTTACTATTCATGAAATCAATCTGCAAAGGCTCTATTCTATGTAGTCTAGTCATGGTTGTAGTTCTTCTGTCATATTTTTGACATATTTAATTGAGAATGTATTACATCGTAAAAACCGATATTCCGGTTTGTAACCATAATGTAACTCAAGCCAAATATGGAAGTAAACAACCAAGTAAAAATAAAAGATAACGTGCGTATTTTTTTTTTAAAAAGTAACATGAAAATTAAATGATAGCATTTCAAATAATAACTTCAAAGACTGTGCAAGTATAGAATATTCTCATTTGTTTTGACAATGGCTCAGAGTTAGCCCAAAATGTCAACACTCTAGTAAGAGTTATTTTACTTATATATTACGTTTTTGTTTTACACATTTTAGCATTTAAAAGAAATATATTATTACAAGGTGTTAGAATTTATTATACTTTCTAACATAGTTGAAAAGAGTTTTTATGATTTCTGTTTGTCTCTCTGTCTGTGTTCTATCTGGGCGTAAATACACTCGCATTGCTATGCAATTGATATATATTATTGAGGTTTACTATGCCATGTTCGGTATTGAAAATGTAGTATTTAGCATTAATAGTTCGTTTACAGATATACTCAAAAGAATTCCGTTACATTAAGGTCTATGGAGGAAAAATCGTTCGCGATGCATTTTAATGATGATACACGATTTCAAACATATCGAAAATGATATATATTGCTGAGGTTCACTACAAGAGGGTTACTATAGAATAGGGTGTGCATATAGCACTTATAGTTCCTTTACAAGGACACTCAAAAGATTTTCGTTACATTATGGTCTATGGAGAAAAATCTTTTGGGATTTATTTTAATAATGTTTCACTATATCAAACATATTGAATTGATATAGTATATCACTAAGGTGCATTACAAGAGGCTTACTACAGAATATTGTGTGTATAGTATTTATCGTTCATTTACAGGGACACACAAAAGAATTTCGTACTGTATGTTAACAATAATTGCTGGAAGAGCTATTTCAGTTGCTGAATGCGTTTTTAAATTTAACTCATTTTTTGTCTATTACTTAGTGTGTATAAAGATTATATGCAGGGCAGCATAAATGTCCTCGAATACATTTCCGTTTAATGACGGAAATTCCATAAGGGGAATTTTAAACTGTGCTACGTTTTTCCTAACTGAACTAAAAATAGCATTCTACGTAGTGTATATACAAATCTATAGATTATATACGTCACCCACCTTGAGGACCCGCTTGTGGCATATGGTCGGGACAAGCCCCGAGCTCAAGGCAATAGATTATATACAGAGCTGCACAAAAGAATTCGGATATTTTTCTGAATATTGTTGATAATTCTTGAAAATGGGTTTTTGAAATATGTTATGCGTTTTCCAAATTGTTTACTTAGATTGGGCGGGGTCTAGTTGAGCTGAAGTCGAAAGGTAGGCCTCCCCGACCGCTTTGACCTTGACCTTGTTTTAGATATCATCTTTCACTTTATTAAACGGTAAAGATTTTTTAAATTATTTTGGAAGTGTTATATAATCTATGCTTGATGCATGATTTTTCGTTCTTGTTTTATTTATCAACTTGCTCAAACGTAAAATTTTAATTTTCTTGCACATCGCTAGCAGACGATTTTCAAAAATACTTTTCTAAACAATGTTTCACTCTAAATTTCAACTGGATTATTTAATTTTCTCAAACTAACAAATATATCCCGCATCGCACTAATGTCATTTGTCCCAAATGCAAATGAAAATTCGAGTTTACATAGTTGGGGAAGAATTTTCCACCTCGGAGGAGCGAATGAACGGAATTTCTCTAGTAGTATCAACATTAGAAGTTGTTAAAAGTTATATTAAAATGCCAATTTCGGTTGAAACTTTAAGCTCCCGTCAGCAAACAACTAAACAATTAAATTAATAAATGCCAATCAATGAAATTATTTAAGCGATCACCTTACTTAACAGGAAATAAGATTCTTCTTGTTTTCTTAGTTGAAATATAATATGTAATTCATTCTCAGCATTTTCGACACATGTTTTAAGATGATTTTAAATTATGTGGATTGGGTTATTTATTGACATTAATGTAAGATTGTTTTTTTTTCTTATTAATGCATTTTTTTTTCTTTTTACACTTGCTCAGATATTGAATTCTAATTTCATTGCGCATTTCTAGCAGACGATTTTCAAAAAATACTTTTCTAAACAATGTTTCACTCTAAATTTCAACTGGATTGTTTAATTTTCTCAAACTAACAAATATATCCCGCGTCGCACTAATGTCATTTGTCCCAAATGCAAATGAAAATTCGTGTTTACATAGTTGGGGAAGAATTTTCCACCTCGAAGAGCGAATGAACGGAATTTCTCTAGTAGTGTCAACATTAGCAATTCCTGAAAATGTATATTAAAATGTCAGTTTCGGTCTAAACTTAAAGCCTCAGTCAGCAAACAACTAAACCCTTAAATTAATAAATGTCAATCAATGAAATTATTTAAGCTATCACCTTACTTAGCAGGAAATAAGATTCCTCCTGTTTTCTTCGTTGAAACATATTTTTAATTTATTCTTCGCATTTTTGACACGTGTTATAAGATGATTTTAAGTTAATTAGACTGGATTGTTTATTGTTATTATAGTGATATATATATATATTTTTAACAGTAATTTTGAATGTAATACAATCCAACAGAATTTGAAACAAGAAAGAAAAATCATACATCAAGCATAGATTATGAAACACTTTCCAATACTCACAGATAACTTTAATAAAACTTCACCATTTAATAAAGTGAAACCTGTTACTGAAATGCATTACATAGTTGTAAATTCACCTTTAGCAATTTCCGTTAATAAACAGAAATGCACTCTATATCTTTAGTGTTGCACTGTATGTGTATATCATCTATACAATTTATGCCCACTATGAAATAGATAAAAAATTATTTAAATTTAAAAACGCGTATCATAGCTTTAAACGTTCTGCCAGCGATTATTGTTCTTAGACACTACTGAAACGGAATTCTTTTGCGTGTCCCTGTAAATAAAAAATGAATTCTATGCACACTCTAATCTATAGTAAAGCTTTTTGTAGGTGATATATATCATCAGTGATCTATATCAATTTAAATATGTTTGAAATAGTGTAACATCCTTAAAATACGCTGCAAACGATTTTTTCTTATTGACCGTAATGGAATGGAATTTTTTTGAGTGTGCCTGTAAATGAAGTATAAATGCTACACACTTCATATTCAATACCGAACATGTCATAATAAACCTCAATAACATATATAATTGCATGGAAATCCGTGTATATTTACGCGATTTAGAGCACGGACAGACAGACAGACATACGGCAGACAGACAAACCGAATTCATAAACACTTTTCAACTATGTTGGAAAGTGTTAAAAAAGTGTTTATTATTTTGATTTATCTGTCTATCTTTTACTGTGTGATTTAAGTTATCCTACTACATTGAAAAAAAGACAAAGGTTTCTTAATCTAGGAAAACATAATGTAACCACAAACAAAAATTTTCAATAACCTCGTCCGCAGTAATACGCTGCCGTGCATGCGCTGTAGCGTATTACTGCTTATTTTCCTGTTTTCATTACTGTTAATTTTACGGTATAATACTGGCAGCTGGAGTGCCAGTATTATACTGTAAAATCGACACTTTTTTTTTTTTTTGCAGTGTAGCTATCATCTATCACCTTATTAAACGATGAAGTTTTGTTACAATATTCTGGAATGTGTTGGAAAGTGTTTCATAATCTATGCGTGACACATGATTTGTCATTCGTGTTTTACAATGCATGGAAAATTTCCTTTGATTAGAGACATTTTTACTGGTTTTACTGTATGCTGTTATGTTTATTAAAGATTAATTGCTGACCAAAAACTGAAAAAATCAATTTTACTTACCCATCATCCGTAGTACGGTTAAGTCTTGTGATCGTTTAAACAAGAACGAAAAATCATGCGTCAAGCATAGATTATGTAACTTTCCAACGCTTCCAAAATAATTTTACAAATCATACCGTTTAATAAGCTAAAAGATAACATCTAAGTAAACACTTTGGAAAACGCATAACATATTTAAAAACATAATTTCAGGAATTTCCAACATATGCAATATTCGGAGAAATATCCGAATACTTTTATTCAGCCCTGTATAGGATCTATAGATTTGTATATATACTACATAGGATGCTAAATTTCAGTTCAGTTAGGAAACGCGTAGCACAGTTTAAAATTCTCCGTCTGGTGTTTCTGTCAATAAACGGAAATGTGTTCGCGAACTTTTGTGCTTCCCTGTATAGGATCTACAGAATTTATACACACCACGTAATAGACAAAAAGCGAGTTAAAATTAAAATCACGTTCAGTAACTTAAAACGCACTTCCAGGAATTATTGTTAACAGACAGTAGAGAATTCTTTTGTGTGTCCCTGTAAATGAACGATGACTGCAATACACATACTATTCTGTAGTAAGCCTCTTGTAATGCACCTTAGTGAAATATATAAATTTCAATGCGTTTAAATTAGTGAAACATTATCTAAATAAACCGCAGACGATTTTTCTCCATAGACGTTAATGTAACGGAATTCTTTTGACTGTCCCTATAAAGTAACTATAAGTGCTATGCACACCCTATTCCATATTAAGCTTCTTCTATTGCACCTTAGTGATATATATAAATTTCAATGCGTATAAAATAGTGAAACATTATTTAAATAAACCGCAAATGATTTTTCCCCATAGACCGCAATTCAACGGAATTCTTTTGAGTGTCCCTGTAAAAAAAGTATAAGTGCTACACACTTCCGTTGAAATAGGGAACATGCTATAGATAACGACAACAACATATAAAAATTGCAGAGCAATCCGAGCATATTTACGGGAGTTAGACCACAGACAGACGACCAGAAGGCAGACGGCCATACGGCCAGACAAACCGAAGTCATAAACACTTTTCAACTAGGTTGGAAAGTGTTAAAAAGAGGGATTTACACGTTTCAGATACTGGAGATTCCGAAAAGCATATTTTTAGAAAAAAAAAATTGCCGTCTGTCTGTTTGTAAACGCTCTATTTCCCAAACAAATTGAGATAGGGACTTTAAATTTGATATATACTGTAATAATGAGAAGAAGCTTATTGAATTTCAGTAACCTCGATTAACCGGAACTATTTTTATCGGACTCTCGAAATAGTCGTTCTGATAAAAGGTATATAAAAATTTTCGAAATTGTTCATTTTAAGGAGTGAATATAAAAGACAATGAAATGTATAAATTTTGCATACAGAATGAAGTCGATCGCGTTATTAGTTGCCGAGATATTTGTAATCCTATTTTCCACACTTTTCGATTTTTCGTGACCTTGTATTTCATTCAAATTTCAATTCAAAGATATATTTTAATTGGAAATGAGACGCTTAATCTGACGCTGTATACTGTTAGTTAATAAGGATTATCATTTTTGGAGTTATAAGGATGTTTCTTTTACGCAATTCAGTAATCGAGCCTTTAAAATTTATGACGTCATCAAGCCACGATTTTATTTAAATTGCAATGCATTTTATAAATAATTTACATACGTTTTATTTTCATATTTTTCATTATGCATATCCATGATGGGTAAGTATTACGGTGGGCCCCAATGACTAGTTGCTGTATGCTGTTATGTTTATTAACGATTAATTGCTGACCAAAAAACTAATTAAATCAAAATTTTAATTCGTTTTTAAATTAAATGAATGTATACAGATTTATTTATTTTTTTCATTTATAGAGTTTCATTGATTTTTTTTAAATTCATTAATTATATTTAATGACGTAAATTCTCAATACATGCTGAAAAAATTAAAAGCTTGTATACGTTTTCCGTTTTAAATTATTAAATTTCATCTTTAATTAAAAACCTAGCTCATTAGTTAGTTTTTAGGCAGGTATCATCTTTCTAGATTTAATTAATGTTTCAGTTAAATGATTTTAATTACTTTTTAAATACTATTTGCTTTTAATAAATATTTATTTTTTTTCCCCTTAGGTATGTAAATATGTCACGGATGGACTGTTTATCTATGATTTTTCAAACCGAAATTTTGGGGATGCTATATTACGAATCTCTGGTAAATAAATATGCATTATGTTTTATATGTATTTATTCACAGAAAAAAAATAAAACCCAATTTGGGTTGAAAGATTCTTAGGTATTTGCTCAAATTGGGCCATGCCTCTTTTGGTTACCATTGTGTATCCATTTTGGCACTGTTTTTACTTTTAATAATTTTTAGTAGCAATTTAAATTTTAATAGTTTTTTGAAAATGGGTATTTAACAGTGCCCAAAATGGATACACTGTGGTAACCAAAACAGGCATGGCCCAATTTGAGCAAATACCTAAGAATCTTTCAACCCAAATTGGGTTTTATTTTTTTTTCTGTATGTGTTGCACTTGATATGTCCATCATTATATAAGCTTTTAACATTTAACTTGTTTGTATAAGACTGTTTTAGATTAATGGAGTTAATTTATTTTATCTTATTCATCATATAAAATAAGATTTTTTTCTTTATAGAAATATATAAAACTAGTGGAAGAGGATTTCGCACTGTAGCCTAATATGCTTTAGCAGTATCTAATATTTTTTAGATGCAGGTTTAAACTTCTATAGAAAAATTAAAAATATCTGCAAACAACATTAGTCAAGCCAGAATATCATCTCATTTAGTCCATCAAAGCTGCTCGAAGATAGCAAGAGGCGAGAAAAAATTAACTATATTAAAGATTGAGATCATTCAAATCGGGAAATACACGGGTCAGAGAAAAATAAATTGAATACATATAAAATTCAATTTAATTTAATATAACATAGCATACATTTTAGACTACACTTGAAATACCACTGCTTCGAATGATCGTTGGTGTCTTTTTCGTCTAAACATTTGAATTTGAATTTTGCTTTTTATTCATAAATATAAAATAAACCTGTGCAACAACAATGTCCCACTTTATCTTTATTGTACAATTTATTTATTTTATTTTCATTGTTAAACACGATATAATGCGTTATTATTATTATTATTATTATTATTTTTGTGGCAATATTGATTTAAGAAAAAAAAACTTTCATTTCATTTATGAAAATAATGCTGATTCAATTTTTAATTAACTGCAATTTTTTAATCAAAAAGCATCTTTTAAATAAATGTGAGTGTACGATGTCAGAAGCCGGTTCAAAAACCTTTCGAATGATACCTCATTCATCGTTGCGCGTTTTGTAAATGCATAGAAAAAGGGATGTTGACAACAGAAATAATATACTTTGATTAAATGTAGCAATACTAAAACAAAGCTAACCGCTCTTTTGCATTCTTTTATTTAACTCAACTGGGTTTTTGTATGTAAAAATGAAATCTTGTAATCGGTTTTTCATTTATTTCCTGATATGCTAGAATTATAAAAATTATGTAACAAAGGTGTGTTTCCGATGACAATACAACATTTTAATATTTTTAGAGCTTAATTATAAAATAATACCTTAATTTTAAGGCATTTTCCCATTAGCCCACCAAAAGTGTTAAATCGCCAAATATTCTTTATGGTTATAATTGGAGATCGACCGAAAATTCGGTTTCGGCGCAAAATCGGAGTTTCGCCGAATATTCGTTTTCGGCGAAACTGCTGCCAAAATTTCTGCCTCACCGAAACTCGACCGAAACTATCTGTATTTCAAAAATTCGTCCCTTCTTTCGGAAATTTTCAACTTTATTCATAGATATGAGTTGTATCGGCTCAAATGAGACACTATTTATTGCTGTGAACTCCACTGTTTATCATTATCTGTCATGACCGATTCATGATGCGAGCGTAAATTATAAAGCAAGCAATGCATATATGACTAAACTTAAAAGACGTTTATCATGTGATCTTTAAAAGTTGCAAACTTAACAGTAATATAAATTTTTTACTAAATAAAATACTCATTAAAAGTTTTTACAAATTAAATATTCATTATTGAATTTGTTTTACGTTATTTAACTACATTGTTAATTATTGACAAATGCCTATAGTTATTGGTTGCTATAAAATAATAAAATATAAAAGTTGTATTATTTATGTTTCATTTTTGTTTGAAACTTATACACACACATATATATATGTTTGTTAGAAATGTGGTTCAATACACGTATAATTAATAAATTAATTAGTAACATAATTAGTTATTATTAAGCAATTATTAATTATTTATTATTAATTAATTATTTAATTAATAATTATATGCAGTTATGTATGTATTAATCAGGTTTTTTTTTACGGTTTCGGTTTCTGTTTCGGTCAAAAGTGGGAAGATCACCAAAATTCGGTTTCGGTCTTAAAAACCTGTTTCGGTCGGTCTCTAGTTATAATTGCATACGAGTTACAACAACGATGGATTTAAATGAAGACGAAGTACTGAAGATAAGCATCCATACAAAATTTATCTTATACAGACATATTTCACCGTATATACACTTAGTAGCTCGAACGAAATTCAAAAGGTACTCAGTTGAAATATGGTAGTAGGTTGTACAAAAAAATGATGTGTGGAGTATCTCACGCTTTTGTGTAGTTTTGAAGGTATAGCGCCATCTATGGTTACATTTTGTAACTATTTTTTTCATTTTCTTAAACTAAACTTTCAGTCATGATTAGCATTAGCATCTAAACCGAATTCTTGTACGTCGATTGGTTGATTTTTTTAAAAATGTGTGTGTGTGAAACTCTAATTAAATTAGAGTTTAAAATGCGTCATTAACTTTTGGCCACCTTGTATTTTAAAGCATGTGAGCAAATGTGAACAAATTCAATGACTACAAAGTAAAGGAAAATAAAATAAAATAAAACGACTATTTCTCAAACTTGTCTGACTTTCTTTTAAAAATAGGACTTTAAAATTTTGTTTTCATTGCTCACAAAATATTTTTCATTTCCGTCAACACACGATAAAATATTCAGGTTCTCTAATGCAACACAAAACTAGTCGTTGATGCGTAATATAAAATATGAAAATAAAACATGTGCAAACTATTTATAAAATGCATTGCAATTCGGATAAAATCGTGGCTTGATAAACTTTAAAGGCTCTATTACTGAATTGCGTTAAAAGAAACATCCTTACAACTCCAAAAATGATTATCCTATTAACTAAGAGTTTACTGCGTCGGATGAAGCGTCTCAGTTTCAATTAAAATATATCTTTGAATTGAAATTTGAATGAAATACAGGGTTATGGAAAATCGAAGAGTGTGGAAAATATAATTACAAATATCTCGGCAACTCATTATCCGATCAACTTCATTCTTTATGCAAAATTTATGTTTTTTTTTTTTTTGTCTTTTATATTCACTCCTTAAAATAAACAATTTCAAAAAGTTTTATATACGTTTTATCAGAACGAATATTTCGGCAGTCCGAAAAAAATAGTTCCGGATAATCGAGGTTACTGAAATTCAATAAGCTTCTTCCCATTATTACATACAAAGTACATACCAAATTTCAAGTCTCTATCTCAATTTGTTCGGGAGATAGAGCGTTTACAGACACACACACACAGACAGACGGGCGGCAAAATTTTTCTCTTCTAAAAATGTGTTTTTTGGTATCTCCAGTGTCTGAAGCGTGTAAATCCGTCCAATTTTTTCGATTTTCGAAACGATTACAAGACTTACCCTATACTACTTATCATTGGTAAGTCATAATTGAACTTTTTTAACACATATATATAATCTCTATTAAATAATCTAAAAATAAAAGTAAAACTTTCATCCCAATCTGAATGAAATTTTTTAGATGAATATTTAATGAATAACATCAAAGTAATGAATCAGTCTTTCTTTGAAGCATCACAATTAAGATTTAGAAGCGGAATGATGCACTCAATAAAACATGAAATGATACACTCCATTTCGAGTTACTCACTGTCGGACTCCCGCGAAGTTTTCATTCACGGTGAGGACATAAAAACGACTCCCTCCTTTCCTTATACAGCTGAAAGTAAATAATGAAAAAAAAGATGAATAAAAACCTTCCGGTGAACAAGATCTCTAATTTAGCGACGAACGGGAAATAGCTGAAAAGCACTCATTGTCATACATTATTCAAAAAAAGCGTTTAATAATTAAACAACTTTATTTTTATTATATATAAAAAAAAAAAATCTCTCCCCCTTGTACAATCGGTTTGAAGTCTAAAACAAATTGCTTGCCTACTTTACCTGTCTCTCATCTGAAACTCCTTTGTTGTTTTTTATACACAGCCTCTTCTGATATCATGCTCTCTTTGCTCTGCCATCAATCACTTCGACATAATACGCCATCTACCGAGGATTGTTGATACTAAAAGTGCACGCGCTGTTCCGTTTTTGGCGATTTATCGCCGACGTGATCCAATCAAACTTGGCACGATCATGATGCAACACGCAGCGATCGATTCAGGGATGTGTTTGTTGTTTCGATTCCATCTGATGATGTTTGGGGGGTCATATAAAAGGGGGAATGAACACCCAGAGGGATAGAAACGGGGTCCAACTCCTCAGGGGATATATGTTGGGGGGTTGCAAAAAAGTGTTCGGAAGGGGGAGGTACTTAGTTTCGTGATTCATCTACTATTCGGAAGCAAGGGAGATGGAAAAATCGTTTGGGTTCCCCACCTGCAACTAAGTATTCGATTTTCCTTTTTTATTTCTTTTTTTGAAATGAAAACACGACAATTTTACCTCTACTTTCAAATTTCCGATGTATTTTTTTTTTCCTTAAAGAATTTTGTTCATTAGTTCGTTCGGTTAATGAATTTTCTTCGCAAACGAGATGCAATAGATCTCCGGCGGTCACGTGAATGGGTGCTCGCGTGAGGCATTGTATTTTCGCGTGATCACGTTTCCGAAGAAAATGGGCAAAGAAATATGCATGAAGTGGGAGGTTAGGGTGGGTCTGGAGTGGAGGCATCTGGTTGCTGCGCTTCGGAACACCTCAATGTCGGGGTGGTTTTCCTACATGCTATGTTATTGTCTTCTATCGATTTGCGTTTGGAATCTCAACCGGTGATTGAAGAATTCGAATGTTATGTAAGGAGCTTCACCTTGTTTTTGCGTTATACCTGGTTCCGGAAACTGAGA
Source organism: Maratus michaelseni (assembly GCA_963931845.1). Taxonomy (NCBI): domain Eukaryota; kingdom Metazoa; phylum Arthropoda; class Arachnida; order Araneae; family Salticidae; genus Maratus; species Maratus michaelseni. The sequence continues at coordinate 299,275,163 of OZ007595.1, forward strand.
ATTCTCACTTTGGATACTGCAAATGCGGCTTCGGTGTCGGAAAACAATGTTAGTGACTTGTGTTATCGCCATGACTTATTATTGGGACAGGGGAGAGCTTTAAAACTGAAATGTCAACTATCAATGTTTTCCAACTTTGTCCGTTAAGGGTTCCGTGGAAAGATTTCAGGTGACACTTATGTTTCATTGAGAAAAATTTTCTCATTATGTTTATATTAAGGAAATTTAGTTAAATCGTACATTTTCTTAAATCGTACATTTTCTTACATCGTACATTTTCTTCTTTACTTTTATCGTACATGTGTGTGGTAAATGAGATCAAGAACAAAAATGCCACATAATATTTTAACTATTACAGTTCTTGAGTTATCTTTAAAATAATTAGAACTTATCTGTGTGTATTAGTATTATGATCGCTTTCTCACTGGCATGGTTCGTGCTCTTTACCACAATTTTTTTACAGAAATTTTCTATTTAATATTTAAATAGTATAAATTGTACACGCTTTAATTGCAGGATTTGTAACACCTTTCTGCATTTAAAAAAGGCGAAAAATCCCATTAAAAATTGTGGTAAATCCGTACGAACCCTGCACTAGGCATAAATTGGGAGAATCAATATTACTTCTTGGATTTGTATATTGTATCTCTGATTTCAATTTCCGAGCAAATATTGTTTCAAAACTATGTTTATAAAATGAGGTAAATTACACACAGGCAGGTTTTAATTAAAACAAAGGGTACTTTTCTGTTAGCCGGGAGTCAGTCATTACACACACACACACACACACACACATATATATATATATACACACACATATATGCATATGTATATATATCACTGGCACCCGGCTAACAGAAAAGTACCAAACAAAGTTTATCAATTTATGTGGGCAGTCCGTGGCTTCTCTCTGAAAGGTAAATCGATCAATGGAACAAAAAAGTTCAAGAACCCCTGGTGTAACCAGAAAGTGTATTCTATTTTTTTTGGAAAAAGAAAGAAAACGTTTTCATGTTTGTCAAATAATTTTGTAATTTTTCCAAGTCTACAGGAATTTTTAAACAGTGTGGAGAGTGGAAAACTTCACTGTAAAAAATATTTGGAACGTTTAGTATTCTAACAGGAATGTTTCTGATACCATCGGATATCTGAGAGCTGTTTTCACTTTCTGAAACCATCGGAAACCTTTCCGTATGTTTAGGTTTAGGTGATTGAAACCGACCGTCTTCTATAGCAAACCAGTTTGTGCGCATTCCAAATATTTCTCTTCTCAACTATTTCAACCAGTTTACCCTGTTAACGGCAAAGCTAAAGCAGCACTTTGTTGGCTGTGGAAAATATTATGTTAGTTATTCGAGCGGTCCAAAAAGAGAATTTTAAAAAAGGAATATTTGAAAAGGTAAGAATTTCTGCTGTTTTAAATACCCTAATAATATTTTTTATAATGATTCTGTTTTATATTCATTATTATCTCATACATGGCGTGATATTTTTCAGTTTATATCAATATTTTTAACAAATGTCTTAACCCTAACATTTAGGACTATTTACATGCGCATTTAGATACTTTGAGTTGGAAGGATAATTATTAAAATATACTCTAAAATATAAAAATACAAATCCTTTGTCTCTCATTTTAAGTTTTTTTAATGTTGCTTCAATAAATATGGTTTATAAATACCATTTAGTAGCAATTTTATCTCTTAAAGAATAATATCTGCCGGCGGTACTGTGTGTTTGTTTATATATATTTTTTAACGATGTTTCAGAACTCTAACTTTTACAATACTATATATTGAAAATTGACTTGTCTGACTTTAAAAATATCGTTTTAAAGTAAACAAACTATATTTATTTATTTTATTCTAATTCTGAAAAAAAAATTCCTAGGTGTTTTTATTAATCTCAGGGTTATGTCCAGATTTTTGTCACAGGGTCCTGTTATTGTGAAACTGAAGTATTTTTTAATATTTTTAAAAATTCCGGTCATAATTTTGTGAATTTGAGATTATCGTTATATCAGGTTCCTTTGTATCTATCCTTTACACATAAAAAAGCTATGCACTTTGATAAGTTCAATTGTTTTGTGATAGGTGAGATTTTATTTTTAAATCATTAAAGTGAAAAGTTCAGTTTTTGAGGTGGTGTTTTTAAGACAAAGAAATGTGTGAAGGATACTGTTTTGGAAGGAAAAATTTTGTGAAGGCCACAGTTTTAAGATGAGAATTTTTGTAAACTGTCTTATTATAATATGAAAAATTAACTTTTAAGGACCGAAAAAATTAACAGATAAACAGATCTCTGAAGCTGCATTGCTTTTGGAAAGCTCATACATAAGGTTTAATCATTTTATGTTGCTGGGAGTTAGATTATTTGAAATGTATCGAAAATATATTAGTATAGCTTTAGTTTGTCTATTTCATGTTAATGAAAATTTTGAAAGTTTTCTTTCTAAGTATATATGCTATTTTTTTTTTAATTTTTAAAAATAAATACTTGATTTGTGAAGCTGTATGAATCCCATATTTTTTTCATGATATGTTGTTAAAAAACAAGGTAAATATCTCCATTCCCCAATATTCACTGCGTGAATATTCTTAAATATTAGGGTTAAAACATATTTGATAAAATTTTGATGCAAACTGAAAAATATCACGCAATATACCGAATAATTTCGCCTAGAAAAAAGAATCATTATAAAAAAATAGTTTGATTAGAATATTTAAAAGAACAGAAATTATAATCTTTTCAAGTATTCTTTTAAAATTCAGATAATATATAATAAAAATAGATAAAAATATATTCAGAAACACTTCAGATATATTCAGAAAGGTTTTAGATACATTCAGAAAAGTTTCCGATATATTATGAAAGATTTCCGATATATTCAGAAACTTTTCCAATATATTTTGAAAGATTTCCTATATATTCAGAAACTTTTTCGATCTGTAATGAAAGATTTCCGATATATTCAGAAAGGTTTCAGATATATTCAAGAAGGTTTCATTACGAATCGGAAAGGTTCCGTGTTTTAGCCGAAACATTTTTCTGATCGAATCAGAAACCTTTCTGTTAGTATCGTGCAGCACAGGTCTCCATTACTTTCAGAAACGTTTCTGAAAATTTTTTACAGTGTTGAGGATCCTGTTAATGACGAAGATAACGATAGCTGAAAGTATTTTTGCCTAGTTTATCAAAACCCATCTTTTATATGAAAAAATATTGACAAAGAATCGATTCGGATCGGATAAAAATATATTCAGACTCAAGCACTTAGGTTGATCAAATTTTATAATGATTTTATGTAGGTACTTCTTTAAAAAAATTTCATAAATATAAAGTTTATTTATTTTTTAAGCCTTATACTTTTTTTTATTCTACAAATTTATAATTCTCTTAAAATATAATAAGTGTTTTGAATCGAAAACTGCGGGAACTGAGTGATCAATCTCCAAATTTGAGGGCGTTCTCGAATATCGAGGATTTTGATCACTTTATGTGCATTTAAATTTGCTTCCTTCATGATTCCTTTATGAGTTGCCTCCAATTATTGGGCAAACAGTACAAGACAGAATTTTACGTGCGCAAAGAATTGGAAGACACCTCACTTTGAAATCGGTATAATAAAAAAAATATATACAGGGTGGTTATAATATAAGTATCTCTATTTGGAGCTATCTGTAGCTCGAAGGAATAACACGAATGAAACCAAAATCAGTACACTTACTATTCGAGAAGGGGGAAGAAGAATGGAACAATAAAAAAATTACAATAATCACCGACAGATGGCGCTACTGAGTGTAAAATGTAATGTGTAATACAAGAACAAATAATTAAGGCGTCACACCGGATGACAAACCTAATTTATTGGAAAATGTCACAGTGAATGTGGTTACGCTTTCGCATGGCGGTGCCGATCATGTTCAAGTTCCAATGGCCATTGTGTTGGAGGACACAATCCAGGCGGTGCACGCCGTCCTCAACTGCGGAATGTAACGCATCAGGAGTGATGTTTTGCACATGTTGTGATATGCGGTAAAGTCATTGAGGTTTGCGACACCTTCACGGTACACAATATTACGCATTACATTTCCCACTCAAAAGCGCCATCTGTCGGCGATTATTGCAATTTTTTTTATTGTTACATTCTTCTTCCCCCTTCTCGAATAGTAAGTGTCCCGATTTTGGTTTCGTTCCAGTCATTCCTTCCAAGCTATAGACATCTCCAAATAGAGATACTTATATTATAACCACCCGGCATATTCGGCGATTTCTTTTACCTTTAAATGCTTTAGTTCATACCAGAACTAGAGAATACATTTACATCACAATTATTTCGTCTGACTTTTATGTTGGTGAATCTTCTACAACGCAAAGAAGTATTATTTTTTTTAAATTCAAGCTTTTGTAATCCGAATTCAAAGGGGAACGGAAGTTTGCGGTGAATTAGTTTCAGAAGTTTGCAGATTGAATCAAAGCCTTATTACACAACCGGGATGCATTATTAGAAATTCATACGAGATAACTTTTCTTTCGAATAATTTATTGGAGTTCTTTTGTTTACAATGAAATGTTCCTTTGAGACTTTACTTTATCTGTGTTTTGTTCCTTGCCATAACCGACTTAGTCAAATGAGGCTAGCAAGTCCTTTTATTAATTTAAAGAAAGCCGGGTTACGTGACTATCGTATTTATACGCATAATCTACGCCCTAACTTACTTTCCGTATTCCCCCTCTAAATTTTTACAGATATTTTTAATGTATAAAATGAATTTGGCTTCAATACTTTTCTCTTTCCATCACTTCTGAGGTATTTTCCTTCGGTGGGTATGCACTCTCAGAAAAAACTGTAAATTTATGAGCGTTTGCCCTTCAATTTTCACGGGCAACAGCTTTATTTGATGAAAAACGGTCTGATCCACTAAATAAGCGGCCTTATCTCTTAGATACTTAGAAAAAAAGAAATCCACATATTCATACAGTTATAGCCCATATGTTAGCAAAAATACTGTACGACCCCATACATTGTCCTCCGCTAGGGTGTAACCCTTCATTTTACTCGTGTTTCGAAAATTTTAACTCAGCCAAAACAGCGATTCTGTGATGATTATCTAACGTGCTACGTGCTACGGAACAGTAAGCAAAGTGTTATTGTGTTTTAAAGTGCATTATATCCTGTGCATTATAATGCTGTATTACTTTGCCCCGTAAAATTACGGGCTGCACAAAACGATGGGTATGGATTTTTTTTTTTTTTTTTCGGGGTATGACTGGAATTTCTGCTGCTGGCCTCTGCCCGTAATTTTACTGCAATATTTTTCTGAGTGTGTAGTCGTGAGATTGACTAAGGCAAAGGACACCAGTTCGTTGGTTGGACATCAATTTTATTATCTTTTTAATTCCCAAAGATTTCCTGTCTTGAAGTCAAGTCCAGAAGTCCAGCGATTATTTCGATTTGCATCATATATAATATAACTCTAAAGAAATTCTGTAAGATCATTGCAAAAAAGGTATAACTGCGGGTGCGTAACAACGAGGTCAGTGTGACTGAGTGGTCTAAGACGCCGTGTTTAACCCTTTCAAGGGCAAGCAATTTTGTTCCTGTAACGTCGAATTCATACCGGTATTTACGAAAGAATTTAGTTCAAAATAAGGAAAAGCAATTTTTCAACTTTTCCCGTCAAAGTTTAAAAAGTAAAATTTAATTAAAAGTTTCTGGTTCCAATCGGATTAAAATTAGGATTTAAACTGTGTTCTCTGTTGAGATCGTCGGTTCGAAACCACTTCAGACAGAATTATTTCTGTTATTTTATTGGGATAAGATAAGTCATTTCAATAATGTCATATTTTACGTCAGGAGGAGAAGTTGTATAATTTATGATAAAAAAGAAAAAATTCGAATGCTTTATAATTAAGTAAAATTTAACACCCAACATTATGTTTTAAAATTACAAATTTTATATTAAGAATATTTAAATTAAAAGATTGTGTTGTGTATGTAATTGTTGATTAAATAAATTGAATTGATCTACAATTTTTGTTACATTTCGTATGACCATTACCAAGATGGCATATATGTACTATGATATCATATATATACTGATAAAAGTATGTGATTTTTTTGCTTAAAAAAAAGTAAAGAAAACAGAAAGAAGGAAAATATTCATACACGGAACTCAAAAGGAAATTAATAATTAAATAATATGTGAAAATGTAAAAATAAACTTCAAGTAAAAAAAAAATATGTATTATATCTATCGCCTTGTATGTAAGAGAATCGCTTACACAATGTGAAAACTCAACAAGATTTCAAAACTTAATAGATTTGAAAGCAACTAATTAAAAATTAAAATATATATAATGGAAATTTCAAGTTGTTTACCGTCAAATTTTGACGTGTACTATCTAGTTCTCTTTGAAGATGTGCGCGAGTGTTGGGGATTCTGTTGGCAATGGATTATATATATATATATATATATATAAACCCTGATTTTTAGCCTGTTGCGCTATATAAATGGGTAATTTGATAATTTGAATTATTCCCAGCAGAGGCTAGAACAATAAAAAAGGGTGGACCTTTACTTACATCTGGCCAGAAGTCATCCAGGGTCAGCTGCACATTTTTTAGCGGTGTGCCCTGCTGACCCCAAAGAAGTCAGCAATTTTAATCTTAAAGTTCGTTCGAATTTGAAGTCTGAAAATAATAAATGTTGGGCTGAGAAACGAAGTTAACAGGAGCAAATTAGATTTAAGCGTTAGGTTTAAATGTTAGAAAAAGAAGCTGGCAATTTTCATTTAACATTTTAAAATTTAATTTTAGTTTTTAATTTAAAAAAGCGTTTATTTTTTTTTATCCTTTCATATATATATATAAGAAATCAAATCGCACAATTTTTGCATGAAGAATATGAAATAATATAAATTTACCAAAATGCGATTTTATACATATAACCGCATTTATTTTGGAAATTTAATCAGCCTTTAGCTAAGGTGGACATCCAGATTGTTTCTGTGATTCAAAAGAAACTAACAGGGCCTGATTACCAGCGGGGCATACTGCGCAACCGGTAAAAATGAACAGAAATTTGTGCCTTATTTTTAACAGCAATTCTGCATGAATATGGCGTTTAAACAAGCGAAAATTTCTATTTAAATTTATTGGTGGAAGTTTGTCCCGCTGGTAATTAGGCTCTGGAAACTAATTCGCTATTTCTCATTCTTTTGTTTAACTCAACTTGGTTTTCGTAAGATGGAATGTTGTAATCAATTTTGTACACATATCCTGATACGCTGGATATATAAAATTTATGTACACAGGCGTGTTTCCGATGACAATATAACATTTTAATAGTTTTAGAACACCACAAGTCATTTGATGTATCTATTGAAGAATAATATTTCGATTAAACTTGTTGACATTTATTTCAATTGTTTATGTTCAAAAATTAATTTACTATTCATAAGAAAAGTTTTGAACTTAAATTTACAGCCGTCTGGTTTACTGAAAATAAAACACTAGAAGAGAATTCAGAGTATTACAAGCATTTATTAGATATTAACGCAGATAAAAATATACGTTACGTAAAGTAAATAAAGTTATAAGTATGTTTTCGGGCTCTAAATTTGAGAAATAAAAAATTTTCCGAAATAGAATTTTTTCAATTCTTATACAGGACAATAATTTACAGAACAGCAATTTTTCTTGGATTATAATTACTCAAAAATAACCATTCGGAGTGTTCGTATAGAATGGCTAATTAAGACTAACTAATTAGCACTCAGAGCAAATCCACTGATTGGATTAACTCTAGTTATTTTACGCATTTCTTATTTAAGAACAGAATCAAGCAATTCGCAAAAGCAGAAAAAAATGTAGAGATTATTATTACTTTTTAAGTATTATTATCATTATCTGTAATTTGTTGTGAAAATATATGACATTTTAATCCCTTAGCCAAAATCCTCCCCTCCCCGCCTTTCCGTCGCAGAAAAATAATGTACATTTTGTTAATATTATTTATGATTAATAATAATTTAAAAAAAATCTTAAATATACCTACCCACCTATATGTTCCAAAAAAGTAATTTTTACGCAGATTCTGTCTGTATTTTGGCATTTTGGCAGACAATGAGCCAATACTTATAATCACAATTATTAGTCTATATCCACCAATCACTTTTCACAATATTCATGCATGGGTATAATAGAAAAATGAAATGACAATACCCTCCCTTTAAATATATTCCGTAAGGAAATAATTTTTTGAAACTTTAATAACAATTAAAAAAAAAAAAAAAAAAGCCCTGAAACAGGGTTTACCACTGGCGACTATTTTTTAATTCTGTCTCGAGTGACTTTCAAGACAAAAGTTTTTCCCTTACACTTTATCACATGTGCAAGAAAAATTTACTATAAAATTTACTTTTTAAAAATAGTGGTGCAAATAGAATATAAAAATAGTTCCTACGGACAGTCTTGACTGAAATCAGCTTTTTCTGAAAACACCGACATTAGACATTGGTGTTTTCCTCTTTTAATCTAAGTACAGATACAAATATACAAAGTCATCACATCTTCCCTTCCGGTTTACAAGTGGTCAGTTTAATTGTCTGCAGAATCCCCTTTACGAAATTCTGCGGCTAGAATTGTATTTAGATTCTACTGGCAGAGTGATATTTGATAGAATAAGGCTTTAAAATCTGCTCAAACTACCGAATCAACGCAGTGATGCAGCACTAAATACATATGGCTGTTACTGATCTTCCTGTAAATCTCTTTAATATCATTAATTGTGTGTAATTACCGTCATTGAACATTGTTTTTATAACCCTCAACGCATTGTATAGAGTGGAATTGGATTAAACTGGGAAAGAAAGGTAATAAGCGGTAATAAGGTATTATTAAACGCTTTTAGGTGATAAATCATGGATATATGTCACATCGTTGTCTTTCTTTTAAAAGCTTAATTTAATTAGAGCATTAGTTAAATTCTAAAATTATCATGAAATCAATGAAATAAATATTTTATGTAAAGTGCTGTTTATAACTTTTAATTATTTTTAAAAATATTTATTATATACATCTATTACGTTTTATTATTTTTTTTTTAAATTTTACTCCATATTAGAACTCCAACTGCGAATTGTGACCAAGCCATTTTGCATTATCACATGAGATTAAACGCCAAATTTTGCGGACCTATGTTTTGTACATCCAATTCTGCACGAGGCGGAATACGCTGCCCAAGCACAAAACATTAATTCGAAGTCAGCGCGACCCCAGCCTGGCAAAATAATATTCAACGCCCAAAACCAAAGTCTAACCCGAAACAGAACTGAATGTAAAATAATAATAACAATAAATAAATTAATTGATTAATTAATTGTTCCGGGCAAAGCTAGAAGACGCAAAGAGACAACTATTAGTTTTTTCACTGATAAAGGCCGAGTAAGTTTCGGTTGAAAACGTTTTGATTTTAATAGGACTTTAATGTGTTTTTAAATGATTTTGATTTATGTTTTACGCACCTTTCAGGCATGTATGTACATTTATTTGTATCTTTATGAATTTTAATTATTAAACAAGGGGAATTTCCACTGAAATTTTAACTTTCTATTGAAAATCTAATTGCATAGCAAAATTACCTAAAGGAAGTTTTTCGTACAAAAAAGCACTTGCGATAATTTTTTCAGGTTACGAACGGAATACGGACCATTGTGCGAAGCTAGATTCTGTGCTAGACCAATACTCACAAACAAACACTAATAAGATCCTGTAAATCATTCTGATGTAGAGTAGGACAAGTGGGTAAGTTTGATCGAAGATCGCTCAATAGGTTTCGTTTAATATTCTTTTCAAAACACTTTATCCTTTCTTTAATAAATCAAAATAAATTTCATTTAGCAGCGAAAAAAAAAATAGTCATGTTTTTTATAATGTCAAAATGTACCGGTCTATTTTTTCGTTTTTTCGAATATCTATACCACTCCGCTATTATATTCTGTCATAATAATATCTGTCATGCGGACTAAATGCGATATTTAAAAAAAATAATTTCAAAATTAAACATGTTGTACACCATCAAAATGTTAAAATGTTCGAATATTTCTATAATCGGATTTTTATCATGATTCAATATGTTTCTCAAACTCATATAGTTACTATTCTCTATTACTCATATTGATACTCGCTTTGTATTATTCTCAAACATCTGAAAAATTCGTTAAACTTTCAATAGGACGTCAGATTTTCTTTTTTAAGTCTCTAATGACGTGATATTAATCTGCTTTGTGTACATACACATACTCATACTCCTTGTATTATTGAGAAATCTTAGACATTTTCCGTTTTATTACCACTATGACGTGAACCAATTTTATTTCATATTTATCTTTTTTTCAATTGGTGAAACTTTTTATTTCATTTTCATTTTTCACGTGGAAATCGTTCAATTGAAAATTAATTATTGTAGAAAAAATTTCATTGTGGATTTTTTATTATTGGCAACTGCTATAACGAAAAATGTTTAAATTTAATAGGAAAAAGCTGTTAGAATTTTGGTTTTTTTATCTCTATTTATTAAAATAATACGATTTTTTCAAATTTTAATATTTTGAGCTTGATAATTGATATTCATCTATAAATACACAAAGTTTCAACTCTGTAAGTTACCTAGTTTCTGAGAATTGCTCTGGTGACGGACAGACAACGGAGCAGGAGTAATAGGGTTTCGTGAGATGAGCGAAACCCTAAAAAGAACACCCATATACTTTAATCACCAAATGGTCCCAGTAAAAAACTGAAATAGCTCGGCAACTGGAAATAGTTTTCTTTCAATTTATGTTATAAAAATAAGCTTCATAGAAAAAATGTACCAAACTCTGAAATTTTCAATATGGACAGCTAATTTTGACATTGGCTTTTTTGGAAAATTTTACCTTAACGTACCAAACGGTATTTTTTTTTTCGGAAAATTATTTCTAAAAAATATATTTTTTAAAAGTAATTTTTCTTTTAATGAATTGTATTTTTTAACAGAAATCGATTTTAAGGAGACTCAAATATGTGAAACCAAAATGACAGCTTTTTCTTCCAAGTAGTTTTTGAGTTATGCTTAAAAAAAACTACCACATTGCAATATGTTTAGCAAAGAGTACAAATGAATTTAATGTTAGTAGTTCGAAACTTTAAGCCTTCATAAATCCTAAACTAGTTCATTGAATAACTAACTCTCCATTTGGTATCCTGATGTAAAATTAACCAAAGAAGCCAAATAGGATGTCCAAATTAACTGTTCAGATTGAAAATTTCAAAGTTTGGTACAATTTCACTATGAAGACGACTCCCTAAGCTTATTTTTATAACACAAATTAAAGGAAGATATTATTTCCAGTTTAGTTTTTTTTTTTTTCTGTGAGAATTTGGAGTCTGCATTTCCCTCTCTTAATCAAAATCTCATATAGTTCCTGCACTAACAAGGACGGTCTCCATAAGCGCATTCTCAGAAAAATTAAAAAAAAAAATTACAGAATATTCTTTTTATGAGGGTATATACGTTTATAAAAAAAATTGCTGTGGAACCTCGATATAACGTCCATATATAAAAAAAAAAAAAAAAAAAAAAAGAGGAAAATTTTGTTTATTTGGCGATTTATAACTGGTTGGCGACGGAATAAAATAAAGAATACGCTTTTATGTCAAATACTCTTTAAGGAAAAACCTTTTCATGATGAACTTGCTTAAGTAAGTTTAACTTACCTAATTAAATAAATTTTTATAACTACATTTTTCTGTACACATTTATATTTATATATAATGAAATTTAAAGATCGTATTTTACGATTTAAAACAAAATTTAAATTGATTGAAATTGTTCCAAGCTCAAAAATAAGCCCGATTCTGAAAATTGTCAATTAAAAAAATAGTACTGTTGCTATGGAAACAACGACTTCTTCGATATGGAAATGTATAACGAATGCGTTCGTCATCGGGCTTTTTCTTTTAAAATACACTTAAAAATTATTTATATAACCGATGAAGCCGCTTAAATTAGAAAAAAAATCGTGGAAAAAGGGTTAAACAATGGCAAAATTTCATTCAATCGGTAATAAGTAGAGAAAAAAACAGTGACTGATTTATTTAACCTGATTTAAAGAATATTTTTAATTAATATTACTGCAAATGTACAGAGAATTGAAAATGTTGAACGCAAAATGCAAACAATCGTTTGCGTTTGACGAGAAAAAAGTGTTGCTTGCCAAATCGCGTCTTTTTGCGCCAAATACTCGAAAGTATTTTTTTTTTTTTTGCAGACTTTCTATTGGGATTCCGCAGGTAAATTTGACTGTTCCTTTTTTACATACATGAGTAGCTTCATTATCCTTTTAATTTTCTGAGTATGCGCTTTAAGGAGACCTTCCTTGTAAGTTCGAACTCTTATCTTCTTTTACGATAATTTGACTGTAAAATCGTTTTTGCTGTATGTAAACACCTCGTGGGGGGAAAATTGCCAAAGTGGTTTTTATAATAACAAAATTGAGTGCTAAACAAAACCTTGTTCGCTCTTCTCCCTTATTTTTTGTAAACCTGTTTACGCACTACATATGTCACAAACTGATGACAGAACTGCATAAAAAAAGTTCTTATAAGTGAAACACGAGATATTGATTGTGTCGTAAAAAATACGAAGTTACATTTTATCTTCTATTGAACCATCTAGAACTTTACTTAAAAACATTATTACTCTAAAAAATATATTTATGTAAAACTGAATTATGATGCAAATGTTTGAAAAAGAATAAGAATTTATATTTCCCCCAAAAGTTGAAGAAATCGATAGTCCTGAACGGAAAATAAATAAAAACTAGCTGCCTCCTGACAACCCCATACGCTGTATGAGACCTTTCGGCTGCTTGAAGGAAAAAGAAATGTGATTATATTAAACAATTAGACAATAAATATAATATTATTATTATTAAATGTTGAATTTTAAGTAAGTAATCATATTTACAATGTAGGTTCAAAGTTTTCTCAAAGAAGATGCATATTTTCAATGACATCATTTTTCAAAAAGATTTCGTTATTTCATGATTTGTCTTCTGAATAAGGAATTTGAAGAATGAAAATGACGTCATTTTGAAAGACTTACTTAATAATATTTCAGTTTTATTGAGTTAAAATAATTGTTATTAAAATTGTCATTTTTGCCCACTAAATCACTTAACTTTTTGTTTCTTTGTGAAAAGCTTTAACTGCCATCTTTGAGAAATAAATAGGTAAAAATCGGTGTTTTTTCCCCTTTAAATTAATTCCTTTCTTGTGAATAGGGGGCAATAATTGCGTAGCTGAATGAAAGAAGCATTAATTTGTTTAACCACTTTGGTTGAATGCAAAACTGAAAATAGCTATGATGAAAGGATGTCAATATGTCGATAGGGGAATTTTTACTCTCTAGAATAAACTGATTTCTAAAGCTTGAATATGTGAAAAAATCTTTCTATTTCTTTTAATTTTCATGAAAGATTTCTTTTCACTAGGTGTTGTTAAGTGAAAATAAATTTATTTTTAATTTCAATGAGAAAATTACGTTAATAAAAAATAATAATCCCTATTATTTTTCTCCTTTTTATCCACAACAGTGGAGTAATTTAATTGCAATCTGTATATTTAAAGCGAAAAGCGCAATCTGTCAAATCCACACTGTATTTTCCACACGAAAATCGTCTCTTTGCGCATGCTTCAACGTTTTTTTTAAGACTTCTACCCTCAGAAACGGGAAACCTGATTGATTAACCCTCACCTGTTTAGCCTAGGGGGATTGGAAAGGGTTGATTGAAAACGGATGAAGCCGTACCATTGCATTGAAATCATAGACCTTCTAATAAATTTTTGCTCTGAGGTTGTAAGCTAAAGCTTTTTTTAAAGAACTCATGTTTTCACTACTAAATATTCATTTTTTTTTTCAAAATTTTAAGGAGAGCTTGGATACATCAGATTGAAATATCAGAGTGTTTGGAAGATGAAAACTATTTTTTTACTGCTATGTTAAAGGAGCCGACGCGAAAACAAACACACAAACAAAAAATCGAGAAGACAACATTTCTTTTACAACTAGATAACAATATTTTTATCACGATATTTTTACACGGGCTGTAAAACCGTTTTATTTATCACCAATAAAGATTTCAAAGTGCTCGGACAAAAAGAACTTTTCATTTTAAAACTATAAAACGACCCTATAAAACATAAAAAAAAAAAAAAAAAAAAAGAAAGAAAAGAAAAAAGAAAGAAAGAATATGAGCGCTTTTACCACTAAATATGAATATTTTTTCGCTAATTTTTCATTTAAAAATATAATTTCATACAAAATCGGGTTAAAGATATAAAATAATAAAAAATTGAATTTTTTAAAATTTATTATCACGGTCCCGGGCAACGCCGGGCGGGGGTCAGCTAGTCATTACATTAATTTCCTTAAAAGTTGCAATATATATATGTATATATATATATATATATATATATATATATATTTAAAATTGAAAACATTTGTATATCTATTCCGGAAATGAATTTAAATTTTGAAATTTTGAGAGCTATTATATGATAATCTTGGTTCCTTACGAAAAAAATCGTCCGTTTTTCAATCTGTAATTCATCTTATTTTCGGAAGAATAGATGTGGAATACAAACATACAATCAGATTTTAATATAGTAGACTGACGCCAAATTATTTCAACAAGGGTAAGTTTTTATTCAACCTTTATATCTTCTGCGTAAGTAAAACTAAGAATTGATTTTAGATCATTTTTATGAAAGGTAAAGAAAAATAATGAACTAAGTCAAGAGTTTTAAATTTTTGTAATCACCTGCTAACTTTTGAGCTGATCCGTACATTGCCAATGTAATAATATTTTTAAATAGAAAGTTCTTTGAACGTAAGACATTCCCTTTCAATACCTGTGCTTAGTCAATAGAAAACAAAATAAAACATAGTACTTTTTTTTTACGACTTAACAAATATCTGTGTTTCAGTCGTAAAAATGTTATCGGTTTGCAACACATCTAGGATTAGAAGTGCGAAATGTTTACAAGTTGAAAAAAGGTACTTAATGTTGTTATTTTGAGCCATTTTATATCAAAATTAAGTTATAAATTAATATATTTTGTCAATTTATTATCTTAAATAAACTTTGAAAACATAAAAAGTGTGAACTATATAAAAATATTAAATATTTTTAGAAACAAAACATCTCAAAACATGAAAACTAATAAATAAATAAATATATTATTTATTTCTACGTTTTATAGTAATAACAATAAACTCATCTAAAGAATACAGTATAAACATGTGAAGTTAACAATTATTCAAACAGTTATGCTCGTTAAAGTACGTATAGATAAAAAATTGTTTAATGAATTTTAAAATGATGTTGTTAAAATGAATTTTAACAACATAATACATAAAGTATTTAATCAATACCATTAAATATTTCTGTAAAAGTGTTAATGTTGTTGAAAATATGTTGTTAAAACGAATTTTAACAACATAATACATAAAGTATTTAATCAATACCATTAAATGTTTCTGTAAAAGTGTTAATGATGTTTAAAATATGTTGTTAAAATGAATTTTAACAACATAATACATAAAGTATTTAATCAATACTATTAAATGTTTCTGTAAAAGTGTTAATGATGTTGAAAATATGTTGTTAAAATGAATTTTAACAACATAATACATAAAGTATTTAATCAATACCTTTAAATGTTTTTGTAAAAGTGTTAATGATGTTGAAAATATGTTGTTAAAATGAATTTTAACAACATAATACATAAAGTATTTAATCAATACCATTAAATGTTTCTGTAAAAGTATGGGAAAGAAACACTGTTTGCGTAAATTACGCTAGTTTTTAGTAGTATTATTTATGATTAGTAAAATTCATTAGTAATGGCATTCGATAATCACTGACATTCGATTAAAATTCTTAAGGGAACTTGGTGCCATCATTTTGCGAAAAATGATGAAAATAATGATTAATTTTACAATTTAAACATTCATAGTTATTGTGGGAGTGCAAATAATACCCATTTGTAAATTAATATTCTTAACAATACAAGCTAATAGACTCAAGGAATCAATACACGATATCATATGGAAAGAAAATTTACAACAATAGCAGTGTAGAGAAATTGCAAAATTATTTTGAAGCTCATGAAAGGTGAAATTTTAAAAACAGAAACCCAGAGAAAATAGTTGTTTCATAGTTTTTTATCTGAGTAACAAGGTTGATAATCCGATATATTGGGTTATTCGGAAAGTTCTATCCGTTTGGGAAAGTTGGTCGTACCGGAAAATTTTATCATTTAATGATTAGACATTAATTCCGATAGCTAATGTCTAATAATAGACCAAAATATTCCAGCATTATGAACTGTGAGAATTAGTGCTCACCATAACTGTAAATCTCTCTCTCTCTCTCTTACTTTTTACTCAGTAAATACCTAATTTCTTAATTAAAACTTAATATCTAAGCTATACAAAAAAAAGAAAAAAAAAGTATGGTTCTTTTGAGTGCCTTTTTTTGTTTAAGCTTTGCCCGCCTTTTCACCACCTGGCATTTATGTGCTGTTTCACGAACATGTTCAGAACCCTATTTTTCTACTTTTTCAACTTCCTTACTAGTAGTTAGATATAACTACAGCTATACCATTTCACTTTCTTCCAATTATTTAGATTATATCCTTAATCTACTTCGCTTTACTTTTTTATTCCAAATTTGTTATCATCTCTTTTCTTAACTTTACATCTATCCTTTTCATTGAAATTGTTCTTTTATCTTGTAGTCAATACTTAATAATCTTAACTTTTCACAACGGCTCAATTTAATACAAGACACTCTACTCACTTATAGACTGGGCGTAAAGTTGTCTGTAACTCGGAAGCCCCTTAACCGACATCACCTGTTCGGACCTGTCTAATAATAGACGGGCAGAATTTTCCAGTACGAATACAAGATTTTTCCAAACGGAAGGAACTTTCCGAACAACCCAATATATAAAATAAAGGATTAAAGCTAGAATTCTAGGTGAATTCCTGTTTATGTTTACAATAATATTGCAGTATTGATGGATATAAATTATTGTGATCTCATCATCAAATTGTTTGGTTGAGTAATTAATAAAGATTGTTTAAAGTTAAATTGAAGAGCTGTAGTCATAAGACAAGTGAACATTTAAGCAATTGTAAGATTATAAGATAAAATCCTACAGTATATTAAGGCGAAGTTTCGTAAACGGCAGTGAAAAATATGCGAAAAAAACCTTTCTAATGCATCCATTTTGAAGGAGGGAACTCGGTATATTATGAACTTATTTTTTTAATAAAGCATTTTCACTTATCTCTTATGAATATTATTATAAGTTATTATTAGATAAACTCATTTTAAGGGAAAAATAATGATATTTTTATTGGCAAAATTTAAAATTTGTAACTTTTTAAAAAGCAATTCAAGGATTTATTATTTTTTTATTTTTCAATTTACAGTAATAAGTACTGATTTTGTTTTTCAATATGTTTGTAAGTGTCCAATGTATAAGTTAAGGAACGACTTTGCAATTAGTTTTTGAGAAAAAAAAAAAAAAAAAAAAAAAAAAAAGAAAGATTAAATGTATATATTAATGCTATGAAACCGTAGTTAAACATTTTCAGCTGCGTAAATCAATTTATACATGCAAAAGTAACGAAATAATAATATTTTTAATGTTAATGTTAATACTTTTAATTTATCATGTTTGTCTGTAAAACATGCTTATTGAACATGTAAATGTTTATTTGAGAAGGGATAGCATCCGAAAAACATGTATTTCGGGTTTATAAAACTGATTATTACACTATAAGGATGACTTGGAAACATTTCCGAAAATCACGGGAAGCAAAAGAAACTTTGTTTTAATAAATCTTTTTTTTTTTTAAATCTCAAAAATATATTGGTTTCTGGAGTTTCTACAGATAAAGAACGCTTTTCCGAATTGTGAGTAACTCGGAAGAGATTATTGTATGTTTTCGTTTGTGGTAGTATTATATTTTCTTCAATTAATAAACATCTGTATTTTTTACAGTGAACTTTCTAATAGCGAAAACCGTATTTTGGTAATTATATTAAGTAATAAGTAATCACCTAATTTAATTTCGCGATCGGAGATAGGAGAATCTGTAGTGTCCTCTTAAATGCAGAAAATAAATTTTATGAAAAAAAAAATTCAAAATTTTTTCACATTTTTGAAATGTTTTTAATAAATTAGTAAATTAAGATTTATTTAATTTCATTTATTTATTTATTTATTTTAAGTTTGCTACCAGAAAAATTCAACGAAATTTTTTTTAAATAAATATTATGTTAACTCGTTGGAAAAAGATTGCTCTTTTGTAGAGCCACACTTCTGACGTCTTGTGCATTTTTAATTAAAAAAATAATATTAATTTTAATGTTAATGTTTAATGCTGTTAATGTATCATGTTTGTCAGAAAAACATGTTTGTTAACCATGAAAATATTTACTTGAGAATGAATAGTATCCGAAAAAAACCTATATTCCGGGTTGAGAAAAATAATTCTTGCATTTTAAAAACTACTCGGAAACATTTCCGAAAATAAGTGGCAGCAAAAGAAACTTCGCTTTAATAAATGCTTCTATAAATCTCAAAAGTACATTGATTTCTGAGGTTTCTGAAGATAAAGAACGGTTCTTGGAAGAGGTTGTTGTATATTTTGGTTCGTAATTATATTATATTTTTTAATATTAAGAAACATCTGTTTTTTTTATAATGTCCTTTCTTATGCCGAAAACAGTATCTCGATAATTATATTAGATAGCGAGTAATCATTTAATACGAATTTTCCAAAGGTTAACATGAGATTTCGCTGTCTGCGAGAACAGAACCTGAGTAAAAAATATCGTGAAAACTTACCTCTGTTTTTAAAGGCTATCTATTTTCTGGCCAATGAGAATGCTACGTAAACGCCCGTGGAGCGTTCTCATTGGTCAGAAAATAGATAGTCTTTAAAAACAGAGGTAATTTTTCATGATATTTTTAACAGCAAGAAAACAATTTTTAAGAAATTTAAATAATATTTTCCAAAATTTTTCACATTTCTAAAAAATTTTTAAAAAATTAGTAAATTAGATTTTTTTTTTTTTTTTTTTAGTTTTCTTTAAAAATCTCTTATACCAGAAAAATTCACAAGGAAGTTTCTCAAAATAAATATTTTATTAAATCGTCGGAAGAGATTGCTCTCTTCTGGAAAAACATTTTGTCTCCATTGTACATTTTTAATTCAATTTTCCTTTGTTCGGTATGCAAGCCCTTATGATAAACACTAGTCTACTTTTACGACAGTTTTTATGACATCCGTGCTTCCGTTACCATGGCAACTCGGAAATCAAAACTAGCAAATCGCACTGCATTATGCACTACATTGTATTCAAAGCACCTGATTCTTTTCCACCATTCCAAAATATCTTTAGAAAGAACAAAAAATTAATTTGAAAGCTACTTAAATATTGATACTTTCTTCTTTGTATGCCGTATCACGAAACAGTTTTTTTTTTCTTTTTTATGTTAACGATGCGACAGATGAAAACCCTCGTTAAAGAGGAAGTCGAAGATTTATGTCCCATGAACGGCAGAGATAAATTGTCGTTCCATTAAAATAATTTCATGTGAATCGAGGAAACATTGTATCCGGTTCGGGATGTTTCGTGTGTAAATCGGAAAAGTTCGGAATGTGAAGCAGTTGTGATCCGGAAATTCCTCGAAAAATTAGTTGGAAATTCATGAGGTGTCATCATGGATTAAAATCCAGTATCATAATTACTTGAAAGATTTTCTTTGATGGCATTTCCCTATCTTTAATTTTTCCAAAATATATTTCTTAATCTTTGTCGTCTGCCTAATTGAAAATATTTTTTTTTACATCGTTGTATATTTTTGATTTTTGATTTTTGAGATTTTATTTATGTCTTCTCAAAGATTTGTAGTATTTTAATATTTTTCGTTAATGATTTTATTTATTTATTTTGAATTTAATACATCATTTTATTTATATATTAATACATATTAATATTAATATATATTAATTTAATACATACAAAGATTTTCATTGATGGCATTTCCGTATCTTTAATTTCCCCAAAATATTTTATTTTTTATTTTTATCGTCTGCCTAATTGAAAATATTTTTTTACCTCGTTGTATACTTTTAATTAATTAAATATTGATTTTTGAGATTTTATTTATGTCTTCTAAAAGATTTACAGTAGTTTAATATTTTTCGTTAATGATTTTATTTATTTATTTTGAATTTAATACATAATTTTATTTATATATTAATATTAATATATATATTAATTTAATACATACAAAAAATTCTTTGATGGCATTTCCCTATCTTTAATTTTCCCAAAATATTTAATTTTTTATTTTTATCGTCTGCCTAATTGAAAATATTGTTTACTTCGTTGTATACTTTTAATTAATTAAATATTGATTTTTGAGATTTTATTTATGTCTTCTCAAAGATTTGTAGTATTTTAATATTTTTCGTTAATGATTCTATTTATTTATTTTGAGGGTAACCAGTAGAAGCATGGCGATGAATAAATTTATGTGCATAGCATGTATAAAAATTACTTTTCTTTTTTTTTAACTTGGTAAAGTAATTTATAAACAGACAAATAGAAGCAAAATGTGAAAAAATGAAATTTACGAGCAAAGTTTAACCACTTAACAGTCTCGTGTTATTATTTTATTTATCTTATTTATATACTGTATATATTTTAGTGACTAGTGGCTTTAGTGATGCATAGTTTGGTGACTAAAAAAGTTATTTTTCTTTTATTAGAAATTTTAGTTTTATGATGCCTTTTGATTTTTGGAGCGCAATTTTCATAACAAGATTTTGCATCGTTTGGGAGATTTTACTAAAAAATTGCACAAACATTAAAAATTTACGTGTGAAATCTATTTTTCAATGAAACAGTGGATCGTATCTCTGAACAAGGTGACTCGTAAATGTTTAATATATTAATAGGGGGGAAAAAAGTGAAACTTTTAAAGCAGTCGGTGCGCACAGATTTAAGGTATGTTTGTTAAGGATGTCAACACTATGTTTTATTCATTTTCTATTGTCTGCCAAAAATGAACATTTTTTATCTCTCAGATTTTGTTTAAAGAAATATTTAATTTCCTTCTCAACCCTCTCATCAAAGCCTCATATGAGACTCTAAATTTAAGTCATAAAAACAGTGGTTTCATAATTTCTTACGACTAACTTTTACTTTCACTGACAACTTTAAAGTTTTCAGATTTCAAGTGTAGCTTCAATTTTGTTTTTATTTTTGATAGCAAACGGAAGCACAAGTTATTTTTCAGAAATGAAACTTATGGCCTATGAAACCTTCGGGCCCGTCAGCAAAGAAAGTAACCATAACACAGAATTTAATAACAACAATGATTTATTTAAAGCACTAATGAGAATTGAGAATGCATGGCAAGTGGGAGCAGGCATCGTTAAACTGCATTCATAACGATGATTGAAATTAAACTTGAAACACTATAAAAAACTAAGTGGGAAAATGCTATTCCTAAGAAATTCCCTAAATTCAGACACTAACTTGCCGTAAAATGTCTATACTCTGATCATTCACAGGAATCTAAGTAAGGATCATTAGGAATAAAGTTGATAGCACTGTAAACTGTTACTGAAAAGAATTAAAATGTCACTTTACAATACTGCAATGCTACTAACAAGGGAACCCGGTGTATTCTGGTTTTCAACTTTCGTTATTTGAAATACCAAGTTTCAACACCTTACCACGTTGTCGAAGCTGTCAGTCGAAGATTCGACCCCAAAAAGCCGGTCAAAATGCGTACTGGTTATTCAGCACGTGGCAGAAACTAACTTCAAAATCGGGAACCAATGAAATTCCAGTCTGGTTCTCCACAAAGGGCAGGATGCGAGCAAATCCCTGGTTCTTACCGCCATAATTATACCAGCTAGACGACCACAGAAACCTAATTATTATATTATTGCTCAAAATAACAGAAAAAACAGATCCCTGGAGATTCAGGCACACTTTGAGAAAATTAAACGGACGACAGAATAGGTGGGCTTTTTCACGCACAAATGTTAGCATCAGGACGACACGAAACTCAAAAATCCATTTGACGCTAGATTACTTTCATACGAGAGTAGTTAGGCACTTATGCTACAAACTTTCGACTGCATGTCTTTGAACATCAGGAAAGCTGAGCAGTTATAATCGAAAAAAAAATTATCCATTTAAAATTATTTTTATTTTGTATAACTAACTTTTGGAATATAGTAAAATAAAGTATCTATAACTTGTTCTGAATTGTATTGTCAATCAGTGTATTAAATAAATTTCATAACAAGTTTTCTTTTACAGTACGTGAAAGATCATAAATGGTTAATAGGATAACGCTAAACAAATTATTATTTTTAAACACGATTTAAAATATCATTTTAAGTGCACCAATACACAAAATGATTTTTTTTCTTTTGTTTTTTCATAATGTGTGACTGAGAGGGTTTAATTTATATATTTTTTGTTAATGATTTTGTTTAATTTTGAACTTTGATCCTTGCTACAGCCTTCAGGACAACATTATCTGTAATTGTAATCATTGTAAACATGGAAATGAATAATTATATGTATATAACATCCATTATAAATTACATAATTTTACTTGCTACAATAATGTATTAAACAAACTAGGACTTCCCTCAAAGGGATTAGTCTGAGTGATATTGCTGAGAACATAAAGTTAACAATTACGATATAAAGAAGATATCAACAAGAATCTAAGTGAATAGACAGCATATGATAGACAAGAGATAGATAAAGATACAACATATGAAAAATAACAAATTAAATGATATAATTACAAAATATCATATATAAATTCATATACTGTTATGTTTTCATATGCATTTTTTTATAACATTTGGCAAATAATCTCATTTTCTTAAGCGGGAATTGCTCAAAACTTAAAAAAAAAACCTCCGGATCTTTTAAAACGATATTTTTAAAGTCACATAATCAGATTTGCAGCCAATAGCGTATTTTAGCAAGCGTAGTTTAACGCAAATTTAATTTAATTTTTGCAACATTTTTTTTGTGACAAATATCTAAATAAAATATTAAAAAATAAAATATTAAATATTGAAATATTAAATCAAATATTTAATATTTGAATTAAAAAAAATTCCTTTGTTTATTTGTATAACTATTTATAGAAACTCGTATACTTCAAACCACATTGATAACATGCTTTGCTACAAACGTGTCTACCAGTCTAACTACTCGTATGTCTTAGCTGTGTCTCTCTCCGAACTCATCTGTCTACTGTCTCTCTACTCTTCTGTATACCCGTCTCAGTATCCGTCTGTCTTTCTACCCAACTCTTTAATCGTGTCTCTACCTGTCTCGCTTCCCGTTACACTACTCGTCTATCAACACGTCTGTATGTCTATATACCCCTCTCTCTACCCGTCTGTCAAGTCGTCTCTGTACTCGTCTCTCTATCCACCACGCTACCCGTCTCCCTACCCATCTCACTACCCCTCTGTCAACCCTTTTTTGCACCTGCCTCGCTACCCGTCTGTCTATTCGTTTCGCTACCCGTTAACTTATCTCTGTCGCTATCCGTCTCTCTACCCGTTTGTTTACACGTCTATCTATCTCTCGCCAACTCTTCCCAATATTTAAACAATTTAGTAAACGGAAGCCGTTTATCTGTTATTAAATGCAAACAGGAGTAATTTATCTAAAGAGTGTAAACAGATGCAATTTTTTTAAATACATACATAAACCAGCATAATAATTCACCAGTTTTATTTTCATAGTAGTTTATGTCATTTGACAGTAAATCTCAACTTTTTCAACCCGAACTGCGTCAAGCTTTTTAAAAAAGCCCCAAGGTCCGTATAACTGGGAAGGGGAATTGTCCTCAGGGCTATTAGATACATGTTATTAAGTTAAGTGAAAGTTTCGTAATCGGGTTCGCAGCCAATTTCTTATGTCAGAAAGGGTGGCTTCACGCCATTTTAAATTCATTTCTGTAACTTTCTTTTTCTTTTTTTGGTGGGTGGTTGGGGGGGGGGGGGTGGGAGGGTTCCAAATATATACACTTAAATTCAAACTTTTGCCCCCCTGTTAATATTAGTGTTGTTTGTATTATCAATTAATACTTTGTTGATCGGGCTTCATTCGAAACAAATGTAAAATACTTCTACAGTTTTTTTTTCTAGGAGAAAGTTCCGTAATCGGGCCCTAAGCTAATCGGGGAATTTAATATCATTATTGTTTCTAACTCTTATAGAGTTAAAACAATATTGTTGCTAGCATTACTCTTGTTTGTGACCAACCTCTTCTGTGTATCTGAATAGGGAAAAGTTCCGTATCATGTACTGGTTGGTGCCAAAGGCAGTTGTAGAATCTTACAAATTTTTCTAGAGAGCGGAAAAACATGTTTTTTAAAATATTTACAAATATACGTTTATTAAACCATGTTTTTGAGCCATTTTAAAAAATTAAGTACGGTGCTAAAATAAAATTTTATTGCCATTTTCGATATTTTAATAAGAAATGAAAATACATAACAAACAAATTTAACAAAACTAAGCCATTTTTGGGTACTTCTCTATTATCCCGTCGACCACTTTTCATAACAAAAAACTATCGCCAAACTAAGATTAAACGCCAAAAATACAGTCCCATTTACTTGATGCCAGAAGCATTATACGTATTTGTTATGCCATCAAGTGGTTTTTAATTCGACATTTGCGTGTATTTTTCATTATGTTTTACTGATTTATTAGTTATTTCATTCATTAAAGTAACAATTGTGTCCTTAAATTCTTATATTTTATTTATTTTGATATTTCAATGGCAACGTTCTCCCGTTTATTTAGCGTTACAGTTTGGCGATAATTTTTTGTTATGAAAAGTGGTCGACGGGATAATAGAGAAGTACCCATTTTTTGTGATAAATAATTGTTATCGCCAGGGGGGGGGGGGCAAATTGTAAACAATTAATAAGCGAACTAAAAAAATTACCGGAAAAAACTTGTGGGAATCTCAAGAAAGAAATATCTGATATAAATAGTATTTAAAATCTTAAAATGGAGAAGTGGTCCGTATAAAAATGCAAAACATTATACACCTGATATAAGAATTTTTTAATTTTTTTATATTTCCGAAAGCACAGATAAAAGGGTAAAAATCCCGGCACAGATGCCGTATACTCACCACGTTGGCGCGATTTTTCCCCCCGCCCCTTTGGCGAAAACTGTTTGTTGTGTTTGTTTACTTTTATTTTTTATTTTATGTATATCAATATTAATTTAGGCACAGATGTCATATACGCACCAGATTGGCGCGATTTTTCCCCCGCCAATTTGGCGAAAACTTTGTTTTTGAATATTAGTTACAAATACCATACAATAATAGCATGTAATTTTTTATTTCAATATAAAAATAAAATAACGTAATAAATGAAATAGCTCCTATTATTCAAAAATGGGAAATAAAAATAAATAAATGATAGTTTGATATAAATAAATATTGATATATATTATAAAAACAATTTATAGAATTAAAATAAAAAATAAAAGTTAATAAACAACAATTGAAACAAAATAACCGGGTTACCATGTGAGGCATAAAATTGCCATTTTGTTGCAATCGCGCCAATGTGGTGCGTATATGACATCCGCGCCTTTATTTATATCAAACTATTATTTATCCATATATTTAAAGCTGTTTGGTAATTCTGTCAAATCTATTCCATCGAAATTCGATCGAATACGCATGCGTCAAAAAATCACCGGCCAATGAGGTGAGGGTCTATGACTGTCTCTACAAACGTGTTTGGGATCGTATCATCTGTTGTTTTTTTCTGTTGTCACGTTGCGTTAAACCTAGGAAGATATTTATCTAGAACTCACTGTGGAGTGTTTAGAAGGTATCCATATATTTAAAGCTGTTTGGTAATTCTGTCAAATCTATTCCATCGAAATTCGATCGAATACGCATGCGTCAAAAAATCACCGGCCAATGAGGTGAGGGTCTATGACTGTCTCTACAAACGTGTTTGGGATCGTATCATCTGTTGTTTTTTTCTGTTGTCACGTTGCGTTAAACATAGGAAGATATTTATCTAGAACTCACTGTGGAGTGTTTAGAAGGTATTTATTTTATTTATTTATTTTATTTATTGTAATTTGTATGAATACTTAGATGTCCATTTCGGATTTACTGTTTAAAAATGAATTTAGGCTCATAAGTTGGCGAAATCCCGATGGAAATTTTTTTTTTAGATCTCTATCATTTTGTTTATATAGTACAGAAAATAATTATTCAAACGTGTAGAACACGTAATACAAAATTGGACCACTTATGGTCTGTTTATTATCGGGA
The DNA here is from genome assembly GCA_963931845.1 of Maratus michaelseni. Lineage (NCBI taxonomy): Eukaryota > Metazoa > Arthropoda > Arachnida > Araneae > Salticidae > Maratus > Maratus michaelseni. The sequence goes on from OZ007595.1 coordinate 299,301,668, forward strand.
ATGAATCTTATGGTGTTCCGATTGATAATGAATTCGATTATGTAAATATAATGTCAAAAGACAGTACGCACGGTAGTAATATTTTTATTATTATGTGTTCGAAAAAAGCGAATCTGAGCGCCTGAATATAAATTATAAAATATTATTTCTATATTTAGCAACTAAATATTTAATAAATATGCAGGAATGTGACTAGCTTTATGTGAATGTATAATATATGTAAGTCTGAACTTTAGCATTATTTTTTAACAGAAATATATTATCTCTATTCGATTTAAAAGTTTTGTCATTACATAAGTGTGCTATTTAATTTGTAAAGAGTATGTATGCATTATATTGTTTGTATGTATACAAATGTTTAGAATGTTTTGATTTGTAAACTCTTAATATTTGAATAATGTTTACATTATATTTGTTTGTATGTATACAAACAATATATGTATACAAAGAAGTATATATACAAACAATATTAATATTTACATTGTATTGTTTGTATGTATACAAATCTTGAATGTTTTAATTTATTACATTCATTTTTTACCAGTTTGCATGTCCGTTCATGGGCGATTCATATGAAACTCATAATTTGTCACAAATTGGTGATTTTATTGATTTAGTGCTTTGCCCAAGAACGTGGAAAACAAAACTATTTTTGACATCGGGTGAAATGAATGAGGTTATTTCGGTTTTTATTTTGTATATAAAAAATGTTATATGTAAAAAAATCCTGGCCATTAATCACATTGTTTTTTGTATATTTAAAGACGATTACTTATTCTTTGTAATTATTTTTTTGCTGGGGGTTTTTGAGCAAAATAATATTACTTCATAGCTAGAACCAGTTCCGCTAATCATTAATATTTTCTTAATCCTTTGACCGCTGAGCAAATGGGCAAATTTGTAATGTTTTTTCTGTTATTTTTTTTAAATGTCAAAAAAAGATAAATTTTCAAAATTGGTATAAAAAACTTAGGTACTTCTCTATTATCCCATCGTCCACTTTTCATAACAAAATACTATTGCCAAAACGTATGATTAAATGCCAAAAATGCAATCCCATTTACTTGATGTCGGAAGCATTATACGTGTTTGTTATGTCGTCAAGTGGTTTTTAATTCAACATTTGCGCGTATTAATGACAACGTTCTCCCGTTTATTTGGCGTTACAGTTTGGCGATAGTTTTTTGTTATGAAAAGTGGTCGATGAGATAATAGAGAAGTACCAAAACTTAATTACGTATATGAGTAGATTCCTTGACTATATTAATCATTACTCAATATTTTAAAACTGCATCATATTTGTAGAATTATATTAATTTAAACAATGCTTCTATTGAAGTGTGAAGAAGCACATACTTCTATGAAGAACCATATATTTACATAATCGTTTTCATTAGCAATCGGAACACCATAAGATTCATCCCCGATAATAAACGGACTATAAGTGGTCCAATTTTGTATTACGTGTTCTACGATATTTTACGTACGTTTGAATAATTATTTTCTGTACTATATACACAAAATGATAGAGATCTAAAAACACAATTTCCATCGGGATTGATTTTGCGAATGTTAAATGAGCCTAAATTCATTTTTAAACAGTAAATCCGAAATGGACACCTAAGTATTCATACAAATTATAATAAATAAAATAAATACCTTCTAAACACTCCACAGTGAGTTCTATATAAATACCTTCCTAGGTTTAATGCAATGTGCAAGAAAAAAAAAACAGGAGATGATCCCAAACACGTTAATAGAGACAGTAATAGACTCTCACCTCATTGGCCGGCGATTTTTTTGACGCATGCGTATTGGGTCGAATATTGTTGAAAAATGATTTTGAAGAAAAAATCGGGAAATTCACAAAATGGTTTCGGGAAAAACTTCACCAAATGGTTTAAAAATTCTTTGAGTGACAGCGGGAAAAAAATTTCGTTTTACATTCAATCATCGCAATTAGCGAGTGTGACTATTAAGTTTAGCCAGTACTGGCAATAACATCAATTACCAATTTTCAGTATTACTCGCCGATTGGTGAGTGTTAATTTTGTCTTATATCACAAACTGTATTTACATATACTACTAGATATAATGATTATGAACCATGATTTTTCTATTATTGGGCGAGATTCATGTTTTTTCAGCAATTCTTTGACGAAATTCATGTTTTTTCAGCGATCCTTTGAAGAATTTCGCATTTTTCTCATGATCCTTAACGAAATTCGCATTTTCCAGCGATTCTTTGATAAAATACATTTTATTCCGCAATTTTTAGACGAAATTTAGTAAAAAAGCATGACCTTTTGGTGAACTTTCCTTTTTTGCGATTCTTTGACAAAATTTGCTTATCTTTCACGATCCTTTTGCATAATTAATGTTTTTTCTGATGTCTTTTAATGAAAGTCATGTTTCCCCATGATCCTTTGATGAATTTAGTGTTTTTTCCTCAATCATTTGACGAAATCTGTGATTCCCCCCCCCCCCCGCGAAGATTGGTTAGATGTTTTTAGTCTGCAGGTGCCCTAAAAAGTCTGTGACGCCCGTTGCTGCATTGCACACATCAGGGGTCGATCCAGGAAAAATTTGGGGCCTATTTAGGGTCCCTTCACAAAAATCAATTTGATAAAATGGGCCCCTTCACAAAAATCAATTTGATAAAATGGGCCCCTTCACAAAAATCAATTTGATAAAATGGGCCCCTTCACAAAAATCAATTTGATAAAATGGGTCCCTTCATAAAAATCAGTTTGATAAAATGGGCTCCTTCACAAAATTCTATTCCATAAAAACTTACTATTTATTATTCAGTGATGTTTTAAAATGTGTAATTTGTAAACAAGCAAGTTCACCAAAGAGGAAAACTTCAGCAAAAAGATTTTAAAAAGTTTTTGTTTATAAATGCTTGGTTTGAATATGATTAACTGAATATCAACTTTTGTTACAAAATGTTATTTTTCACAAAAATATAATAAATTTCACAAAAATAACCTTTACTTTTCACAAAATGGGCCCCAAGAAAAAAAACCTGCATCGACCCCTGCACATTCTTTCTTCCATGGTGCATCGAACGAAGAAAATTCATCCTAAAGAATCATTGTTTCATTCTTGACATTTCTGGAAAGAAACAACGTTCAACTCATTGGCTGAATTGTAAAGGGCGAAATGTGTCAAACATTAGCGGAAAGAAAGTGCGCAATTTGTTCGTTCATGGATAAAATCATGAAATTCATTAATCAATAGTTGATAAATTCGTCAATCGATAGCGGAAAAATCGCAAAATTCATCAACTGGTTTCGGGGGAAAAAGTTTTCGAATATCGTCAAATGGCTTCGAGAAAAAAAATCACAATCCGTCAATTTCGGAGAAAAAATCGTGAAATTCGCCAAATGGTTTCGAAATTTGTCGAGCGACAGCGGAGAAAAAAATCTTTTTCCATTCAATCATCGCAATTGGTGAGTGTGACTATTATGTTTGACCAGTGGTGGCAATAAAGTCCATTGCCAAATTTTCAGGATTACTCGCTGTTTGGCAAGTGCTAATTTTGTCCTATACTTCAAAACCCTTTTGATCATATCATCAGTGTGCAGGACAATTTTTTTTACGTGAACCATTTGATGAATTTTGTGATTTTTCCATTATCGATTGACCGATTTTACTGCTATCGATTGTTGAATTTTATAATTTATCAACTATTGATTAGCGAATTTCATGATTTTTTCCATGAACATTTGACGAATTACGCAAAAAAATTAAGAATATCGTTAAATTGTCTTGGGTAAAAAAAAATTTAATATTGTCAAATGCCTTCGAGAAAAAGTTGCAAGTTGGAACGCCTGTGACCTCTTTTTCATGTTATGCATCTCGGGTCTATCCCCCCAAGTGGGACACTTTTCTAAATTTTGCAGACACCTCTCATGTGATATATCGCTGGAAAATTCTTTGACCGCTTATTCATGTTATGCATCTCCGGGGTCCATCCCGCCACCCCCCCTCCCCCCCCCCAAAGGGTACTTTATAAATTTTGCACACAACCCTCATGTTATATATCATTGGAAAGGTCTGTGACTGCTTAATCATATTATGCATCTCGGGTCTATCCCCCCCCCCCCCCCCCCAAGTGGGACACTTTTCTAAATTTTGCAGACACCTCTCATGTGGTATATCGCTGGAAAAGTCTTTGACCGCTTATTCATGTTATGCATCTCCGGGGTCCATCCCGCCACCCCCCCCCCCCCCCCTAAGGAAGGAACTTTTATAAATTTTGTTGACACCCCTCATGTTATATATTGTTGGAAAGGTCTGTGACTGCTTAATCATATTATGCATCTCCGATGTCCATCTCCCCACTTTGCCCCCCCCCCCCAAAGGGTACTTTATAAATTTTGCACACAACCCTCATATTATATATCATTGGAAAGGTCTGTGACTGCTTAATCGTATTATGCATCTCTGATGTCCATCTCCCCACTTTGCCCCCCCCACCCCCCCAAAGGGTACTTTATAAATTTTGCACACAACCCTCATGTTATATATCATTGGAAAGGTCTGTGACCACTTAATCATATTATGCATCTCAAATGTCCAACTCCCGACTTTGCCCCCCCCCACCCCCCCAAGGGATACTTTTCTAAATTTTGTTGACACCCCTCATGTCATATATTGTTGGAAAGGTCTGTGACTGCTTAATCATATTATGCATCTCCGATGTTCATCTCCCCACTTTGCCCCCCCCCCCCAAAGGGTACTTTATAAATTTTGCACACAACCCTCATGTTATATATCATTGGAAAGGTCTGTGACTGCTTAATCGTATTATGCATCTCTGATGTCCATCTCCCCACTTTGCCCCCCCACCCCCCCAAAGGGTACTTTATAAATTTTGCACACAACCCTCATGTTATATATCATTTTAAAGGTCTGTGACCACTTAATCATATTATGCATCTCAAATGTCCAACTCCCCACTTTGCCCCCCCCCACCCCCCCAAGGGATACTTTTCTAAATTTTGTTGACACCCCTCATGTCATATATTGTTGGAAAGGTCTGTGACTGCTTAATCATATTATGCATCTCCGATGTTCATCTCCCCACTTTGCCCCCCCCCCTCCCCAAGGGGTACTTTCTAAATTTTGCACACAACCCTCATGTTATATATCATTGGAAAGGCCTGTGACCACTTATATCATATTATGCATCTCCGATGCCCATCTCCCCACTTTGCCCCCCCCCCAAGGGGTACTTTCTAAATTTTGCACACAACCCTCATGTTATATATCATTGGAAAGGTCTGTGACCACTTAATCATATTATCCTCCCCACTATGAAATTTGTCAAGTTAAAGCAACTATAAATTTTATTTTTATGGTACTATCAAGTTGTTTGCCGTCAAATTTTGACGGGTTCCATCTAGTTTATTTTTATTTCCTTTTTTAAAATAATAGAAGCTGTTTCATTTATTACGTTTTTTTATTTTTATATTGAAATAAAAAATCACGTGTACTATTTGTCACACTATTTGTAACTAATATTCAAAAACAAAGTTTTCCCCAAGCTGGTGGAGGGAAAAATCGCGCCAACGTGGTGCGTATATGACATCTGTGCCTTGTTTCATTTCACATAGAGGTACTGCTCTATTATCCCGTCGACCACTTTTCATAACAAAAAACTATCGCCAAACTGTTAGATTAAACGCCAAAAATGCAGTCCCATTTACTTGATATCAGAAGCGTTATACGTGTTTGTTACGTCATCAAGTGGTTTTTAACGCGACATTTGCGTGTATTTTTCATTATGTTTTACTGATTTATTAGTTATTTCATTCATTAAAATAACAATTGTGTCCTTAAATTCTTATATTTTATTTATTTATGTATTTTGATATTTCGATGACAACGTTCTCCCGTTTATTTGGCGATAGTTTTTTGTTATGAAAAGTGGTCGACGGGATAATAGAGAAGTACCCACATACGTATTGGTACTTTTATGTTAACTTGGCGCAGTTGATAAATCGCCAAATATTTTTCTCATAACATCTTCATATTGCATTCATTTCATTTAAATATAAATCTTTCACTGATTTCATTTGAAATACATACATTAAAAATACATGTCTTTCACTCATTTAATTTAAAATACACGCCTTTCACTAATTCCATTTAAAATACTAAAAAGGAAAAGAAAATAAGAAATAATGCCACAAATCGAAACCTTTTATTTAAACATCAAATAATTGTTCCTAACATACACACGCGAAATAAAAAAGCTGCTAATGGTGTGATTTACGCCAAATCTCTAATACTAATACTACTCTTACTAATCTCTAATACTTTTCAAACAGAAAAAATTCCAGCTTAACTTTCCATTTTTATTAAATTGAAATATATTTTATTGTGCTGAATATTAGTGCTTGCATATTTTTTTGCTCCATGTATTCCATGAACTTTTCAATTCCGATTGTCTACGAAAATCTCCCGCCGGTGAAAATGACGTACGCACAAAATTTAGTGACGTGTGTACTTTAAAATAGATAAAAAAGCACATCTATTTTATCTATTTTTTTAATATAACTTCCAAACGGTTTGACATTTATTCTTGGTAATAAATAGACGACGTTGTCACCTTTATAGGTACCTGCTGTAAAAATTTGAACGAAATCCGTTAAATATTTTTTGAGTTATGCTTGACGAAAGGTTTTAATATCCATCGTAGCTATATATGGGGCAAAGTAATACTGCGCTGTGTATGAGTCTTCGTTGCACTCAGACAATAAACAATCAAATTTAAAAAAAAGGGTTAAAATCGAAAAGTTACAAGGAAAGGAACCTAAACTATCCCACACACTAATAAACACAAGGAAACAAAGATAAATGTTAAAAGCGGTCGGTGCCAAGAAAAAGATTAAAGAGCCGTTAATGATGTCAACCTTTTCTTTTCTTTTCTTTTCTTTTCTTTTTTTTTTTTTTTTTTTTGTACGGCCTGCCTGAAATAAAAATATTTTTGTGTGAATTTTTATGGAATTTATTTATTTATTTATCTTATCCCCATTCTTGAAAAAAGAAAATTAAGACTTGGAAATTTTTAAAGGTTTTATTGGTAATACGGCCAAAAATATATCCTGTTCATTTTTCATTATAATTGATAAATTCATACACTGAAAAAAAAAAGGTGTAATTTTACAGTATAATACTGGCATTCCAGCTGTCAGTATTATACAGTAAAATTAACAGTAATAAACAGTAAAATAAGCAGTATGCTTATTTTACTGTTTATTACTGTTCAGCGTATTACTGCTTATTTTACCGTTTATTACTATTAATTTAACGGTATAATACTGACAGCTGGGATGCCAGTATTATACTGTAAAATCAACACTTTTTTTTTTCCAGTGTAATAATTACTTATTTAGTTGAATGTAGAAGGGGCAGAAATAAACTTTTCAAGATGTAAAAACTTTCACAAAATACCGAAAAATATATGTTTTTGAGCCTGCTCATTTAATCATTTTGACAATCAAACAGTTTCTTAGTTTTTGTTTTACAATTATAGTAATAGGATTTATAGTGATTCACTGCCTTATTGACCGTACATTGAAATAAACATTTTGAAACACTTATTATTATTATTATTATTATTTTAAAAAATCTGTCCCTTTACTTTTTGTACGACAGTAACGAATTTTTGTACTTAGTATTTAAGGAGTTAGGGCTAGGGGTAGTCAGAGCGGTAAAAAAAATAGGCATTTAAAAAATAATAATAACTGTTGTATAATGTTATTTATTTTACATATAATGCGAAGTTTTTACACTAGATTTTAAATAAACTAATGAAAATTTTAAATCAAAATATTCATTCTGGACCAAATTAAATATATTTTTTTAATTTTGAAAGATCTCTCACAAATAGTGCTTTACGATGACCATCAGTTACTTATTAGTGATTTATCTAAAATCAACACTACAACAAAGAATATATATATTAGTTTAATTCTATATCTAGTGCTTAATCAATTTATTTTTCAAATTAAGCAAAATGGCAGTTTTTGAAAGTTAAGTTTATTTATCAATTTTAAGGAAAAAAAACACTTGTTTATTGTTTATATAAAAAAGTTGTATTGATAAAAAAAGTAACCTTCGATTAAGCACTAGTTTTTAATGCCTAGAATACGCTGCACAAATTTTATTTAAATCCGTCGAGTGATTTTAAAATATAGTTGTAACCGTCTTTGAAAACGTACTTTTGAGAAAAATACATTTAAAGTTTCGCACTATTAGGATTAAAAATAGGCATTTTATTTATCAATTTTAAGGAAAAAAAACACTTGTTTATTGTTTATATAAAAAAGTTGTATTGATAGGTGATTGAGGTCCTAATACGAAAAAGTTCTTTACTACTATTTTATGTTCATGGTTATAGTAAAGTAGATACTAGTATAATACATTTCGAAGTATTTCATATGCAGGTAAAACCAGTTAGTATTGGGTTGGCCGGAAATTCGTGTCGGTTGGGAAAATCAATTTGTACCGGAAAATTCTGCCAATTAATATTAGACATTAGCTATCGGAATTAATGTTTCTAATTATTAAATGATAAAATTTTTCGGTACGAATTGATTTTTCCAACCTATGCACGAACTCTCCGGTTAACCCAATAACTGTTGTCATCAACTACCCGCTGTCAATAGTAAGAAGGTCTTATGGTAATTATAGGCTATCTTTAAAACTATACATTGGATCAATTTGAATTTTTTACAGAAAATTTTCAAAATATTATACTTTAAACAAATGAAAAATAATCGATTTTTCGAAAAATCTGACTACACTTAACCCCTTAAAAATTCCTGATTCAGTAAAATAAAAATCTGGAAACCCTGATCGTATATATGAGATATCTAATTATTGTACTGAAATGTTCATTCCCAAATACAAAATATCAGCTCCATATCGCCTACATTCCAAACTATTATTTTTATTGTCGAATATAAAATATAATCGTGCCTGCCGTATCTTATTTGGAAGTTTTTCCATCTATCAGTTGGATGAACTACTTTTGATATCGAATTCAATATTTGTGACACTCCCTCAAGAAATGGATGAATTTTCGATTTTATCACCTTAATGCTCCTTTCATGACAAAAGGTAGGAGGGAGGGAGCGTTCAAAATCACAGAGCCGTTCTACTTTTTATGTTTTTGCTTTCGAAACTGTCCGCAGGTAAGGAATCTTTTCATGTGTTATCATAAGTAGATTTTGATGGATTTTTAGCTTGAAAAATTTTATAATCTGTTACAGTTAAGAAAGTTAAAATTTTACTACATTTGAGAACTTTAAGGTACGAATTTGATGATCATGGTTGCCAGTTTGGACTGTTTTTTTTTTTTTTTTTTTAATTCAGAAACTCCGAATTCATACCGAAAATTCCGAAAGAAGGTTTTTTACTTCATGTAATCACGAAATGTGTGTCACTAAATAAAGCAAAAATTACTATTCCCCATTTCTGGTAGGAATTCAGAATTTCTGAATAAAAAAAAAAGGCCAACCTGGCAGCACTGCCATACTTCAATAAAAAATGGTTATGTTGTTATGAAATTCTTATTTTCTTTTAGCTTTAGGCTATCCATAATTAAAAAAAAATATTGTTTTAATATATAAAGTTAAATATTCTTTTCAGTGAATCCTTCACTGCTGTTAGCGGTTTCAGAGACCGTGGCTTGACTTTTTTCAATTTTCAGAATTTAATTTGTAATTTTCAGTTTAATCATATATGCTACACTGTAAAAAATGACCAATGTTTCTTATTTTATGACAATATGCTATAACCACGAACGAAAATGTAATATAATCTTCTGAGTTATCCGAAATTTCAAATAGCATGTTACATTGTCTTTTGAATCCCCAGAAACGAATACATTTTCAAAATTTAAAGAATAATTTATAAAAACAAATTATTTTTAGCTGCCCGAATTTTTCAGAAACGTCTCCGAAGGGATTTTATAGTGTATTAATGAGTGTCCTCAGGCTGGAATACCTGTTTTTCGAATGTTATCCATTCTCAAGTACACGTTTTCAGCCACATAAGTTAATTTATACATGAAAGAGTAAATAAATAATCTTAATTTTAATGTTATTGTTAACGCTGTTAATTTTGTATGTTTGTCTGTTAAACATTTTTTTTTTTTTTGAGCATGAAAATGATTACTTCAGAATGGATAGCATTCGAAAAACAGGTATTCCAGGCTGAGGACACTCATTAATACACTATAAAATCCCTTCGGAAACGTTTCTGAAAAATTCGGGCAGCTAAAAATAATTTGTTTTTATAAATTATTCTTTAAATTTTGAAAATGTATTCGTTTCTGGGGATTCAAAAGACAATGTAACATGCTATTTGAAATTTCGGATAACTCAGAATATTATATTATATTTTCGTTCGTGGTTATAGCATATTTTCATAAAATAAGAAACATTGGTCATTTTTTACAGAGTATAGTTAACCCTTAACCCCTTCGCGACGAGCGTCCTTTACAGAATTTTTAATCTTTTACCACCGGTTTCTGAAAACAGAAATTTTCGACTAATTGAATCGAAGAAATGCTGTCATTAAATAAGGCAAAGCTTCCAATAAAAAGTTACTGGTGGGAATAATCGAGGATTCTGAGCATCTTTTGCGTCACGTATACGTGTCGCTCGTCCCCAAGTGGTTAACTGCTGTTAACGGTCTCACTGACCGCTGCTTTTTTTCAAGCTTACAAATTTTCAGTTTAACTCTAGATACTAATGCTTCGTCTGGAGCTTTAGTACTATCGCTTGAGATTTCTGAGTAGATGAATTTTAATAATAATAGTTCTGTACATAAAGTTTAGTACAGAAACAGTATTCTATGAGTTAATCGAGCCTTTTGATCAAGTGGTCTCAAATTCCACGCAAAATTTTTGCCACAGCAGTTAAGGTTTCGATTCATTTTCGTTTGGAACTCTAGTACTATCGCTACAGACTTGTGAATACACTGTAAAAAATGACCAATGTTTCTTATTTTACGAAAATATACTATAACCACGAACGAAAATATAATATAATCTTCTGAGTTATCCGAAATTCCGAATAGCGCGTTCCATTGTTTTTTGAATCCCCAGAAACCCATACATTTCCAAAATTTAAAGAATTATTTATAAAAACAAAGTATTTTTTGCTGTCCGTATTTTTCAGAAATGTTTCCGAATAGTTTTTATAGTGTATTAATCAGTTTCCTCAGCCTGGAATACCTGTTTTTCGAATGTCATCCATTCTCAAGTAAATGTTTTCAGCTGCATAAGCTAATTTATACATGAAAGAGTACAGAAATAATCTTAATTTTAATGTTAATGTTAACGCTGTTAATTTTCCATGTTTGTCTGTTAGACATATTTGTTGAACATGAAAATGTTTACCTGAGAATGGATAGTATCGGAGAAAACTATATTCCGGGCTTAGAAAACTGATTAATACACTTTAAAAGCTACTCGTAAACGTTTCGAAAGTTACGGGCAGCAAGGAAATTTTGTTTTTATAAATGATTCTGTAAATCTCGAAATTTTATTGATGTCTGAGGTTTCTAAAGATAAAGAAACACTTTTCAGAATCATGGTTAACAAGGATAAGTTGATATTATAAATTTATTTGTGATTATATTCTATTTTCGTAGATTAAGAAACATTTGTCATTTTTTACAGTGTAGGTGAATTTTTATTACCATAGTACTGTACATAAAGTTTAGTACAGAAGCAGTACCCTATCAATTAATCGAACCTTTTAATCACCTTTCGATCAAGTGGGTCTCAGAGACCGCTCACATTAGCTATGCGACAATTTTTGTCACAACACTTAAGGGTTAAATTTTGTTTCGTTTGGAACTCTAGTACTATCGCTAGAGTCTTCTGAATAGGTGAATTTTAATTATAATAGTCATGTCCATAAAGTTTAGTACAGAAACAGTATCCAATGAGTTAATTTAGCCTTTTAGTCATTCTTCGATCAAGCGGTCTCAGCTACCGCCTGCAGTAGCCATGTGACAATTTCTGTCACATTAATTAAAGATAAACTTCCTTCTTAATAGAGCCTACTTCAGTCACGCGAAGAAACGCTCCAGCTAATGTTAAGTCTATGGGAAGGTTATCGCGCGATTTCTCGCTCGCACCTTAATATTTTTAAATGATTCATTTTGTATAGGATAGCTGAGGTCGATCTCTAGGAGGTCGATCTCTAGGAGGTCGATCGATAGGAGGTCGATCTCTAACGTTGTTAGTTTTTACTTTTTCGATTTTGGTTCCGGTTTTTTTTATATAAGGGTAATTTCACTTTCAGAACCAGTTCCAACCGGTTCCAAAATTGAAAATGTCCGCTTATAAAAAAAAAACCGTAACCAAAATCAAAAAAGTAAAAACTAACAACGTTAGAGATCGACCTCAGCTATCCTATGCAAAAATAAATCATTTAAAAATATTAAAATGCGAGCGAGAAATCACGCGATAACCTTCCCATAGACTTAACATTAGCTGGAGCGTTTCTTCGCGTGACTAGCGTAGGCTCTTAACCCCTTCGAGACGTCCGGCCTGTATAAGTGCCGTTAGCTTTTTTAAATAAAAATGTTTTTATTGTTCAGTTCTGAAATTGTAAAATCAAATTAAGGTTCAGGTTTTTGCCTTTAAAGATAATGGAAGGGAATAGATAGTGTAAAAAACCTATTTATTAAATCGATGTAATTTCTTGTATTTTTTAGATCATTTAATTGATTTGATTTACATTGAAGAAAGTTTTTTATAATGGCCTCAACATACTAATTTTAGATATGAAATTCAATATTTATACGAATTTTCACGTTTTTATTCCCTCGAGAAATGGATGAATTTTCGATTTTATCACTCTAATGCTCTTTTCTTTGACAAAAGATAGGAAGGTGTTTTTCCTTCCAAATCTCACAGCCGTTCCACTTTTTATGATTTTTATGTGGAAATTATCCGTAGGTATAAAATTTTTTCATGTTTTTGTCATAAGTAGGTTTTGATAGATTTTCAGCTTGATACATTTAAAAATCTGTTACAGTTAAGAAGGTTTAAACTTTCCGACATTTGAGAAATTTATGTTAGGTTCTTGATATCAGTACTGCTGCGCTTCAAGATAAAATTGTTAAAATATATTAGCACTTTCCCATAAAGAAAAGGAGAATTTAACAAGAACGAAAAATTATGCGTCAAGCATAAATTATGAAACAGTTTCCAACATATTCAGAATACTACAACAAAGCTTCAAAAGTTTAAAAGATGATATCTAAAAAAGATGATATCTAAGTAAACACTTTTTTAAATGCAATTTCAGGAATTACAATCAACAAGCGAAAAAAAAAAAAAAAATTCTTTTGTGTATATGATCTATATATGTATATGTATATATAGCACATAGTATGCTAAAATTTAGTACAGTTAGGAAACGCATAGCTCAGTTGAAAATTCCCCTTCAGCAATTTCCATTAATAAACGGTAATGTACTCAAGATCTTTTGTGCAGCCTTCTATAGGTCTATAAAATTTATACACACTAATTAATACACACTATTTATACACACTAATTTATACACACCACAACTGAAAACACACTTTCAGCAATTATTGTTTATAGACAATACTGACTGAATTATTTTGTGTGTCCCTGTAATGGAAGGATGAATGCTGTCTACACCTTATTCTACACTCTACGGTAAGCATCATGTAGTACACTTCACTGATGTATACAAATTTTAATATGCTTGATATAATCTATTATCATTAAAATATACCACAAACGAATTTTTCCCAAAGACCGTAATGAGACGGAATTCTTTTGAGTGTCCCTGTAAAAGAACTATAAATGCTGCACATTTCGATTTCAATACCGTATATGATTTGAGAAATCTCGATTACATATATAAATTCCATGGCAATCCGAGTATATTTACTCCAGTTAAATCACGGACAGACAGACAAACGCTACTCATAAACACTTTTCAACTATGTTGGAAAGTGTTTTAAAAAAATGAAGCTACTCCACTCGACTTTCCGAGCATTTTATAAAATACCGTTGATTCAGATAAATTTATGAGACAGTGGAATTAGTTGTATTCAAGCTCTAGAGCTCCCGTCTCGAAACTGAAGTCTTTACCTTTGAGCCACTAATACTTCACTACATTGTTCCAATATTTATCACTTGCACTCTGTCCCATTTCTATATTGGTTTTTTATATATTTCGTCTCAAAATGGTTTGAAAAGGGTTTTAAAATGGTTTAAATACGGAATCTATCGGCCGATTTAAATGAACATCAATACAGTTCTTGCGACAGTGGGCTGTAGCATATTCCCCAAATAGAAGCTCAATAGGAAGTACCGTTTCGAAGTTCTCGTGTTCAGTCATGCATGCACACACACACATACATCATGATTACATTACTTTACTTAAACTATGTGTTCGTAAAGTAATAGCTGCTTTATTGTCAGATTTTAATTAAGCGCCAGAATGGTGAAGGTTTGTAAATATTTTTTTTCAGTATTTCAATTACTTTTACTCAGAATACTTCATACTTTCATACATTATCTCCACTCTCACATGTATACCTTTTCTTATATGTTTACACGCATACATGCATCATACATTTAGCATTCAACTTATATGCTTACATAACATACATACTTAAATATAATAGCTTTCAATGCATACAACAGCTATAACAACTTTTTTTCGAACAAATAAAACTAATAGCGACTAATGAAGAATCTTCCGTAATTCTGACTCAACAGGTCGATGAAATTTTTTTTTATACTATGGTAGCCTTTGATTCTTTTTAAATTTAAGATAAATAGCAAGTAGGAATTGGGAATTGTCCTGGACAACAATGTTTTTCTTTCTATGGAGCGGATGTCTTTTATACACTGGCTTCCAAAAGTTAAGGTACAATCAGTCTTTTGTGACTAATTTGAAAACAAGTGAACCTAAAAACACGAAATTTTGAAGAATTGTGCTTTAAACAGTTATTTATCGAATTTTACCTTATTTTTAACATCAAGCATGATTTACAAATAAAAAATTACATTTTTTGGCGGAAGTCTACTGTTGATACATAACATTTGTTTAAAAAAAATAATAAATGACAGATTTTTGGGGAAAAAATTAAATAAATGGGTTTTAATAAGGAAAGTGTCCAGCCTTACTTGTAACACATTAGTGGCATCGACTTTCCAGATTGTCAATTATGTTCTGAGACACTGGCATGAGAAGCAATGCTCATACATGGAGCAACCCTTGCTCCAGCTCATTTAACGATTTCGGAGGGGGACTTACGGCAGTCCCAAAGGTGCTGCATCAGATTAAGGTCCAAATATTGAGCTGGTCATTCCATTCGCTACAAATCTTGATCCTCAAGGCATTCATCAACTGCCCTAGCTTGGTGTGATCGGCATTATCATCCATTAAGAAGAATTAATCACTAATAGCACCAGCATATGGTGTGACATATAGATCTAGGATCTCGTCCCGATGTCTCACAGCAGTCGGAATTCCTCCATTGCCGTATGGATGTTACTGTGATCACCAAAGAGATTCCACCTGTTCTATAACTGTGTATTTCAACAATGTTACATTGGTAGTATCCAAAGTAAACCGGGACTTGTCTGTTAAATGTACAAGTCCATTGTTGTCTGGTCCAGGTAACGTGCTCTCTTGGCCAACATAAACGAACACTTCTGTGTTTTCAATTAAGAGGGACATCAATAGGTTGTCTAGAACAAAGTGCTTAACTGTGAAGACGTCTGTGCACCGTAGCAAGCAGATATTATCATCCCTGTTGCGTTATGAGGATCTGAAATGAGCTGATCTTAGTGTTACTCCTTTTTCGGGCCAAAAGAGCTATAAAAAGCGATCTTGTAACAAATGAGTTGTAACAAATGAGCGGTCTGGAACAACTCTTCTTGATACTAATTTTTTCATTCAAAAGTATCCCACAGTCTTTGGAGCACACTACGAGACACATTAAGACGTCTAGCAGCATCAGTTTGTGATAACCCTATTTTCATCCATTCGATTACCCGACATCTTAACGAATCAAGTAAACGACATCTCCTAGATGTGGACAAAAATATTTTAGTACCAACAGTTAAAGATCAACAAGTATAAAAAAAAACTCCACATAAATTACAAAAGTGGCATATTCGACTTCCGCTTCATTTCCCTCGACTTCCATACACATGTCCTATTCTTTTAAAAAGTTAGAGATGAGCATAATTGTTTCACAAGATTTTATTGACGTTATTTATGGTCATTCATATAAAGATAACCGTATTTATATGATCATTCATATAAAGATACAAAATATGGTATATATTTTGTATCTTTATTTTCAACTTTTTAATAGTGAGCGCCAACAAACTAGCAGAAACTTAAATTTTCAAAGCAAGTGTAAATAACGCAGCAAACGCATAGAATCTGTTTTTGTATAAAATAATAATAATAATATTAAATTTGTACGATCCCTATAATTATTTGTTTCTTTGGTCTTTCCCTTTTTGGTATTATTTTCATTTCAGAAACAGTTGAAGAAATATATAATATATATAGATATTTTTCCATACTTACAACTAACGTAAGGAAATATCGAATTTCAAACGAAGAACCAAACACATTTCCACGAGAAGAAAACCAAGTAATAACTAAAAATTTCGAAACTTTGTTTGAGTTCTGAAATATTGGATCAAATAAAGTCTTTGTTTACCAGGAAAAGACTTTCTTTTCCACAGTTCAAATATTCCATTTCCGTTCATATACCCACCTCCTTCCCCCCATACATTTTTCGAGATATTTTGTTTTGAAAATCTTTTTACTAGCTTATGCTTTTCGTAGAATATAAGAGTTGACATTTCTTTTATCTACGTGTTTTTTAAGATTTTGTTTTGGTATGTAGAACAAGGGTTTCCAACTAGCAGTTCACAGGCCGCATGTGTACCGCGACATTCGCAACAAATAATTTATTTAGCAATAAACATTGTCTTTGAAAAACGAACAGTATTTAAATGCAAAGAAAAAATTCTTACTAATCCAATGATGTTCTAGTAATAATACAATGATACCTCGCAATACATGAGTAGGACTTGTAGAAGCCCTGGGCACAGATTCGATCATGGGTGCCTGATATGTAACTATGTAATAAGATGAAATAATTTTCATGCATGTATCTCTTGTATAATCTTTACACCATACGGTAATCACAATTAGACATTTTAATGGTATAAACAAGATTATTTTGTTTAGTAACATAATGCCAAATTGATGAATTATAGTACAATTATGTAATAATAGTATACATTAATCGCAGCATTTTGACCAGAGTAAATGAATTTTAGACTTCACGCTTAATGAGTTTTTTAAAGTAATATGATTAGATAGTACTATTAAAATCTGAATCGGCTTAATGATTTGCAAAAGAAAATAATA
The DNA here is from genome assembly GCA_963931845.1 of Maratus michaelseni. Lineage (NCBI taxonomy): Eukaryota > Metazoa > Arthropoda > Arachnida > Araneae > Salticidae > Maratus > Maratus michaelseni. The sequence continues at coordinate 299,319,154 of OZ007595.1, forward strand.
ATAATAATGATAATAATAATAATAATAATAATAATAATTTGAGAAAACAAACAAACAAAAACATGATCTATTTTATACATAAAAGTGTGTAAATAATAATACTCCACTATAGATTTTTAAAATTTTATCAACATATTTGGGGTCCTCTAAATTTTGAGCCCCTGGGGATGTGCCTCATACGCCGATTATTACACTATATAGTAAGATGAAATAATTTTCATGTGTGCATCTCTTGTATAATCTTTACACAATACGGTAATCACAATTAGACATTTTAATGGTATAAACAAGATTATTTTGTTTAGTAACATAATGCCAAATTGATGAATTATAGTACAAATATGTAATAATAGTATACATTAATCACAGCATTTTGACCAGAGTAAATGAATTTTAGACTTCACGCTTAATGAGTTTTTTAAAGTAATATGATTAGATAGTACTATTAAAATCTGAATCGGCTTAATGATTTGCAAAAGAAAATAATAATAATAATGATAATAATAATAATAATAATAATAATAATTTGAGAAAACAAACAAACAAAAACATGATCTATTTTATACATAAAAGTGTGTAAATAATAATACTCCACTATAGATTTTTAAAATTTTATCAACATATTTGGGGTCCTCTAAATTTTGAGCCCCTGGGGATGTGCCTCATACGCCGATTATTACACTATGTAGTAAGATGAAATAATTTTCATGTGTGCATCTCTTGTATAATCTTTACACAATACGGTAATCACAATTCCACATTTTAATGGTATAAACAAGATTATTTTGTTTAGTAACATAATGCCAAATTGATGAATTATAGTACAAATATGTAATAATAGTATACATTAATCACAGCATTTTGACCAGAGTAAATGAATTTTAGACTTCACGCTTAATGAGTTTTTTAAAGTAATATGATTAGATAGTACTATTAAAATCTGAATCGGCTTAATGATTTGCAAAAGAAAATAATAATAATAATGATAATAATAATAATAATAATAATAATAATTTGAGAAAACAAACAAACAAAAACATGATCTATTTTATACATAAAAGTGTGTAAATAATAATACTCCACTATAGATTTTTAAAATTTTATCAACATATTTGGGGTCCTCTAAATTTTGAGCCCCTGGGGATGTGCCTCATACGCCGATTATTACACTATGTAGTAAGATGAAATAATTTTCATGTGTGCATCTCTTGTATAATCTTTACACAATACGGTAATCACAATTCCACATTTTAATGGTATAAACAAGATTATTTTGTTTAGTAACATAATGCCAAATTGATGAATTATAGTACAAATATGTAATAATAGTATACATTAATCACAGCATTTTGACCAGAGTAAATGAATTTTAGACTTCACGCTTAATGAGTTTTTTAAAGTAATATGATTAGATAGTACTATTAAAATCTGAATCGGCTTAATGATTTGCAAAAGAAAATAATAATAATAATGATAATAATAATAATAATAATAATAATAATTTGAGAAAACAAACAAACAAAAACATGATCTATTTTATACATAAAAGTGTGTAAATAATAATACTCCACTATAGATTTTTAAAATTTTATCAACATATTTGGGGTCCTCTAAATTTTGAGCCCCTGGGGATGTGCCTCATACGCCGATTATTACACTATGTAGTAAGATGAAATAATTTTCATGTGTGCATCTCTTGTATAATCTTTACACAATACGGTAATCACAATTAGACATTTTAATGGTATAAACAAGATTATTTTGTTTAGTAACATAATGCCAAATTGATGAATTATAGTACAAATATGTAATAATAGTATACATTAATCACAGCATTTTGACCAGAGTAAATGAATTTTAGACTTCACGCTTAATGAGTTTTTTAAAGTAATATGATTAGATAGTACTATTAAAATCTGAATCGGCTTAATGATTTGCAAAAGAAAATAATAATAATAATGATAATAATAATAATAATAATAATAATAATTTGAGAAAAGAAACAAACAAAAACATGATCTATTTTATACATAAAAGTGTGTAAATAATAATACTCCACTATAGATTTTTAAAATTTTATCAACATATTTGGGGTCCTCTAAATTTTGAGCCCCTGGGGATGTGCCTCATACGCCGATTATTACACTATGTAGTAAGATGAAATAATTTTCATGTGTGCATCTCTTGTATAATCTTTACACCATACGGTAATCACAATTAGACATTTTAATGGTATAAACAAGATTATTTTGTTTAGTAACATAATGCCAAATTGATGAATTATAGTACAAATATGTAATAATAGTATACATTAATCACAGCATTTTGACCAGAGTAAATGAATTTTAGACTTCACGCTTAATGAGTTTTTTAAAGTAATATGATTAGATAGTACTATTAAAATCTGAATCGGCTTAATGATTTGCAAAAGAAAATAATAATAATAATGATAATAATAATAATAATAATAATAATAATTTGAGAAAACAAACAAACAAAAACATGATCTATTTTATACATAAAAGTGTGTAAATAATAATACTCCACTATAGATTTTTAAAATTTTATCAACATATTTGGGGTCCTCTAAATTTTGAGCCCCTGGGGATGTGCCTCATACGCCGATTATTACACTATGTAGTAAGATGAAATAATTTTCATGTGTGCATCTCTTGTATAATCTTTACACAATACGGTAATCACAATTCCACATTTTAATGGTATAAACAAGATTATTTTGTTTAGTAACATAATGCCAAATTGATGAATTATAGTACAAATATGTAATAATAGTATACATTAATCACAGCATTTTGACCAGAGTAAATGAATTTTAGACTTCACGCTTAATGAGTTTTTTAAAGTAATATGATTAGATAGTACTATTAAAATCTGAATCGGCTTAATGATTTGCAAAAGAAAATAATAATAATAATGATAATAATAATAATAATAATAATAATAATTTGAGAAAACAAACAAACAAAAACATGATCTATTTTATACATAAAAGTGTGTAAATAATAATACTCCACTATAGATTTTTAAAATTTTATCAACATATTTGGGGTCCTCTAAATTTTGAGCCCCTGGGGATGTGCCTCATACGCCGATTATTACACTATGTAGTAAGATGAAATAATTTTCATGTGTGCATCTCTTGTATAATCTTTACACAATACGGTAATCACAATTCCACATTTTAATGGTATAAACAAGATTATTTTGTTTAGTAACATAATGCCAAATTGATGAATTATAGTACAAATATGTAATAATAGTATACATTAATCACAGCATTTTGACCAGAGTAAATGAATTTTAGACTTCACGCTTAATGAGTTTTTTAAAGTAATATGATTAGATAGTACTATTAAAATCTGAATCGGCTTAATGATTTGCAAAAGAAAATAATAATAATAATGATAATAATAATAATAATAATAATAATAATTTGAGAAAACAAACAAACAAAAACATGATCTATTTTATACATAAAAGTGTGTAAATAATAATACTCCACTATAGATTTTTAAAATTTTATCAACATATTTGGGGTCCTCTAAATTTTGAGCCCCTGGGGATGTGCCTCATACGCCGATTATTACACTATGTAGTAAGATGAAATAATTTTCATGTGTGCATCTCTTGTATAATCTTTACACAATACGGTAATCACAATTCCACATTTTAATGGTATAAACAAGATTATTTTGTTTAGTAACATAATGCCAAATTAATGTATTATAGTACACGTATGTAATAACAGGATACATTAATCACAGAATTTTGACCAGAGTAAGTGAAATTTAGATTCCACACTTAATGAGTTTTTTAAAGTAATATGATTAGATAGCACTATTAAAATATAAATCGGCTTAATGATTTGCAAAAAATATATATATATAATAATAATGATGATTTTGAGAAAACAAACAAACAAACAAACAAACAAAAAACATGATCTATTTTATACATAAAATTATGTAAATAATAATATTCCACTATAGTTTTTAAAAAATTTATCAACATATTTGGGGTTCTCTAAATTTTGAGCCCCTGGGGATGTGCCCCATATGCCGATTCCTTAAGAGCCTACATGGGAAGAAACGCTCAAGTTAATGTTAAGTCTATGGGACGGTTATTTTCAAATGTTTATTTCAAATGTTATTTTCAAAAGTTTGCGAAACTTTAAATTTTCAGGCTCAAGATTCCGCGCTTTGGTACGTTCCAACTGGTTATCTTTCTATCCACAATTTTATTGTGCTAAATGTAAAATTGAATTATATCTGCCTACATATATCACTTTTCCCAGACGAGCGAGATTTTTTAAAATTCAGAATGCTACCTAATTCTGCAGAGAAATATTCCTCTTATTTAATGGCAGAATAAATAAGACAAATGCTACTATTCAAAAATAGTGGTAGTATCCTGAGTTAACTAACAACTAAAATAACTGTAACAACTAAATTAAGCACAGGTAAAATGCCAAAGGCTTCGCGGGCCACAGATAAGTAGTCAGCGGGTCAGTTGTGGCTCGCGGGCCACGTGTTTGACATGCCTGCTTTAAACAGTGGCGCTCTCCACTACCCGCAAAACAAATAGAAAATCGAAGTTCGACAAATCCCACACTCCCCTTATTCCTCCTGTCTTCTTTTTATATTTTTCTCTTTGAAACTTTTGAGGTGATCAAGCGGGAGAAATAAAGCCCCCTCTCTCCTTTATATGATTTTTCTCATTTCCTTTTATTTTTATCATTTTGTTTCTTGTCATTTTCCCGATTTCTTTTCTGCAATTATCAGTGTTAGGGATTTATCTAAAATTTCTTAATAAAAGAAATAAAAATCTGATCGATTTTTTTTCAAAGGCTTATTACTTGATTTCTGGATCGTGAACAGAAAGTTGGTCTAAAAGGAAATCTGACTTTTGAGAAAGTGATTTATTTTTTTTTCAATTTTGTTTACTTTGAAATAATTATATTGTTAACGAAAAAAATAAATAAAAGGAAAGAAAAAAAGAAAAGAAAAACTGAATCGATTGTGTTTTTGAAAAGTTCACTTGTATCATGAAACAACATATGGCATGCTCACAATTAAGTTACCACATGTACTTATCAATAATCTCCTGTCAATAAATATAAGCCTGCGTACCTCAATTCTACATGTTATGGATTATGAGAAAAAAGTTTTAATGAATGATACGGATAAGCAATTTCGAAATATTTTGTCCGAATATCTCCGAATATTTGTCCGGCATGCTCACAATTAAGTTACCACATATACTTATCAATAATCTCCTGTCAATAAATATAAGCCTGCGTACCTCAATTCTACATGTTATGGATTATAAGAAAAAATGTTTAATGAATGATACGGATAAGCAATTTCGAAATATTTTGTCCGAATATCTTGAAGAATGAAATTTCTCACTTTAAACTTAATAAACTATATCTTATGGTGGATGTTTCGAATCCGTGTATAACTAACTATATGCGTCTCATTTTATTTGTATATCTTTTGGCGTAGTGATACATACTGAATGCATTCGTAAAACGAAAGTTACATAGTAGTGCAATGTGTACTAAAAAAAAATGTTTTTTCAAAATTAAAACTTAAATACTCAGAGTTGTTTTTAAGCCGTGATAATTCACAAAAATGAGTAAATGTTGCATATCTAAAAATTGCAGTTTGCGTTAAGAAATAATTTTAATTCCTTGCGCCAAAACTTGGTTGCGGGAATCTTTCCTTACAAACAGTGATGTTCTCCACGTCCCGCAAAAGAAAGAAAAACAACAACAACAACAAAAAAAAATCCCTAACGGCTCGGCCTACAGGCACGGGTAGATTTTGAAGACGCAGACCGTGGGGCGCCAGTTTGTTGGGAATTGCGGAAGAAATGACCTTTTTACCATGATGCGGCATTTGGAAACGCCCACTTCGAAACCTAACTTGTTTGCAGGCAAAACCGGCAGGGATTTTTTTTTTTTTTTTTTTCTATAAGGGTTGGTCCTATAAAAAATCTAAGCGGATTTGATATCTTCTGAATTGACGAAGTTATGAATTTTTTTCTTCTAACCCCCCCCCCTCCTTTCCCCCCCCCCTTGGGGCCATTTTTAATGATATCAAAAATCTGTCCTACATAAATTTTCGGCCCTTTTCCTAGAAGTAATAATAACTTTAAACGGATTCGATATGTATCATAATTAAGACGTTATGGTTTTTCTTCTGTTTTCACAAAAAGTCCCTCCATTTCCACCCCCCCCCCGTTGGTTTCATTTTGCTCATTAACGAACTTGACCGAGATTTTATGCCCCTTGATTTTATGTATCAGTTTGGAAGAGATTTGTGCAGAATTATGGAAGTTATCGTGTCCATAAAAAAGTGACATAGATCAATAGATAGATAGATAGATAGATAGACAGATAAAGTTTTGAACCGGGGGTGGTTTTGGGTTTTGTGAGTCATAATCGGCTTAGATCTGCAAAAAATGTTCAAAAATTCCAACTTAGGTGAGAATGTAATAGGTAGTATTTCTTACGAAATCTACCTAAAAGAACGAAAATCGAAGTTCGATACATCTCCTTCTCCTCTTATTCCTCCTGTCTTCTTTTTTATATTCTTCACTTCGAAATTTTTGGGGCGATCAAACCGGAGAAATAAAGCCCACTCCCTCCTTTATATGATTTTTTTTTAATTTCCTTTTATTTTTATCATTTTGTTTCTTGTCGTCTTTCCTATTCCTTTTCTTCAATTATCGTGTTAGCGATTTATCTAAAATTTCTTTAAATGAAAGAAATAAAAAATCTGGTCGATTTCTCTTCAAAGGCTCATTACTTGATTTCTGGATCGTGAGCAGAAAGAGGAAATCAGACTTACGATAAAGTGATTTATTTTGTTTAAATTTGTTCCCTTAGAAAAAATTGCATTGCTAACGTGGAAAAAAAAAAAAAAAGAAAAGAAACCCTGAATTTTATAGGATTTTTGAAAAGTTCACTTGTATCATAAACGTGTAATATAGTATGTTCATATTTGAGTAACCGTAGATACTTATCAATAATCTCTTGTCGATAAATATAATCTCGTATTCTTTAATTTTATATATTATAGATTTTAAGAAATTTTTTTTAATGAATGATGCGGATAAGCAATTTGATAATATTTTGTCCGAATAGCTTAACGAATGAAATTTCGCACTACAAATTTGACGAACTATATCTTATTGTGGATTTTTCGAATCTATGTATAACACTAAAAAAAAAAAAAAAAAAAAAAAATAAGAGAGAGAGAGAGAGAGAGAAATACAAAGGCGAAAAAGCTTCATTTATTTTTATGTGTTTCATTTTATTTGCTTGCATATCATGTGGCGTAATAATATATCAGTACAAAAATCCTTAACGGGTTAAAAGTTGTGACGCAGCACTTTCTTTTGGCTCTAAGAATTTTAAATGTGGGTCTTAAAAGTAATTATATCAAATTTGAGTGACGCTATGTTAATAATTTTTTTAAAATCATCATTTTCTTTTTAGTTTTATTTATATTCACAGGAGCAATTATTATCTTAACATGAAAAAATATATAAAATTTATTCGCTGATGCTTTTTCATTCAGATCTCTCAGGAATTCAAAATATGGGCTTTAAAAGAAATGATATCAAAATTTGAGTGACACCTTGACGTGAATTTAATAGGATTGTTTTAAAATTCAATTTAAATTATTTTTCGTTTGTCTTCTAAAGTATATTTACACATACAAACAATACTTTTAATTTTTCAATACACTGTTAAATATATTACTTTCACTGAGCCTATATTATGTATTGAAATGTATTTATTTCAATTAACTGATTTATGTTTTGTGCCACGCTATCCAAAATCATAAGTAAAATTTATGTAAATGATTATTTTGCGTCATATTATCCACTTGCAATACATTTTCCTTTGTTTGGATACTATGACGCAAAATAATCATTTACATAAATTTTACTTATGATTTTGGATAGCGTGGCACAAAACATAAATCAGTTTATTGAAATAAATACATTTCAATATATATAATATAGGCTCAGTGAAAGTAATATATTTAACAGTGTATTGAAAAATTAAAAGTATTCTTTGTATGTGTAAATATACTTTAGAAGACAAACGAAAAATAATTTAAATTGAATTTTAAAACAATCCTATTAAATTCACGTCAAAGGGTCACTCAAATTTTGATATCATTTCTTTTAAAGCCCATATTTTGAATTCCTGAGAGATCTGAATGAAAAAGCATCAGCGAAAAAATTTTATATATTTTTTCATGTTAAGATAATAATTGCACATGTGAATATAAATAAAACTAAAAAGAGAATGATGATTTAAAAAAAATATTAACATAGCGTCACTCAAATTTGATATCATTACTTTTAAGACCCATATTTAAAATTCTTAGAGCCAAAAGAAAGTGCTGCGTCACAACTTTTAACCCGTTAAAGGTTTTTGTACTGATATCATTACTTTTGTGCGGTTATTGATGAGAATTTCATTCAGTCGAAATTAAGCATAGGGTATAAATTTATAAGAATAAAACTTAGTGGCTTCGCCCGCTAGCGGGCCTTCAATTTATCTTTTCACCAATTCAAAAAATGAATCCACCCTTTCCGGGGAAAAAAAAGGGGGGGGGGTACAAAAGATAAATTAACTGAATAAAATGGATAGCCTTTGTGCGTCTTTTTGGAATTATATATATATACATATAGTTTTTTTTTTTTTTAAATCTAAGATGAATGTTGTGATTTTTAAATGTTTATATCCGAGTAATTCTTGAAATTATATTTTTAGCTCACAGGCTATCAAAGCCTGAGAGCTAATGTGCGCCGGTTCTGTATGTAAGTATGTATGTAAGTATGTACGTAGTGCGATAACTCTTGATAGAAATATCCGTTTTGCTTCACATTTTGGTTATAGGTTTATAGTGATAATACTTCCCTGATTAGTTTTGGGAGTTCATTGGTTAATTATAAAGGGAGGAGCGGGGTACTAATCTCCCCCCCCCCCTTAATTTATATAAATGGGTTTTTCATGCAGAATTCTCCGATTTGATTCAAATTTTGTTTATAGGGACATTGGGATAAGGCGCTTCCCTCATTAATTTTGAGGGTTCATTGGATACGTATAAAGGGGGAGAACGAGGGGGGGGGCTAATCCTCCCCTTAATTTGGATAAATGTGTTTTTCATGCCAAATTAAACGATTTGATTAAAATTTTGTTTATAGATTCATTGTTATAAGATGCTTCCCTGATTAGTTTTGGGGGTTCGTTGGTTAAGTATAAAGGAGGTGAAACGGCGGGCCAATCCCCCCTCTTGATTTATTGTCGATCTCTTTATTTTTCGAGGGGTACTGTTCTTTGAAATAAGAGTATAATATACAATTAGCGTGAATAGCCTGTGACCTCAATGTCATCAGTTTAACTGGGCACTTTTCTTTCTTTCTTTCTTTCTTTCTTTTTTTTTTGTATCTGTCTTTGTTAAATAAATGTTTGCTTCTTAAATAAAGATATGTAATTTTTCTTGTGTAATCTGTATTTAAATATACACACATAAGCACAAAAGTTTTTTAATTTATCAAAATATCTTGATCATATGCAATAAATACATAGACAATCAAGTTATGTTTTGATTTAAAAAAAAAAAAAACTATATTTCAAATAGGAAGTTATTGACAACAAGTCTTAAATGTAGAAAATGATTCATATTATACATGTGTATTAATTTACAGAAAAAGCTAGTTGTATTTGTATTTATATTACATTTAATATAAGAATAAAATTACAATAATCCAGCAATATATGAAACCCTATTTCTCTTTTCCAGGGTCCCCTTTCCTTTATTGTCACAAAAATTTGAGCATTTCCAATGTCTCAAAGTATAGATGGGAGTATGTAAATAAATATTTAGATAAATATATTTATTATTATCCTACTCTATTAGTATAAAATATCAGCTCTAACTGAAAATTACATGCTAAATTTGGGGACCGAGGGCCCAATTAGCGTGCAATGACCCAATTGATACAAGTTTTAAATTTATTTTACATTTGCAGTAGGCATATATATTTTTTAAATTTAGCTACTGTCTTACGCTCTTTAAATAGTTTGAGTACAGTAAAATTAATGCTAATAAAATTTACCTTATTCCAACGATTTGCTGAACTTCAATTACTGACAATAGATGGCGCTCCGGCCAGTACACGAGATTTCGCGCATTACCAAACTAGATATTCTATTACCATGCCGCGGAGGAAAAGCGTAAAAATGTGCTATGCGTTTCTACAGAAAATAGTCCCATTTTAAAACCGGATTATATAAAAAACTAGAGTTTTTCTATTTAAGCGGGTCGGGGGATTCGCTTCATCTAAAACCGATTAATATCATATATTAATTTTAAAAAAATCGTCCGGGCGGATATCGAGAATAGCGTTTTACACCATGACACCATTACATGCAGAGAGAAAAACTTCCCATTTTACTTAAAAATGAGTTTCCAGATCTTAAAATCTATTGCATGTAGAAATGTATAAATTTCAGGATAGAGTTAGACCGGAGATATAAGACAGCTGTCAAAAAATCAAAACGATATGCCTCATATTTGCTGAGATATTAAATGTCGGCGTTTCGCTTTTTGTTTGAACTCAAACTAGGTGTATATATAGAGTGACAGTAATCTTCGGTTTTCGGTTTTTGCTGCGTCACTCGAGAAACTACCGTTTCTGATGATAGTGAACGCATTCGTAATATGGAAGTTGAAGTTACATAATGGTAAAATCTCATTTTATTTGCATATCTTGTGGCGTACTGATATATAGTGAACGTATTCGTAAAATGGCAGTTACATAATAGTAAAATCTAATTTTATTTGCATAACATGTTAATTCTGTGCTCATTTGCATCGTGTGTACATTTTGTTTGCATGTATTTTGCATATATAGTGAACGCATTCATAAAATGGAAGTTACATAATAGTAAAATGTGATCTTAAGAAAAAAGTTCAAAAGAAGATTGAAACTTAAATACTTAGAGTTGTATATAAGCCGTAAGAATGCACAAAAATGAGTAAATGTTGCTTATCTGAAAATTGGAAGTTCCGTTAAGAAATATTTTTAGCTCCTTGCGCAGAAACTTACCAACTTTTTGGTTGCGGAAATCTCTCCGTATAAATAGCGATGTTCGCCATGCTCCGTAAAATAAAGAAAAAAAATCGAAGTTCGGTACCCCCCCCCCGCTCTTATTCCTCCAGTCTTCCTTTTTATATTTTTCTCTTGGAAACTTGTGGGGTGATCAAGCAGAAGTAAAGTTCCCTCTCGCCCCCCTTTTTTTTTAATTTCCTTTTATTTTTATCAATTTTGAGTCAGTGACACTTTCTTGTCATTTTCCCGTTTTTTTTTTCTGCCAATTATCAGCGTTAATGATTTATCTAAAATTTCTTTAAAAAAAATTTCCGGTCGATTTCTTTTCAAAGGCTCATTACTCGATTTCTGGATAGTGCGTCAGAAAGGTGGTCTCAAAGGAAATTAGATTTATGGAAAAGTAATTTATTTTGTTGATATTTTGTTCACTTGGAAATGATCATCAACAAATTATTAAAAAAGGCACAGCAGTCAGAAGTTTTGTTAAATGTTTAATGTAAGTAAGAAAGATGCTTCTCCCCCCTCCCCCCGTTTTATCAGAGTAAGGGATTTATCTAAAAATTCTTTTACCTGTCATTTTCTTTTGAAAGACTCAATATTTATCACTAGATTTCAGGATCGCGAATTGTGCGATAAAAAGTTGGTTTTAAAGGAGAATAGATTTATGGAAAAGTAAATTATTTTTGGTTAATTTTTCTCACTTGGAAATAATTATCAGAATAAATTATTAAGGTACAACAGCTAGAAGTTCTGCCAAATGCTTATTATAGGGAAGATTTAATCATGTTTAGTGAATTATCTACAATTTCTTTTAGAACATTTTCCGGTATATTTCAGTTTAAAGGCTCATTACTTGATTTCTGGATCGTGAATTGCATGACAGAAAGTTGGTCTCAAAGGAAATAAGATTTATGGAAAAATAATCCGTTTTCACCTGGAAATTATTATCAGAATAAATTATTAAACTGCAACAAACAGAAGTTTTGGCCAACTGTTTATTGTATAGAATTTTTTTTAATTATTTTTGTCGTCTTATCAGTGTTAGTGATTTATCTGTAAAAGAAATGTCTTGTCGATTTCCTTTTAGCGTCTGATTAATTGATTTCTGGGTCGTGAATTGTATGACAGAAAGTTGGTGTCAAAGGAAATTAGGTTTATGGAAAAGTAATTTATTTTGCTGATATTTTGTTCATTGGGCAATGATTATCGGAACAAATTTACATCATCATATTTTTAATAAATCGTACAGCAGTTAGAAGTTTTTAAAAATGTTTAATGTAAGAAAGATGGATTCCCCTCCCTTACTTTACCTTACCTCTTACCTTAGCAAAATTACCTTCAATTACCACGTTGAAATCCAGTCAACTGTCTAGTGTGTTATTTATAGTCAGGGTTCTCGCTGTCGATCGCCATTGTTCTGAATCGCGACAAATTGTTTCATTTGACGATAAAACAAAATATTGAAATCGCCAATTTGCTAGAATTTTTTTTTTTTTTTTTTAAATTTCACCAACTCTCTCAATGCTAGTATTCAACGTCGGAAAGATTTTCTGTGTAACTTATTACTTGTATTTTGATTTTCTTTTTCAGAACTCATTCACATTTTTTTTAAACATTTTATTTAACATTTTATAACATTGTTTGTTTTTGTTTAACCCATTAACATGATATACCGAATACCGAGTTTTCACGGGTTTTATTTCATAAAACTATTCAGAAGTAAATCGGACAAGATTTTTTTTTCTGCATTTTGCAAAGCATCTATAATACACTTGTTCTATTAGTTTCTGTAACCGATAGTTCAATTTAGATCCTCAACTGCTCTAAAAACAGTTACAAAAAATTGGAACACACACTGATAAGGAAAAAGAGTTAGGAAGGAGTTAAAAAAAAAAAAAACGATTTAAGAATCAATGTTTTACGTCGAATCTATTGCTATCATTAACTTTCATTTGAATAGAATTTTTTTTTTTTTTAAATTAAAGTAATAAAAGTAAAATTTTGTTAAAAAAATCTGTTACAAATCTTCATTAAAACTAGGTGGCAATAAAAATTATCCCACCACACAACAAAGAGTTAAAAAAATAGACGCATTTATACATCTTAGAATATATTTTTATCTATCAATGTTTCAAAACGAAATATTTTTAACTAAAGATATAGTATATATATAGGGCATACAACCCGGGCTTCCCGGGATAGAGAATATATGTGAAAACAATTTTTTTTATTTTTGTTATTGAACACTAATAGATTTTTTACATTTAATAATTTTTGCTAACAACACCAAAGAAATCGCTAAAAAAATTTGTTATCTACAGCAGTGTTTCTTTATTCTGATAATTTCAGCAGTTTTTAGCGTTTATTTCAATTACATGTCTGTTAAATCTGTGCTTTATTTATTCTATTGTATTTATTCCTTAGTGAAGTTTTAATTTCGCTATGAATATTAGCTAGAGACAAATGCCGAACTTTTTATATCGTTTAAAGTGCAAACAGATTAATATTTTGTAATCGTCTGCAAGCGATATGGATTTTTTTTTTTTTAAATCGTGCTTGAAATTTAATTTAAATGCTATAATAAATCAATCAATTAAGATACAGTTTTCAAACACATTGCATTTGAAAATAGGTGTTTTTCCCCATATAACGGTGTAAAAATGAAAAATGTGCGATGTTTAGAAATTAAAAATATGCAGTAGCAAAATTCACAAAACCGAAATTTCATCGCCAACTGTTGCCATTCGCAAAATGACGTCAGCGTTACGCACGGACATGTTTGTCCTTTATAATATAGATAGATAGATAGATAGATAGATAATTGCAAGTATTTTTAGCTTTATAAAGTAAAATTCCGATTTAATACAACACCTGAATAAAATGCCTATAAATAGATTAATAAAACCAGGTTGATGAACCGTAATTCTACTAAATATAGAAATTTAACTAATTAATACTAAACAGCTTTTACATTTTGATGAAAAATATGTTTTCTTTTTCTAAAGCCAGATTTAAATTTCAGATATAAACTTAATGAGGATATTAATTTGAATAAAATTTAGAAATACTTGAAGAGGTTGCCAGGTAACAGAAATACTAGGTAACATAATTTTTTGAAAGAAAAGCTAAATATAGTTTTACGATGAATGCCCGATGTAAACTTTTAATTGCTATCAGTTTCTACATTTATCACTCTTTTACATGAATTATTAGATATACAAGTAAACTTTTAGAGGTTTTAATTAGCATTACGATTAGTTAAAAATAGCATTACGATAAATGATGTAAAACTTGATTTTAAAAGGGCATTACTACCAGTTTCTAAATTTATCCCAATATTATACGGATTATTAGATATGTCAACAAACTTTAATAGGAATTTATTTATTTATTTTATTTTTTTCAAAAAGAAACGATGTTTTCATGCTTTATTGTTGCTTGAAACTTCAACTATTAATTAATTTTAATTTTGGGGATTTAGTTTCGCTAGTAGCATATGTCATTTATAAAATGTTGTATAAATGAAATTAAATCAATATAACTAAATTTTCAATGTTTTTAAAACCGTATGGCTACTTGGTTAGGTGCAAAATTTCTGCAAAATTTTTTGAAACCTGCATTTTAAGCATATCATTTTATTTTTGAAACGAACTTCAATTCCACATTTAACAATGTAGGCATCGTTTTAAAAACAAATTTTATGGAGACTTTAAAACATTTACTATAAAAAAAAGTTAGACTTATTAAAAATATTTAAAAAAAAAAAAAAAAAAAAAAGGAATGATTTATAGAAAAACAAAATTAACTGGATTAAAAAAAAAAAAAAATTCTCTAAAGTTTACTGATTAATGTACACTCTCAAAAAAAAATCTATAATATAATTTAAAAAAAGATAAAAGTAATATAATTAAAAAAAAGGAAAAGTGCCCAGTTAAACTGATGGCATCGAGCTCACAAGCTGTTCACACTAATTGTATATTATACTCTTATTTCAAAGAATAATGCCCCTCGAAAAATATCGAAATCGACAATAAACCTGTATACCAAATTTGAAGCAAATAGGATAATTCTGCATGAAATACCCATTTAGCTAAATTAAGGTGGATTACCCCCCCCCCCCCGTTTCCCTCTTTTATACTTTACCAATGAACCTCCAAATCTAATCCGGGAAGCGCCTTATCAGAATAAACCTGTATACCAAATTTGAAGCAAGTTGGATAATTCTGCATGGAAAACCTATTTATCTAAATTAAGGAAGGTAGCCTCCGTTCCCCCTTTTATACTTAACCAATGAACCCCCAAAACTAATCAGGGAAGCGCAAATGTGAAGCAAATCGGATATTTCTATCAAGAGTTATCGCGTTACGTACATACATAAGTACATGCATACAGAGCCTGCGGGCACATTAACTCTCAAGCTTTTCTTTTTTTTAAATTATATTATAAAAGCTTTATATAGTAGATAATGAAATAATTATGTGAATCACAAAAAAATGGCAGGACATTTATCACCAAATTCAGAACTTCATTATTAATACAGTAAAATTTGCTAAAACTGAATCAAGAAGCACGGAAAGAAAATTCCTAACAAGTTTTTGTCTTAGTAAGTACATCATCCGTTGTAACTATATTGTATTATTTCATTCGGAACCATGAAATGTTCCGTTTAAGACAAGGAATCCGCGGTATAAACAGGTTTCCTTTTTCTATAGCTGTACAGTTATATTCATTAGCTGTACAGTTTCTACTCATTTTCTGTTGAATTATCATTTTGTTATTATTATACATCTTATTATTATTTTTTTTTAAATTCTCTATAAAATTTTATTCGCATCAATATATTGTTTATTAACTTTAATTTTGAAAAATATGTTTGGACATTCAAAACGCATGCTTTCGTGATGTGTTGCAGAACTTTTGTACCAAGCTACATTTGAAAAGTTTCCAGGTATGAAAAATATGGAGGGTATTCTTATAATCATGGAGATTTTTTTTTTAAATAGGAAAGTTAAACCTTATTTTAAACGGGGAGCTAGAATTAGAATTACAATTCATGATGTAAATTTGATTAAAAAGGGCAAAGTTATTCGTTTCTGCTTTTATCCCTCTACCATTTACACTATTGGGTATGCTACTAAATTTTCAGTGGATTTCCTTACCTTTAAGTTTTTTTTTTTTTTTTTTTTTTTTTTGAACGACGTTTACATGCAAATTTATTATTCCTTAAACCTCCATTCAATTCTTATAAACTTTCAACTTTGATGATAGATAGAATATCAACTTTTTCGGGGAAAAGCACAAAAAATTAAGAATATTTAAAAAGAAACACGAATTAAATCAGAGATAAATATTTCGTCCATTTTTCTATATTTTATCGACTACAAAATTAAAAAGAATATGTATATATACATATATTTTATATCATACGCATTTATACTTCATTTTTATGTTTCAATTTAAAAAAATCGAATTAAAATAATAACACAATAAATTACATGAAAAAGTTATATATAAATATAAAGTATTAATTTTATTTAAAAAAAAAAAAAGTAACAGAAATAAATAAAAAGAAACAAAATTTTTCTCACGTTCACTTTATATTATCTATATAAATAATCTATGTAGACAATTAATGAGGTTAAATTAATCAGATTAGTTTTCATAAATTATTTACAAACATTCGTTAAGATATAACACAAAGGATTTTCTTTATAATTGTAATAAATTAAAGATTTTCTTTTCTCTTTTCTAAAAATAAATTCTGAGGGAAATTTCAAATGCATTTTGGCAATAACGCCTGCGCTCCCCTTTAAAATAAACGCGGAGTAAATTTAAAATTAAAATGAAGTTAAATTAAGGATTAAATTTTCAAATGTAATTGGATAATGATTTTGAGAGGAAAAGAAAAGAAGAAAGAAATTTATGAATACATGAGAGAAAACTATCAAAGATAATCTGCCCTACGATGATTGCTTCGCAGAGATATCAGGTCCAGATCGCAATTAAGGATAGGTAACTGAATACACAGTGAAATAATCGTTTTTGTTATTTTTTTAAATATTTAATATATTAATATTTGATCATTTAAAAAACAATAATGTTTTTTAATATTTAATAACTAAATGTCAGCAAGTTTTAGTGAGATAATTTAGTACAACGTGTTAACATTTTTTATATACGTTTCCAAGAAGAAAATAAATAATTAAAAAAAATTATGAAAACAATTTTTTTTCTTCAATTTATTTATTTATTTATTTTTACATTATTTATTTATTTTTAAATTAAAGAGAAATGTCTTCTCTGTTTAAAAAAATAAAATAAAATAAATAAATACAGAGAAGACATTTCTCTTTAATTTAAAAATAAATAAATAAATAAATACAAAACCATAAAGGATTTTAAATGAATAAATAGTATGAAAAATCATATTTAAATTACTTTAAAATGGATCAATTTACAAACAATTATAAAAAGTGTATCGCAACAATTATTTAACGAAATAAAAATGGTCACTAAGCATAAGTGAATGAGGAGAAGGATGGGTGCAAAACTTTAAAGAAAATTATAAAATTAATATTTATAAATTATGAATGATTAAATAATTAAATAAGTAATTATTAAACAGTATTATAAATATATTTAATAAACTAAATATCTTATTATTTTATTTTGTTTATTTATTTATTTTTTGTTTATTTAAAAAGGAATGCTGAAGAAAGTTTCGAAATCACAAATAGTGAATAAAGCCATAAAATCAAATTTATAAGTTATTTCATATTTAAAAATTTTATAAATAAATTTTATAAACTACATCATGCTATAATAAATTTAATTATTAAAATAATGAATGAAAAAAAAATGAATAAATAACACCAAAAACTTAAAATTTCATGCATTGATAGAGACATTTAATTTAATTTAATTTAATTTAATTTATTTACTATTTATTTTACTATTTATTTTTTAAAAATATTTAATTATTATTAAGTATTATTGATTAAAATATTAAGTTTATAAAATTATTTTTTTTTCATTATCATAATGCGAGTATTGTTACTTAGATTATCATTATTTTAAAATTATTGCAAACTTATTATTAATAAAATAATTAAATTAATGAGATTAGTTTTCATAAATTATTTACAAACATTCGTTAAGATATAACACAAAAGATTTTCTTCATAATTCTAATAAATTAAAGATTTGTTTTCTCTTTTCTAAAAATAAATTCTGAGGGAAATTTCAAAATGAATGAAGCTAAACGATAAAGAAATCGTAAAGCTAATAGTTATAAATTATTTAATAATTAGAAAACAAATGCAATAAAAAATAGTTTTTAAACTATATGATAACCATTTTGTCTATTTCATTATTTTGCCTATTTAAAAATAATGAATAATTTAAGATAATTTCAAAACGATTAAATGTAAAGAAAACCATACAATTATTATTATTATTATTATTTATATTTTTTTCTATTTAACGATCATAAAAAAATTATCGATTTTTTAAAATTTAATTATTAAAATAATGAATGAAAAAAAATGAATAAATAACACTGAAAACTTAAAATGTCATGCATTGATAGAAACATTTAATTTAATTTATTTACTATTTATTTTACAATTTATTTAAAAAAAATAATTATTATTAAGTATTATTGATTAAAATGTTAAGTTTATAAAATTATTTTATTTCATTATCATAATGCGAGTATTGTTACTCAGATTATTATCATTTTAAAATTAGTACAAACTTATTATTAATAAAATAATTAAATTAATGAGATTAGTTTTCATAAATCATTTACAAACATTCGTTAAGATATAACACAAAAGATTTTCTTTATTTATTAAAAAAATATAAATGAGGACGAAAATTAGAAAAGGAATAAATCATATAGAAACTATAAATTTTACACATTAATATAAATATTTTATTTTATTTTATTCATTTAATTTTTACTTAATTTGTTATTCACTTGAAAAGAAAACGAAAATTATTAAACTGATATTAATACTTTAAAAAAGCATTTAATTTTTATGCATAGTTCTTTTCGTTTTTTTTAATTAACCGAGTGAACCGCTGAATGAAATCCAGTTTCTGAAATCCAAGTATTACTTAAAGCTTTCATTCTGAGTCTTGTTTAGTAATTATATAATTTACAAATAATTATTAAAGTAAATAATAACAATTACTTAAAAAAAAAATCCTGGTTCGAAGTTAATAAACAATAAATATATCAATTAAAATATTATTTGTAAATTACACAATGGGTAAATATTTTTGAAATAAATAATTAAACTATATCATAATGATTATTTAATATATATATATTTTGTCTCTTTAATGCGGAATGCCGAAGGATATTTCAAAATGGAAAAATAAGAACGAAAAACATAAAATTATTATTTATAAATTATTTAAAAATGAAATAATTTAAAGCCAATCTGTAAAATAAAAAATGAAGTACTTTTATTTATTAAAAAACAACGAAGAAAATAAAATGAACTGATACAGAAAACATAAATTTTACACATTATCAGAGGCATCCGATTTAATTTCTTTGTCATTCATATTAATTTTTATTATCAAATATATTAGTTAACATATTCATGTTTAAAATAACATCTATTTTTTTAAAGTAGTTTCGTAAATTACTTTTAAACAAATAATTAGAAAAAAAAATTATTCCTTTAACATTCATTTTGAAATATGCAAAAGAAAAAAAAAGTTTATTAAATAATTCTTATGATATAGTTTTTAAAAATTGTTTAAAAATTATTTAATTATTTCGAAATTTATAAATAATAATTTTATTGTTTTTCTTTATCATTTATTTATTTTAAAATTTCCTTTAATATTAATTTTGATTTATATAAATTGAATTATTTTAATAAAACTTCTAACCTTTTGCCAATTTAAAAAAAAAATGTCATGGATTTCAAAAACTTACGTTATTTGGCTATTATTACCTCCGCTATTATTATATCTGGATGTTATTTTTAGCGTCAGGAGAAAAAAAAATGTAACACATTTCCGCCATTTTTTTTCACTGAAAGCGTGAATGAAATCCAGTTGCCAAAATCCAAGTGCTGCTTGAAGCTCCCGATTCGTGTTATTTCCGATTGAGTCTCGAATGAAGTCATCATATGTCATTAATATCAAATTTCAAAATGAACAAATTATAACGCAAACCATAGAATTAATATTTATTAATTAATAAACTACTGTTAAAATATATTATGAAAATTATTTAATAATAAAGATTTTTGGTTATTTAAAATTGAGTAGTTAAGATAATTTTAATATGAATAAATGATAGAGAAAACTTAAAACATATTACTTATAAATTTCTTAGTGCTTAAATAATTTATAGATTATCGTTAAAATATAACAAAAAAGCTTTTTTTTTTTTTTAATTATTAAAAAAATAATTTGAATAAAATTAAGAAACGAATGAATGAATGATACAGAAAACATAAAAGACAGAGGGATTTTATTTCATTTGCTTGTAATTTATTTTACATTTCATTACAAAATCTCTTAAATGGTATCAATATTTTTAAACAGTACCGTTAATAACAAAATCACGTTTAATGTTTTGCTAATTGATATCAAAGTAAATATTTTAATTTAATTTTTAAATCTTAAATTTCTAAACTCTTATTATGTCTACTGTTGTTATTACATCCGGATATAAAGTCAACATAAACAATGATCATCAAATTTCAAAATGAACGAAGAAAGAAAACCATCATAAAACTAATATTAATAAGTTATATAATAATATGTAATTAAAAAACAATTGATAAACTATATCATAGAAATAGTTTGATAAACTTGAAGATTTTTGTTTTGCCTATTTCAAAATGAGCAAACGATGAAGAAAAACATAAAATTAATATTTATAAATGATTTAATAATGATGTAATTTATAAACAATTGTTAAACAACTATATCATAAGAATTATTTAATAAACTATTTTTTTTCTTTTGTCTATTTCAAAATGAATGCTAGAAGAAATTTTGAAATGAATAACTCATAAACGAAAACAATAAAATTATTATTTATAAATTTTGAAATAAAGAAATAATTTATGAACAATTGTTAAACTGTATTATAAGATTAATTTGGTAAACTAGTTTTTTTTTTCTTTTGCCTATTTGAAAATGAATATTAAAGGAAATTTTAAAATGAATAAATGATAAAGAAAACAATAAAAAAAATTATTTATAAATTTTGAAATAATTGAATAATTTATAAATAGTTGTTAAACTATACCATAAGAATTATTTGATAAACATCTTCCTTTTCGTGTATTTCAAAATGAATGTTAAAGGACATTTTAAAATGATTAAATGATAAAGAAAACAATAAAATTATTATTTATAAATTTGAAATAATTGAATAATTTATAAACAATTGTTAAACTAAAAAAATATTTGATGAACTAAAGATTTTTGCCTATTTCAAAATGGACAAATGATGAAGAAAAATATAAAAAACAATGTTTATAAATTATTTAATAATAATGTAATTTATAAACAATTGTTAAACTATATCATAAGAATTGTTTAATAAACTATTTTTTTTATTCCTTTGGGTATTTCAAAATGAATGTTTAATGAAATTTTAAAATGAATAAATGATAAAGAAAACAATAAAATTATTATTTATAAATTTTGAAATAATTAAATAATTCATAAACAATCATTAAACTAAAAAATTATTTAATGAACTAAAGATTTTTTTGCCTATTTAAAAATGAACAAATGATGAAGAAAAAAAAAAACAAAAAAATAATGTTTATAAATTATTTAATAATAATGTAACTTATGAACAATTGTTGAACTATATCATAAGAATTATTTAATAAACTTTTTTTTTTCTTTTGCGCATTTCAAAATGAGTGTTAAAGGAAAATTTAAAACGAATAACTGATAACGAAAACAATAAGATTATTATTTATAAATTTTGAATATTTTGTTATAAAATATATTAAATGAAATAAATATGAAAAAAAGGGATTTTATTTATTTATTTATTTTAAACATGTACGAGCGTCTGAGGATTTTTCTTTATTTTCATAAGAATGCTTGAATTATCTATTATATGTATATCAATATGTTTTTAATCGCTTTTTGATGGTATAATATCTTTCGTATCCCTTCATTCGTTATACTTTTCAAAACATAATTATGTTAAAAATATTTTTGTCTACAGTCCTTTTAATATGATTTCTGGAAACGGAAAAACACGTGTCAGCCACCTATAGGGTTTTAATAGTTTCGCATATTACTTATTAGCTTTTAATATTTGACTGAAATATACAGAAAAATTTGGCTTATGAATTTTTAAATATTAAATTTTTAATTAGTATTATGGCCGGTAATATTATATTCAGATAAATACATTAATATATCAAGATTATATTAATTCACGAGTAAAAGAAAAAAAAATGAAAGAACGAAAAAGGTACACAATGACGCATTTTCGTGATTTTTTTCAATGACTTTCTGATCACTTTTGATATTTTACTGATATCGAAAAATTTTGCTCATAAATCTTTAAATATTACATTTTATAATTAGCATTATGCCCATTAATATTATATCCAGATACATATTATTATAATTAGCATTATGCCCATTAATATTATATCCAGATATATGGTATTGCTATATCCAGAAACATATATTGCTTTACCCAGATTATATATTTTGTCATGGATAAACAAAGAAACAAAAAAAAAAAAAAAAGGTGACGCATTTAAGTGATTTTTTTAAAATGACATTTTGATCACTTTTGATGTTTTACTGATATCGGATTTTGCTTATGAATCTTTAAATATTACATCTTTTAATTAGCATCATGCCCACTAATATTACATACATGATTATATTCAGATTATATAGTCTTTTCAGAGGTTTAAAAACAAAAAAACAAAAAAACAAAACATAAAGGGTAAAAAAAAATCAGTTTTGATATTTTACGTATGTAGAAAAACTTTGCTTATAAAGCTTTAAATATTGCACTTTTTTAATTAGCGTTATACCCGCTAATATTACATCCAGATACATACATTATTATATCCAGATTATACATTTTTTATGGGTTAAAAAAAAAAAAGAAAGAAAGAAAGAAAAAGAAAAGAAAAAAGGAAAAAAAAGTGACGCATTTTCGTGATTTTTTTCAATGAAAGCGTGATCCTCTGAATGAAATCCAGTTACCGAAACCTAAGTACTACTTGAAGCTTCCGATCTGCGTTGATTCCTATCGAGTCTCGAATAAGTCATCTTCCGGTCCTCTACACCCCCTCCCCTGCCTCTCTCGATGTCCGTCTTGTGAGTGGCCAACTGACTCTCCTATTGCTATTTAAAGAATGAATCATTCAGCTCTTCTGGATGCGGATATTTCAGCAAAAATCTTCTTCATTCATTCTTTATAAACCACCTATTTGTAATTCAATTCTATATTTGGTGATAATGATTCTGCCACTTTGGTGTGATTCACCTAATTAAAGCATTATCGCGTCATCTACTAAAATATACTTTTATGATAAAACTTAGAACTATGTCTTTGTCAAATCTATCTCTTTTATCATGCCTATACAAACTTTTGCACAGAAAAAAAATAAAACTCAATTTGGGTTGAAAGATTCTTAGGTTTGTGCCCAAATTGGGCCATGCCTGTTTTGGTTACCACTGTGTATCCATTTTGGGCCCTGTTAAATACCCATTTTCAAAAAATTGTAAATGGTCAATTTTTTTTTCCTTTTTTAAATGGGTATTTAACAGGTCCCAAAATGGATACACAGTGGTAACCAAAACAGGCATGGCCCAATTTGGGCACATACCTAAGAATCTTTCGACCCAAATTGGGTTTTATTTTTTTCTGTGTGTCTATATTTGCGTTGCATCTATGTATATAGGCATACCTATTCACATGTTTACTTTTCTATTTTAAAATCTATAAATAATTTTTATGTCATTAGAAAATCCTTATTATAAATCGTTATTAAATTTATTAAATGCTTTATTATGTATTTATAAATTATTTAATATCCTAATATCCAAATAATATCTAAAACTAGTGCACTAATTTTGATGATATTTTACAATTACTTGTATACATCATCATCTATTATGTAAAGCCTTTATAAGCAATAATAACAATAAACAATTAAAAAAACAAAAATATAATTATATTTTGAGGGGAGAGAATGATGGAGTTACTCTATATTCTAATATTTGTTTAAAAGTGTTACTCTTTATTATTATTGTTTTTATACAATAAAAATTGCTTTACGAATATTTGTGAATGGTTGCTCTTCCATCGCTTTTTAAAGAATGAATTATTCAGTTCTTCTGGATGCGGATATTTCAGCAAAACTTTCGGACGCATTTCATTCATTCTTTATAAACCACCTATATTAGCAAGGCAATTTTGGTGTGATTCACCTAATTATTTTATTATTGCGTTATCTACTAAAAGATACTTTTATGATTAAATTAAAAAGCTTGAGTTAGAGTTTCTACTTAGAACTATGTCTATGTCAAATCTATCTCTTTTATCATGCCTATACAAACTTTTGCACAGAAAAAAAATAAAACTCAATTTGGGTTGAAAGATTCTTAGGTTTGTGCCCAAATTGGGCCATGCCTGTTTTGGTTACCACTGTGTATCCATTTTGGGCCCTGTTAAATACCCATTTTCAAAAAATTGTAAATGGTCAATTTTTTTTCCTTTTTTAAATGGGTATTTAACAGGGCCCAAAATGGATACACAGTGGTAACCAAAACAGGCATGGCCCAATTTGGGCACATACCTAAGAATCTTTCGACCCAAATTGGGTTTTATTTTTTTTCTGTGTGTCTATATTTGCGTTGCATCTATGTATATAGGCATACCTATTCACATGTTTACTTTTCTATTTTAAAATCTATAAATAATTTTTATGTCATTAGAAAATCTTTATTATAAATCGTTATTAAATTTATTAAATGCTTTATTATGTATTTATAAATTATTTAATATCCTAATATCCAAATAATATCTAAAACTAGTGCACTAATTTTGATGATATTTTACAATTACTTGTATACATCATCATCTATTATGTAAAGCCTTTATAAGCAATAATAACAATAAATAATTAAAAAAACAAAAACATAATTATATTTTAAGGGGAGAGAATGATGGAGTTACTCTATATTCTAATATTTGTTTAAAAGTGTTACTCTTTATTATTATTGTTTTTATACAATAAAAATTGCTTTACGAATATTTGTGAATGGTTGCTCTTCCATCGCTTTTTAAAGAATGAATTATTCAGTTCTTCTGGATGCGGATATTTCAGCAAAACTTTCGGACGCATTTCATTCATTCTTTATAAACCACCTATATTAGCAAGGCAATTTTGGTGTGATTCACCTAATTATTTTATTATTGCGTTATCTACTAAAAGATACTTTTATGATTAAATTAAAAAGCTTGAGTTAGAGTTTCTACTTAGAACTGTGTCTATATCTTATCTATCTCTCATTTATCATACGTATATAAACTTCTGTCCATGGTTGCGTAGTATCTGTATATATAGGCGTACCCATTCACCTGTTTATTTTTCTATTTTTATTCTATGGATGATTTTTGTGTTATTAGGAAATATTTATTATAAAATGTTAATAAATTTATAAATGTATCAAATATTTTCATCATTATCACCCCAAAAACATGGTTTCAGGCTATAAGACTGTTCCGGCCTCAGTCTATCTTTTTCGCGGCCTTCCTCTCTCTCTTTTCCCCCTTGGCTTATAATTAAAGGCTGCTTTTGGTATACGATCAGTATCCATCCTTTTGATGTGGTCCCTCCATTTCCTTCTGTAATTTCCTATTTTATTTAATATTGGTATAATTTCAAGCTCTCTTCTGATGTAATCATTCTTCATTTTGTCTATTATTGAACATCCCTTCACACTCCTCAAAAATTTCATCTTTGAGGATTGTATTTGTCTTTCATTATTTTTTGTGAGTGTCCATGCCTCATTTCCGTATAATAAAGTTGGTATTGTCATTGTTTTAAAAATTTTATTCTTGTGTCTTTTCTTGTATTTCGAAGAGTTCTTCTTATAATACCACAGATGTATTGAAATTTATAAAGCTAATTTTGTATATCGTTGCCATAGTCATAAGATGTATCACATCCTAAGTAATTAAAATGCGAAATCTGCTCTATTGGTTTAATTTATAAAATAATTTTTGTTCTTATTAGGATCTTTGCCCCTAAATGCCATTACCTTATTGTCTTATTCTTTGAAATCCTTAAATTATAATCTTTTACAATTTTGTTTAAAGTAAAAATGGAACGTTGTAAATTGTCTTCATTATCCTGAAATAAACAAAGATCATCTGCAAATAATATATTGTTAAACAGGATGTTTCCGAGATCTATTCCAGTTTTGATTTTATTTTTCCAAATTCTCATAACATAATCAATATATATATTAAACAGATGTGGTGATAAACTACATCCCTGTCGTACACCTTGATTAATGATTACAATCATCAAATATTTTATTATGTATTTATAAATAACTTAATTAATTACAAAACGTGATTTGCATGGTTGCACTAATTTTGATTATATTTTACAAATACTTGTATACATCATCATCCACTATCTCTACTAAGACAAATGCTTTAATAAAGCCTTTATAAACGATAAAACTAAATAAATAATAAAACATAATTATATTTTAGGGGGAGAGAAGGATGGAGTTACTGTATATTCCAATATTTATTTAAAAGTGCGCTCTTTTTTCAAACGATGAAAACTTCTATACGAATTTTTGTGAATGGCCACTCTTTCATCGATATTTAAAGAATGAATCATTTAGCTCTTCTGGATGCAGATATTTATAGAAATCTTGTTATTTTGGGATTTCATTCATTATTTATAAACTACTAATTAGTAATGCGATTCTATATTTGTTGATATTGATTCTGCCACTTTGGAGTGGTGTGATTCACCTAATTATTAAATAATTGCGTCATTTATTAAAAATAATTTATAATTAAATTAATAAGCATGAATTTCTAATTACACTCTGAAAGAATACAAATGTTTCTTAAACTATGAAAACGAATATAACCACGAATTAAAATATAAAATAACCTCTTTCGAGTTATCGAAAAGCGTGTTTAAGTGCATTCGTAATTATATAAATAGCTCCTATAGTCGTCGTCTGGTCCGTCCGTCTGTCCGCATATAACAGCGCAAAAACTACCCAACCGAACGGTTTGAAATTTAATATATACAATCGTTGCAGAATTTTGTTGAGTCATTTCAAATTTTATGAACATCGAATCAAAACTTAAAATTAAATAAAAGTTTTCTTCCTTCTATTAAATCCAATCATACGTAATTAATTCGATGACATCTCATGATGGGTAATGATTCTTGGTTGACATGGTGATTACGTCCTATTTAAGATGGAGTCCTATTATTTCCGTAATAGGACATACATTTGAAAACCGAATTTATACACTAAAATTGTTTAATTATTGCAATCTTATAATCTGTCGCCAGTTTTTTGGATAGATGTTTCCGGAGAAATAGATAATAAATGGAAAAAGTGTCTAAATATGGATTTCAAGTTCTGAAGTTTAAAAAGACAGGCTTAAGTTTCCCATCGAAATTTTTAGTAAATGTCAACAAAAGATAAAATGTTGCCAACTTAAAATGTACTTATTTTATTACGGAAATGAATCATATCATAATAACATACGGTATAATTCATTTAGCTGAAATAATAAGGATGATTTTTTTTTTTACATTGTCTTGTATTGGATATTTGTGCATAGTATAATTTTAATGTAACAGAATTGAAATGAATTGTTTGTACAAGTGTATTGAAACTTAATGTCATAAAATAAAATTAATATCTGTAATACGAAAATCTGCACATAAAATAAATTTTGTATTCATACCTTTTTGTATAAGAGTGCAGCAGTTATTGCACCAAGATTTAACCATTTATAAAACTAGTTATAGTACGAACGCACCTCATTTGTCACGTGATAAAAGGGGCTGAAACAATATCCAACTTGTTTATTTTTGGAAACCACAGAAACCACTA
The DNA here is from genome assembly GCA_963931845.1 of Maratus michaelseni. Classification (NCBI taxonomy): domain Eukaryota; kingdom Metazoa; phylum Arthropoda; class Arachnida; order Araneae; family Salticidae; genus Maratus; species Maratus michaelseni. The sequence goes on from OZ007595.1 coordinate 299,347,459, forward strand.
TATTTAAGAAATTTAAAGAAGCATTTATGAAAACAAAGTTTCTCTTGCTGCCCCAGATTTTCGGTAACGTTTCTGAGTTTCGGATACTATCCTTTCTCAATTAAACATTTTCAGCTGCGTAGCTGAATTTATACGGCACTTCTCTATTATCCCGTCGACCACTTTTCATAACAAAAAACTATTGCCAAACTGTAAGATTAAACGCTAAAAATGCAGTCCCATTTACTTGATGTCAGAAGCATTATACGTGTTTGTTATGTCATCAAGTGGTTTTTAATTCGACATTTGCGTGAATTTTTTATTATGTTTCACTGACTTAATAGTTATTTCATTAATTATAATAACAATTGTGTCCTTAAATTCTTATATTTTATTTATTTATTTATTTTGATATTAACAATGGCAACGTTCACTCGTTTATTTGGCGTTACAGTTTGGCGATAGTTTTTTTGTTATGAAAAGTGGTCGACGGGATAATAGAGAAGTACCATTTATACAAAGAAGAGTAATAAAAAATACATTAATTTTAATGCAAATGTTAATGTTGTAATTTATCATGTATATCTGTAAAACATGTTTGTTGAACATGAAAATGTTTAAAGCAGAATGGCTAGCATCCGAAACAAAAGAAAACTTATATCCTAAGTTGGTAAAATGGATAAATGCATTATAAAAACTTCTCCGGAGCGTTTTCAAAATAAGTGTCAGCTATAGAAACTCTATTTTTACAGATGTTTCTTTAAATCTCGAAAATATAGTAGTTTCCGAGGTTTCTAAAGATAAACAACGCTTTCCGGAATCGCGGGTAACTCGGAAGGAGTTATGTATTTTCGTTCGTCTTTATGTTACATTTTCAAAGCTTAAGAAACATTTATCTTTTCTTACAGTGTACAACTATATATACCTAATCTATCTGTCATATATCATATCTGAATAAACACCTGTTTATTTTTGCGTAGTATATCTATCTATGTAGGCGTACCTATTCATATGTTTATTTTCTCTGACTAATTTATTATGCCATTAATAATATTTATCATAAATTGTTAATAAATTTATATAAATTTATTAAATAATTCATTATAAATTATTTAATTAATATCTAAAACGTCTGCATTACACCAATTTTGATGATATTTTGTAATTATTTGTATATAACACCATCTATTATAAGTAAAGCCTTTATAAACGATAATAATAATAAATAATAATAATAAAATTATAACATTATATTTTAGTTAACTTATTTATATTTTAAATATTTTTAGGGACAGAGAATGATGGAGTTACTCTATATTCCAATATTTATTTAAAGGTTTACTCTTTTTTGAAAAAATAAAAAAAAATCTTTACGAATATTTGTAAACAGCAGTTCTTATATCGCTATTTAAAGAATAATTCATTCATTCAACTCCTCTGGATGGGGGTATTTTGGCGAAAATTTGCATTTCATTGTGTTTTATAAAACCAAGTATTAATAATCAAATTTTATATTTCGAGATAATGGTTCTGGCACTTTTGTGTGATTCACTTAATTATTTCATCATCGCGTCGTCAACTAATTGCTTTCATAATTTAATTAAAAAAAGGGGTAAGTATCGAGCCATACGGCTGAATCTAATTTAGCTGTACGTCTATCTGCTCACTCATCCTATTTATGTATAAATGTATATCTAGATATCTATTTCCGTGTCTATTTTTCTATTTTTATTGTATGTTTATGCCCAATTTCTGCATGTGCATAGATTTCTGATGATATTTAAATTCTTTTTAAAGAATAAATTAAATAAAGTTTTATAAACGATAATAATAATAATAATAATAATGACTGTATGCCTATGCAGGATCTTAGAATATATAATCAATAGAATGCTTTTATTTATTTATAATATTTATTTTCTTTTTAGAAAAGATGATTGGATATTCGGAAAACTTCCATTGTTTATACAGTGACCTTGCACTTATACGCGATGTTCAGTAATTACTTTTTCATACCACTATTTTAAAACAGTAAAATTCGATTTAAAAATTGCGCGATTCAATAAGGCGAAAAATTACCTTAAAAAAACTGGTACTAAAAAATAATTTTCGTGTATCGCGTATAAGTGAGAGGTCACTGTATAAGTGAAATAATGCTAGACTTTAAGTGTGTATCGTAATAATAATTGGAATAGGAACATTTTCTATTACAGCAATATTTTTTTTTTTATCAGTGTCTCTAAAATTGCATTTATTTAACTATCTATATTATCTATAACTATTTGTCTATCCCTCCATCCTCCTGTCCATCCTGTACTACTTGTCTACATTTTGAGAATGCTTGCATACAACTTTACCATGGTTGATCTACTAATAGTATTGTTTATTTATTTTTTAATTTGTATACGTTTCCATTTGTCTTACATGTACCATTTATGGTTGTCCGATGTTGGTCTTCAACACTCAATCACTAAACTGCTAAATAAGTCTTTGCAATTGTTACATTATTCATGGGTGTATTAATTATTAGTATCATTATTATTATTACTATTATTATTATTATATCAATAAAACTTGTGAAAACGAATTCTGTGTTAGGTGCAAAACAATGCCGGTTTCGGCATTTTAAATAAAAACTGTAATAGATTTTTTTTACATTTTTTTTTTAGATTTCTTACTAACAATAGCAAAAATAACTTTTTCTTCCTTTTGCTTTATAATTCTGGAGTTAAAACCCTTTGGAGCTACCCACCCCCCACTTCCTGGCTTTGCAACTAGTTGTACCTAGACAAAAACCTATGTAAAATTTCCCCCCCTGCACCATTATTTGCTTCCTAAAAAGTGTGCAATCTAGTGTGCCTCAGCAGGATCTTAGAATGTATAATGAATATAATATTTTCACTTATTTATAATATTTCTTTTTTTCATTTTAGAAAAAGATAATTTCATGCTCTGAAAACTTCAGTTGCTTATATAAGGGAAATATTGCTAGACTTTAAATGCCTATCGCAGTGCTTTATTTCGTCAATTATTGTTATTATTATTATTATTATTATTAGTAGTAGTAGTACTATATTTATTTTTTGCTAGGATGTATGAATCAAGTTACTCTGTATTCTAATATTTGCGTAAAATATTGCACTAAAAAAAATATTTTTTAAATATTAAAAAATGTTTTTAGGAATATTTGTGTATAAACACGTTCTTTATTAATCTAATTTATTCTAATTTTTCATGTTTTTTTTTTCTCTACTTTTACTCAGTCTTTGCACAGAAAAAATATACCCTTATATGATACTGGTACGTCATAAAAATTGCAAAATAAATTTCCTCTTTTTAAAAAATAAAATAAAAAAATAGTAATTTAAAAAAATTGCGTGATATGCGCATCCTATATTATGCAAATGAATTTAAAATTGCCATAATTTTTCTTTTCAATGTACAATGCGTGATACTTTTTCCTTTTTTCATCCCATTTCTTAAATATTTATTGATATAAATTATCCGTACAACACATTTCATTAATTAATACTATTCCTCATTAAATAATAAGAAATTACAACAATTGACTCAATTCTTTTCTTGAAAGGTTATCATGAATACAATTATTTAAATGAGCAAAAAATTCAGAAGTAAAGGCAATTGGAATTTAATAAACCTTTTAAGACATTTTCGTCATTCTTCTTAATTTTTTTTTCTTCCATTGAACGTTAAATAATGAATATTTTACAATATAGCAGAAAATGGCATTTTATTTTAATGACATCGATTTTTAGTTATTTTTCCTTTATTTTTGGATTCTTAAAGAATAAAATTTTACCTATTGAAAAGGAAGAAGAAAAAGAAATAGGAAATATTCAAAGCACGCACTAAAAGATCGAATTAATCGTCTTAATAAATTAAAATCAGAAACCCAGACGCGAAATTGAATACGAAATTTATTTATTTTTCTCTTTTCTAAGACAGAAAGCGGAATGCCTATTAATATTTATTAGAATCCAAATATAGCGCGAATCCTCTCTGCCATCCGTATCCCGTTTACTCTTTTCGACGCGCTTCTCGTGGGCGTGTCTAAACTTGGCACACTTGGCGATGCGCTCCGTCACGTTTGGCGATCAGTTGGTATTCTACTCCAGCAAACCCCACAGTTCGTCTCCACAGAGCCTCTTTGACCTTTTAGCAGAGCTCAGCGAAGTTAAAAATTAAAAAAACACGGCATTGAAGCGGAGGTTCTCGCTCTCGGAATTATTTTCAGTAGTGGAAAAATATATTTTTCGTGGAGTTTAAATGCTGAATAAAACAATTACCTCGGTGAACCGTCGTATTATTGTCACGTGACCAGTGTCGTCTGGTGTTATCCGCATTGGACGATGGGAAGAGTAGTACAACCGCAGTGTAAAATTCGTCATGTGTAATCATCATTCACGAGCGCTGGGGATTCTTTATTGATGTATAAATTACAGGTAAGAGCTGCGCTTTAACGCCTTTAGTTTCTATTTTACTTTGCACTTTTCCTTATAATTGCAAAAAACATAGACACAAAAAAATACTGTGTGATTCCGGATGAAATCACACATCTTTCTTTTCTTCTGCTAAGTAGAAAATAGCGCGAAATTCGTGGATTATTTTTAGAGTTATCTTTTCTTGTATTTCAACACTAGGCGTTCAAAGTGAATTACGCTCATCTTTATTTAGTAGATTTTAATAGTATTTATCATTCCCTTTTCATTATTGTTATTTTCAGAGATTATGTGATTTTTTTTTTTCCTGAATAATATGATTATACATTATTCACTATACTATTTCACCAGTTAAGTTGTTTGAAACAATTTTCCTTTACTCTTTATTTTTCTCTCTCATTAAATATTTAAGAAATATATATTATGTGATTTCGGGCAAAATCGTCTGCTAAGAGCTAAGAGAGAGAGGGAGGGGTGCAAGAGATAAGTTAATTATCTTTAGAGTCATTTATCACTGAATACTACGTTGAGAGTTACTTTGTAACGGTATTTTTCATAATTTTTAAATTATTTTTTTCTTTATACGACATTTTTCTTTGTGCGGATAAGGTGAGCACAATCTTTGGTAAAATTTCATCCGACCTTAAGTTGTGTCAAACAATTTTCTTATATATTTAATTTCTCTTTTATTAAATATAAATATATATATATAGCCTGTAATTCCAAGCAAAATCGTTTCCTAAGAAGAAAAATAGCAAAAGATTCGTGAATTATTTTTAGAAAAATCTTTTTTTTTTCATTTTAACACTGCGTTGAAAGAGAGTTACGCTCATAGTAGTCATTCTGTCTTTATAGTTGCTGATTATGGGATATTTTTTACTTCCTCAATAAGGCTACTATAATTTAGTCTAACATTTCATCAGACCTAAAGAAGTAACTTGAAATATTTTTGTTCTCTTTATTTTCCCCTTTGATTAACGATGTAAATAAATATTATGAGATTCCGGTCAAAATCGTCTGCTGAGGAGGAAGCATGAGAAACACAGATTATTTTTAGAGAGAGCTTTTTTTCTTTTCTACCATTGAACACTGCATTGAGAGCTACGCTCGTGTTTTTTCCGTAATTTGTTCTTATATTTTTAATTTTCTCCTTCCTAATTGTCTTTTTTTATTATACGAAAAATTTCATTTTGTGGATAAGGTCAGGTGATCATTGTTTTCTGTAATGTTTCATCGGATCTTATGTTTTTTGAAGCAATTTTCCTTTTCTCTTTAACTTTATCTCTCATAAAAGATGCAGTAAATATTTTATAATACTGGGCAAAATCGTCTGCTAAGAAGAAAAAAGTAGTAAATTCGTGAATTATTTTTAGAGTGATCATTTTGAAGTATTTCTCATTCCCTTATTATTTTTATTGATTATGAAATATTTTCTATTTCTTGGATTAGGGATCATATTTTATTGTAATGTTTTCTCACACCTTAAGTTGCTTGAAAAAATTTCTCTTTTCTTTTTATTTTTCTTTCTCATTAAAGATGAAAAACATATTTTGTAATTTTGAACAAAATCGTCTGCTAAGGAAAAAAATGGCAGGAGATGTGTGGGTTATTTTTAGAGTGATCTTTTTCTGTATTTGAACACTGTGTTGATAGAGATTTTACTCTCATATTTACTGCACAGTTTATAATTTCCTCTTTATTATTATTATTATTATTATTATTGTTATTAAAGATTATATGATATTTTTGAATGCATTGATAAAAAGTTATCATATTTTATTGTAACGTTTCGATAGACCTTACGCTGCTTGAAACAATTTTCCTTTTCTCTTAAATCTGCTCTTTGATTAAAGATGAACAAATGTTCTGTGATTCCGGAAGAAATCGCCTGCTAAGAAAAATAGCCAGAAATTCGTAGATTATTTCTAGACTGATTTTTTTTTCTTTTTTCGTATGAATATTGCATTGAAAGAGTTATGCATATATAACTCTGTAGTTATAGTATTTTTCATTCCCTTTATTATTATTATTATTACTGATTATGTGATATTTTCCAATTTTTGGAAAAAGTGATCATATTTTATAGTAACGTTTTATCATACATTAAATCGTTCGAAACAATATTAATTTTTTCTTCATTTTCCCTCTCACTAACTATTCAAAAATAGTTTGTATAATTTGTTCTAAATCGTCTAAAAGAAGAAAAATAGCTCCATATTCACGGATTATTTTAGAGTAGTAATTTTGTTTTAACATCTGAATGTAGTGTTGGGAGAAACTTATTCTCATATTAATTTTTTATTCTGTAATTTTATTATTATAGTATTTCTCAACCCCACTTTGTTATTATTATTATTATTATTATTATTATTATTATTATTTTACTGATTATGAGATATTTTCCCTTTACTGAATAAGATAATTATAGTTTTCATTAACATTTCATCTGATCAAAAAGCTGTTTTGAATTTAATTTTTATTTTTGTCATGTGATATATGATATTTCTCCAAGAAGATTAAAGATGTACAAAATATCTTTAAACATGGAAAATAATTATTATAATTAAAGATGTAAATCTCATCTTTAACGATAATTATTTACGTTGCTATCATTAAAGATGTAAAAAAATATATATTTTTAAATATTATAATTAAAGATGTAAATCTCATCTTTAACGATAATTATTTACGTTGCTATCATTAAAGATGTAAAAAATATATTTTTTTAAATATTATAATTAAAGATGTAAATCTCATTTTTAACGATAATTATTTACATTGTTATCATTAAAGATGTAAAAAATATTCTGCGATCCCAGACGAAATCGTCAGATGAGGGAGGGGGAATAAAAGCGCGAGGAATTGCGGATTACTTTTATATTTAAACACTGTATCTGAGATCTTCTTTATATTTAAACATTGTTTCGGAGATCTTTTTCATATTTAAACACTGTATTGAAAGAAAATTACGCTCATATTTAGTCTATAGTGTGTATATATATTTATTTATTTATATTCATTTAATAGTAAGATGTGTAAATATGTGTGTGACAACTCTTTAGTTGACATCTCCCGCCCCCTTCATTGACAAGGTGAGGTGGTTATAAATGTCATCAGATATTAAGTTGTACTTTTTCTTTGTTTTTCACATAGGATTTATATGATATTTCTCATAGTATGATCATTAAAGGTGTAAAAAATATTTTGTGATTCTGAGCGAAATTATCTGCTGAGAGGAAAAGAAGAAAGAAAAAGAGAAAAGCGGAAGAATAGCAGATTATTTTTAGAATGATCTTTTTGTTTACTTTTGAGTAGTGTGATAAAAGAGCGTGGCATCCATATTTATTCTATAGTTTGTAATTGTATTTTCCATCTCTTTTCTATTACTATTTTTACTGATTATGTAATTTTATTTTATTTCCTGGATGGAGTGATCATAAACAATGTTTCTTCAGATCTTAATTGAAATAATTAAATTGTGTTGAATAAAATTTTCTCTTTATTTTTCTAATGGTATCACAGTTATGATTTTTCTCATAGTAATATTGTAAATGATTTAAAAAAAAATATTCTATGATTCCGAACGCAGTCGTTTTTCGGGGAATAAAAGAAAGAAAGAAAGAAAAAAAACAGTTGTATTTTTTTTAGAGGAATCTGTATTCCGTTTAAACATTTTATTCAAAGAAAATTGCTCCTATGTGTTTTCCATTTACTCTGTATTATTTTTTCTGATAAGTCATATTTTGCATTACCAGGATAAATGATCGTAGTTTTCAATAATATTGCATCGCGCTTTAAGTTTTATTTATTTATTTATTACAGTATGGCACATATGGTTTATATGATATTTCTCATAGTAAGAACATTAAAGATGATACGAAAATTATGAGATTCTAGACAAAATCGTCTGCTTGTATTTATTTTGTGGTTTGTAATTTTTTTCTTTTTCATTTTCTCTCTTTGTTTTCTCTTCTCGATTATGAGATATTTTTCATTTCCTGTATAAAGTAATCATAGTTTCCTGTAACATTTCATTACGATATTAAATAGCTTGAAACAATTTTCCTTTTCTTTCTGTTTGAAATTTTATTTTTTTGGTAATATAACGTATATGATATGTATGAAATTTCTCATAATATGGTCACTAAAAGATGCGAAAAAATAGTCTGTGACTATGGACGGAATCGTCTGCAGAAGAAAAAAAAAAGAAAAGAAAAAAAAATCTGCATATTATATTTTTGTTGTTTGCCATAAATATGTTTTATCCCCTAAATTTAAGGCGTAAAAGCGTTACTCATAAAAGCGAAATTTTTCATACCCGTGATAAGACGATCACAATTTTTATCAGATCTTAACTATTTTACTTTGATTTTTACATATAATATATATGATATTTTTCATATCATATGACAATTGAAGAAGCGTGTCAAAACGGTGATTTAGAACGATATCACCTGCATGTTGAAGAATAAGCGGAAAAAAGGCGGATTATTTTAAAAGTTTCTCTTTACATGTGAGAATTACATATTTTTCAGTTCATGCGAATAAATCTTTATTTTTATTTTTTATGCACTTAAATTACATTTTTCGGCATGAAGTAAATTAATTATTAAACTGAAATTGTAATTGCGTTAACATTTGCTAAGCTGCACTTTTGCTATAGCTTAAAGCAAAATAAGTCCAACAAAAAGCTTAGAAGCAAGGTTTTTATTTTGCTTTTGTTGTTGGGAACTCCAACATGTTGAGGGATTGCGTCATTGTTTTTCGATATTTAGGTCGAAGGATGGCATTAACAAATTTCTTGTCTTCGACCGTTGATATAAGATTAATGGCGTATAACGATTGATATATGATAGATGATTTTATCTCAAACCGGATACACATTTCGTACTCTTTCTTTCTCTCAATTACTTTGATTCCTTTGCTAAGATATTTTAAAGCAGAACCTCTTAAATGAGCATTAATATCTAATGCTAAACTTTCAAACAAAGTTGAAAAATGTTTATGAATTTGTTTTGTCTGTCCGTGCTCTATTGCAGTGCAATTGATATATGTTATTCAGGTTTACCATGGCATGTACGGTATTGCAAATTAAGTGCGTAGCATTTATAGTTCATTTACAGGGACACGCAAAATAATTCCGTTACATTTATGGCCTATATGGAAAAATTGTTTGCGATGTATTTTAATGATGTTACTATGTTTCAAACATGTTGAAATTGATATATAGCACTGAGGTGCATCACAAGAAGCTTACTACAGATTTGGAGTACATAGCATTCATCGTTCATTTACAGGGACACACAAAAGAATTCGGTTACCTTACTGACGATGAACAATAATTGTTGGAAGTGCATTTTCAGTTGTTGCACGGGTTTAATAATTTTTTTTTTTTTTTTTGCATATTGCTTGATATGTATAAATTCTATAGATCATATACAAGGCTGCACAAAAGATCTTGAGTACATTGCCGCTCATTGACGGAAATTACCGAATGTGTTATGCGTTTCATAACTGAGCTAAATTTTAGCATACTATGTGGTATATATATAAATCTATTGATCATATACAAGGTTGGATACAAAAATTCGGATATTTTTCCTATAATTACTGAAAAGGAGTTTTCAAATATGTTAAGCGTTTTTCAGATTGTTTGCTTAGATATATCATCTTTCACCTTATTATTCTATGAAGTTTTGTTACAGCATTATGAATGTGTTGGAAAGTGTTTCATAATCTTTGCTTAACGCATTATTTTTCATTCTTGTTTTAAATTGAAAACTTTAATATGTTTTTTATATTTAAAACTTATAATTTTGTTTACATTTAAAATACATTTTTAGACTGCCCACTAACACCACCAGAAGGTATTTTTATATGAAAAATATCAATAATGTATTCAAATAAAGTGCTGAAATTTATTAAAAATAACACTAAAAAAAAAAAAAAAAATGACCGCCATAAGACGTAATTCATTAAGTTTGAAGTGCACAAATATATTTCAGACTATTCGGAAAAATGTTTCCGAATTCTGTATACACATTTATTGAAAAATTTCTCTTAAAATTTATAATGGATGATACGATGTTCGTGAGGAATAAGGAGAAATAAGGAGTGATTAAGGAGTCCTGAAATAAGGAGTGATACGATATTATATTTATATTTGTTGAGAACGTTATTTTTAAATACACAGTTTAAAGAAAAAGGATAAATGTTTCTTAGTCTAGGAAAATATAATATAAACACGAATAAAAACAAACAAAAATCTCTATAGGGTCCCCCATTACGAAAGCATTCCTTATCTTTATAAACTTCAGAAAACAATATATTTTCGAAATTTAAAGAAGCATTTATAAGTGAACAAAGCTACCTTTTCAGCCAATGATTTTCGGAAAAGATTAGTAGGAGTTTAGTTAGTAGTGTATTAATTAATATATTAGTATATTAATCAGTTTTCTAGAACCAAAATATTTGTTTTTAAGTTTGCTGCCCATTCTCAATTAAACATTTTCAGTGAATTTATGCATGCAAGGGCAACAAAATGATATTAATTTTAATGTTAATGTTTATCATGTTTGTCTGTAAAACATGTTTGTTGAGTATGAAAATGTTTGCTTGATAATAGATATATATTGGAATAGTTATTTCGATAATAATGAGTTTTAATGAAATATTCAGAAATTTTTAAATGCTATTGAAATTTTATTGATTAAATGATTGATTAAATGACTTATTAAATGATTGATTAAATGACATATTTTTTAATGATATTGAGAATCGATTTGTATTTTTCTATAAAAACTACTCAGAAACGCTTCTGAAAATCAGTGGCACCAAAAAATTCGAAAAAAAAAAAAATCATATTCCAGGTTGAGAAAACTGATTTATACACTATACTTCTTTTAGTTGCTGAAACGTGTAAAATAAAAACTTTATAAACAGTAAAATAAGTTTCATTACACTATTGACATGTTTTCGCTCCATCGGAGTCATTATCAAAATAAATAAGAATAATATTCTACAGTTTTTATATTTTTGATTAGTACACTAAAAAACTACTTGGAAACGTTTCAAGAAATAAATGACAGCAAAATAAACTGTGTTTTTATAAATGCTTCTTTAAGTCTTGAAAATATATTGGTTTCTGAGATTGCTGAAGATAAAGAACACTTTTCGGAATCGTGGGTAACTCGAAAGTGGTTATTATTCGTGGTTAGATTATATTTTCCCAGATTAAGAAACATTTGTCCTTTTTAGGTGCGTTCGTAATTATATAAATACGTAGCACCTATTGTCGTCGCTTGGTTCGTCCGTCTGTCTGTCCGTCCGTCCGTCTGTCTGTCCGTCTGTCTGTCCGTCTGTCTGTCCGTCCGTCCGCATACAACAACGCAAAAACTACCCAACCGAATGGTTTGGAATTTAAGATATATTATCTTTGCAGAATTTTGTCGAGACATTTCAATTTTTTTAAAAATCGAATCAAAACTTTAGGAGATATTAATAAAAATATTTATTAAGAAATTTGAAATATTTTTTTTAAATCGGTGCTTTCTTGTTATAGGAGCTTCCGAGGTTGAATCGTCAAGCGACCGAGATACTTATTTTATGACAGAAATTAATCTGCAGACGATATAATTCATTTCACAGAATTAAAAATCATCAAGATCTGAATATTTATATAACTAGCTGTAGTACGAACGCACCTCATTTGTCACGTTTGACGTACAATTTCCAACTTGTTTACAGTGTTTCTATGCGGTTAATTATAATTCAGCATGCCATGCGCTCGTTTGGGATAAATTGTACCTTCAAAAATCTCCAGTAGATTCGAGTTTCCATTCTTGAGTAAGGTTTTTTTTTTTTTTTTTTTTTTTTTTTTTAATATACTTTTTTTTTTATAGACGTTAAAAATCTTCTTAAATAAAAATTTGCGCTTAAATTGTTTTGGTATGGGAAATATTAAATCATATTATATACAATGTTTTTGACAAAATCTATTATATCTGTTTCTACTAATCTAGGTTTTCTATAATCAAATATACCATATTCGATTAATCAAAATTAATCTCACTGCTGTAGCTATCTATACTCAACAGCTCTAGAAACTGGAATATTAATTATTGTATTAACTCATCTGCTACTTCAGAGTTATAACCACATGTATACATGCATATTTCAGTATTTAAGGGGATAGTATGTGCAGAGTCGCTCTGGTTCTGAATATAAATCGAATCGATAATTACAGATTGTAGCAAGCCAAACCTGTCAAGAGAATGGTATATTTGTGGTATTGTTAGAGTCTAATCCTAGTTAGTTATTACAAAATGACTTCTAGCATTGTGGAAAATGGAATTCTCAATTAAATAAAAGCGGGCGAAATAGAGCTGCTAGGTGGTTCACCATGTTGAATACACATAATTTAAAACACACACTCTTACTCAATGAAAACCCAATTTAATACACTATTATATTTAAATTTATTTACAATGTAACAAAATGTACTACTCATGGCTTCCTATCAAAAAACAAATCCATCGTACAACTAGTAAATAGAACGCAGACGATAAAACACATTGTCAAAACACAAGGTATAAATATGACTGAACGCATTATTTGTTGGACGCTATCAACCTTAATCAGTATCAATAAATTAATTTTACTGCATGTGTTAAAATTAATCTGTCATTTACTTTTAAATAGACCAAAAAATTTCATTTTTAAAATTTACTCATTTTAAAATTGTTATTTTTTAATGTTTAAAGTGAATTCGCATCCAAAATTTCACTGTAGAAGAAAAGCTATGGAAAAACGAACTCCAGGGATGTCGACATAAAGAATGTTCATTTTTAAAATCATTTTATTAAACTGCATAGACGCTAAAAATCTTCTGATTAAATAAAAATTTGTGCTTACACTGTTTTGGAATGGGAAATTTAAAATATATTATTCAATATTTTTGACAAAATCAATTATATTTGTTCTATTAATATAGGTTTTCTATAATTAAGTATACTATATTCGATTGTTCAAAATCAATCTCATTGCTGTAGCTACTCAACAGTTCTACAAACGAGAATATTAATTATTGTATTAACTCAGCTGCTACTTCAGGGTTGTACCACATGTAATACATGCATATTTCAGTATTTAATGGGATAGTACGCGCAAGAGTAGTTCTGGTTCTGAATATAAATCGAATCGATAATTGCAGACTGTAGTAAACCAAACCCGTCAGGATAATGGTATCTTTGTCGTATTGTCAGAGTCTAATACTAGTTATTACAAAATGACCTCTAGCATTGTGGAAAGGGAATTCGCAATTAAATAAAAGTGGAAGAAAGAGCTGCTAGGTGTTTCGTTATTTGTTAGACGTAGTTCGTTATTTGTTGTACTCTAAAAGCAAATCCATCGTACAACTATAGTAAATAGAACACAGACGATAAAACACATTGCCAAAACACAAGGTATAAATATGACTGAACTCATCATTTGTTGGGCGCTATCACCCTTAATCAGTATCAATAAATTACTTTTATTGCATACAGTGTCTCACAAAAGTGATGGGACACTTGTGCTTTATAAAAAGAAACTGCAATAAAATAAATAAACAAACATGTGCAAAAATTTTTTGGGTGTGTTTCATATATTTAAAGTTAGTAACAATTATTACATAACATACATTTTGTCAAAATATTAAAATATTAATTTAGTAAAAATACAATTGTTCAGAACGGAGCAAAAAATGGCTCACATAAGTGATGGGACACTTACTTTTCCATCAAATATTTATCCACAAATTTTACTTTTTAAAAGGTTTTAATATTTTGTTGGATTTCCTTTTACTTTTAAAACATGATTTAATCTTTTTGGGATGGATTCGACTATTTTTTTTGTGATTTCTGGAGTGATTTTACCCCATTCTTCTTGAAGCACCGATTTTAGTTGTTGTTTTGAAGAAATGGTGTGTTTGCGAATTCTTGATTCCAATTCTTGCCAAATATTCTCTATGGGATTTAAGTCTGGAGATTGTGGTGGTGTTTTTATTATTTCAGGACAGTTATATAGCAGCCAGAGTCTAACGTTCAGAGCAGTGTGCTTGGGGTCATTGTCCTGGTAGAATTTAAAATCGTTATGAAGGTTCAATTTTCGTGCTGAAGATTTCAAATTTTGCTTTAAAATATCAATATACTTGTACTGATCCATTATACTGTCAATAAAAACAAGATTACCAACTCCAGCGGACGACATACACCCCCATACCATAACTCCTCCTCCACCATGTTTTACTGTTGGTACCAAGTTCTGTTTGCGAAGTTCTTCCCTGGGTTTTCTCCACACCAAGATTCTACCGTCAGAACCAAATATATTAAATTTACTCTCATCAGCAAATATAACTTTATTCCAGTAATCAGAATTCTTATTTATGTTGGATTTTGCGAAAGCTAGTCTGAGTTTTCTATTCTTTTCACTTACGAAGAATTTTTTCCTGGCTACTCTACCGTGATATCCAGCAGATCGAATTACCCTTCTAATAGTTTCAGGATTAACAATTATTCCATATAATGCTTGTAAATCAGCAGCAACTTTTGAAGCACTAATTCTTGGATTTTTTTTAATATTTCGAACGATAATTCGCTTTATTCCATTGGATAGCTTTGATGGTCAGCCAGGTCTTCTTTTATCCTGAATCATATGATTCTTTTTATATCGTTTAATGATATTGAAAACTGTTGAACGACTCAAGTTAACTGTTTCAGCAGTTTTTCTAATAGATTTTCCACGTTCAATATGCAAATTAATAACTAATTTTCGAATTTCAGGCGAAGTTTCTTTTCGTTTAGCATTCATGACTACACAGAGCTAAAAAACACAAAAATTCCAAAACAAACTGGAGAGAAATACTGCAGACGATTTTATAAATTATTGCCAATTGCTTTTAAGTAAAAATAAAACCCCAAAAAATATTTTTATTGCTTATTTCAGGCGATTTTTGTTGCATATATAATGGTGTCCCATCACTTATGTGAGCTATTTTTTGCTCCGTTCTAAACATTTGTATTTTTATTAAATTAATATTTTAATATTTTGACAAAATGTATGTTATGTAATAATCTTTACTAAATTTAAGTATGAAACACACCCACAAAAAAAATGTGTACATGTTTTTTTAATTTATTTGATTAGTTTCCTTTTGTAAAGCACAAGTGTCCCATCACTTATGTGAGACACTGTATGTTAAAATTAAGCTGTCATTTACCTTTAAATCGACAGAAAATTTAATTTAAAAAATGTACTCATATTAAAATTATGTCATTTTGTATTGTTTAAAGCGAATTAGCATCCAAAATTTCACTGTTAGAAGAAAAGCTACGAAAACACAACAACTTCAGGGATGTCGACATAAAGAATATTCATTTTTAAAGTTATTTTATTAAACTGCATAAACTCTAAAAATCTCCTTAAAATTAAAATTTGTGCTTACACTGTTTTGGTATGGAAAAATTAAAATATATTATACAATATTTTTGACAAAATCAATTATATCTGTTCTATTAATCAAGGTTTTCTATAATCAAATATACTACATTCGATTGTCCAAAATTAATCGCATTGCTGTAGCTTCTCAACAGTTCTACAAACGGGAATATTAATTATTGTATTAGCTCAGCTGCTACTTCAGAGTGATGCCACATATGTATACATGCATATTTCAGTATTTAATAGGATAGTATGTGCAGAGTCCTTCTGGTTCTGAATATAAATCGAATCGATAATTGCAGATTATAACAAACCAAACTCGTCAAGAGCATGGGATCTTTGTCGTATTGTCAAATCCTAGTTATTACAAAATGACCTCTAGCATTGTTGAAAAGGGAATTCTCAATTAAATAAAAGTGGAGGAAAGAGCTGCTAGGTGGTACGTCATTTGTTGGACGCTATCACCCTTAATCAGTAAAAATAAGATATTTTTAATGCATGTGTTAAATTAAGATACCATTTATCTGTAAATCTATTAAAAAAATCGCATTTTTATAAATTTACTCATATTAAAATTGTTATTGTGTAATGTTTTAAGCGAATCTGCATTCAAGATTTTTCTTTACAACAAAGGTTACGGTAAAAAGAACTTCAGGAATGTCGACATAAGGAATGTTCGTTTGTAAAGTCATTTAGAAATGGTTATTTTGCTCTTTGAGTACATAGGATTTTGTGGAAGTATCTTAGCTAAATCCCTGTGGAAATTTAATATCTTATTGTATAGTAAATGAATGTTACACGAAGTATAACCTCAAATTTTAAATTTTCAGTTACTATTGTTATATAGCTATACTGTTACGTAGCTTCCCACTAGTTTTTATATGCATATACCGTATTGAAGCTTCTAAAAATAGATTTCTGTTGAAAAAATGATTGATTAGAATTGATATTTAAACTAGGTGGATTAAGCTTTGTGCCTTTATATTAAAATAAATGATCAACGTAAAAATATCACAAATAAAAATATATAAAATAGCAAACAGCTGTTTCGGAGCATCTAAAGCTCTATCATCAGTGCCAAATTTAAAAATATTAAAAACTGACTTAAAAGTTTAAGCCATGTAAGTATATGCTTGCGTCTCTGCTCGCGACCAAGATGGAATGGCGGTGAGTTATTAAAAACAACATCGGATTCGATCATTTATTTTAATTTTAATACAATTGATATTGAAATACAAAGGATGTGAATTATCACTTTACTAAACAGCGTACAATCAACAGAGTGAAAAAATGTCCAGACCGGGTTTCGATCCCGGATCCCTTGGTATAGCGCACGTCAAGTACTTTACCTACTAAGCCATCTGGACGACATGATTTGGATCTGAAAAATGAATTCGCTCGAAAATGTTCTGTTGGCTGTATCTGTTTAAACAGGGTTAATATGCATCCGGTCCCCAGTCCCGGTTATAAAAAGAGGGGGTTTTATTTCTTTTAATTACTGCCAACAAATATTCTGTAAAAAGTTATGCCATTTTAATGAAGTTATGAACTATATTTCAGTGGAACCTTTAATTTTTTTTACCGTGAAATTTTCACGTGTGCTATCAAATATATCGTCGCTACTATGTCAAACTATCGAATATGAAAAAAGGCATTTTCCATTACTTTTAAGAATAGGTCAATCGTCACCACTAAATTTTATTAGAATTCTTCGCCTAGTAAGAATACTAATAAAATTTATGTGAAGAATAGGGTTTGCCTGTTTAGTCGTCTTATTTATTCAGAGATGCCGAATTCATACCGGAAATTTTGTAATAAAAATTTTTACTTTAAGTAATCACGATATGTCTGTCATTAAATAAAGCAAAAATTTCTGTTTGATATTTCTGATATGAATTTGGAATTTCTGAATAAAAAAGGACGCTAAACTGGCAGTCCTGCTGAAGAATATTTTTAAAATTTAGTGGTGACAATCGGCCCATTTTTAACAGTAATGAAAAATGCATTTTTTCACATTCGATAGTTTGGAATGGTAGCGACGATATATAAGTACAATTTTACGACAAAGTTAATAATTGTAGTAATCATAATATCGTCTATTTCATTTTAACTGAAAATCCTCGTTAAATCTCCGTTCATAATGAACTAACTTCTCGAACGAAGTCACTTCGTAAAGTTTTTACATGCCTCTTGAAGACGAAGAACGTGTTCCAAAGAGTTAAACGTCCACAAGATGGACGATTGTTTTGTGGATTCTTCCGGACATGTTATCTTTTAAAATTCCATCACGATTTTTTTTTTCTCTGTATGTTTGTTTATTTGTTTTTTTAATGCGTGCTTGAAATATTAGAGACTGAAGTAAAAATAACCTCTTTGAGGTTTCAGAAATAAACATCTCTCGAGACAACAAGCAGTACAGAAAAGAATTAAAAAAGATAAATAAAAAAATAGAAATAAATGGCAGAAAGAAAAGGAAATCGCATTAAAGATCTTGTTGCACGCTCCACTTGTTCGTGTCATTATGTATTTGGATATGGTATTTACAGAGGCTGAGTTTAGATGTTTTTTTTCTTCTGATTCTCGCAACATTTTAACCGTTAATATAATAATTTTGAAAGTGCTATAATTTTTTTTGTGTGATATTTAATATTTATAGTGATTGCTTTTCAATTAAAATCACTTTTAATATTCCAAAAAGCTTTTAAATTAAGCTAAAAAAAAGTCGGTAAAAAATATTTAGTCATTAATTCTTTGATGGTCGGGTGGTATATTATTTATATCACTTAATTTTAATTCTAAACTGCTAAATGGCACCTAGAATTTTTTAGTAACATTTTGCTTTTTCAGGGTTTGTACGTTTTCCGTAATATGTATCGACCCGTATTCGTATGCTTCTCATATTGCTAAAATGTTGATTGAATTGTCACCAAAATTTACGACCAAATTTATTTGAATATAAATAAATTATTTTCTTCACGTACAGCATAAAGTTGAGTTCGTACGCAGGGGATTTGAATACCATATTTTTCGCCAAAAAAAAAAAAAAAAAAAAAAAAAAAATAAGAACTGTGAGAAAATTTTCTAATTTTCACTAAAATATTGCCTATAAAAGTTTCAAATCTATCGATTTTTATCTAGTTGAAATCAATTTTTATCTAGTTCTGCATTTATAAACAAAATAAATATCTCTGCCTATTGTTTTATTCGAGCCTTTTGGCCTTTTTTTAAATCCCCCCCTCCCTTTAAAATCGCCTCTTTTTGTTAGAATGGCAAGTGTACTCTTTCAGTGTTCCGAATCTTCTAAATTGAACCGTTCAATAGAAATACGTTTAAATTTCGTTTCAAAGCAGTTTTAAAATAGGATCTACGTGCTTGTTTTCGGTAATAGTATTTCGATACTAAGAAGAAAATACTGTATGATATCTTTTTCCCCATAGACTTTTTGAAAAAAAACTGTTATAGGTACAATGACAGTAACAAAATCTAGTTTGAAAATGTCAGCAATATTTTCTTTTATTGGGTATAGATAAATTGATAAGTAAAATACATCTACAAAATATAGCATCAATTCTAATCTAAAAATCCAAAATAAAACTCAAATTTCGTAAGCCTTGCTTTTAAATGTTTTTTAGAAGGCAGGTACTTTTGAAGTGCCGAACGTTTGCAAACTTTTTAAAGATTCTTACATTAAAAATTGTTAGAATCGCCAGTAAAATTTTTAAATGCAGGCGTATATACACTGCAAAAAATAATTGTTGATTTTACAGTATAATACTGGCATCCCAGCTGCCACTATTATACCGTAAAATTAACAGTATTAAACAGTAAAATAAGCAGTAATACGCTACCGTGCATTACAAGAGGCTTACTTAGAATATTGTGTGTATAGCTTTCATCGTTCATTTACAGGGACCCACAAAAGAATTCGGTTAAAGTACTGCTCATTAATAATAATTGCTGGGAATTTTTTTTCAGTTGCTGAACTCATTTTTTATCTATTACTTGGTGTGTATAAAGAGTATAGATTGTATGCAGGGCAGCACAAAAGTTCTCGAGTACATTTCCGTTTATTGTCGGAAATTGCAAAGGGAAATTTTAAACTGTGCTACGCGTTTCCTAACTGAACTAAAATTTAGCATTCTATTTAGTATATATACAAATCTATAGATCATATACAGGGCTGCACAAAAGAGCTAGGATATTTTTCCGAATATTATTAGTAATTCATGAAATTGGATTTTAAAATATGTTATGCGTTTTAAAAATTGTTTTGTTAGATATCCTTACACCTTTACGGTAAAGATTTGCCAATTTATTTTGGAAGTGTTGGAAAATGTTACATAATATATGCTGGACGCATGATTTTTCGTTCTTGTTTATTTATATTTGTCTTTTTATCAGTGGAAATGAATTTCTGTTACAAAAACGTTTAATCGAACGCAAAATTTTAATTGTAGATTTGTTTAAAATATTACACATTAATTTACTTTAAATATTTCTAAAACAAAAAAATCGATTTTTTTTTATTAAGGGAAGGTGGCCTAAAATGATCCCCCTTAAGGGAAAAACTTGTGTAAAATAACACAACTGTTTAAATAAAACGTTGGCCCTTTGCTAGTATGTTTTACACTATATTTTGCATTATAAACATATTTTAATACTAATTTAAACCCAAATTGAGTGATGAAAAAAAAATAGATTTTATAAAAAGTGTCCAAAGCATCATTTTACTCTCACCAAAGGGCAAAATGATCCTTCATTTAAAAATAATTGTAACTTGTTTTTTTATCGGCAAAATAAAGTATATAAAAGTAATTATGACAATACATAAGTGTACTTCACATCTAAAAACATACTCAACTTAAGTAAACCAAGTCATATTTCTGTACTCTAAGGACTATAATCTAAATAATATGAAAGTTAGTGCCTACCTTATGAAACATGTTGTAAAAACAGAATTCTATTCAGACGCGTAATATTGCGATCGCTTGAATACCGCCATTGCTTCGTCTTTACGTATCACAACTAGTTTATGTGTTACCCTGTAGATAGCGCGACCTATCTGGAAGAAAACATATGTGGATAGTTTTGCCCGTTAGGATCATTTTAGGCCACCTTCCCCTAATATTATTCTATTAAAGGTGCTTTAAGAGAAATAGAATTATATTTAAGAAGAATAGTCAGAAACTTTATCTCGTTTTTCATCTTGCATATAAAAAACTTAATGTCTATCCATTTCCATCCTGTTAAAATAACATAAAATTTCGTACTTGTTGTTCAAAATAAATATCTATAGCTGTGGTGTTATTCGAATCTTTCGTCTTTTTCTGAAATCCGCAATTCCCCCCCCCCCCCCTCCACAAAAACCGTTCTCCTTTTGTTAGAATGGCAAGTGCATCTTTTCAGTGTTTTGAATCTTCCGAAATGACCCATTCAGTGGAGATACGTCCAATTTTCGTTTCAAAGCCGTTTCCTAAAATAGTATCTACGTGCTTGTTTTCGTAATAGTATTTCGATGCCAGAAGAAAATATATGCTCTACTAGACTCTTAGAAACATCTGTTATAGATAACGAATAGTAACAAAATCTATTTTAAAAATGTTAGCAATATTTTCTCTTATTGACTTTGAATAATAAATTGAGAAGTAAGAATATATCTACAAAGAACAAGTTGATTCAGAACAACAAATCCGAAATACGGCTCAAATTTTACTAGTTTTCTTCACATGAAATATAACGTTGAAAAAATATTTTTTATTTAAACGTTTAAAAAAAGTTACATTCCAAAAATGTGAATATAATTTTCGATATATCTCCCCCAAGAAGTATCAAATTATAGCAAAATATGTATAGCTTATCTACATACTCAATATATATAATTTAATATTACAGCTCATGTGATACTAATGTAATCTTAGTAATAGTATTGCCATGCCATATATATATATATATTTTTTTTTTTTTTCAATATTTCAAAAATGTTAAATATATTTTCTCTTTTTTTCTTTGAATAAATTGATAAGTAAGAATATATCTACAAAGAACAAGTCGATTCCAAACTACAAATCCCAAATACAGCACAAATTTTGCAAACTTTTTTAAAAACTTTTTTTTTTTACTTTTTATTAGTTTACTATTTTTTAAATATCTGGAAAAAGATTTTTTTATTAAAACGTTAACGAATACAGCACAAATTTTTCAAACTTTTTTAAAACCTTTTTTTTTACTATTTTTTAATTTTAAAATGTAGTACTGGAAAAAGATTTTTATTAAAACGTTTTAAACAAAGTTAGATTCCAATATGTGAATATTATTTTCGATATGAATTATATTATTACAAATTACACTAAAAACATATGTATAGCATATCTACAGCGGTCAGGCAGGCGGAAAAGCTTACCTGTGAGGCTTAAGCCTATATAAGTCCCGCCCAATAGCATACCTATCTACGTACTCAATGTAGGTATATAATATACATTACTGGGATATTAAGGCTGTTGGTCAGCAAAATTTCAAATGTTAAATCGATTTTTTAAAATATCTCCTAAGGAGGAAATTTATGTATATCTTTATCTTTGATATATCTTATCTTTCATAGATTTTTTTTTTTTTTTTTTTTTTTTTTTTTTTTTTTTTACAGTGTAGATGATTTTTTTTTTTTTTTTTTTTTTTTTTTTTTACAGTGTAGATGATTTTTTTTTTTTTTTTTTTTTTTTTTTTTTTTACAATAACTTTTAATCGAACGCTAAATTTTAATTACGGATTTGTTTAAAATATTACAAATTAATTTAATTTTAATATTTATAAACTAAGATTTTTTTTTTTTTTTAATATTATTCATTTAAAGGTATCTGACGCTTTAAGAGAAATAAAATTATATTTAAGAAGAATAGTCAGAAACAGACTTCAGTCAGTCAGTCTCATTTTTCAATAAAATCTGGCTTATAAAACATTTTATGTCTATCGATTTCCACCCTGTTAAAATAACATAAAATTCTGCATTTATTCTTCAAAATAAATATCTATAGCTGTTGTGTTTTTTGAATCTTTCGTCCTTTTCTGAAATCCACAATCCCTAACGTCACAAAAACCGTTCTCTTTTGTTAGAATGGCAAAAGTGCATTTTTTCAGTGTTTTGAATCTTCTAAATTGACCTATTCAGTGGAGATATACGTCCAATTTTCGTTTCAAAGTCGTTTCCTAAAATAGTATCTACGTGCTTGTTTTGGTAATAGTATTTCGATGCCAGAAGAAAATATATGCTCTACTAGACTCTTACAAAAATCTGTTATAGGTAACGAATAGTAAGAATATCTATTTCAAAAACGTTAGCGACATTTTCTCGTACTGGCTTTGAATAAATTGATAAGTAAAGAATTAGCTATAAAGAACAAGTTGATTCTGAACTACAAATTCTGAATACAGCTCAAATTTAACATTTTTTTTTTTACTTTTTATCATTTTACTATTATATATATATATATATATATATATATCATCATCATCATCAACCGTTTTCAAACCACTGCTGGATGTCGATCTCCCCCAGATTTTTCCATTGTTGCCTGTCTAGTGCTTTAGTCATGCAATTAACACCGGCCACTTTTCTGATTTCGTCACTCCATCTTACTTGAGGTCGTCTTCTTGGTCGTTTTACATCTCTGGGATACCACTGTAGGGTGTTTGTGTTCCATCTACTGTCTTGTCTTCTTGCAATGTGCCCAGCCCACTTCTATTTTAGCCATATAATTCTCTCAATGATGTCAAACACTGACTTGCGCACTCACTGCGCATGCGCGGCAGTGTATTACTGCTTATTTTACCGTTTATTTTACGATATAATACTCGCAGCCCGCTGCTAGTATTATAAATAATCATCTGATATTAACATTTAAAAGTTATGCGTGAATATAAATAAAGCATATATACAAACAGGGATGTAGTGTATGGTAGAGGGTGGTATACACCGTACAGGGGTCGGAAGTAGCGAAACTCCAGTTAGTCCCTACTTTTCACAGTAGTTTGTAGTGTAGTGCGCTATATTTTGAGCAATGTAAGTGTAGTGAGTAGCGCGATACAAAAAATCAGTAATTTGTAGCGAGAATCTACGCTACTTTTAACGTTATTTCAAGGTTCAAGGAAAAAAATGTTCCATTCTACAAATCACGTGGCCCTGACCTGCTTCTTTCGTGTAAAATTTGTTCTGCTCAACAATTTGCGAATATCAGCGGCAAATCTCAGCTGCAGTATATATAACAACGCACCTCACGAAGTGATAGATTTTTTCCATTGACACTTGCTGCTAAAATCAAGTATACTAATCTACCAAAGGAATTAATTTTCTTGCTTCTCTATTAATTCTTCATGTTTTAACCCTTTCAGGGGCAAGCACTTGTGCTCCTGTATAACGTTGAATTCCCACCGGAATTTAGGAAAGAATTTAGTTCAAAATAAAAGTAAGCAATTTTTCAACTTTTTTTCGTCAAAGTTAAAAAAGTAAAATTTAATTAAAAGTTTCTGGTTTGAATCGGATTAAAATTAAGTGGTATATAATATATACCACCGCCCCTCAAAGGGTTAATACCGGGTTTCTTATTATTTGAAATTGCTTTATTTAGAGAGTTATTTATTGTTTACATTTAGAGGTTTTTTTTTTTTTTTGTAATTTTCTAGAGCACAAAATATTTTCTTGTAAATAACTTTTCTTTCTTTTTTTTTCTTAATCTCTCGGTTATATCGCACTTATCTAGTTGTTATACCGGCAGATAAGGGTCACATTTAATCCGTGTCTTCAATTTCTAGTGTAAATGGAACCCTTTGACAAAATCTGAAAGTAGCGAAGTAGTGACTACTTTTGAAAAGTAGTTTGTAGTCGCTACTTTTTAAAACAAGTAGTTGTAGCTGTAGTTAACTACATTTTCGATAAAGTAGTAGTAGTTGTTAGTTAGCTACAATAAAAAAAGTAGTTTTTGCTACCCCTGCATCGTATATAGTTTTAAGGAACTCCGTATAACCTCTATTTCTGAAATAAAACTATAGCTTATACCCTTTGCCTAAAGCATATACCCTCTGGTTTTTTACGACTGTACTACTGTATACAAGCGTATATTATCTAACTGTATAAGTCTGTTCCTATGAATTAGGTTAAAAAAATTTTTTTTAAGTCATTTATTATTCATTTAAACGCTAGATTATCCCGAATAAAATGTTACACTAAGAGACAGAAGATCTCATTGATACCAGTTTTTAAAAAAAGTACAATTTCAACCTTAATTTGAGCTTACAATTACCTTATCTTAAAAAATTATGAAAACGTATATGATAAACAAATTATTCGTATAACCTTAAAAATATGCATATTTATGATATTGATATTAATTTATGCAATTTAATCTCATGTACCGCTAACACAGAAAAGAGTAATATAACTTTAATTGAATTTAATGATATTCAAATTTTGAAAATTAAGATGCTGTTTAGTTTGAAGTTTCGGCATTTTAAACGATCGATTTTTATCTTTTTACCATGTACTCACTTTTTTTGCCGCAAATTAGTGATCACATCTGGTGTATCTTGTTTCCCCTTTTAACGAATATAGAGTTATTAGTCTTTGAATTTGATCTATGGATATAACAGACATGAATAATTAATTAAAAACTAGAATTAAAAATAAATTGACATATTGGTAAATTTGTTTAACCTTTAGAGCGATGAAGAAGACTGAAAAAGATTTGAAATGACTAAAGTTTTCGTCGATTAGGAGGATTGTAATTAATTAAGAATAATACTTGTCTTTTTATTTATTTATTTATGTTTTATAAAAACAAAAAATGCTTGTTAAATTGTGCAAGAAAATAACAAGAGCTTTAATAGTGTGCGAAAAGATTAATCTTGCAAAACAAGTTTTGCAACGATTTTGAAGTCCATGTTAGCTATTTTTTAGTTGTCATTTATTTTTTATACTGCATTCATTGCGCCCAGACTTTGTTAAAAATTTGGTTCTGGTTTGAACCAACTTTTGGTGTTGCAGTAGTTGCAAACATGAGATGATGGAATTTCGTTCAACATTTGGAGTTCTCATTGAAACATAGCTTCACATGTTGGAACAAGATTTAATCATCTTATAGTTGCAGCTACTGCAGCATCAAAAGTTGGTTCAAACCTGCACTAAATTTTTAACAGTGCATTTACCCGGGTGTTCCGAAAATGACTGATGGATTTTAAAATCCAATAACTTGCAAACGGTGACAGATATTTAAAAAAATTCTTGCAGGAGGGTTATGTATGATGTCAGCAGTTTTATTACTGTGATTCTAAATTTTAGTTCAAATTTCAAACAATAGATGGCGCTGACAGCGATTGGCGCTCAGTCGAGGCCGAAACTCACGCCATCCAGCATTGATGAACCGCACCCTGAATACTAGGCCTGCGCGCTGACAAAATAGCGGCTGTTGCAGGCGGATTTTTTTTTTCAACGTTTGTACGGTCCCTCGAACTTCAACACCAATAATATCAAAAAGTTTTCTTTGATTTAATTTATTCGATCCCAGAAAAACTAGGCGAAGAAAACTTTTAGAAATTATTGGTGTTGAAGTACGAGGGATCGTTCAAACACTGGATAAAAAATCCGACTGCGACAACCGCCATTTTTATAAACGCGCTGACCTAGTATGCAAATGCTGAGTGGCGTCAGTTTTGACCTCGACTGAGCGTCAATCGCTGTCAGCACCATCTATTGTTTGAAATTCGAACTAAAATCAAGAATAATAGTAAAAAAAAAAAAAAAAAAAAAACTCCCTACATCTTACATAACACCCCTGCAGGAATTTTTTAAACATCTATCACCGTTTGCAAGTTATTGAATTTTAAAATCCATCAGTCATTTTTGGGACACCCGGTACATACATTATTTCCTTCATATGCTTACCTATATGCATCTTACATACTAATATAGCATCTTTTATAATCACACACAACAAATTTTAATGCATACAATCGGTATAACAACACTCTTTTAACAGATGCAAGTAACTGCGATTCAGGAGAAAATTTCCATAATCTTAATCTTTCATTATGACCATGTTCAAGGAATAAATTATTGTGATCTGTATCAATAACTTATTTAAATTTCACACTAGTTTGGGCCATTTTATGGAGATAGTAGATTATGACACAGTCAAAATTTTGAAGTGTTTTTGTAAAGGAAAAAAAAAACTACGGACATATTGACTGTTTTTAAAGTGCAAAATAGTGTATTGTTTACCGTAACAACGCATCCAGTTTCGTAGCTATTGGCTTATTTTTGCAAAAGTTAGAACCCAGAGGGACAAAAAAAAAAAAAAACCATATAGACAAACACGTCATTTTAACACGGTACCACTACAAAACAATCCTTTTCCACACAATAATAAAACAAAATAAAATTATAACAAAATAACAATTACCAAAATCGAAATATTCCTTCCAAAACTATGCATGAACATACATCAAAGGAAATTTTCAAATCGTATAACCTATTTTCACTGAAAAAATTAATTTAATTCATCCCAAAAATAATAATAATAATATTAATAATAATAAAAAATAAATAAAAATCGTTGTTTATTTTGCATCTGGTATGATGCCAAATAATAATTCTGATGTTATATAACATCATGCAATTTCCTGATGATTCATGCTATTCCAACGGCGGCATCGCATTCCTTGAAATGATTTAATCTATGCCCGCTTTATTGTGTAAACATTATTGCACACCTTTTCGTAAAGTTATATAATTTAAAAAATGTGATTTTTCTGATTTAATAGCATGAATCACAAACATACTTTCTTACTGATTCTTAAAAGAACTTAAGAATATTTTAAAGAATGCGGATGAATTGGCCGTTTTATCAATTTCTGCATTTAGCGTTATATAGCCTAACAGTCAACTAATATTCACATAATCAGTTGTAACATTGTTGATATAAGAATAAATAAATCACTCTATGTAAAAACTTGAATTAATCACCGTTCATTTAAAAAATATATAAATAAATGCGTGCGTGAGAATTTTTTTTTTAACTATTCGAAAAAGTATAATTTTTTTAAAAGTTGTGTAACTTTTATGGAATAATTGTGGTTATGCATATACATAAATATCTTCATATATAATTAAATTTCAGTATATATATGGTATGCATAGCATAAAAATGTATAGATCATAGGCTGTGCTGCACAAAAGAATTTGAATCCATTACCATCTATGAATGGTAATATCTGGAAATGGGTTTTAAACCGTGTTATGTCTTTTTTTAATTAGTTATTTAGATATCTTCTTTCATTGCATGAAAAAAAAAAAAAAAAAAAAAAAAAAAATTGTAACAGTATTCGGATAGTGTTGGAAAATGTTTCCTAATCTATGCGTAGTGTCCGATTTTTCGTTTTTATTGAGACATTAATACGAGTGAATTACAAATATGATTCCCCCATTTGTAATGAAATGTACATTTAAATATCTTTAAAAGTTGACCAAATTAGACTAGTTTTATCATTTTTCGCTACTGTCTACAAATTTTTCCGACTACCAGTTGTAACATAACTCATACCTAGTAAATAATAATTTTAAAAAAAAAGTATGTTCCCCTCTATGTAAAAGTTTTCAATTAATTCCCGTTTTTTTTTTTAAATAAAAATATATTTACATGCATGGATAATATTTATATTTTTAAATTTTCCAAAAACTTTACTGAATAAGAGTCATATATGCATACACATAAATATCTTCAGCATGTCGCAATTCGCTAGGAAAAATAAATTCATTACAATAAAACTGTTTGTATCATTTTACTAAACTAGTATAACAGAAATAGTTAAATAACTCCGAAAAATAAAAATTCTAAGAGGCAATCCTTCAAGTTTTCTCGCTCGCCATTTCTTTACTTGAACTTAAAATATTCGAAAATATTCTTTCGACAATCAATGCTGCCACTTCTGAAACGAGTTTTTGGAATTTTATTTTTGTTTGAGATGCAGTCGCTCGGTATTTATTATTGAGAATGGAAACGTAAAAGTATGAAGAAACTTTTTCTCTTCAAAATAAAAAGTTTTATTTTAACATTTTATTCTTTTATTTATTTATTTTTTTAAAATCGAAGTTAAAATTTTATCGTCTGCAATCTAAGCAGGCTGCTGACGTTTGAAGCACTTATTTTATAGTCATATTGGGGCGATATATATTGGTTTATAGTATTTTACGTATATAAAACTACGCAAATAAATAAAATTTTAATTTTTTTGCACCCAAAAGTTTTAAATGTATTTTTGAACAGAAATTCGGAGAAATTGGTATCTTATGCTATCATGGGTGCCCGTAGAACAAAATTTTGGGAGGAGTAAAAGTTTGGAACAGATATATCTACGTTCAGCAGTCTTGGCCGCGTTATTTATTTATTTATTTAATTGGAGAAAATAAATGTGAAATAAGCTAACTAAGAATTTTAGCCAGCCGAGTATTTTGAAAATTCATAAAGATATCTACGATACAGTGAGCTAAATTTCGGTTACCTTCATAAAAGTAGTAGGGTAATAAGGGATTTTCCACAAATTGTTATTTTTTATTAACTGACTTCCAACAAAGGAGTTAGTATATTTAATGAACGTCAACGAGTAGATTTGGAATGGGTGCTTCGATTTTTATCCTTCTTTTTTCTTTTCTTTTATTTTTCTTTCTTTTTTTTTTTTTTTTTTTTTTTTTTTTTTTTGTTGGAATAGGTTTGTTGTGATGGTTTTATAAGAACTAAAGCATGAATAAAAAATAAAAAATAATAATTTATAATAATTAAAGTTGGCAATTTGAGGAAAATCCCTTATCACCCAGCTAACTTAATAGTCAAATTGTGATCAGGATATCCTAAAACGTGTAACTCCATCAAAAACGGAAGTCAAAATTTTCACGATTCCAATACTTTTTCTGATATATATTGATAAAATTAAAAAAATTGATGTAATCTTCTTTAATCTTAAAGTTATGTTAAAGTTTGTTACATGTATTCCCGCAATTATCGTGTGTGTCCAAAGAATTAAAACACGCTAATTAATAAAAAATGAGTTTAAACAATTAATTTGCCAAAAAATGCTGCATCTTTTGATCTTTACAAGATTTCGTGTTAAAAGCACGAGAAATAGTAAATATAAATTTTAGCATAACTTAGGCATATAAATTTTAGCATAATTAGGCATATAAATTTTAGCATGTTTTCAGTGAACATTGAAGAACAAAAAACCAACCTCAGAAAAAAGAAAATCATTATTTTTCTTACAATTAAATAAATGAAGAGATCAAAATAATTACGTCGGAAACATCTGTGCCTACTATTTTCAAATCAGATACAAACAAGAACGAAAAATCATGCGTCAAGCATAGATTATGTAACACTTTCCAACGCTTCCAAAATAATTTTACAAATCATACCGTTTAATAAGCTGAAAGATGACATCTAAGTAAACAATTTGGAAAACGCATAATATATTTAAAAACATAATTTCAGGAATTTCCAACATATACAATATTCAGAAAAATATACGAATACTTTTATTCAGCCCTGTATAGGATCTATAGACCTGTATATATACTACATAGGATGCTAAATTTTAGTACAGTTTAAAATTCTCCGTCTGGAGTTTCTGTCACTAAACGGAAATGTGTCCGCGAACTTTTGTGCTTCCCTGTATAGGATCTACAGAATTTATACACACCACGTAATAGACAAAAAGCGAGTTAAAATTAAAATCGTGTCCAGTAACTTAAAACGCACTTCCAGGAATTATTGTTAACAGACAGTTGAGGATTATTTTGTGTGTCCCTGTAAATGAACGATGACTGCTATACACACAATATTCTGTTGTAAGCCTCTTGCAATGCACCTTAGTGATATTTATAAATTTCAATGCGTTTAAAATAGTGAAACATTATTTAAATAAACCGCAGACGATTTTTCTCCATAGACGTATTCTAACGAAATTCTTTTGACTGTCCCTGTAAAGTAACTATAAGTTCTATGCACACCCTATTCCATATTAAGCTTCTTCTAATGCACCTTAGTGATATATATAAATTTCAATGCGTTTAAAATTGTGAAACATTATTTAAATGAACCGCAAATGATTTTTCCCCATAGACCGTAATGTAACGGAATTCTTTTGAGTGTCCCTGTAAAAAAACTATAAGTGCTACACACTTCCGTTTAAATAGGGAACATGCAATAGATAACGACAATAACATATAAAAATTGCAGAGCAATCCGAGCATATTTACGGGAGTTAGAGCACGGACAGACGGCAGACGGCCGAACAAACCGAAGTCATAAACACTTTTCAGCTAGGTTGGAAAGTGTTAAAAATAGAAGAAAAAATAACTTGTATAAAAAACGCACTCACTAAATTGCCTAGAAACTTCTTTTATCTATTTAATACAATAACTAATCTCTGTATTATTCTTTATAACGAAATATCAAATAATTTGTCATGTTTTTTCAAGTTAGTAACTTCGATGTGTTTTGTGGGAAAAAAGTATTAATTTAATTTTTTTTTAAACTTTTGTAAAATTCGAAAACAATTGTTCATTTGTCTTCAAAAATAGTTTTATAAAGTTACGTAAGAAACTAAAAGCGGCTTTGTAAACTTTAAACTCTTCCCAAAGTAAATGCTTTAAAATGTTGTTTTACAAGTATATTTTGTTCTTTACAAGAATTATGTTTTAAAACTATTCCATGAAATAAATTAAAACTTAACTATAATTTTTGAAGATTTTTTTTTTTTTTTTTTTTTAGTAAGGTGTAGTAACTCCTCTATACCGAACCGATAAAAGATGGTGAGTGGTAGCGAGATCGGATCGTTGGCACAGAGAATTTCTCGCATAAATTAGAAAATAGAATTTTATTGTATAACAATGTTAATTCTAATGAAAAATATATACAAGACGTCAATACAGCATTTAATTATTTTCCGTGAGTCAATCGCTAATAAATTAATGTTCTCTTGACTCTGAGTGCAGCTCGATCAATCAAAGGTCTCAGGAAATTACTGTCTGTCGTAACTTCTAAAGAAAGTTCATTTGGAACAGGGCTCGTCCGTTCCTTCTCTTCGGAAAAATATACTAAATCACGATGCTTCAGAGTTAAAGAACTCACACTATCGCACTTGTCGTGCTTTTTCACTTCGCTGGGATTTTCACCTGATACTTGCTGTATCTATTGAGGTCAGACCTCACTCTTTCCAGAGAGTCACCACTCTCGTTCAGATCTATCAGAAAAACTGTCCTCTCTCACTTTTTCATTCTCGCAGGAGAACTTCTTCTAGGGGCGGGGATTTTGTCGAGGCGGGCCCCTCGAAACTCTCCAGCCTCTTAGCAGCCTTGAGATCCCTCGGTTTCGTTTTCACTAAGTCCGTCATTGGACGTTCTAAGACAAAGGGCAAAGTTTCGGGCGCAAACCTAAAAATCGTGTGCAGAGATCGCTTCTCTCGCAGATGAACTCTTTCCTACGAACTCGGCAAGGATCAAAGCATAAGACCCCTCTTTGGGTAACGCCTTACCACTACATCACTGTCCGAACTTTCCGCTCACAGTACAATAGAATTCGGCGTCTGCTAGTCTTCAAGGCAAAAGTAGCGAGGGAAGGTATGCAGTTAAGTGTACTCACAGGAAATGCTAGAATGACACATCGTGCACCTGGACGTAGAGGCTCAATTCTTTACAGCACCCCCTCCTCAAACGATTCTTAAGGGTGAAACACTAAGAATCTCTAAGAGTCGAATAAAGAATTGCAAGCTCAAATTACATCAGAGTGGCAAGAAAAAAAACATACATGAATAAGATAATACTACCTTCCTTTTCTTTTTGCGCGCTCTGATAAGAAATCATGAACATATATTGAAATAAAACACAGTGAAATAAAAAATAAAAAGAACTTAAAATAATTATATACAAAAGTTTATCAAGAAATCTCATTAAACTCGACTCAGACAATCAACATGCGGAATGTCTTTGCCTGCGCGATGAGAAATGGCATAATTATAAGGCTGCAGAGCTAAGGACCACCTTAATAATCTGGGATTATTTCCAGAATTTCTTTTTAGAAACACCAAGGGATTGTGATCGGTTTCGATAGAAAAGTTTTGTCCATCAATATAATGCCTTAACTTTTTTATCGCAAAAATAATCCCTGCACACTCTCTTTCAGTGGCGCAGAAACTTTTCTCACTATCAGTAAATTTTCGACTTAAATATATTATGGGGTGCTCTTCCGATCCCTCTCTTTGAGCCAAAACCACGCCAATACCTAAGTCACTAGCATCAGTTTGTACTATGAATTCTTTCTGAAAATTAGGAGCGTAAAGCACCGGTTCTTCAGTAAGTTTCATTTTCAAAGTCTCAAAAGCTTTTCCCATTTCGTCGCTCCATGCAATCTTTTCTTTTTTATTTTTCCCTTTAAGCGCCCTCGTTAATGGTTCTACAATCACTGCATAATCTTTTATGTACCGGGAATAATATCCAGCCATTCCCAAACATCTACGAATTTCAGTTTTCGATCTCGGAACCGGTAATTCCTTAATTGCCTTCACTTTCGCCTCAGCTGGCCTCCGTCTGCCCTCACCTACAATATGTCCAAGATATTTTACGGTTTTCTAAGCGAACTTGCATTTCGCCAATTTGATTTCTAGTTTCGCGTCATTAACCCTTTTTAATACCATTTCTAGATGACGCATATGGTCCTCCCAACTGTCTGAAAAAATCGCCATATCATCTAGAGACGGTAAACAGAATTCCTCAAGTGCGTTTATTTCCCGCGTTAAGATATCTGCTAACTCCACCCGTTTTCTGTAAGGCTTTACTAAACTCAAGTGAGAAATCTGGGATTTCTGTCGCCTCCCAGGTACATTCACAATATAATTCGTTTCCGTAATTATTGACTCATCTCTCCCCGGCCCTATCCGACTATCTGACATTTTAATTGGCTTTCTGGTAGTTAAAACTAAAACCTCATCTTTCACATTAATCTTCCGTTTTACCGCCTTTCTGTCAAACCAAAATTTCCTCTTTTCTCGGTTTTCTGACACATTTTCAACGGCTAAAACTCGACCTCTTTTTAACCTGTTCGTGAGATTAAACACACATCCCTTCACGAATTTATTTTCCTCCGTTTCTCTTATCCATTCTCCAAATACTAACGCTTTCAAAAGCTTTCTAACTTTTCGATGCCAACCTGCAATACTATCGCTTATCGAATCTCTCATCTTAACACAGAACCGTTTTAGAAATGCGGTCGCTAAATCATTCATCAAACTTCTCCCGAAGTCAAAGTATCCTGACACATTTCCTTTAACTTTCCCTTTCCCTAAGTGTAATGACACTTTTTCAAGGCACGCGCCAAAAATATCTGCCTGATAAGGCAATGGGACAAGCACCTGCTTCCCCACATTCACGCGATTGTCTCTGGCTTTTGCCACTATCAAAGAATCTCCTGCATTACAATGCGATTCTTCACCTTCCGTTTTTTTACTAATCTCTTTGAGAGATTGATCTCTGTCTAATTCAATTTGACTATCCTTCCCTCCAATTTCTGCTAAGATCGAAGATCCCTCACATGTCGACAAAGGCGATAATCCCTTATCCACACTAACCAATTCAATAGGGCTTTCTAGATTTTCACCCTCTAGTTTTGAATTCAACGCTTCCGCTTCACTGCACTCGCGAAAAATTCCCCCTTCTCTTTCTTTTACTGAATTCAAAGTTTCCGTTTCAACATTCCCGCTAGAAATATCCTCTTCTTTTTCTTCCTCGGAAATCAAAGTTTCCGCTTCAACATTCTCGCTAGAAATTTCTTTTTCTTCCTCGGAATTCAAAGTTTCCGCTTCAACATTCCCGCTAGAAATTTCTTTTTCCCCCTCGGAAATCATAATTTGTTTATTTACCGGATTCGGAGCTGGGCCACCCTTTTCTCTCGTTTGAGCGCGTGCCAAACCTGCATTCATCAATTCGGGTTTTTTCTTCGCCTGTTCTAACAATTTCTGAGTGCGATTACCCAACAAATAGTAGTACATATCCGAATTTAGATTACATTTTTTTGCCTGTCTCTCGAATAAATTCAAAAACAACGAAATATCCGAATTCTTTTCATCAAAGCGATGCATAATTGTTTTTAGGGGTAAATGATTCGTTCTAACCAAGATGCTACTGGATGCGGTACTCCGGTCATCTGACTCTTGTGTCGCTTTTAACATAGCTAACTCATGTTCGCGCTCTTTCTCTTTTTGAAGTCTATCGTTCTCTTCCTTCTCTGTCAATAATTTATTTTCCCTGTCTTTTTCTAACAGTTTAATTTGCGCTAAGGCTAGCTCTTTATCAAATCCCTCTGACGACTCTATTTTTTTTTATAATTTTCGGTACAGTATCATTTTCCTCTAAAATGACCTCAAATTCGTAAGCTAACGTTTGCAAATCAGCTTTCCTAAAATATTTAAGCTCCGACATTTTTAAAGTATAAAATTAGAAATTATCTTTCCCACAAATATAAAACAATACAATAAGATTAAATCAAATCCTACCAAGTGCGTCAAAATATTACCAAAATATACGCTCATAAAAAAAGTACGCTTAGCAATAATATAGGAAATATGCAACATATAAAGATAAGCAACTCTATCCTAACGTCTACATTCACCTTGGTATTTGGTTATAAAATACATATGGGATAAATTCTACACAAAACAAAAATTTCAATTTCAAAAAGCACAGCAAAAATATTTTAAATTGCAAAAGTCTTATTCAATTCCTTTCTCTTTTAATCAATGGTGGTCTTAATCTCTGCATCCACTCTTAAAAGATTTAGAATAATTCACAAAAAACATATAAAATCAGCTCTGTTATCTTGAAATATGAAATGCGTTCGATAATTTTTTTTTTTTTTTTTTTTTTTTTTTTTTTTTTTTAATGATCTCTCATTTATAGATTCAGCTAAAATTTTGTAACACTGCACAACTCTCAGTTTGCATTAAATTAATTCAACAATAATTTAATTTTAACTACAAAATTTGTCTATTAAATAAGTTACAGTTATATCGGAAATATCTCATCATACTTTTTTTTTTCTACCGGAAAAATTTCTCAAAATATTTACTCTTACAAAAATAAACATACAACTTTTTTTTTTTTTTGAAGCCTACAACACCTATACAAACACTAATAACAATTAAAGCCACTCTGAGTATAAAAAGAGCTTACCTCCATTACTAAGAGTCTTTCAGGGCGTCAGAAGCACAGACTTCAGAGATTCTCAGGAGCACAGACGGGGTTTTCTGTCACACTTTTCGGATGGGGACTCTTCCGGATGGAGGAACACTCTCCAGAATTCTTGGTAGATTTCTCTTTCTGATGGGGGAACACTCTCCAGAATTCTTGGTAGATTTCTCTTTCTGATGCTGTATGGATCCACAGGGGCGTCTAAGGAGACTCAGGTCACAAGTCACAAGGAGACTCTTTCTTGGAGCACTTTGATGATTTAAATTTCAGAGTCCACTCTTTGTCTTTAGAGAATGTCATTAATTTTTGCTAATTAATCCATCACCGCAAGCCACCAGTTGTAGTAACTCCTCTATACCGACCTGATTAAGATGTTGAGTGGTAGCGAGATCAGATCATTGGTAAAGAGAATTATCTGGCATAAATTAAAAAATAGAATTTATTGCATACCAATATTAATTCTAATAAAATTATGTACAAGAAAGTTAATTACAGCATTTAATTATTTTCCGTGAGTCAATCGCTAATAAATTAATGTTCTCTTGACTCTGAGTGCAGCTCGATCAATCAAAGGTCTCAGGAAATTACTGTCTGTCGTAACTTCTAAAGAAAGTTCATTCGGAACAGGGCTCGTCCGTTCCTTCTCTTCGGAAAAATATACTAAATCACGATGCTTCAGAGTTAAAGAACTCTCACTATCGCACTTGTCGTGCTTTTTCACTTCGCTGGGATTTTCACCTGATACTTGCTGTATCTATTGAGGTCAGACCTCACTCTTTCCAGAGAGTCACCACTCTCGTTCAGATCTATCAGAAAAACTGTCCTCTCTCACTTTTTCATTCTCGCAGGAGAACTTCTTCTAGGGGCGGGGATTTTGTCGAGGCGGGCCCCTCGAAACTCTCCAGCCTCTTAGCAGCCTTGAGATCCCTCGGTTTCGTTTTCACTAAGTCCGTCATTGGACGTTCTAAGACAAAGGGCAAAGTTTCGGGCGCAAACCTAAAAATCGTGTGCAGAGATCGCTTCTCTCGCAGATGAACTCTTTCCCACGAACTCGGCAAGGATCAAAGCATAAGACCCCTCTTTGGGTAACGCCTTACCACTACATCACTGTCCGAACTTTCCGCTCACAGTACAATAGAATTCGGCGTCTGCTAGTCTTCAAGGCAAAAGTAGCGAGGGAAGGTATGCAGTTAAGTGTACTCACAGGAAATGCTAGAATGACACATCGTGCACCTGGACGTAGAGGCTCAATTCTTTACAAAGGAAAGAAACTTAAATGTTATATAGAAAAGAACAGTTAGTGTATCAAGTATAAATGAGCAAATCAAAATCGTTATGTCTATAACATCTGTTTATAGAACTTTCATGCCAAACAAGAAAGAAAAAAAAACAGAATTGGTGAAGATTAATTATTAATATCACGGATAGTAAAACAGAACCACTAAATGTTTTTTTCGTTTATCTGTGTAATGTAGAAGAAAAATCACCACTTTCTTTTTCCATTTAAATATTATAAACACATTTAGGATTTTTCAAGATGACAGCTGCAGAATTTTTGCGAATGAAAAGTCCTTCATTATTCTGATAAATTTTTTAAATGTGTGAACGATTGTTAACATTGGCCCATTTGACTTCAAGAACTGTTATTGTAAATATATCCATGAAATTTAAACACATCTTGCTATAAACTACCGAAGTGTCAGGTGCTTCGCTGTTCGGTTTTTCCCAATAGGAAACCAAATTAAAAGAACCTAGGGTTGGGCGCCCCACTGCCTTCGGCAGCCTAAACCCGTGAGGGCTACGCTCGTTCCGATTTGGAATCAAACAAACCTTGAATTATTGTGATTTTTAATTTTGACACAGATTAAATTCAAATTTTCAGCATCGTCGTTCCCGTTGCTATTGGAATCGATTTGGCATTCTTCCAACTTCAATTTAATCACCGCAATAGAAAAAGTTACCGGAGAGTTTTTCCAGTTTCAGAAAAAAAAATCGCCTCAAATCGCAAAAAAATCCTAATAATAGCACAAAAAATGCAGGAAAAATTAAAAAATCGCAGAGAACAAAATATTTCATATTGGACTGACAGATTGAAATCGGATTCCTTTTACAAATGTCAAAAAATCGTAAAAAATTGCTGAAATGTATAAAAATTTCGTGAAAAATTCTAAAATCACAAACGACAAAATTTAGTATATTAGCCCAAATGATTCAAACCGGGTTCCTTTTACGAATGTCAAAAAATTGCCGCGAAACACGAAAGAAAAAAAAAACACTCGCTAAAAATTGCATTAAAAAAACCCGTGGAAAATTCGAAAATCGCTGTGCGAATTCCGAATGAACTTTATCGAAAAAAGGATGAAAGTTACTATATTTGTATAAGCTATTGAAACTGGATTCCTTTTACCTGTGTTGGAAAATCGCCTCAAAAAGGGAAAAAACGATAAAATTCGCATAAAACAAATATAGTCAAAAAATTATAAAACTTGCTTCGAGGTTTATAACTTCAGGACATACATGTATCTTCCTGCCAGATTTTGTAATTCTGTACACAGCGGTCTCTTCAGAAAACTGCACGCATGCACATACACACAAAAGAAAATCACCCAGACATCTATTTTTATTATTATACTAGAAGACGTCAGAATGACGTGTTTGAATTTTTAAAAGAATGATATAGCCTCTTTAGAAAATTGCACGCATGCACACACACACAAAAGAAAAACACTCAAAAATCTTTTTTATTATTATATTTGTAGGTTCCACAAATGTAGAGGTAAAATTCTTCACAAAGGTAAAATGTTATTGCATCTTTATTCTTTACAATATTTTGAATTAAAAACTGTCAGACGATAAATTAAAATTATAGAATATCGTAAAGAGAATATTGAAAATAAAAGAATATTGGAAAAAAATATATCTAAGGAAAGAAATTTCTGCATGTTTTTGAAGATTAACTAAATGGAGAAATCAAAATAATTATGTCGGAAGCATCTGTTTTTACCCATCTAAAACTAGATGCAAAAAATCGAAGAAAAAAAAAAACGTATAAAAAAATACAGACACTAAATTGCCAAGATGTTTTTTCTTTTATATGCTTCGTTCAGAATTAATCTCCGTATCTTTTTTTATAATGCAACATTAAACAATTTTTCATGGTTTTTGAAGATGGTAGCTACAATGTTTTTTGCGAAGAAAAATATCGCTTTGATTTTAATGTTTGTTTGTTTGATTATTTTGTAGAATTTCTGAACAATTATTTATTTTTCTTCAAGAATAGTTTTAAAAAGATAACCAAGAAATTAAATCAGACTTTATAGAGTTTAAAATTTTCGCAAAGTAAGTGTTTGAAAGTTAATTTACAAACATTATCTTTATTTTTGTTTCTTCCTTTTATTACAAGACATGTTATTCAAGGTTTGTCAGGCAATAAATTCAAATTTAACCATAATTTGGAACTATTCTTAAGAAAAGAAAAGAAAAACTTAAAAGTTAGAAAATGAACAGTTTGCGTGTACAGAATTATTAAATGAAAAAATCAAAATACTTATGTCGGAAACATCTGCTTATGGCAGTTTGACGAGAAAAAATAACAGGTAAGGTGAAGAGTAATTCATTAATATCACAGATAAAA
Organism: Maratus michaelseni; assembly: GCA_963931845.1. NCBI lineage: Eukaryota > Metazoa > Arthropoda > Arachnida > Araneae > Salticidae > Maratus > Maratus michaelseni. Next base: position 299,387,285 of record OZ007595.1, read on the forward strand.
TACGCAGCTATTAACTGTATTTTCGTTCATCTAGCTAATGCAGAACAAACAATTTCCACTTTTTTTTAACACTTTCTAACCTCGTTGAAAAGTGTTTATGACTTCGATTTGCCTGTCGTCTGTCTGTAAATACACTCGGATTCCCCTGAAACTTTTGTATGTTATTGTTCATTATTACAGCCTCTTATTGAAAATGAAGTGTGTAGGACTTATACGCGCTAAGATTTATCCACAGTATTATCCTGATACTTATCTTTCGAATCATTGTCGTATTACTGTTTTGGAATAAGAAAAAATATTAGTAGTAAGTAACAAATTGGCATGTAGTAAATAGATATCCATTTAGTTTGAATATAATATTATTATTCACTTTCTTGGCTGCATATATACATTTATATCGCGTTTGGAGACAGCTTAAAAATGCTCCAATTTTACATTAAATTTGAGATATATACATCTGGAATTTACTATATATAATCGTTTCAGAAATTTACGAGTAATTTCAAATTTTATGAAAATCGAATCAAAACTTAAAAAGCTATTAATCTGGAGGCACGGCAGTGCCTTCGCCAAGTCGAGAGAGGACAGCCGTAAGCATACTTTTCTGGAAGCAACTCGGGGCACTTTTGACCCCCCCCCCCCCCCCCATATCTCCGCGCTGGAGTATACCAAAAATTTGAAACTTCGTTTTTCTAGAGTATTTGGCACACAGGACCAAAATTTAAAATTACAACTTTCTGTCTTTTCTAGTTCAGACGATTTATGAACTCAAACATTCGATTTTTTGTCACTCACTCACTCACTCGTTCACGCGTCATCAAAAAGATTAGGTAGATCCCGTAGCCCTAGAAACTTGACATTTGGAAAAAAGGTAGTGTTTGGGATACAAAGAGAGGAAAAATTATAAAATCCGGAAAATTCGAAAAAAAAAAAAAAAAAAACATTCGAAAATTCAACAAATTCCATCAAAATTGAAAATTGAAAATAATACGATCTTGTTGTCTTAGAAACTCAAGATTCGGTGTGATGGTAGTGTTTAGTATCCAGAAAAAGAAAACATCAAAAACACCAAAAAAATCGAAAGCAAAATTGAAAAAATCGAAAAATCGAAAATTTTCAAATAATCCGATTTTATTGCGCTAGAAACTTGGAATTCGGAATAAAAGTAGCATTTAGGATGTAAAATAAGGAAAAATTAAAAATTCCGGAAAATTCGAAAAAAAAAAATTCAAAAATTCGAAAAAAATTGAAAAAATAAAAATAATTTGATTTTTTAGCCTTAGAAACTTAAAATTCGCAGTAAAGATAGTGTTTAGGATTCAGAATAAGTTAAAATAAAAAACGCAATAAAATTCGAAAATAAAATAAAATAAAATCGAAAAAATCGGCAAAATCGAAAAATAAGGAAAATTTGAAAATAATTCGATTTCATAGCGCTAGAAACTTGAAATTTGGAATAAAGGTAATATTTAAGATACTAAATAAGGAAAAAAAAAAAATATGGATAATTCAAAAAATACCCATAAATTAGTGCAGACGATATATGAACTCAAAGTTTCGATTTTTTGTCACTCACACACTCACTCACTCTCGCGTCATCAAAAAGATTGGGTAGATCCCGCAGCCACAGAAACTTAAAATTTGGAATAAAGCTAGTGTTTCGGATACAAAGAAAGGAAAAATTATAAAATCCGGAAAATTAAAAAAAAAATCGAAAATTCAAAAAAATCGAACAAAATTGAAAATTGAAAATAGCACGATCTTGTAGTCTTAAAAACTTAAAATTTGGTGTGAAGGTAGTGTTTAGAATTCAGAAAAAGAAAACATCAAAAACACACACACACACAAAAAAAAATAGAAAATAAAATCGAAAAATCGAAAAAAATCGAAAAATTTCAAATAATCCTATTTTGTTGAGCTAGAAACTTGGAATTCGGAATAAAGGTAGTATTTAGGATGCAAAATAAGGAAAAATTAAAAAATCCAGAAAATTCGAAAAAAAAAATCAAAAATTCGAAAATTTTGAAAAAAATTTTGGCCTTAGAAACTTAAAATTCGCGGTAAAGATAGTGTTTAGGATTCAGAATAAGTTAAAATAGAAACGCAATAAAATTCGAAAATAAAGTAAAAAAATCGAAAAAAATCGAAAAATAAGGAAAATTTGAAAATAATTCGATTTCATAGCGCTAGAAACTTGAAATTTGGAATAAAGGTAATATTTAAGATACTAAATAAGGAACATTAAAAAATATGGATAATTAAAAAAAAAATAGAAAATTTAAAAAAAAAATAAATAAATAAATAGCAAGAAAAAGAAAAAGAGAGAAATTGAAAATAATATGATATCGTAGTCTTAGAAACTGAAAATTTGGTGTAAAGGTAGTGTCTAGGATTAAGAAAAAGAAAAAATTAAAAACACAACAAAAATTGAAAATAAAATAAAAAAATCGAAAAAAAAAAACGAAAATTTGAAAATAATTCGATTTTGTAAAGCTAGAAACTTAAAATTTGGAATAAAGGTAGTATTTAGTATACAAAAAAAGAAACAAATAAAAAATCTGTAAAATTCGAAAAAAAAAAAATTCGAAAATTCGAAAAATTGAAAAAAATTCGATTTTGTAGCTTTAGAACTTAAAATTCGGCGTAAACTTATTGTTTAGGATACAGAAAAAGGAAAAATTGAAACACAATAAATTCGAAAATAGAATAAAAAACTCGAAAAAGATTGGAAATTTCAAAATCATTCGATTTGTAGCGCTAGAAACTTGAAATTTGTAATAAAGGATACAAAATAAGAAAAAATTAAAAAATCCAGAAAAATATTAAAAAAATTCGGAAAAACCAAAAATTGAAAATAATTTTATCTTGTAGTCTTAGAAACTAAAAACTTGGTGTAAAGATACTATTTACTATTCAATAAATGGAACAATTAAAATATTCGTTAAATTCGAAAATAAAATCGAAAAATCGAAATATCTTTAAGAAATCGAAAATTGGAAAACAATTTGATTTTGTATTGCTAGAAACATTAGTTTTAAGGTAATTGTCCTGTTAGCTAGTACAACGCCCCTAATTGTTTTATGTTATTTCCCCCGGATTATGGTTTTCTTTTCTTTCGTTTACGAATTTCGTTATAGAAAAGTTCCGCTATAGACTGGCTACGATATAGGCGATTTCTTTATAGACAGGTTTGTTTTCTTTCACAGGTTGTACTCTATTTACTTCACATATGAAATATGGATTGTTAAATGATGTTAGTCCCATAAAAATTTTCACAGCTCCCCCTACCTTCCCGACATTACTGGCTGGTTATGGCTTGATAGTCCTTTCTAAATAAAATCATGGTGGCTCTAAGATTCACTTGATTTATCTCTAAATTGAACCTAAATGATCCTAAGAAGACGGATCAAATAAATACTATATTGGCATGACAATCAGGTAACTTAGAATTAAAATCGAAAAATCAATAAATTTATAAAAAAGTCGAAAATTTGAAAATAATTCGATTTTGTAGTCCTAGAAGCTTGACATTTGGCAGAAAGGCAGGGTTTAGTTACACAAAGTAAGGAAAAATTAAAAAATCCGTAAATAAAAAAAAAAAAAAAAGATAAAAAAAAAAAACGAAAAAAAAAACCCATCGAAAAAAGGAATATAGTTTGATTTATTGGAAATTTCCGGAAATTTTAATTTTGGCTTTCTTTTTATACTAAAAAGTTCTTTTATGTTAAATATCAAGTATCTAGGGCTGCGAGTAATATCTCAGATGGATAGCACCTATCCTGGAAGCAATTGAGAGTACTTTTGACACTCCCCCTCCCATAACTTAGTGCTTGCCTAGGAACCTGAAATCTCTTTTTATCTACAGTACTTTGCAAACGAAACTAAAGCTTCAAATTTTTTATACCTGTAAATAATAGGGATAGAGTGTGGGCTTAGCGAAAATCAGTGGATGATCTCCAAAAAGAACCCAAAATCAAGAAAAGGAAGATTACTTACAAAAAGAAGTGAAATCTCATCAAAAAGTCACCTGTAAAAATTGCAGCCAAGTCTCGTAACTCATTTACCGTAAAAAGTACTGAGATCGTATAAAGCCAAGTTTAACTATCTTATTAACTCTGAAATTCTCATTCAAAAATCACTCCTAGTCTCTACATCTTTAGTTAATTATTATTTTGTGACTTGGCAATTACGCAGCACATGGAAGTTATTACACCTTACTATGTTATGGGATGGGATGGGATAATTTAATTAAGGCAAATTATATACGCACAGGGAAGTCTTCACTGGGAAGCACAATCATTTTAATATGTTATAGTATTATTTGATTAAGACTAACTATATACATCATATTATCGTGCTACGTAATTGCCAAGTCACAAAATAATAATTAACTAAAGATGTAGAGACTAGGAGTGATTTGTGAATGAAAATTCCAGAGTTAATAAGATAGTTAAACTTGGCTTTATACGATCTCAGTACTTTTTACGGTAAATGAGTTACGAGACTTGGCTGCATTTTTTACAGGTGACTTTTGGATGAGATCGTATTTACACTAGGGATGTAACGAATAGTGATTTGGCCGAATAGCCGAATACCGAATATTCGGCCAAATTTTAGGCCGAATACCGAATATTCGGCGGCCGAATACTGACTTAAAAAAATTGTTTTAATTGTTTATTTATTTATTTTTTCAATTTTAAAATCAAAAATTAAATTAAGGACTACCGTAATTTCGCGCGTATGCGCCGCACCCTAGTTAAGTCTTTTTCAAACCGGAAATTTTATTGAAAATAAAAAAGTCAAATAAGGGCTAAGCAGAAGTAACTCACATTTTGTTTAAAATAAATTCTGGTAGGAAATCGAGTTTTCTGAGGTGCGGCGTATACGCGGGAAATTACGGTAATTGAAATAATTTTTTTGTTTGAGTGTTCAAAAATCATAACAGCTGAATGTATTTTTTGTAATATTTGAAATACTTTGATGCCAATAAGATAACATTTGACTTTCAAAAATGTAAATAATAATTTATATATTTTTTACCTAAAATAGAAACTCATTACCTCTGTAAAAATGAAACTTTTTTTATTTTAATAAAATCCTTTAACCCCCAAGAATAAGAACTTGCATATGCCCTCTGTCTTTTTATATCCTTTCTCATGCAACTCAAACTTAGTAAATTTACAGTCTGTATGTCAAGAAAAGGGTTATTTTCTTAAAATATAATTTCATTTTCATTTTGGGTTTGCTTTTCAGAAATAAAAAATAAGAAGTCTGCCAAATTTGTCAAATGAAGTTAATAATAATACAGCAGATAAATTAAGAGAGGTAGATTGCTATTTTGATAAACATTTAATAGCTAGGACAGAGTGTCTATTTAACTGGTGGAAAACAAATGCAGAAAACTTTCCAAGGCTTGCAAATTTAGCAAGAAATCATCTTTCCGCTCCTGCAAGCACAGTATTAGTGAACGTTTGTTTTTTGAAGCTGGTAATATATATGAAACCAAACGAAACAGACTTCTTGAAAATGCTGAAAAGTTATTATTTTTGCATCACAATTTCAGGCTTTATAGTGATAAATTATTTTGTTACCCCTGTATGTTATTTTGAAGTAACTCATTAAATGCTTTTTCAGTATAGGTAATAGTTTTTTTCTTTTCAATGTATCAAACTCATTAGTTCATTTAATCAACATCTAATGTTTAATTTTTAATTAGTAAAGTAATTATATAGTACTATATTTATTCTAATTTTTTTTATTTAAAAGTAAAACTAAAAACTAGAAAAATGATTTAATTTGTGAAAGATTAAACATTTTTACAAGACAGTAAAATATTTATTTTTAATATTTATGAATTTTATTGTTTAAGAAACTGTTATCATTATAAATCAGATTAAAAAAATAGATATAAAGTTAATATTTTAAAATTCACTGAAGAGATTTAAATTTTAAATGCAGTATATATTTTGCATAATGTTGCAATACTTAAATTCACACGACGCCTAAATATGCAGCAAGAAAAATATTTTTATTTATGTAATATCATTATATACAGTTATTTATAAATTGTCATGAAGCTTTAAAATTGCATAAGTATTAGGATTTCTTTTTCTTATAATAATTAATGTATTTAGATATAATTTTTTAATATTGTTTGTTGAAAATATTTAAAATCACATTTTTGACTTTCTGGAACTTATTTAACCAAATATCTTAGAATATTCGGCCAAATATGCAACTATTCGACAAAATATCAAATTATATTCGGCTACAGGTATTCGGCCGAATATTCGGTTCAATATTCGGCCATGCCGAATATTTGGCAAAAGGGCCGAATAGGCCGAATATTCGTTACATCCCTAATTTACACGGACGTCTTTACTGTTCGGTTACATTTTAGATACTGAGAAAGTTTTTATTGAGGTCACGCGCGCGGTATCAGTTGAAGGTTGAAGAGGCAGTCTGGAGTATTTCTTAGTTGATTAGTTTCGACATAAGGTCCATCTGGTTTTATTCAGTTTGGTTCGCAGCTGCGGTCATCACTTGAGGTACTAGAGTTAATTGGGGTCTGGTTTTTAACATTTAGTGTTTTTCACTGCGATGTTTATAAGTATGCACTGAGTAATGTTCGATGCGTTCTTTCCATCGTTCACAACACGTGGAGATTATTAACGGCATAAAAAGGTTTCTCCGTCAGTTTTTTCACAGGGACAATCAAAAGTATTCTGTTGCATTACAGTCAGTGGGAAAAAATCGTTTCAAGTGAATTTTGATGGTGCTACGCCATTTGAAACATGATGAAATTGATATACAATTATGCGCGCACTAAAACATGCTTTTTGTTAAATATGGGATGCAAAGCATTTATCATTCCTTTACAGGGTCACACAAAAGGATTCTGTTACACAATGTTTTACGAGGCATTTTTCCGCAAGATGATAAATCGCCAACTTTTCTTTATGATTACAATTGTATACGAGTTACAACAACATTGTATTTAATCATGCGCCAAACCACGCTCTCCAAAAAGACCAACTAGCTGTGAAACTGCAACAACGAAATATTTTAAATACCAAAAAGTAGAAAATATAAATATAAAATAATGAGTGCAATATATTAAACCCGCTTTAATTGATTAATAGTTTCATAATAATTAAATTATGATTATACACTGAGAAATCAATTTAGAAATCCTAAATAAATAATTTATATAATGTTTAAATTTTTCTTTCTTGTTTGTCATATCTTAAAAAAGAAACAGCGAAAAAATTATAAATTTTTTAAATAAATTTATTTGTTTGTGCTTTTTAGCAAGCGTAAAAAAAAAGAAAATAAATTAAAATTAAAAGAGAAAAAAAGAAAAGAAAGAAAAAAAAAAGAAAAAAAAAGAAAAAAAAAGGGCAGTGCATAATCGAGTTCGGTGCCCACGTCAAAATGATGTATTGTGAAGGGAATTTATGTTAAAAAATATAAATTGAAGTGTTTTTTTTTTTTTGTAAACTATTTTTACTTTTTTACTTATAATTATATAAAGATAAGCAAGAAATGATAACGGCCTTTGTCAAGTTTAAATTCTTCTTAAAGTGAGCGATAAAAAAGCTGTTTTACAATTATTTTTTTTTCTTTACAAAACACTTGATATTAAAAGCATTTCGGGCAATACGTAATTTTTAACATAATATTTAGAGAATATACTAGGGAACAATTTCGGTATTTTTATGTTAGGCGGATCGCAGATTATAAATCGCCAAACATTGTTTCCACTCGCTCTCATTCGTAATGCATTCATTTTATTTAAAATTCGAACCTTTCACTCCCTTCATTTAAAAAACTAGGCTTTCACTTAAAATACTCATATTACATGCATTTAAAATACTTTCAGTCATTTCATTTTAATACACTAAATGAATAAAAATAACAATTAAATATATATATATATATATATATATATATATATATATATATATATATATATATATAATACTATAAAAAATATTTTTTATTTCAATATCAAGGCATTGTTTCTAATTTATACAAGCGAAAAATAAAAAGCGAGAGAGGAGGGGGGAATACTATTGGCAAGAATTGTGTCCAACTAACATTAAAATATCAACATTTTGTTATAAAAATAATCTTTTATATATGTGATTAATTATATCAGAAACATGTATTCGTGTATCCATCGTAAACTAGATGCAAAGAATAGAAGAACAAATAACTTATTTATGCCTTCTATTAAAAATAAATAAATAAATAAAACCCACTGAATGAATTGCTTATAAATTACTCTTCTATTATCTGTTTATTACAGTAGAAATATCTGTATATTTTTTGTAACGTAACATTAAACAATTTTTCATGGTTTTTCATGCTGGTAGTTTCAATGTTTATTTATTGCCTTTTTTTTTTTTTTTTTTTTTTTTTTTTGAAAAAAAAATGTCGATTTAATTCATTTTTTGTTAATTTTGTAAAATTTATAAACAATTGTTCATCTATCTTTATGAATAATTTTATAAAGATAACCCAGGAATAAAAACAGGCTTTGTCAAGTATAAATTCTTCTCAAAGTGTTTGATAAAAAGTTGTTTTACAAGCATCTTGTAACAACAGCTTTACAAGGCTTAGTATTAAAACCAAGTCAGCCAATGTAAAACGTTTTAACATGAATTTTAGAGAAAATAAGAAACAAAAAATTATGTCTCTGTTTGGGGATTAAATAAATGAAGATATAATTATGTCAGAAACATCTGTCTATGCATTAAGCGCATACACACACACAAAAAAAAAAGAAATTATTTATTAATGTCATGTTTAAAAAAAAAAAAACTTGTTAAAGGAGATGGGTAAATAAGCACCAATTTTTGGTCCCCTTCCCTCCCCTCCCCCACGATTGGAGAAAATTTTCTTTTCTTATTTCTAAAATGTTTTGGTTGTTTTAATATTTAGATTTTAGGGTGTATATTTGTCGCCTGCCTTATTGTTATTTGCTCGAAGGTTGTTTGAATTTGCTATACAAGATAGGAAACCTTGAATAAATTAATTACATCTTCATCAATTCGATTATTTTTTCGATATGAATGCGCTCATAGCATCATCGTAATTTTTTAATGTGTTTTTATGTGTATAATAAAATAAAACACATCGCGAAAACTAGAATAGTATTATAAACGTTCCATACAAAAAAAAAAAAAAAAAAAAAAAAAAGAAAAAAAAAAAAAAAAAGAAAAATTATACATCAAACATACATTATGAACCATTTCCCAATAGTAACAGAATAATCATTAAGCAATTTCATTTTTTTTTCCATTCATATAATGAAAGCCAGATTTCTAAATAAGAAATTTAAATAAAACATATAACTGAGTAAAAATCTATTTTTAGCAATTTCTGTCCATATGCGGTAATGTGCGCGAACGTCGTCGCCTAGCCCGGTTTACCATCTATAATAGAATGTACAGACATCATGTAAGCGGTTCCAAACCTGGGATACGTGTACCCCTGAGGGTATGTGGTAGAACAGTTGGGGGTACGTGAGAATTACGCAAAAAATAGAATTTAAAATGAAAACATAAAAACAAAACTCTAAAATTTTCGTTTACAAAGAAAGACTTGTGTAAAAATCTAATTCGCATAAAAGGAAAATGCATAAACTTAGCAATTGGTTGATAATATCTCTCCATTATCTCCACCCAATAACATCTTGCGATTTCGCATATATCCTTACTTTTATTATGTTGTTCTTTTCTTTCTAGTCATTCTAGAAATATCTAGAAAAAAACATGAATCGCATCGGGCCTTCTGGTTCCGACGATTTGATTTAAAACCCATTTGAAAACAGGTCATCATTTTAGTGTTCGACGTGGCAGCATTAGTATAAACTCATTAACGTGTATTAATAGGTGTAGCTTCATCCCTTCTTTGTGAGCGCATAATTTGAATTATTTAGCTAATATTTAGTGTTTCGAGTGACTTTATGTAGATATTGTGTTGTGGTTAGGGCCCACTTAAGACTTAGAAGTAGGGGAAGCCCGACGTCCCACAGGGAGCCCCCTTTTACTCTGCCAATTATGCTTCAACAATTTTAAATTTTACCATCAAAATTTTTAGTAAACAGCACTTTTAATATTAAACTACAACTAACTACCTATATACACATAAAAAATACTTCATTATATATATAATTATACATAACAAATTAATTTTATAAATGAATTCACAAATATGGAACAGGTGCGAATATTTGAAATTCAAAATATATTTTATACTTCACAAATTGCAGGATTTGCCAGTGCTAAGAACAATGCAGGGACAACAAATATTTGACGTAAATTCATGCTTGGCTGCAAAACAATTTTGCTTCTATTTTATAAACAGAAATTCAGTATCACCTGAATGCTAATTACTTTCCCCTTCATTTAAATAACATATTCTCCATATTTTATACCATTTCCCACAAAATATAATTATGCAGATTAAATTTTCTGTTATTTTTTAGCACATTTGAATTTAAAATGTAAAATATAAGAAAAATGAAAATAAGTTGAATTTTATCACTGTTTTTATACCATTTATTATATCAACAGAAAAAAAATATAGAGTATAAGTGTGTCAGTAATAGTCTAAGGGAAAATTTAGTAGCTGTAATTAAGAAAATAAAATACATTTTTTTACCCTGACTGAAGTTTCCCCCCTAAAAATTAGTTCTGAAAAGTAAATTAGGGGGCCCCTTTGTATTTCAGTGGGTAAGCTCGGGCTTCGCGGGCCTATTCGGTAAACAAGCCCTGGTTGTGGTTGACAGTTGGAATTCGGAAGAGAACTACATCTAACATTGTTAACTACCATAAGAACATTACTAATGAACGAAAACAAAAATTTTGGGAACGGGTTTATGTGAGAAGGGGGTATGCATAAATGAAAAGTCTAAGCAAGGAGTACGTGAGAGAAAAAAGGTTGGAAACTGCTGTAATACACTAAAAATTATATAAGTTTAAAAATGCATGCATGCATTGCATACCACAGCAGGAAACGCACTTCCAGCAATTATCGATCATCATCAGGCCTGTAATTGAATGCTTTTGTGCATCCCTGTACATAAACGATGTGTACTAGAGGTACTCCATAATCTATAGCAAACATGTGTATAGTTCACCCCAGTGCTACTTTTTAATTTCATTATTTGCCCCATCATAACAATATTAAAATGCAATGCAACCGATTTTTTACCACAATAAATCATAATGTAATGGGATTATTTTGTGTTTTCCTTTAAACAAACTATAAATGCTAGTTATTCTATTCTCCCGAGAAAGCATGTTGTAGTCCACGTCAGTGATGCATATCAATTTTATTGTGTTTGAAATATTGTAACATCAATAAAATGCTCCGCAAACGATTTTCCCCATAGACCATAATGTAACGGAATAATTTTGTGCGCCCCTGTAAACGATTTATAAAAGCTACAAACTTCATTTTCAATATCGAGCATTCTATGAGATTTAGAGAGCGGCCAAACGGCCAGACAGGTAGACAAACAGAATTTATAAACACCTTTCAACTGTGTTGGAAAGTGTTGAAATACATTAAAATTTGCAAACTTATGTTTATTATCTTATATAAAACCTTTAAACAATCTTCGAACAAAACTCAATGAAAAATATGGTAAATACAATATATTTAGTATTTAGTATACATTCTAATTTATATTAAAACAGTCTAAACGTCTTACAAAAAAGAAAAAAAATCACCCATGGAAGAACCAAAAATCAATACTTATATACCCACATTCTTTGCTTTAAATGTTGTTCCTGTCATCCGTAAAATGCCGAACTAATCTTTTTTTCAACACACACGCACAGTAAAAAAATAAAACAAATGTCCTTATTTAAAACGTATTACAAAATTTAATCCTTCATTTAGCCTGAATTCATTTTCAAATCCTTAAATGAATTTTGGAATGAAAAATGTATCGTTAATGAGAAGAAAAACGAATTTAGGTTACATTTGAGATTAAATTTTAGAATAAATTTAAGATAGTGGAATAATTACACAGAAAAAAAAAACTGGCATTATAAAATTACTTTTAAAAGTATAAAAATAATTTGTTTTCAGTTTACATGTTTTGTAGCAGTTTTAATTTTTTGCGTATCCCAGTCCTCATTTTATCATTATTTTTTTTTTAAATGATTGCTTGTTTTCTTAAACAAATTTTTGTTAACTTAAAATTTTCTTTTCAAAGTTTTAAACTTATTTTTGTATAAAATATAATTATAAAGATGAAATTCAAAATAATAATAATAATAATGTTGAAGTAAATCGGATTTTAAGCATGACACCGTTTTTCTGATTTTAATAATAATAATTTTCAGGGACTTAGATATTATTACAAATAAATCAAAATAAATTTATTTGAATGAAAAAAAATACTACTTTAATTGAATTAAATTAATATATTTTCTTAAATTCATTTATTTAACATCTCTGATTTTATGCTCCTGTTAAAGAAGGAAGTTTTTACGTAACATCGTGGTGTTTGTTTTTTTCCCCTGTTTTCGTTTTAAGAATTCCTTTTACAAAGAAATAGCTCTCGAAACATCTCTTCATATTTTCGTTGTTGCCACATTAAGATTTGCAATTTTTCTTAATTTAATTTTTTGTGCATTCGAATGTTATTTATTGATGCAGACGAAAATATTTGTAACGGAATTTTTTTTGACGGAAATCTAATATTTTATTAATTTATTTTTTACAGTTTGTTAATCTTAACTACGCTAATTTACACTGCTAAATTTATTTACATTACAACACTAATTTACATACTAATTCCACCCAGAAAAAGGAATTGATTAAAACTACAAAACATGTTTTGTTGAGTACATTTTGTTTGTTTTAGCAAAAATCAAGTAAAATTGAACCATTTTACTTGTATTAACAAAACATTTTTTACTGACGATGCAAAATTTTTTTTTGGAATTGCAAAAAAAAAAAAAAAAAAAAAAAAAAAAAAAAAAAAAAAAAAAAAATTGTTGATTCAAACAAAATTTCCATTGACCTATATTTAAACAAAAAGTTTTGTTGGGTCAACCAAATTTTTGTTGATTCAACAAAACTTTTTTCTGGATGTCCTATTACTATAATGATATATTTAAATAAATATAAAAAGATTTTCTTATTTATTTGGAACATGTCTGTCATTGTGCTACAGTTAAGGAAGGAAATTTTTACGTAATTCTGTGTATTGGTTTTCTTTTAAGACTTCCTTTTCCAATGAAATAGGTTTTGTAACATTATTATACTTTCATTCTTGCCACGCGAAGGAATTCTTTAGAATTGTGGTTTTTTAGCATTAGAGTGCTATTTACTAACGCAGACGAAAATGCGGGAAACTAGAAAACTTTTTCGATTGGATATTAAATATTTTGTGCATTTATATATTTTTTTACACTTTGTTTCCCCTTGCTGCACTAATATACATTACCAAATTTAATTTCATTGCTACATTACACTTATTTGCATTACTACATTAATTTACACTCTAATTCTCAGTACCATACTAGTATTATTAAATAAAAAAAATCAAAAGATTTTCTTATTTATTTGGAATATTTATTTCGTATGTCATGCTTCAGTTAAAGAAGGAAACATTTTCACGACTCTTTATTTTTTGCTTTTAAGATTTCCTTTTTTAAAGAAATAGTTTTTGAAACATTTTCATATATCCAGTGTTGCCACATCAAAAAAGCACAATTTCTTTTGAAATTTATTTTTTGCGCATTCCGTTCTATTTACGGACGCAGAGAAAAGTGCGTGAAACTAGAATTTTTTTTTTTTTTTTTTAATGGAAATCAAATATTTTATTTACTTTTATTTTGTATTTTTCTCCCAGCTTTCCTGTATTTTTATTTGTCACTGAAATTTACATCAGTAGAGGATTAAGTTTCGTTTGTTGGACTCTTAGCTATGCAAATGTTGAAAACTTGGGTTATAATCCTCTTATACTGTTTTCAAAACTGTCTTGGGGAGAAAGAAATGTTGAAAGAAATGAAAAACAAATTGGAAATGTTGTAGCATTTTGTAGAAAGAAAAAAAAAGCGAGATTTTTACAATTATTAGTTATTTTTACAAAAATACTTACTTTTTGTTATTATTTTTTAAATGAAACTTTAAATGTCAGGTAAAATATTAAAATTATTGTATATGTGGTGCAAACAACTACTTCATACTTACCTTACTACACATCTACAATGTCTTACTGCACATAAGGCATACATCTGAAGATCACAAAACCGTGTATGAATGTCTTTATAACCTCTTCAAATTCAAAGATAAAAAAAATTGGAAATTGTACGTCAAACGTGACAAATGAGGTACGTTCGTTCTATAACTAGTTTTATAACTATTCAGATCTTGGTGCAATAGTTGTTGCACTCTGATGCAAAAATGCATGAATACAAACTTTATTTTATGTACAGATTTTCATATTATAGATATTAATTTTATTTTATGAAATTAAGTTTCAATACACTTTTACAAAGAGTTAATTACAATTCTGTCACATTAAAATTATACTATGCGCAACTATCCAAGACAATGTAATAAAAAAAAATTATCGTTATTATTTCAGTGAAAAGATGAATTATATCGTCTATTATTATGATACGATTCATTTCCGTCATAAAATAAGTACATTTTAAGTTGGCAACATTTTATCTTTTGTTGACATTTACTGAAAATTCCAATGGGAAACTGAAGCTTTGAAAATTTCAGAACTTGAAATCTATATTTAGACTATTTTTTCATTTAATAGTCTGTTTCCCCGGAAACATCTATCCAAAAGACTATAGGTAGATTATAGGATTGCTATAATTAAACAATTTTAATATACAAATTCGGTTTTTAAATTCAGTAATACGGAAATAATAGGACTCCATCTTAGCTATGACGTAATCAACATGGCAACCTAGAATCATTACCTAACATGGTATATCATTGAATTAATGACGTATGACAGAATTTAATAGAAAGAAAAAAAAACTTTTATTAATATCTTTTTAAGTTTTGATTCGATTTTCATAAAATTTGAAATGACTGCACAAAATTCTGCAACGATTACATATATTAAATTTCAAACCACTCGGTTGGGTAGTTTTTGCGTTGTTATATGCCGACAGACGGACGGACCAGACGGCGACTGTAGGTGCTTCGTATTTGTGTAATACGAAAAAAATCCCTTTTTCTAAAATTGATACTTTAGGGGACTGGTAATTTAGCTTCACAGATATATGGATCTGAAATTACTAGAACCCTTAAAGTATAAATTTAATTATCATTAACGTAAATTTACGCAATAACAAATTTAAGAACTTTAAACAAGTGAATGGTCTACAAAACTTCAAAAATGTTTATTGGAAAAGGGTTTGAGTTAAATAATTATGAAAATTTCTTACTTTCTTATGGCCACACCCGTCTTGAAAGCATTTTGCAAACTCAGATGAAAATAACATTTATTTTATGAGGAAATAAACATTAGTGTTGCGGCATTTATTGGTTTTGCTCTAAAGCAAAAAACATTCAGCTATATATAGAAGTAAAGTCAAAATGTAAAAAAAAAAAAAAAAAAAAATCCAACAGCTTTAGTTTTTACGAGGAAAATAATAGAGGTGTACAATGTACATTTGTGTACATCAGGTCTGAAGAGATTAACCATCTTAATTGGGTTATTATCTTTATATGCTACTTAAAATTATTACACCTTATAAAAATACCAGAAGTTAAGGAAAACCTATTTCTGATTCCAAGGATGCTGAAACAGTTAATTACAAACGAAAAAGGTTTTGTGATTTTTATATTGTTAGGTGCGTTCGTAATTATATAAATACATAGCACCTATAGTCGTTGTCTGGTCCGTCTATCCGAATGTCCGCAAATAACAGCGCAAAAGCTACCCAACCGAATGGATTGGAATTTAATATATATAATCGTTGCAGAGTTTTGTCAAGTCATTTCAAATTTTATGAAAATCGAATCAAAACTTAAAAAGATATTAATAAAAGTTTTCTCCATTCTATTAAATCTTATCATACGTAATTAATTAAATGACATCCCATGATAGGAAATGATTATAGGTTGCCATGGTGATTATGTCTTATTTAAGAGGGAGACCTATTATTTCCGTATTACTGAATTTAAAAACCGAATTTGTATACTAAAATTGTTTAATTATAACAATCCTATAATCTACCGACAGTTTTTTTGGATAGATGTTTCCGGAGAAATAGATATTTAATGGGAAAAAAAAAGTCTAAATATGGATTTCAAGTTCTGAATTTTGTCACGTTTAAGTGTCCCATTGCAATTTTCAGTCAATGTCAACAAAAGATAAAATGTTGCCAACTTAAAATGTACTTATTTTATGACGGAAATTAATCCTATCATAAATAACAGACGATATAATTCATTTTTTCACTGAAATAATAACAATGATTTTTTTACATTGTCTTGTATTGGATAGTTGCGCATTGTATAGTTTTAATATAATAGAATTGTAATTAACTGTTTGTAAAAGTGCATTGAAACTTAATTTCATAAAGTAAAATTAATATCTATAATATGAAAATCTGCACACAAAATAAATTTTGTATTTGTGTATTTTTTCATAACTTTGCAAGAGCTATTGCACCAAGATCTGAATAGTTATAAAACTAGTTATAGAACGAACGTACCTCATTTGTCACGTTTGACGTACAATTTCCAACTTGTCTGCTTTTTTACTTTCTTCTATCTTTACAAGAAGAAAGTATTGGATTCATGAAAATTTTCGACTTCCGGTTTTCGACGGATTTATACGTTTTAGAAGGTCCTGAACACGATTTGACTGTTTTTAGAAAATGTCTGTCTGTGACTCTGTCTGTCTGTCTGTCTGTATGTGACAAAAATTTTGTGGGCGCTCTATCTCAAGAACTAATGCTCGGAATTTATTAAAACTTTAGATTCAGTTAGACCTTGATATATATTGCTGCTATTTCGTTTTTAGTGTTTGCGAAACCTGTGTGAGATAGAAGAAAGTTTTGGGATTGACACATCCAACTAGTTTAAAGTTTAATGTGATCGAAAACTACGATGAATTTCATCGCGAAAAGACAAAATTAAAGAGTTGTTTAAATAGTATTTTAAAGTTTTGTAAATTGGGTCTAATACTTTTTTAAGATAACCTTCAAAACCTCTGACATTTCAAAGATGCTGCGTGACCTTTTAAATGGTTCCAATGCTAAATTATGGTAACCATCAATTAAACAGCCATTAGGGGCGTCCTTGCATCCACTGGCACATCGATGTCCATTTAATGGATATGGGCAGTGAACCTGTTCATGTTAAAATAATGGCATCGATAAAAAGAAAAAAAAGAAACAAGAGGGGAAAATTCTGCTATAAGGCCGAATATAGATTGCCACACACGGCTTTTATTTAAAAAATAAATAAACTAGCTGTAACTCAGAATAAAAACGCAATGACAACAAACAATTTTAAAATATCTAAATAACAAATAAAAATTCCCCTGTTAAAGTGTTGAGTTGTTCAATAACCATTCGATTTAGAAAAATATTTTTCTACCACTGAGCAATTTTTCTTAATGAAATTTAATTCATGTTGCTATGGCAGCAGACGATAAAACGATATCTTTGGAATAAGGGAATAAATAGAAGAAAAAATTTTGTTGATGTTAGTGATAAAATGTTTTTCTTTATTTTTTAAAAATGTATATACATAATTCACTTTTATATTTTAACAGAATAATAAGTTTACTATAATTCGTTACTCATGCTATGGCCAGTATACACGATACACGTCGAGCCACAATGCCTTTATCATTATCTTTTTACGCGTAAAAGTTTCGCTACGGTACTCCATTGTGAAGTTTTGTAATTTTTGAAATCTAATATTTGAAAAACGACATAATCATTAGATTTGAAATTTATATCAAGAAAAATACAATTTTCTACCATTCTAACGCAGTTTGCAAAACAATTTTGTGACAAATACTTTTCGAGTTATTAATTTTTAAGTAACTTCAAATGTTTCATTTTCCGAGATTAATCTGTGGCAACGATGGATTGCTGTGACTTTTCATAAACATGAAAAATGATAGAGATTGGAAGAATAAGACACCCTGTGTGTGGCTAATAAGTTTTATTTTTACTTTATTTTTAACACTTTCCAACCTAGTTGAAAAGTGTTTATGACTTCGGTTTGTCTGCCGTCTGCCGTCTGCCGTCTGCCGTCTGCCGTCTGTCCGTGCTCTAACTCCCGTAAATATGCTCGGATTGCTCTGCAATTTTTATATGTTATTGTCGTTATCCATAGCATGTTCCCTATTTCAACGTAAGTGTGTAGCATTTATACTTTTTTTACAGGGACACTCAAAAGAGTTCCGTTACATTGCGGTCTATGGGGAAAAATCATTTGCGGTTTATTTAAATAATGTTTCACTATTTCAAACGCATTGAAATTTATATACATCACGAAGGTGCATTACAAGAGGCTTAATATGGAATAGGGTGTGCATAGCACTTATAGTTACTTTACAGGGACAGTCAAAAGAATTCCGTTACATTACGTATATGGAGAAAAATCGTCTGCGGTTTATTTAAATAATGTTTCACTATTTTAAACGCATTGAAATTTATATATATCACTAAGGTGCATTACAAGAGGCTTACTACAGAATATTGTGTGTATAGCAGTCATCGTTCATTTACAGGGACACACAAAATAATTCTCTACTGTCTGTTAACAATAATTCCTGGAAGTGCATTTTAAGTTACTGAACGCGATTTTAATTTTAACTCGCTTTTTGTCTATTACGTGGTGTGTATAAATTCTATAGATCCTATACAGGGAAGCACAAAAGTTCACGAACACATTTCCGTTTATTGACAAAAACTCCAGACGGAGAATTTTAAACTGTGCTACGCGTTTACTAACTGAACTAAAATTTAGCATCCTACGTAGTATATATACAAATCTATAGATCCTATACAGGGCTGAATCAAAGTATTAGGATATTTTTCCGAATATTGTATATGTTGAAATTCCTGAAATTACGTTTTTAAATATGTTATGCGTTTTCCAAATAGTTTACTTAGATGTTATCTTTTAGCTTATTATAAACGGTATGATTTGTAAAATTATTTTGGAAGCGTTGGAAAGTGTTAAATAATCTATGCTTGACGCATGATTTTTCGTTCTTGTTACTTTTTCATTTGGGGGAAAAAGGGTGGGTTGTTTTTAGTTACTCCATTAACAGCGTATTACTCGTTAAACAAATTATTTGAACAATGTGAGTTTTTTTTATGTCAAAGTGTGTTTTTGGAGATGGCTGGATAAAACACTATCAGTAATCGTTTTAAATTTTTGTTTCTTTTTTAACACTTTCCAACCTTGTTGAAAAGTGTTTATGACTTCGGTTTGTCTGCCGTTAGCCGTCTGTCCGTGCTCTAACTCCCGTAAATAGACTCGGATTACCTTGAAATTTTTATATGTTATTATCCTTATCTGTAGCATGTTCCCTATTTCAACTGAAGTGTGTAGCACCTTATAGTTTTTTCACAGGGGCAATCAAAAGTATTCAGTTACATTACAGTCAATGGGGAATAAATGTTTCAAGTGCATTTTGGTGACGCTACATCATTTAAAACATAATGAAATTGATATATAATTATGAAGCGCATTAAAACATGCTTTTTTGTAGAATATGGGGTGCAAAGCATTTATTATTCATTTACAGGGTCAAACAAAAGAATTCTGTTACACATCGTTCTATGAGGAAAAATCGTTTGCAGTGTAATTTAGTGATATTTCATTATTTCAAACATAATGAAAATTATATGCATTACTGAGGTGCACTGTAAATTGCTCTCTTGTGTGCATTGCGTTTATTTACAGGGACACACAAAATATGTTGGTTACAGTACATGTGCGATATTTACAGTCTATGTGTGATAAGGCGTTTTCAACTTTGGTTTGCGTTTTTAAGTTTAACTATTTTTTTTTAATAGTACGTGTGTGTTTATAAACTCCGTTGATCCTATACAGGGCTAAACAAGGGAGTTCGTAAGTATTACAGACTATGGGAGTGAATTGCTTAAGGGTATTTTTTTATTGTGTTTACGCATTTTCCTGCTGAACTATATTTAGTAGACTAATAGACGTTTGTGGAATATAAATAAAATCATATACAGGGCTACGCAAAAAAAGATGCATTGTCGTTTACGCTTGGTAATTGCTGCAAGTGAGTTTTAAGTTGCCTTTAGCTTATTAGGTGGTGTGTACAAAAGTCTTCAGATAATATACAGGGCTGTACAAAAGATTTCGAGTGCATTTCCATCGATTGGCGAAAATTGCTAAATATGTGACTATATGTGACTATTCTAACGGAACTAAATTTTATCATACTATATATCCACATCTATTGATCATATATAGGGCTGCACAAAATTATTCGACTACTTTTTTGACACTGGATGGTAATTTTGAAAACTATATTTTTCAACGTGTTATATGTTTTCTAAACTGTTTACTTATTATACCTTCTTTCGCCTTATTTAACCCCTTCGCGACGAGCGTCTTTTACAGAATTTTTAATCTTTTACCACCGGTTTTTCAAAACAGAAATTTTCGCCTAATTGAATCGCAGAAATGCTAAGATTTAACAAGGCAAAGCTTACAATAAAAAATAACTGGTGGGAATAATCGAGGATTCTGAGCATCTTACGCGTCACGTATACGTGTCGCTCGTCCCCAAGGGGTTAACGGAAGTTTCGGTACAGTTTTCTGGCTGTGTTGGAAAGTGTTTCATAATCTATGCTTGATGCATGCTTTTTGTTCCTGTTTCTTTTCTTGTAAGTAATTTGCAAGCACAAAGGATGCATTTAAAAGTAAGAAGAAATACTTTCAAATAAAATACACTAATCATTTTACAAGTTTACATTGCTATAACATTGTATAAAATTCTTTATAAAAAATGCTGGCACACGAACAAAAGTGAAAATACAATACAAATCTAATCCCCTTTCTGACGTCGAATTTTATTCGTATATGGAATTGTAAAAGTTTTAAGCATTTGCTTGGCGATGGAATATTCATTCACATGTCTTTGCGACGGAATTTCTCATTTCTCATGCGACACTTATATTTTGATATTTGAATATTAAATGTAAATATTCACGACAAGAAGAAAGAAAAAAAAGAAATATGCCACTCAGAATTATTTTACTCTTTTCATATAATTGAAAAAAAAAAATGTTTTGTTTCAATAAATATTTAGGATTTTTTCTTTCCTTTTTTGACACGATGCTACAATTGTTCTTAACCCTTCCGCTATCAGCGAAAATGATGTATTCAATTGGGTCCAACGCTGTTGAGTGCAGTAAAATATTTAAAAATATTAAGAGTCTAAGCTACTAATGCGAAGACATTTGAAAGCTAATATATTTCTTTTAAATGCTAAAAGGTGTAAATTAACAATATAATAAATACACAGTAAAATAACTTTTATTAGGTTGTTTGACATGTTTCGGCTCACTCCCAGCCATTTTCAAAAACAAATGAGACTATTCCATAATTACATTTATCTATAAAATTATACTACTGACGTTTTTGACAATGAGCTTTCTGAAATAAGGATTTAAGCTATGATAAAACTGTCAGAAGGTACGTTACTATCTATTCACTTTGACATGCATGACAAAAAAATTAAAACCCAAATTGTATAAAAGATACAAACAGATACAAAGATAATTTTTCGTGTCTAATAATAACTTAGATTATCAACATTCGTTACTTACATTTTAACGAGCCATGGTTAAGATTTGCTGTCGTAATGCAGCCAGATAAACAATGATTTATGTGGTTAGTCAGTCTGTTGTGTCTGATTAACCACGCGAAAATTTATTCTGTAGCTTTTCTTTTCTTCTTTCCAAAGTCTGTGTTTTCTCAGCAGTAAGAAGCTACGACTGCTTCATTGTATGTCTTTTAGGATTGGTTAGTAACATTTTGAATCTTCGTTTTAACTTTCCCGAAATAGGGTTGTTGGAAGAATGTCATATTAATTGGAATATCACACTGAAAAAAAAATATATATTGATTTTACGGTATAATACTGGCATCTCAGCTGCCTGTACGATACCGTAAAATTAACAGTAATAAACAGTAAAATAAGCAGTAATACACTACCACGCATGCGCGGTAGTAGGTATTACTGTTTACTACTACTCGGTCCGAGCCCGAGTATAAAAGTAGGGGCCGAGCCCGTCTCATCTCTATATCGTGATTACATAAAGTTGGAATTTTTTCTTTTTTTAGAATTTCCGGTATGAAATCTGAATTTCTGAAAAAGAAGGCCAAACTGATAACCTGATTCGAACATAAAGTTTTATGCTCAACACTACATTGTTATACAAACTAAGCTAATTGTATTTTTAAATTCAAAAGTACTTAACATGTTCATGTTAGGTATAATTTTCCAAATTTATGTTGGAACAGATTTCACAGATTCACTCCTGCATCAGCATGGTGCGCCTGCTAAGCAGATTTTTTTTTTTATCCTTGACTTTTTAGAAATATTTTACACTCTTCAGTAGCATCGATAGCGATCTCAAAGTGACCTCCTATAATTACTTCATTTTCTCCGTTAAATTTACTTTTGTTATTTGGAGATTCTACCAGTTCTTAACCATGTTCCGAGCAATAAGCCCTTCGTGTCAATCATGGGATAAACACCTGTTGCTCTTACCTTTTCCAGCTTTATACTATTAAGTAGCGTTACGCTTGGGGGAGTTCAAGGTCTTTTTGAGGTTTTATGAGCATGATATGTAACAAAGAGGTAGCTAAATAATTGCATTTAGCATCGTGCGTTACCTAAATGAATGTTCATTAAATACGAATATTTCGTGTGTGCATGTATTTGTAGGGTTTACTTATAAATTGTACTGCCAGATATCTTTTGTATAACCAGTCGGGCAACTTTCGGATCATAAAATTGTGAACCTATACGATACCATTTACAGTGCAAGTAAGAATTTTATGTAACCCTTTTATACAGGTATCCTAAAATGGATTGATGGATTTTAAAATTCAACGACTTCCAAACGGTGACATATATTTAAAAACTTCTTGCAGGAGCGTGCATGTAATATGTCAAAAGTTTTTTTTAAAAACTGCGATTCCTTATTTTAGTGCAAATTACCTGCAATAGATGGCGCTGCGAGCGATAGGAGTGCAATACAGGCCAAAATTAAAATCACCCATCATTAGAGTTGCAAATAACCGGTTTATTCCCAGGTTTATTACTTACCCATCATACGTAGTATAGGGTATTACTTACCCATCATACGTAGTATAGGGTAAGTCTTGTAATCGTTTTGAAAATCGAAAAATTTTTTTTGACGGATTTACACGTTTCAGACACTGGAGATTCCGAAAAACATATTTTTAGAAAAAAAATTTTGCCGTCCGTCTGTGTGTCTGTGTGTCTGTGTGTGTGTGTGTCTGTAAACGCTCTATCTCCCGAAAAAATTGAGATAGAGACTTGCAATTTGGTATGTACTTAGTATGTAATAATGGGAAGAAGCCTATTTCATTTCATTAACCTCGATTAATCGGAACTATTTTATTCGGACCCTCGAAATATTCGTTCTGATAAAAGGTATATAAAAATTTTCGAAATTGTTTATTTTAAGAAATGAATATAAAAGACAATAAAAAAACATAAATTTTACATAAAGCATGAAGTCGATCGGATAATTAGTTGCCGAGATATTTGGAATCCTATTTTCCACACTCTTCGATTTTTCATGACCCTGTATTTCATCCAAATTTCACTTCAAAGAGATATTTTAATTGGAAATTTGACGCTTAATCAGATGCAATAAACCGCTAGTTAATAGGATTATTATTTTTGGAGTTATAAGGAAAAACCTCTTTCAAGCAATTCAGTAATCGAGCCTTTAAAGTTTGTGACGTCATCAAGCCACGATTTTATTTGAATTGCAATGCATTTTATAAGTAGTTTACACATTTTTATTTTAATATTTTATATTATGCATATCCATGATGGGTAAGTATTACGGTGGCCCCCAACGACTAGTTTCCAATAGACCCGGTTTATTTCCAGGTTTATTCCCAAAAGACCTGGTTTATTCCCAAAAAACCCGGTTTATTCCCAGGTTTAAACCGGGTTTATTTTAGTCTTTGTAACTCTACCCATCATTGATACAAAGGAAGGAGGTTCAATACATGGAGTGGGTCTCATTCGCTAATACAATCTTATTTTTAGGGCCCGAATCTGAATGAGATTTTATTGGTGAATGAGACTCACTCCATGTATCCTTCATATCAAAGCTCGGTGATTTCTGCTTTTGTCTCGATTGGATGTCTATTGCTCGCAGCGCCATCTATTGCTGATAATTCGAACTAAACTCAGGAATGGCAGTTAAAAAAACTCCTGACCTCATACATTACTCTCCTGCAAGAATTTTTTAAATATCTGTCACCGTTTGGAAGTTAATGAATTTTAAAATCAGTCATTTAGGACACTCGGTACTTGGTGTCAGTTCCATTAGACATATACAGAATGTCCACAAAATCTCTTTGCAACTGCAAGCTTTTATTACAAGCATAAATGCACAGATACATGTATGGAAAGTAGTGCAATATTAGGGGTGCATATTGAAAATTTTTTTGCACCAATTAATGAACTTTATATATGCAGTGCACCATTGGTTGCACGTCATGGCGATAATCGTCGACGTTTTCCTCTGATACCGTTTTCGTCCACTCCTTGCTTTATCCAATAAGGAATTGCCTCCATGAATTTCTTGTGCCCACGTCCATCAATTCGTGAATGGCACAATAAATTCACGGAATCCGGCTCAGTAGTCAAACATTTTAAAAATTATTTTTAATTCTAAAGTTAATAAAGAACATATCAATGTAAAGATAATTCTAATAGATATTTAAACGCATTTAAAAAAATAAAAGCAAGATTATTATAAACATTATAAAGGGTGTCCTCTGCTGTTACCACTATCTAATAGCTAATTTCTAAATCGTGTTATTTAGAGTTAGTATGCTTCGAATTCAAAAAATGTTTCAGATGTTGTTTGTTATTCATCTTCTTTTAAGACATTTACGGCAAAATAGCTATTTTTTCAAAATTTATGAAAGTTACATTTTTGTGTCCTGTAAGTTATGGCTAAAAAAAAAAAAAAAATGCTATATGTAGGCATTCAACATAAATAAATTAATAAATAACAATAATAAAAATCCCATTTTCGTACGATCAAAATTTGCCAAGTTAACGATGAATTATAAGTTAATTGTTTGTTTAGTTTTCTTCTAAAATCGATGTAACAACTCTAAAATGATTAATTAAAACTTGCAAATGCATTTACATTTTCAAAAAGAAAACCAAAATCAGTTAGTTACCGTTGATTTATAATTAAATTATTGATTAATTTGTCTTCGAAAATCTAAGCAGAATCTCTGAAATGATTTATTACTAGAAATGATGGATTATAAAATTTACGAAACAACATTTATAAAATTGTTAACAGAGTGTCAATTGTGTTACATACATCGTTGTTCGTTCTGTTTGTTAAAAAAGTACACTAGATTCTCTAGATAGAATACACATTATGTTGTTTACAATGTAAACGATGTTTTCTCCAGAAAATATATAATTGATAAACATATGACAAAATGTTAACATTTATAAATAAAAACTCAATTATGATGTTAATTAATAAAACATTTTTAAGTAGCGTAAAATATATTTTGCCAGGCGCAATAAAGTAATGTGTTCTGGATTTAATCCTGATATGATGAAATACGGATAATTGCAGCAATAAATGAAAAGAAAAAAAAAAAAAAAGGTTTACATTTGGTATATTTTAGGTAGATTTCGTAAGAAATACTACCTATTACATTCTCACCTAAGTTGGAAATTTTGAAAAATTTTTGCAGATCTACGCCGATCATGACTCCCAGAACCCAAAACCACCCCCAGTTCAAAACTTTATCTATCTATCTATCTATCTATCTATGTCACTTTTTTCTGACCACGATAACTGGAAAAATTCTGCATAAATCTCTTCCAAACTGATACATAAAATCAAGGGTCATAAAATCTCGGTCAAGTTCGTTAATGGGCAAAATCGAACCAAGGGGGGGGGGGCTTTTTGTGAAAACAGAAAAACCCTCTTAATTTCTTTATTATTATACGTATCGAATCCATTTAAAGTTATTATTACTTCTAGGAAAAGGGCCGAAAATGTATGTATGACAGATTTTTGATATAATTAAAAATGGCCCCAAGAGGGGGGAAAAAGGGGGGGGTTAGAAGAAAAAAAATCATAGCTCCGTCAATTCACAAGATATCAAATCCGCGTAAATTTATTATTAATCCTCTTAGTATTATCTAAAACTTTTATATTGACAAGTTTTTTATAGGACCAACCGTTATAGCAAAAAAAAAAAAAAAAAATCCCTGCCGGCTCCGCCTGCAAACAAGTTATTTTTCGAAGTAGGCGGTTCCAACTCCCGCATCTTTTCGAAACTGATACATAAAATCAAGGGGCTTAAAATCTTGGTCAAGTTCGTTAATGGGCAAAATCGAACCAAGGAGGGGGAAATGGGGGGGGGGGGCTTTTTGTGAAAACAGAAAAAAAACATAATTTCTTAATTATGATACGTATTGAATCCGTTTAAAGTTATTATTACTTCTAGGAACAGGGCCAAAAACTTATGTATGACAGATTTTTGATATAATTAAAAATTGCCTTAAGGGGGGGAGGGAAGGGGGGTTTTAGAAGAAAAAATTTCATAATTTCGTCAATTCCCAAGATTTCAAATCCGCTTAAATTTATTATAAATCCTCTTAATATTATCTAAAACTTTTATATTGACAAGTTTTTTATAGGACCAACCGTTATAGCAAAAAAAAATTAAAAACAAAAAAATCCCTGCCGGCTCCGCCTGCAAACAAGTTATTTTTCGAAGTAGGCGGTTCCAACTCCCGCATCTTTTCGAAACTGATATATAAAATCAAGGGGCTTAAAATCTCGGTCAAGTTCGTTAATGGGCAAAATCGAACCAGGGGGGGGGGGAATGGGGAGGACTTTTTGTGAAAACAGAAAAAAACCCATAATTTCTTAATTATGATACATATCGAATCCGTTTGAAGTCATTATTACTTCTAGGGGAAGGGCCGATGTATGACAGATTTTTGATATAATTAAAAATTGTCTTAAGGGGGGGGGGGGAGGGGGGTTTTAGAAGAAAAAAATCATAACTTCGTCAATTCCCAAAATTTCTAATCCGCTTAAATTTATTATAAATCCTCTTAATATTATCTAAAACTTTTATATTGACATGTTTTTTATAGGACCAAGTCTTATAGCAAAAAAAAAGAAAAAAAAAAAAAAAGAAAAAAAAAATCCTTGCTGGCTCCGCCTGCAAACAAGTTTGGTTTCGAAGTATGCGGTTCCAACTGCAGCATCATCGCAAAAAGATAATTTCTTCCGCAATTCCCGACAAACAGGTGCCCCACAGTCTGCGTCTTCGAAATCTACCTGTGCCTGTAGGCCGAGCCGTCAGGGATTTTTTTATTTTATAAGATTACTTTCATTGCAAAAAATGAAAGGGAAAATACATACTCACATTTATAAGTGTTAATAATTTGGCAGTAAATCTGAAATATCGACTCAGAATTACACAAATATTGACTTAAAAACATCCCAGTTCACTGTTAATAAAATTGTGATAGTTTGAACAAACTTTTGGTGCTGCAGTAGCTGCAACCATAAAATGGTGAAATCTCTTTCCGACATTTAGAGCTCCAATTGAGCCAAAATTCCAATTGTTGGAACGAGATTTCACCATCTTATGCTGGTTGCGTTGCAGCTATACTGAAGAAATTTGTCTAGTTCAGCACAAAAAATTTAACAGTGTAAATATAAATTTTAATATTTTTTTAAATATGTATATTTTAAGTAAATTATATTTTTACGAACGAATGCATACATTTTGCATTTCAATAGAGCATTTTTTTTCTAAAAAGCAACTTTATATTTCGTGATCTTGATCTGGATATTTTGCAATCTGGATGAGTAGAGTTAGTGCAATTGGAATATATTACTTTTTAAACTGAAGTCTATAAATAAAGCTTGGATGCGTGAAAATAAAAGAAGATTGTGTCAACAGATGTTAAAATAAAATCATTATAGTATTGCATTCATGAAAATTTACGACTTCCGGTTTATAACGTATTTATACGTTTTAGAACGTCCCAATGTCCTGAACACTATTTGACTGTTTTTAGAAAATGTGAGTGTTTAGAAAATGCCTGTTAGTCTGTCTGTCTGTGTGTGACAAAAATTTTGTGGACGGTCTATCTCAAGAACTAAGGCACGAATTTAATAAAACTTTAGATTCAGTTAGACCTTTATATAAAGTGGTGCTGATTACGTTTTGGTGTAAATAGCCCAACAGGTGGCGCTGTTATGCTACTCTTTTCATGATTTTCGCGATACCTATATCTCAAAAACTAATGCACAGAATTTAAACAAATTTCAGATTCAGTTAGACGTTGACATAATTTGTTGTTGATTAGGTTTTAGTGTAAATCTCCCAACAAGTGGCGCTGCTATGCTACATTTTTCAGGATTTACGCGTTTTTAGCAATAGTCATATCTCAAGAACTACTGCACGTAATTTAATAAAAATATAGATTCAGTTAGAACTTGATATAAATTTGCACTGATTCGCTTTTGGTGTATGTGAAACCTGCATGAGATAGAAAAAAGTTTTGGTGTTGGCACATTCGACTACTTTATAAGCATGATTTATAACACATTTTATTTAGTTGATTGATTTTTTTTACTTCCTGCTATAGAAAAAAGAACAAGTTTCCTTATACTTTATAGAATTATTTTTTAATTGCATTAAAAGATTTTTAAAATCCA
The DNA here is from genome assembly GCA_963931845.1 of Maratus michaelseni. NCBI lineage: Eukaryota > Metazoa > Arthropoda > Arachnida > Araneae > Salticidae > Maratus > Maratus michaelseni. The sequence continues at coordinate 299,416,300 of OZ007595.1, forward strand.
CAAAATCTGTCGTACCAAGTTATGCGAATTTCAGAAAGTGTTCTGTATTTTATAGCATTACTGAAATATTGCAAAATTTTCTATTGTATCGAATGTGAAATTCGATAGTTAAAAAATGTGTTGTTTCTCATTTATCTATTGATTTAATTAATTAGGAAAAAAGGCTACTTATTAATAATGGTATCATTAATTCTATTTTGCTTCATAATTGAAATACAAACATTAAAAACCCTTCTAGAATATCTGTCGTCAAATATATATAGAGAGAAAGAGACAGAGATCAATATGCAATAATAATAATAATAATAATTATTATTATTTTTTTTAAATATAAAACAGTTAAACAGTTTTATTTACCTATAAAATTAATTAATTAATTTAACTCTGTACATTTTTTGATAACGTATTACTAATCGGATCATTAATTTTATTTGTTTCGCAATTAAATAATAAACGTTACAAAAAGTCACTTGTACTTTCACGGTCTATTTAAATTAATTATCGTGCTGATATATTGGAGGCATAAAAAAAGTATTAACGATCGTGTACTTTTTTTACGGTAGATTATTATCTTAGGTGTAAGATTAGATATATGTATGTTATTTTGTGTATTCGCTTATTTAACAAGTTTTTTTCCACCCTAAACATTATTCGGTAAATTCTGGCATTGAATCGATTAACCTCAAAGTATTTAATCTCATATTTAATTACAGAAATCGATTATTCCAGGTAAAAGTAATTGCTTTAATTTGTTGAGAAAAGGTATAATTTGATTACGCATTAACTGCGTTCCTTTTTTATTTTGCATTTTTTTTCACAAATCCAAACAGGCATTTATTTTCTTAATTGAAAATACTTGCTGATAACTTGTCACCTCTAGAGCATTGGGAAAATTATCAAACCAGGAAAAATTGCAACCAAATGGAATCTTATTATTATTAGATAAACAAAAAACGTAATTTAGTTTTAATTATAATATATAATGTTTTAATAGCGTTCTCTAGGCTCTAAAAGTGGAATGTTTTTGCACGTTAAAATGCATAATTTGAAATAGAAAGCAAGCATTTAAATTCATAAAACTGAAATTACATCTATCTATCTACCTATTATAATTAAGATGAAATCATATTTGTAAAAACCAAAAAAAAAAAAAAAAAAAAAAAAAAAAAAAGGTAATTTAAAAATTTAACACAGTAAATTATTGAAGATGCAAATATGAGAAGCTATGAATATCTTAGAATATTGAATATCTTCATAAAACTGAAATTATATCTATCTATCTACTGGTCTATCTATGTAATTAAAATGAAATCATATTTGTAAAAACCAAAGAAAAAGATAATTTCAAAACAAACACAGTAAATTGAAGATGCAAATATGAGAAACCATGAATATCTTAGAATATTGAATATCTTCATAAAACTGAAATTATATCTATCTATCTACTGGTCTATCTATGTAATTAAAATGAAATCATATTTGTAAAAACCAAAGAAAAATATAAAGTAAAAATAAACACAGTTAATTGGAGATGCAAATATGAGAAATTATGAGTATCTTAGAATATTGAATATCTTCATAAAATTGAAATTACATCTATCTATCTATCTACCGATCTATTTATGTAATTAAAATGAAATCATACTTGTAAAAACCAAAGTAAAAAATAATTTAAAAATAAACTCAGTAAATTGAAGTTGAAAATATGAGAAACTATAACTATCTTATAGATTCTTCAGAGAAGTTTCATAAGAATAATCCATAGTAAATGTATGTTATTTCGTCGAATATTATCAACATAAGGACTAAAAATGACAATATTAAGCTACTTATAACGTATCGAAAAACCATTGATTGAAAGAGAAGATAACATAAATGAAAATTCAACAAAAGGAGATAATAAACTTCAAGATTATATGGAACAACCCACCAAGTAAAAAATAATTGTCAAAGATGCAACCGGAATCAGATCGACTCCATTGTCATGGACAAGCAAGTTAGCATGCGCCATGTTGAATAAAAAGTAAAAAACGATATGAATAAAAGAATATGTGCTGCCATCTAGAAATAGTATGAATAACTTACATTACCTAAATGTGATCTAAAAGTAGAGTCACTTGGTTAAACATCGACAAATGAAATTACATTATAAAAAATTCACAATGTTTCCGTAATTACGCTGACAGTACTAAGCATGTTTTTGTAGCGCAATCTAATTGCGAGAATTCTGCTGAATTTTGAAGAATGATTAAACAAGACGGGGAGCGAAGGATTCCGCGAGAAAAAAAAATAGTTCCAAAAGTCACCACTAGGGTCATATGTGAATTCGCGAAATCCTTCCTCAATCGTCTTGTTTAACCGTCATACAAAATTTGGCTCCATTCTCGGAATTAGATCGCGTTGCAGAATACGCTAAGTACTGTCAGCTTAATTATGGCCACCTTGTATATATATATATATATATATATATATATATATATATATATATATATATATATATATATATATTTGCATTTATATTGAGTAAAAATAAGACCATTTTTTGAAACATTTCCTTTCACCAGCTCAGAAATTAGGAACAAAATTTTCAAAGGATGAAACGCGTTTTACTATAATTGTATCAAATTCGTGTAATTTTTATTTAACCGAATGAATAAAATAATTTAATCTTCCTAAATCTTCTCTAAATGTAGAAAAAAAAATACATTTTCTTTTTTTTTCTTTTTATATTTTTTCCCCCTTCATTGTACATGTTTTTTCTTACTTATTGTAACAATGTAACAAATTTCATATTATAAATCTTTCCTAAATAAATGTAGAAATAAAAATACATTTATTTTTCTTCCCTCCGAAAAAATCAAATGATCTCATGCAGATTGAAAACATTGGAGTACTACTTAACTAGATTAACTCGAAAATAAATGGAAGTTATCAAATCTATTTTAAAAAGAAAATTCATCTCATCTTTTGTAATTCATTTGGAGAAAGAAAGAATATTTAAAATATTCGATCTGTTTTTAACTAATTGACTTTTAAAAAAACATTTTTTTAATTAATGGGAACTCATTATATTGTGAATTTTTACTAATAGATTATTTAAAATTAGACACGATTTTACTCCAGTTAATCTTCAAGTTAATCAAATTAATCTTCTTAAATATTTTCTAAACTTAGAAAACAAAAAATACATTTTCTTTTCTACATTGTATACATTTTTTCATACTTATTGTGACAAAAGTAACAAATTTCATATTATGAATCTTTCCTAAATGTATAAATAAAAATAACATTTCTCACCCCTCACCTACTAAAAAAAAAAAAATCAAATGATCTCATGCAATACAATTTGAAAGCATTGGAGTACCACTTAACTAAATCAATTAAAAATAAATGGAAGCTATCAAATCTGTTTTAAAAAGAAAATTTACATCATCTTTATAATTCATTTGTGAAAGGAAGCATATTTCAAATATTCGATGTGTTTTAAATACTTGACTTAAAAAAACTTTTATTTTAATTGTTTTTTTTTAACTTGTTAACGGGAACACATTATATTAAGAATTATTAGTAATAGATTATTTAAAAGCAGACAGGATTTTACATTTTACTCAAGTTATTTGTGTGTCTATAAAAGTTTCACTGTTGTTTTAACGGATTGACTGCCATGGAACACGTATATGTGTGCCAGCAATATTTACCGCACGAATGCTTGTGACAGCAATATTTTCATCGAAGGCAATTTATTGATAAGAAACGGGACAGCTGATAAGCGTGTAAAAATAACTAAAATTTGATATTTTTGAATTAAAAATGTATACAATTAACTTTTTATAAACTTTGTATAAAATTAACAAACATTACCACGATTGGGAATTGTTAACTGCTTCGATTAACACTAAAAGTTCGCTTTGTTAATGTAGGGAAAAAAAAGAAAAAGAAAGAAAGAAAAGGCCACTTTGTCACAATCTGTGACAGTCAACGTGTTAAACCTTAAAATCGGGGAGGGAGGTTTGAAATATTTCCCATAGTTATTCACACCATCAAGCTAAAGAAAAAAAAGAAACTTCAGTGGAATATTTTTACACGCCTTTGTTTTTAATTTATTTCTCTCTCATACTTAAAATAATAATAATAAAAAAAAAGTATGCCACATAATTTTTTTAGTCGCATTCTTTGATGCTTTCGGTGTGAAATTTAGCTTGAAGAACTCTGCTATGACAGGCACATTTATGGCAGCTAAAGCTAGAGGCCTTAAAATGAATTATGTTATTTATTGCCCATGAATGCTGCAAAATTAACCCATCCTTTTAATAAATTTCTCACACCTCAGAATAGTTTTAACGCCCAAGCGAGAAAAAAGAAAGAAAGAAAATATCGTCTGCTTCCTAAATCTAAAAATACACTCCAACACTGAACACCCGTAGTGACTTCTTTGCGCAAGGAGGTAAAAGAAAAAAAAAGAGAAAAAGAAATCTTACGTAATCTTCTGCTAAAAAGATTAACGTAACCGCCGTTTTCGTGGACTGGGAAGATCTTCCAGGGCTATTGAAGTTCGCTATTTAATTTTCTTTTCTTTTCTTTTTCTTTTCTTTTTTTTCCCCTTAAGAAGAAAAGGTAAAAAAAAAAATGTAGAATTTATAAAGTCTACGTGAAGTTGAATCTTTTCAAAAATAATTTGCCGTGTAAAGAGTTTTTTATTCTTAGCTGTTCCTAGTGGTTTTTCCCCCCTCTAGTTTTTTTACCCAAGACGTAACTTTCTTATCTCTTTATTATTTGCACCATCCTCTACTTAAATGTGTACTTTGCTTAAACTTTAATCCCCTTCTCTATATTGTATTTACTGTAGTTTAAACCTTAAAAAAAGTTTTTTTTTTCTTAGCGTATTTATTCAGGGAAAGTTAAAAAAAAAATTATTATTCCTCTTCATAGAGCGATAAACTAGCATATAAAAATCGTCAACATGGGAAATTTGATTATATGATAATTATGAGATTAATGAAAAACTCATATGGGAAAGTTGTTGTAACATACTTATTTTTCTTTCTGTGAATTTTGATAATATCTTGAGAAATGTAGGAAATTGTCATTATTGGTTTCCAAACAACACCGAACTACACGTTCTGTATATTTCGAAGTTTTGTTGATTGTATGTACGGTGCCACTGACCCTAGTACAGCGTGATATGGGCACATTTATGGTAGGTGAAACCAGAGGCCTTACCATGACTTATGTTATTTATTGCACATCATAAATGCTGCAAAATCAATCCGTCCCTTTAAAAAATTTCCCACACCTCAGAATAATTTCGACGCCAAAATAAGTAAAAAGAAATAAAATATCGTCTGCTTACAACGTTTAAAAATACACTTCAACTCTGAACAACCTTAATGACTGCTTCTTTGAACAAAGAGAGAAAAAAAAATCTTACGTAATCTTCTGTTAAAAAGATTAACGAAACCGCTTTTTTTGTTGACTGGGAAGCAGACGATCTTTCAGAGTTATTGAAGCACACCATCCCCCCCCCCCCCTCATTTATCTTTTTTAAATTTTCTTAAGAAGAAATTTATGGAGTCTACATGAAGTTGAGTCTTTTCAAAATAATTTGCCGTATAAATATTTTTTCACACTTAGCTGTTCTAGTGGTTTTCCCCTCCAGTTATTTTTTTACACAAGCTGTAACTTTCTTATCTCTCTGCTATTTGCACTTTCCCCTATTTAAATATGTACCACGCTTTATCAACACCTCTTTTTTAAATATTTTATTTATTTATGGATTAAACATTTTTTATTTCATTTTTAATAGATTGCTTAGCGTTAGAGATTATTTATTATTCCTCTTTATAGAAAGATAAAACTAACATTTAAAATTTTCAACATGCCAAAGCAGAACAATTGCTAATTATGAAAATAATGAAAAGGTGAATATTGGAAAATAACTTAACAAACTCCCCATTTTCATTATTAAAAGTATAAAATTATCTGTCCCAAAAATCTACAGATTCTTTGGTATTCATTAACCCATGTTGCGTTTTTATTATTATTATTTTGTTTTATGACAGATATTTACATCCATGTTCAATAAGTTTTAGTATACAAATTCTATTTTAAAATATCACAGGTAGCTTATTTTATTATTTTCTTTTGTGTCATTTTTTTTTCTCTTGGGCTCAGTTATTGATTTTTTTAAGGAGCCTCAGTACCTCGAAAAATTTTCAGAAACTAATGCCATTAAACAAAGTTCGCTTCTTAAAAATTTTCTTTTTAGTATGTCATTGCTGAAATAATATAAAAATGTATATATATAAAGATTTAGTCTTTTAAAATTTTTAACGAAAATTTGAATTTTTGAGGTTTTAATTTTATTAGATGGAATATTTCCGAATAGATTATTCAATGAAGTTTTCCTGAAAATATTATCCAGCAACAGCGTTGCCAGATTGAAGATTTTTTTTAATTCAAAATATGTACTACTTTTCCTGTCTAGTAATCTACGCCCTGTTTAATTACGGAATGTTTATTATTAAATAAAGTAAAGATTACTGTTCTGAAATAGTGGTAGACATTTCCATTAAAGCAAATTCCCCAACTTGACAACACTGTTTTAGCTTTGCGACATAAAATATGGCTGAAACTTGTTTCTGATATAAACAAAGGTATATGCTAATAATTTTAAATAAAACAATCGATACAATTTTCTTGTAGTTTTCTTATTTACACTTTTTCTGACTTCCATCAAAATATTAAATAAAAAAAAGTTGAGGTACCAAAATATAATCACCAGTAAAAATATTTTGGTCGCCAGAGCGAGCCCTGATAATGCAAATGATTAAGTAATTTTTCATTTAAATTCTCACATTTTTGTGAAACTTTATTTATGAAACTTTATTTTATGTAAATATTTAATTCTTATATTTTTCCTTTCTTTACAGGTAAGCCTTTAGAGGAGTATATGTTTTTAACCTATGAAGAAATATATGTAAAGAATATTTTGAGTGTTTTCCAAAAATTGTATTGTTGTATTGCATATATACTGAAAGCTATTATTGAGGTAAGAATTTTAATGTAGCCATTTATCTTGATTTATTATGGCAATATGTTGTAACACAGTTTCCAAAATGCTTAACCACATTGATGGAAAAACAGTTTTACAAGTTTTAAATTGATTTATTAATATGGCAATATGTTGTAACACAGTTTCCAAAATGTTTACCCGCATTAGTGAAAAAACAGTTTTACAAGTTTTAAATTGATTTATGAATATGGCAATATGTTGTAACACAGTTTCCAAAATGCTTACCCGCATTGGTGAAAAAACAGTTTTACAAGTTTTAAATTGATTTATTAATATCGCAGTATGCTGTAACACAGTTTCGAAAATGCTTACCCGCATTGGTGAAAAAACAGTTTTACAAGTATTAAATTGATTTATTAATATGGCAATATGTTGTAACACAGTTTCCAAAATGCTTACCCACGTACCTTGTATCATCGGTGAGAAAACAGTTTTACAGTTTTTAAAGTTTTTATGCGATCCTCTGCGGGAGCGTGGCCTTGACGATCAAATTTGACACAGAAGAATTTCTAGAAAATACGGAAATATTAACGATATTATTATTGTAATGATATTGTTTAGGTTGTTCTTGACTTCAGAAAGACTGGTACATCCACATCAGATATCGCGATCCTTTTTACGTGCTCATGCAAAAAATAAATAAATAAATAAATAAATAAATAAATAAATAAATAAATAAAAAAATAAATAAAAATTCAAAAACCGTATCTAAATTGGAAAAAAAGACAAATGTTTCTTAATATAAGAAAATATAATGTAACCACATACGAAAATATACAATAACTTCTGCCGAGTTACCCATGATTTCGAATAACGTTCTTTATCTTTAGAAACCTCAGAAACCAATGTATTTTCAAGATTTTCAGAAGCATTTTTTAAAATCAAAGTTTCTTTTGCTGCCAATGACTTTCGGAAACGTTTCCGAGTACCTTTTATACTGTATTAATCCGTTTTCTTAGACGAGAATATCGTTTTGTAGGATGCTATCCATCTCAATTAAGTTTTTACAGCTCCGTAATTGAATTGATACATGCAAGAGTAACAAAATAATATTAATTTTTAATGCTAATGTTAATGCTGTTAATTAATCATGTTTGCCTGTAAGACATGTTTGTTGAACATGAAAATGTATACTTGAGAATGGATAGCATACAAAAAACCTATATTCCAAGTCCAGAAAACTGATTAGCACTCTGTAGAAACGACTCGGAAACGTTTCCGAAAATCAGTAGCAGCAAAAGAAACGTTGTTTTTATAAATGCTTCTTGAAATCTCGAAACTACATTGGTTTCTGAGGTTTCTAAAGATAAAGAACTCTTTTTTCGAAATCATGGGTAACTCGGACGAGGTTATTGTATATTTTCGTTTGTGGTTACATTATATCTTACGAGAGTTAGAAACATTTATCTTTTTTAACAGTGTTTCAACATTGTAACATAGCTCTTACATAATTAAATAATGTAACATTTGCTCTTACATAATTAAATAATGTAACATTTGTTAATAGTATCTGTACTTTCATCCATTTAACGATTAAGGAGAAAAACGGAAATGGGATTTTTCTCTGCATTGTATTCAGCCATTAATTTAATGAAATTTTGATTCGGAAATATTTATATAAAGGGCAGGTAGAAACTTTATGAATTAACATATGGAATTAGTGAGTGAAGTAAACATTATAAGCGCTTTTAATTTAATAAAATATCACCCATCCCCGTAAAATAAAAAAAAGAGAATCTGGGAAAAAGGAACAATGAAAAAAAAAATTGCAGAATTTATACCATTTTGTGTAATTGTAATAAACTATTTCAGTTTCTGAAATTAAGTTTTGGGAAATTGAAGTTTTCTGGATATTTCATTTTCACCAGCGGAAGCTGTAGATTTCACGACTTATAAATGCACATGCACGTGATTTGTGAATATATGGAGCGTATAAAAGCCATATAATTAATGTTAAAAAATAATGCAGTGATATCAAAATATATATTTATTCTTGCTCAGTTTATTTTAAAAATAAGGCAACAGGAAATAAAATCTTAATTTATTGTATTGAAAATAAAATAAAATAATTTTTTAAATAATCTTTAAATATCAAAATCTTTACGTAATTTCTTATTTTAAAAATTTTCTTTGTGTTCTGTTATCCATGCTCCATACATCATTAAATAATATTTCAAAGCGTGAAAATGCGCAATTCGCTTTAAATATGACGCAATTTTCACCACTAAATGCTTTTCTCACGTTTATAATTTAATTACTTTATTTTACTTTTTTTTTCATTTTCAATAATCATTTATGAATATCTATACGTATTTCATTTGAAAATATATGGTTTGGAAACGTTATATTTCGGGCTTTGCAAATTTTAGCAACCGTAAATAAAAACGGCTATTTAAAATAATAATAATAATAATAATAATAATGCTTATAATAATAGTGAATTCTCTATTCAAATACTAAATTAAAAAAAAAAAAAACCTCGAAAAAATAGTCAAATTAAAAACGTATATGTTAGACAATGCATACCACAATCTAGTCAAGTATATCCCTGCAAAAGATGGATAAATTGCTACGCGTAGTTCTTGATTTTATCAAACTTATGTAACTGAACTGCATTGAGCGATTTCAACAGTAAATAGCATTTAAAATAATATTTCGATTTAAAAAATATCTGCGTGAGCAAGTTTAAGCATACCTTTCTCTGTAAAACTACCAGTTTTTATGTTTTTGTATGCAATAGTTTTTGAAGGATAAGCCTAGAAAGTGAAAAGGTCATGACAGATTGAATACTGGCATCAGCAGCAACAACATTAGTAACTTTTTGTTAAAATAGAGAGATATTCGTATATAGTAGAATTGGATGCACTTAGCATTTTATTTCAGCGAGTGTCATGTGAAATACATTTGAAGAAATAACGCTTTTAAAATTCTTTATAAAAAGGTTTAAAAAAGATAGTTAATGTTAAAAATTATGCGTAATTGAAAAAAAAAAACTTTTTGATTGTATTAAAACATACAAAAATATTTCATATTCCATACGTGTTAACACGTTCACTGCCGGCTTAAAATTACCGGAATTTTATTTTATTTAGAAAGTTCGAATTCATACCAGAAAATACTAATAACAATATTTACTTTATTTAATTACATCAGACATTTCGTGATTACATAAAATAAAAATTCTTCTTTCGAAATTTCCGGTACGATTTCGTAATTTTAGATTGAAAAACTACGAGTATACTCGTGGTTGGCAACGAATGCGTTAAACAAAATGTTATTAATTATTAACAAAAAGAAAAATGAATTTTATCTATGTAAGGATTATCCAATTTAAAATTTTTAGCGTACCCCATAAATTGTCGTACGTGCCTCCTTGTGCAAGTGGATGTAGGTTCGCCAACCCTAATCTACATTCTATGCAATTTGAAAAACTTGTTAAGTTTAATTAAATAACTTTTTATAAATTTGTAAAACATTCGTTCAACTCTATTTTCCTTCGTAAAACTGGTTTAGTTTCTTATTACTCTTACCTTTTTATTTTTGTTAATTTATTTATTTTTACATATTTATTATTTTCTTTTATACTAATTAATTAATTAATATTGTTATTTGTATTGTTAAAATTAATCAGTCAAATTCCAAATTTAATGTATATTTTTAAAGTTGATAAATCTACTGACTTGATATATATATTTTTTTTCATTAGATCATTAGCTTTGAAACATCATGATCGATTTTAATCGCCATCTCATTAAAAGAAAGAGAACGCATTCTTTCTTCGCTTGAAAAAAAGTAGTTATAGGTTGAGATAAACTAAGACATAGTACTTCCTAAATTTCAGCAATCAGTTATCCTTTCTTTCTTTCCTTTGATTTTTTTTCTTCCCCTTTTTTTTCATTTGCCACTCCGGGTTGAGCTTTCACTGACATATACGATTTTCTGATTTGTTTTTTGAGATAGCAAAGAGCGAAAAAAAAAAAAAAAACTTGTTGGAGACAGTTCTTTTGTTCTAATTCTGGTTACCGAGTTCACAAAGAAACTCACTTGTAAACATTCTTGAAAATGATACTATTTTTTTTCTAAAGTACAGCCGAACTCGGTTAAATTTTTCATTACGGGGTTGGAGCACCGTACGTCCCAGCAACTATTTTTTTTTATTATTCGTACCACTTTTTGAAAAATAATCTCTGTCATACACTTATATACTATCATATTATCAAGAGATATCTATTACAATTTTTTTCTCTTTTTGTAAATTGTGGTACTATTGAATATAAAAATACTCGAGAGTCCTGACCCATAATCAAAAGGTTAATGCGAGAAGCAAGGGGCTTATAAAAGTTCTTGTATTAACCATTACTGGTAATACCCATGAAGATAATGACACCCACATAAATAAGCTAATTACAACTATTAATTGCTCTTATTATCCCAGTGCTAAAATTAACATATAATTTTTACCGGAAAAACTCCGCTAACATTGCAATAGTGACTGTGATTTTTGAGCTATTGATTTCACATATCCTTTTCATTTTAACAGTGTAATAAGAGACGGAAAAAGACTGGTTACTAAAGCCCGGAGTCTGAATTTAACGAAAGAAACAAATAAAGGTTTTCTTCTATACCTTTCGTTTCCATGGGTCGGTTATAAATCTTACAAATGAAACGGAATTTCAAAGGGTTTCATCGGGGTCAAAAGGTACCAAAGGGTTTCGGAAATTCATCTCTCCCTTCTTTCTTTCATTTTTTCTAGACCCCAGAACTTTCCTTTGCATTTTCTTAGGCAGTGGGTCTGCTTGAAGATTGAAATTCTGTCTGGTAAAATTGATAAATTATTACATTTTGACTGACAGTTTTAATGTAGAAATATCATCACTGGGACAGAACAGTGTTAGATAAGAAATTATTCTTGGGATTACGACAATTTCACGTATATTATCAATCAGTGGTGTGAAAGGGTGCGTCAACTACCTCTTTAACAAGAAGGTTGCCAGAGACTCTAAGCGGACTGAACTATTTACATTTACGCAAATTTCTTGGTTTGAGATAGTCCCTTCAGAGCCGCAGATCGATGATAATAAATACCACATGTTTTCCATCTTTGGAAACTAAAAATGATTATTTTAACTTCCGTAAAAAGGCACCTGCACACCTGCACTCTTTCTCTGCTTTGTTAAAATATTTGCTTTTTAGAGAAAGCTTCGAAAACGTTATCTTTTAAACATGAGTACTGATATAGGAACAAATTCTATTTGAGGCGAAATTGTTAAATTTTAAGCTATTATATTAAGATTATTTTTTAAACATTATTATTAAAAGTGAATGAACTTTGGATTTATTATTAAGCTTGAATGTTGGATATTGCTTCTTGAAAACACTTACACCCGAAATAGCTGATAAAATTTCAACTAAAGCGTAAATGCCTTTAAGATTTAACACGGTTTTCACACATCTAATTATTTATATCATCTTTATCTTTTACTAGAGTTATTGTACCTATAATTTGACAACTTTTAATGTGTTGAGTAAAATAATTGGATTTCGCAATAGTATGTATATTTTGCAATGATAATTCAGCGGGGGGGGGGGGGACAACACGAATATATCAATTTAGAAATTATTACATAATTTATGCCCAGTTTTTTTATTCTTTTTTTTTTAAACTTTCATTTTATTTGCCCTTATATTTTGTTTTTAAATAATGTAGAATGTATTTCTCACGCCATCATTGAAGATTTATTAGGATAATAATAAAAACATTTTTCTTTTATTATTAATTAACGAACATGTTTTATGCTAATACTAACCTAGAATGGATTTATGAAGACTGAATATCACTGCATCAATGAATCATTACGGATTGCATCAAAGCTCTTTTTGTAAAACTTTTTGTCAACTTTTTTTTAGTCTGGTGTTCAAGCAATTCCACATGTTTTAACATTCAGAGAATTTATCAAGAAAATAAGAAAAATAGACTTAAAGCGTTGATTTACATTATTTAGACTTTTATTTCAAACATGTATTTCATTTTATAAACAGGCACTTTTACCCCAAAACATTTGTTTGAGGGAGAAGAGTCAAGGGATAATACACTACATATGAATCTGGAAAGGTGCGATATCAATTTAAACCTAATATGCTAATAAATGGAACATTGACATAGGAATATTGTACAAAGTCACTTCTAATATACTCGTATGATTTCATTACATATATTTTGGAAAAATACTTTGAATGATTTAAAGAAACAACAGCAACAAAAATACAGACTTCGGTTATATTTCAGACATGCAAGATATTTGATAAAAAATAAAAATCTAATAATAATTAAAAACTAAAACTTAGCAAGCATTAAACTGTATAAACATGCGTAGTTACTTTATCAAATTGTGAAATTTTAAGTTGAATAAAAAAGGGTAAAGATAAAATAATTTATGACACTATGAAAATTGATTGATGAAACTGAAATATAATCAGTTGACTGCATGGATATTCTTCAAAAATTCTCTCAACGAAGTAATCGTTAACATTTTTCTCAGACTTTCTGTAAATTAGAGTAATATAATTATTGTAAATTATAGTAATGTCTTTATGAAAAGCAATTTCGCCTCGAAGTACCAGAAAAATAGCACTATTTACACTTCGAATGAAAATGAAAAATTGTTTCACTTTTGTTTGTCAGATTTATGTTTGTTCGCACTCTGAATGTCTCAATTTCAGTAAAAATACTTGTGTAAGAATGAAATTTGATTGTGTTGTAACGCTCAGATGAGCCGACATATATATGAATCCATTTTTGATCGCAAACGCATGAGATTGGCAAGTACTGCTATTCAGAAACCGAATAGCTTTTTCATTATTCGTTAAAAATAGGTCTTTCAGAAAAACCTGTGAAAAATGACGTTTTTAACAGAATTTCTGGATGCGACAGCCCGATAAAGGTCGTTGTGAGACAACAATTGCTTATAACTCAAGATATTACTTTCTCGAAAAATGAAAAAATATATATTCGATTTCAAATCACTGAAATGTGCTAGAGTTTTGCATTATTGAGTCGGGAATTTTTTTTTCCCTCCAGAAGCGCCTTAAAAGCAAGGTTCATGATTTTCTTTCATTTCTTCATTTTTATTTACCCCCAATAAAGTTCATACATACCAAATCCACTTTGACACGTAAATTAGATTAGTACTTAATTTGTCGACAAACTTTTGAAATAAATATTAGGTCGATTTCGTAAGAAATGCTACTATTACATTCTCCCCTAAGTTGGAATTCCTGAAACATTTTTTAAGATCTACGCCGATCATGACTCCCACAACCCAACCAACCTAGTTCAAAACTTTATATATATATATGTCTATATCACTTTTTTATGGACGCAATAACTTCCATAATTCTGCACAAATCTCTTCCAAAGTGATACATAAAATCAACCGGCTTAAAATCTCGGTCAAGTTCGTCATGTTCGTTAATCATTATTTTTTTGTGAAAACAGAAAAACCATCATAACTTCTTAATTATCATACGTATCGAATCCGTTTAAAATTATTATTACTTCTAGGAAAAAGGCCAAAAATTTATTTATATGACAGATGTTTCATATCATTAAAAAAGGCCTCAAGATGTGTGTGGAGGGGGGGGGGGGGGGAGGTCGGGGGGATAGGGGTTTAAGAAGAAAAAAATTCATAACTTCGTCCATTCGCAAGATATCAAATACGCTTAAATTAATTATAAATCTTCTTAATATTATCTACAAGTTTTATATTAATAAGTTTTTTATAGGACCAACTCTTACAGCAAAATAAATAAATAAATAAATAAATCCTTGCTGGCTCCACTTTACCTGCGCCGAAGAATTAAAAAATAAATAAATAAAAAAATCGATTTTTTTTTAAAAATCAGATTTAATTTTTTTAATTACACTTTTTAAAGTAAAATAACCTTTTTACAAAATCATTAAAATTAACAACTAAAAAAGCTCATTTAAATTTATTTGAAATAAAAAAAATACTCAGTCACTTGGTTAATTTGAAATATTTTAATCATATGAATAATTAAATATTACAGTTACAAAAAAAGGAGCAATAGAAACAGATTTAATTTGAAAAAGTGAATTATCTTTTACTTTTGAAAACATGAAATAAATAAAACTAATTATTTTGTGTTATATGATCACTTGCTTAAACTGCAATTTAACAAATATATACTATTCTATATAAAAAATATATACCACTTTAAATTATCCATTTAATAAATTAAAAAGCATATGCACCCTTCATTACTAAAATCTAAAAATTTTTAATACCAATTTTTTTTAATTAAAAATCTTAAAATACAAAAGATAATTATATTTATAAAACAAGAAAACTGTTATGAATGAAATTTTAAACATTCTATTCCAGATTGGTACAGAATTCTTTTAAAAACATCTATTCCGGATTATATACAATATTCTGGAGTACATACAATATTCATTTAATGAATTTTGAGAATGTATTATACATACATAAAGATGATCATGCTTATATGTTACAAATTGCAATGGATCTGAAAAAAAAAGTTATTTTTTGTTATTAAAATATTTGAAAAGAAATCAATTTTCCAGCTGAGTTCCTAAGGAATTACGGAGTTTAGACCAAATCAAAGTTGGATTTATTTACTTTAAATTAAAAAAAAAAAAAAAAAAAAAAAAAAAAAAAAAAAATCTTTTTTTTTTCTAAGACTTTAAAAAGTTTAGTTGTTAATTAGCTTACATTTATAAGTAATTAAAATTGAAATTATATTTAACAAGAACGAAAAATCATGCGTTAAGCATGTATTATGAAACACATACCAGCACAATCAGAATACTGTAACAAAACTTCTTAGATTCATAAGGTGAAATGTGATATCTAAGTAAACAATTCTCGAAAACGTATATCATATTTGAAATCCCAGTTTCAGTAATTAAAACGAATAATTAAAAAAATATCTGAATTTTTTATTTATTTGTTTATTTATTTTTGTGTATCCCTTGTACATGATCAATAGATTTGTATACATGCCACATAATATGCTAAAATTTAATTCAGTTAGGAAACGCACAGTAAAGTTCAAAAATTCCATTCTTCAATTTCGGTCAATGAAAGATAATGTACTCGACATCTTTTGCGCAACCCTGCATATGATCTATAGAATTTATATACACTAAGCAATATGTAGAAAATTAGTTACATTTAAAAACGTGTGGCACAACGGAAAACAAGCTTCCAGAAATTAATGTTCACAGACAGTACTGTACCGAATTATTTTGTATATCTCTGTAAATGAACGATAAATGCTATGCTCTCTATAATCTATGATAAGCATTTTGTAATGCAACTCAGTGATATATATCAATTTCAATATGTTTGAGATATATTAACATCATTAAAATACACCGCAAACGATTTTGCTCCATAGACCGTAATGTAAAAGAATTCTTTTGAGTGTGCTTGTAAATGAACTGTAAGTGCTACATACTTCATTCTCAATACCGAACATGCCATAGTTGACCTCAATGACATATGAATTGCATGGAAATCCGAGTACATTTACGAAAGTTAGAGCTCAGACGGACAGACAAACAGAATTAATAACCCTTTTTCAACTTTGTTGAAAATATATTATAAAATATTGTATAAAAATATATATAAAAACATATCAGACTATTACAAGCCATGAAATCATTTTATTTTCCAAATATTTCCATAAATAAACTTACATCAGAATATTGAACCACTTGTTATTTACATGTGGAAGTAATGAGATGTCTATATAAATTCAATTAAAAAAACTTTTGAATGGCCTATATTTATTTATTCTAACGTTTTCCATATCCTCGCAGAAAGTCCCCATGATTTTGTATTAAAAAATTTACATAAGATTTAGATGTTTTTAATAGATAAATATTCATTAATCTTTTAACGTTTTTCATCAAAGATTCTCTATTTTTAAATTGGGATTTTTATTTTAAAGTGTGATATTTGATTTAAATAAAATTAAAAATCATGCATTTTGAGTTCTCAGTCTCTCCGACACCTTAAATTTACAAAGTTTATTATTATTATTATTATTATTATTATTATTATTATTATTATTATTTTCAAAACATAATATTTATTACAAAATTTCTTGACCTGAATTTGAAATAAAATTTTTACGAAAGTTGTTTTAAATCAGAGATTTAAAAAAAAAAAAATCAGTTTAATCTTAATCATGATTAAAATCAAGCTGATTTAAATCAACGAACTCTGCTTAAAAGTGGTATGAATTTGTTTCCCAGATTCAGTTTAAAAAAATCGCACACATTATTTTTTATGAAATGTTATATTTTACGTGCATTTTGAAGAGGTTATGTATATCACAATTAAATTAAGTAAGCTAGATTAAATACTAAAACCAGTGAAATAGAACGTATGTAAAGCGAAAAACATTTGTCAACGGAAAATTTCATGGTCTCGGTGAAAATAATATAAACTATAAGGAATAGTGTACCTGCTAAGATGAAAACCTGTCTATATAGTCAAATGATATTTCTCGAAATTCCTGCTGTGAATTCACCATTACAGTAACACAATTACTTGTACCTGAAAGGGTTAACAGTTCTTGTTGTGACAATTTACGTAGCGAATCCTTGTTTCAATTTTAGCAATAATTTCCTAATTTCACTTTTTTTTTTAATGTTAATTTTGTATTTCTATATTTCCGATTACGATAAAAGTATATTAAATAAACCGCAAACGATTTTTCACCATAGACGTAATGTAACGGAATTCTTTTGCCTGTCCCTGTAAAGTAACTATAAGTGCTATGCACACCCTATTCCATAGTAAGCTTCTTGTAATGTACCTTAGTGATATATATATCAATTACAATTTGTCTGAAATTGTGTAACATTATTAAAATAAACCGCAAATGATTTTCCCCCATAGACCGTAATGTAACCGAATTCTTTTGAGTGTCCCTGTAAAAAAACACTATAAGTGCTACACGCTTCAGTAGAAATAGGGAACATGCTATAGATAACGACAATAACATACAAAAATTTCAGAGCATTCCGAGCATATTTACGGGAGTTAGAGCACGGACAAACGGACAGACAAACCGAAGTCATAAACACTTTTCAACTAGGTTGGAAAGTGTTAAAAAAAGCGGGGTGGAGATTTTAGATAATAAAATTAATTATAATATATATATATATATATATATATATATATATATATATATATATATATATATATATATATATATATATATATATATATATGATAAGCAAAAACAACTATAATCTTTCATATAAATCATTAAAAAAAATAATAATTAAAACAAATCAGTAAAAAAGATGCATGTGCTGTTAAATAATGTTTCACTATTTTAAACGCATTGAAATTTATATATATCACTAAGGTGCATTACAAAAGGCTTACTACAGAATAGTGTGTGTATAGCAGTCATCGTTCATTTACAGGGACACACAAAAGAATTCTTTACTGTCTGTTAACAGTAATGCCTGGAAGTGCGTTTTAAGTTGCTGACCGCGATTTTAAATTTAACTCACTTTTTGTCTATTACTTGGTGTGTGTAAATTCTGTAGATCATATACAGGGCAGCACAAAAATTCGCTAACACATTTCCGTTTATTGACAGAAACTCCAGAAGGAGAATTTTAAACTGCGCTACGCGTTTTCTAACTGTACTAAAATTTAGCAACCTATGTAGTATATATACAAATCTATAGATCCTATACAGGGCTGAATAAAAGTATTCGGATATTTTTCCGAATATTGTTGGTATTTCCTGAAATTACGTTTTTAAATATGTTATGCGTTTTCCAAATTGTTTACTTAGATGTTATCTTTCAGCTTATTAAACGGTAATGGTTTGTAAAATTATTTGGAAAATTTGAACAAAATAAAATAAAGAGAGTAAAACAAAACATTGGACACTGCATTTTGCAAACATAAACTTTCGAAATTTTGCTTATAGTTTTTGCACTAAATTGACCATGTTCCAAAAAATGTATATCCTCAACAAATTATACACTAAACTTAATAATCCTTAACGACAGCTATTTAATTAACACATTAAAAATAATCAAACTGTAAACACACAAATAGTATTAAAATGGCGATAAATATCAGACCGCAAGATTTCACCAAATATAGTGAATACAGACCCTTTTAAACGTTGGTTGAAATGAAATTCATAGTTGCTAATGTTTTTATCAGAATTTATCTTGAAGTGTTAAAATATTACTCACAGCTCGTCAGCTTTTAACACATAAAATATTAAATTAAGCAGATATTTCAGAAATATTTTAACAACTAAGGCGGAAAAAAACATATTTTAAGAAGAGTACGAAGAAAAAAGAAAAAAAAAAAGAATGTAATTTTCTAAGGAGATATTTTAAATGTACGGTGCATTCTTCTACGCCCATATCTTTAATATTAGCGAGGGAAATTAGAGAGCTGATTGAGCAACCCCCTTAAAGCTATTCTCAAATCCAAACTAGCTACTTTACGACATATTTTTAAATTTACTTTTGTTCAGAAACTTGGGAAGTTCGGAAATTGGCAAGTGTTCTTAATTCAGAAACTTTGTAATCGAAAGGCGCTTTGGTGAAGGCTCCATTTTTTGGTAAAGGCAGAAGATCTTTCAGAAAATTCAGTCAAAGTTAGCGTTTTGAATCGAATTTCCGACGCCGCAGCACAAGAAAGAGGAAAAACGTGTTGTCACGTGACAAGAAAAGCTCATAACTCAATAAGTAATTTATTGATCAAAAAATGGAAAACTTATTTGCATTCCAAATTGTTTCAATAGTCAGGCCTACTAATTTTATGCCTTCACGTTTAAAAATGAGTCACAAAATGCGTCAGAGAGTTTCGTGCTGTTGAGCATATCATTTGAGAACCACCTTAACGGAATCTTGAGATATCTTTGATGAGGAAATAAATAAACAAATATTCTAAAAATGTTTGTACAATTATATTTTTTTACATAATACATTTCTTGTTAATTTTTAGGCCACGCGAAATTTGTTATGTTTTTTGCTAATGATACAAAAAGGTGAATTATATAGTTATAATTTAGAAAATACAGTCAAAGTCAGCGTTTTGAATAGAATTTCCAACGCCGCAGCACAAGAAAGGGGAAAAACGTGTTGTCATGAGACAATAATCGCTCATAACTCGATAAGTAATTTATTGATCAAAAAATGGAAAACTTATTTGCATTCCAAATTGTTTCAATAGTCAGGCCTACTAATTTTATGCCTTTACGTTTAAAAATGAGTCACAAAATGCGTCAGAAAGTTTCGTGCTGTTGAGCATATCATTTGAGAACCACCTTAACGGAATCTTGGGATATCTTTGATGAGGAAATAAATAAATAAATATTCTAAAAATGTTTGTACAATTATATTTTTTACATAATACATTTCTTGTTATTTTTTAGGCCACACGAAATTTGTTATGGTTTTTGTTAATGATACAAAAAGGTGAATTATATAGTTATAATTTTTATGAAACTTTTATATGCAGAATAATTTTTTTTTTCTGTAATTTTTACTTTGAAAACAGTACAACAGTACAGTGTAGAATTTATCTACAAGACGAACTGACATTGAAGAATGAATAATAATGGATGGGAGGGGGGATGTCTTACAGATGTCTTTTAATGAGCAAAAATGTTTCTTCGTTTTATCTCCATTCGGGGCCCGTATATCAATAATTGTTTAGCGAGTAAGGGTTGAATATGGCTACTTTTCTTATTTACAAGTCGCCAGGCTGTTAACCGCTTTTCTTCTCCCTCATTCTCCCCTCTCCCGTGATAAAGACATGGACCCTTATTCTTTCTCTCATTCTATCTTGCTCATCGTCGGAAATCCTATTGAAATGAAACAGATGTTTTGCTCGTAATAGCCGTTTCCTTGATTTTGTTGCTTATAAAAAGCGTGAAAATCTT
Organism: Maratus michaelseni; assembly: GCA_963931845.1. Taxonomy (NCBI): domain Eukaryota; kingdom Metazoa; phylum Arthropoda; class Arachnida; order Araneae; family Salticidae; genus Maratus; species Maratus michaelseni. Next base: position 299,437,355 of record OZ007595.1, read on the forward strand.
AATATAGTTTAAATGATGTACCATTTTTAATATGAAAATTGCTCGTTTTAACCGGGTCCACGTTTCAACCGTATTCCCGTTTAACCAATTCCATATTTTAACCGGGCTCTTGTTTTAACCGAGTCCACGTTTTAACCGTGCTCCCGTTTTAATCAAGTCCACATTTTAACCGTGTTTAGTTTTAATCGAGTCCGCGTTATCACCGTGCTCTAGTTTTAACCGAGTCCACATTATAACCGTGCTCTAGTTTTAACCGAGTCCATGTTTTAAGCGAGTTATCGTTTTAGCTGTCCCCCTATTAAACGAGTTCGACTGCATTCTCGCAGATTGTTGTCAATAAAAAGATTTCATGCCAAACAAACTGCCATCGTGACCGATTTTATTTACATGGCAGAATGGTAAAGTTTAATAAACTCTTTCTAATATTTAACACTTTTAGGTCCCAAATTATAAATTAATGATAATTTCAGCTTCAAACTATTCTTTTTTTTCCGAATTTTCAAAAATACGCTAGACGATTTGTACAGTTATTAAATAAATTTTCGAAAGATTTCGTCTGTTAAAATTTATAAACTAGATAAATATTTATAGGGGCTGTTGTGGAATATTTATAACTCTAAAAAGGATATATGCCAAAAAAATGTGAACGCACTGTTGACGAAATCTCAGAGTGTAGAGTGCATAGTTACATGACAAAAGTGTACGTCATATCTAAGTTAGAAGTAAAATGAAATACATAAAAAGCATCTAAAAAGCTTTATTTTACTAATATGATCTTTTGTTTTATTTTTACAGTGTAAAAGAAAAACATAACCATCTCAAAGTCAACTGTTCGAAAATTCTAGATAACAAGTGCGAAACACTTGGGTCATCTTTTGATTACTATCTTTATCAACAAGCTTCTTGTTTTGCACTCTTATTAAGTATTGAGAAATTCTCAAATTGGTTGCCCATTTAGCCGTGCAGTCGGAAAAGCCGTTCTTTCTGTACATTACCAGAGGAAACCACGTGGAGACAGGCTACATCTCCCCCCTCCCCTCTTCACCATTCCCTCCCGTAAAGCTGACATCAAGCCTTTTGTACCTCGGAAGACAGTCGGGGCGTGGGTCTGTGGACTTTTTTTTTTCTGCTGCTGCTAATCACTATGTAATTTATGACATGGTAAACCAAGATATTATAGGAAGGTGTTTTGGAAGATGTTATAGAACACGATGTTGGAAGAAAATTTACTACAACAAGATGTTACAGGGAATGATGTTGGATAACAACTTGCTACAAGATGATAGAGCACGCGATGGTAAAAAAATCTTTTACAATATGTTACAGAATACGATGTCGAGAGAAGACTGCTACAATATCTTACGGAATGCTATGTTGAAAGAAAACTGCTACAAGATGTTACAAGAATGCGCATAACAGAAAAATTCAGGAGAAGATGATCAAATTATTTTAGTTAAATCTTGTTGTTTAATCACATTAGATAAGACGAATGAAGAAAACATGACAGGAAGTATTTGACAGATTCATATTCATATGTAGAATAGAAGAGGAATTTCGGCGGTCACACTAATTAGTCGTATTTGGGAGTTATACCAATAAATTATTCTTCAGTCTATACTATCCATCCATAAGAGAAACCATAGAGATAGTAACACGCAAAAATACAATATGTAACGATGCAGCCTCATTTAACTTACCTAAATTGTGACTCGAGTTACTCCATGGTTACAAGTATGGAAATAAACAACCAAGTAAAAATAAAAAATAACGTGCGTAATTTTAGAAAGTTAAATGATAGCATTTCAAATAAAAACCGTGCAATTATGGAATATTCTCATTTCTTTTTGATAATCACTCGAAGTGAGCCGAAACATGTCAACAGACTAATAAAAGTTACTTTACTGTATATATTATGTTTTTAGTTTACACCTTTTTGCATTTAAAAGAAAAAAATTAAATATTCGTTAAATTTTCGAAAACCTTAACTTTTGTGATTTTGATAGCTACTTTTAACCCCTTCGCGACGAGCGTCTTTTACAGAATTTTTAATCTTTTACCACCGGTTTTTTAAAACAGAAATATTCGCCTAATTGAATCGCAGAGATGCTATCATTAAATAAGGCAAATCTTACAATAAAAAGTAACTGGTGGGAATAATCGAGGATTCTGAGCATCTTACGCGTCACGTTTACGTGTTGCTCGTTTCCAAGGGGTTAATAGCTACTTTTAATTTTTAAAGCCTAAAAGTAATATTCCCCCTCCCCCCCCCCCCCCCCCCAAAAAAAAAAAAATGTCTTTAAAGGGTTGCATCTAAAGATTCTGGGTTCATGTCCCAGCCTGGACATATTTTCATTCAGTTGAAAAAAAATTACGACTCTTAACAAAGTATTAAAAGTCTTTTAACTATTTTTAAATCTACGATTTCAAATACGTAAAGAATCAATTTCATGTTCTCAAATATTTCAGCTCGAAAGTCTGAAGAATAGGAACAATTCCAGGTTCGCTGCAACCGCGGGCTAAGATATAAAATGACCCTGATACCCCTGTGCAACATGAAAAATCGTTTTCCTCTCGCATATAATCCTTTTCTAGAAAGAGGAATTTTTCCCGAGTACCTCCCGGCAGTTTCATAACATCTTGAACTTCCATTTATTAAGGAAATGGAAAAGAGCAGGAGAAGATAAGTTGCGAAAAGCCAGAGAGAAGTATTTCGGGCGAAATTTCCAAAAAAAGAGAGAAAAAGTTGCTGACCGCTAGAATGGCCCGAAGAAATGATGAGAGCACAACAGAAAACAATTTGATGGAGTGCAGAAAGATCATAGCTCTGCATTTAAAGTGGGAAATGATAAATGTACCAAATTCACAAGTGCAATTTCCCTTCCCCATCAAAAAATATCTTCCGTCGCTTCGCAACACGAAACTTTCTTATACATTCACGGACTCATTTTTAAACGTAAAAGCATGGAACTGGAAAGTACACTGCAAGAAAAAAAAATAATAACTAGTAAAGTGATTTATCATCTAATAGCGTTTTACCTTTTTCGATAAATGCATTACCTTCTTGAGTTATAATCGATTATTTTCTCCTATTAACTTACACGGATGTCGCGTCCTAAAAATTGTCTCGAAATGCCAAATTTGACAGCATTTTCTAAAATATATTTTTATTTTATTACAAAATGGTAACGCTATTCGATTTCTTAGTTTCTGAATAAGAAAACCTGTACATTTCGTGCAGTTAATACGTCAAAAACTAACCAGATTAAGTATTTTATTTTTTGACACATTCCTGAACTCATTTCTTTACTTAAATGCACGAAATTTGCAAGCATTCTGAAACTGAAAAAAAGCACCACGTTTTCCATTTTTCGAAAAAGGCAAAGGATATTTCAAAAACTGCTCTCTAAGTGGGTATTATGAGCTGATTTTTGAGATACGATAGCACGGTAAGTGCTATCATATCTCGTGTATATCATAGTACAGCAATAGCTTATAACTCAATCTGTAAAACATTTATTGAAAAGTGAAAAAGGTTACTAGATTCCAAATCATAACACTATTCATGCTTTCTAATTTTATTCCTTTATGTATTAAAAGTAATAAGTTAGTCAAAATGTCTAGAGTATTGATCAGGGAAAAGTATTTTTTTTTAAGGGCAGCTTTAATTTTTTTTTTTTTTTTAGAAAACAGAAAATTTAGCATAATTTACCATTCTTTGGTAGATCGAATAAGAAATTTTGACTAAAATTCGGTTCTTTTAAACTCCATTTTTAACTTCCTAAAATTAATTTTTTCCCTCAATTTTCAAAAAAATTGCATATTCAGGAAGATTTCTCCAACATCTATTTCCCCATATTTTTGTCGCATTTTCTGCTTAATTCGTTCGCCACCTTGACAAAAGGGTATGAAAAGATTGCCTGTAGTTAGAGGAAACTGGATAAAAAGGAAAATAAAAATTATTTATTTTATATTTATTTATTTGTCAAATTGTCGAAATGCATTTTAGTTATTCAGAATTATCCTCTTCTGAATTTTACATAAGTTATCTTGCACCTACATTTTCCATAGCTACAAAAACTCACAAATTTCCCCTTATTTCGAATAAAGAGATAGTCTTTCCATCGAATATTTTTAATTTCTTTTTATTACTCGAGCATTTTATCTCAACTTTATTCGTTATATTTACGAAAAATGACAATTTCTTTTGTTACATTTCAGAAATAATATATTTTACGGCATCCGATTCCATTATATCTTTTGTTCTATATTCACTTTATAGCAAAATTTCATCGAAAATGTTATTCTTTTCCGTTTTAACCTGTCCCGATATGTTTGTTTTCTTTCGTCATCGTACAAAGCTTTACAAGAGGATAATAAATATTTATCGAATTTCTCTTAGCAATTTGTCGTCGATTTATATGTCACCGCGCATTTCTTTCGCAGACGATGTATGTGCTCAATTTTGAATTTACTCTGTTATCTGAGTGTTTTCAGGGCATTGTTGCCATTATTTATTCTATTCAAGTGAATGTTGTGAAAATTATTGTGATCGAAAATTTATGAAAGAATTTTACTGTTAAAAGGGACTCTCTGGATATTTTTAAAATTCTTATTTGAAATACAGAAACAGTCTTTGGATCGAACTTTTTTAATTTCCTTTTATTACTCGAACATTTTATCCCAACTTTATTCGTTATATTTACGAAAAATGACAAATTCTTTTGCTACGTTTTAGAAATATATTTTACAGCATCCGATTCCATTATGCCTTTTGTTCTATATTCGTTTATTAGCAAATTTCATCGAAAATGCTATTCTTTTCAATTTTATCCTGTCCTGATATGTTTGTTTTCTTTCGTCATCGTACAAAGCTTTACACGAGGATAATAAATATTTATTTAATTTTTCTTTGCAATTTGTCGTCGATTTATATGTGATCGTGTATTTCTTTCGCAGCGATGGATGTGCTCAATTTTGAATTTACTCTGTTATTTGAGTGTTTTCAGGGCATTGTTGTCATTATTTATTCTATTCAAGTGAATGTTGTGAAAATTACTGTGATCGAAAATTTATGAAAGAATTTTACTGTTAAAAGGGACTCTCTGGATATTTTTAAAATTCTTATTTGAAATACAGAAACAGTCTTTGGATCAAACTTTTTTAATTTCCTTTTATTACTCGAACATTTTATCCCAACTTTATTCGTTATATTTACGAAAAATGACAAATTCTTTTGCTACGTTTTAGAAATATATTTTACAGCATCCGATTCCATTATGCCTTTTGTTCTATATTCGTTTATTAGCAAATTTCATCGAAAATGTTATTCTTTTCAATTTTATCCTGTCCTGTTATGTTTGTTTTCTTTCGTCATCGTACAAAGCTTTACACGAGGATAATAAATATTTATTTAATTTTTCTTTGCAATTTGTCGTCGATTTATATGTGATCGTGTATTTCTTTCGCAGCGATGGATGTGCTCAATTTTGAATTTGCTCTGTTATCTGAGTGTTTTCAGGGCATTGTTGCCATTATTTATTCTATTCAAGTGAATGTTGTGAAAATTATTGTGATCGAAAATTTATGAAAGAATTTTACTGTTAAAAGGGACTCTCTGGATATTTTTAAAATTCTTATTTGAAATACAGAAACAGTCTTTGGATCGAACTTTTTTAATTTCCTTTTATTACTCGAACATTTTATCCCAACTTTATTCGTTATATTTACGAAAAATGACAAATTCTTTTGCTACGTTTTAGAAATATATTTTACAGCATCCGATTCCATTATGCCTTTTGTTCTATATTCGTTTATTAGCAAATTTCATCGAAAATGTTATTCTTTTCAATTTTATCCTGTCCTGATATGTTTGTTTTCTTTCGTCATCGTACAAAGCTTTACACGAGGATAATAAATATTTATTTAATTTTTCTTTGCAATTTGTCGTCGATTTATATGTGATCGTGTATTTCTTTCGCAGCGATGGATGTGCTCAATTTTGAATTTACTCTGTTATTTGAGTGTTTTCAGGGCATTGTTGCCATTATTTATTCTATTCAAGTGAATGTTGTGAAAATTACTGTGATCGAAAATTTATGAAAGAATTTTACTGTTAAAAGGGACTCTCTGGATATTTTTAAAATTCTTATTTGAAATACAGAAACAGTCTTTGGATCAAACTTTTTTAATTTCCTTTTATTACTCGAACATTTTATCCCAACTTTATTCGTTATATTTACGAAAAATGACAAATTCTTTTGCTACGTTTTAGAAATATATTTTACAGCATCCGATTCCATTATGCCTTTTGTTCTATATTCGTTTATTAGCAAATTTCATCGAAAATGTTATTCTTTTCAATTTTATCCTGTCCTGTTATGTTTGTTTTCTTTCGTCATCGTACAAAGCTTTACACGAGGATAATAAATATTTATTTAATTTTTCTTTGCAATTTGTCGTCGATTTATATGTGATCGTGTATTTCTTTCGCAGCGATGGATGTGCTCAATTTTGAATTTGCTCTGTTATCTGAGTGTTTTCAGGGCATTGTTGCCATTATTTATTCTATTCAAGTGAATGTTGTGAAAATTATTGTGATCGAAAATTTATGAAAGAATTTTACTGTTAAAAGGGACTCTCTGGATATTTTTTAAATTCTTATTTGAAATACAGAAACAGTCTTTGGATCGAACTTTTTTAATTTCCTTTTATTACTCGAACATTTTATCCCAACTTTATTCGTTATATTTACGAAAAATGACAAATTCTTTTGCTACGTTTTAGAAATATATTTTACAGCATCCGATTCCATTATGCCTTTTGTTCTATATTCGTTTATTAGCAAATTTCATCGAAAATGCTATTCTTTTCAATTTTATCCTGTCCTGATATGTTTGTTTTCTTTCGTCATCGTACAAAGCTTTACACGAGGATAATAAATATTTATTTAATTTTTCTTTGCAATTTGTCGTCGATTTATATGTGATCGTGTATTTCTTTCGCAGCGATGGATGTGCTCAATTTTGAATTTACTCTGTTATTTGAGTGTTTTCAGGGCATTGTTGCCATTATTTATTCTATTCAAGTGAATGTTGTGAAAATTATTGTGATCGAAAATTTATGAAAGAATTTTACTGTTAAAAGGGACTCTCTGGATATTTTTAAAATTCTTATTTGAAATACAGAAACAGTCTTTGGATCAAACTTTTTTAATTTCCTTTTATTACTCGAACATTTTATCCCAACTTTATTCGTTATATTTACGAAAAATGACAAATTCTTTTGCTACGTTTTAGAAATATATTTTACAGCATCCGATTCCATTATGCCTTTTGTTCTATATTCGTTTATTAGCAAATTTCATCGAAAATGTTATTCTTTTCAATTTTATCCTGTCCTGTTATGTTTGTTTTCTTTCGTCATCGTACAAAGCTTTACACGAGGATAATAAATATTTATTTAATTTTTCTTTGCAATTTGTCGTCGATTTATATGTGATCGTGTATTTCTTTCGCAGCGATGGATGTGCTCAATTTTGAATTTACTCTGTTATTTGAGTGTTTTCAGGGCATTGTTGCCATTATTTATTCTATTCAAGTGAATGTTGTGAAAATTACTGTGATCGAAAATTTATGAAAGAATTTTACTGTTAAAAGGGACTCTCTGGATATTTTTAAAATTCTTATTTGAAATACAGAAACAGTCTTTGGATCAAACTTTTTTAATTTCCTTTTATTACTCGAACATTTTATCCCAACTTTATTCGTTATATTTACGAAAAATGACAAATTCTTTTGCTACGTTTTAGAAATATATTTTACAGCATCCGATTCCATTATGCCTTTTGTTCTATATTCGTTTATTAGCAAATTTCATCGAAAATGTTATTCTTTTCAATTTTATCCTGTCCTGTTATGTTTGTTTTCTTTCGTCATCGTACAAAGCTTTACACGAGGATAATAAATATTTATTTAATTTTTCTTTGCAATTTGTCGTCGATTTATATGTGATCGTGTATTTCTTTCGCAGCGATGGATGTGCTCAATTTTGAATTTGCTCTGTTATCTGAGTGTTTTCAGGGCATTGTTGCCATTATTTATTCTATTCAAGTGAATGTTGTGAAAATTATTGTGATCGAAAATTTATGAAAGAGTTTTACTGTTAAAAGGGACTCTCTGGATATTTTTAAAATTCTTATTTGAAATACAGAAACAGTCTTTGGATCGAACTTTTTTAATTTCCTTTTATTACTCGAACATTTTATCCCAACTTTATTCGTTATATTTACGAAAAATGACAAATTCTTTTGCTACGTTTTAGAAATATATTTTACAGCATCCGATTCCATTATGCCTTTTGTTCTATATTCGTTTATTAGCAAATTTCATCGAAAATGTTATTCTTTTCAATTTTATCCTGTCCTGATATGTTTGTTTTCTTTCGTCATCGTACAAAGCTTTACACGAGGATAATAAATATTTATTTAATTTTTCTTTGCAATTTGTCGTCGATTTATATGTGATCGTGTATTTCTTTCGCAGCGATGGATGTGCTCAATTTTGAATTTACTCTGTTATTTGAGTGTTTTCAGGGCATTGTTGCCATTATTTATTCTATTCAAGTGAATGTTGTGAAAATTACTGTGATCGAAAATTTATGAAAGAATTTTACTGTTAAAAGGGACTCTCTGGATATTTTTAAAATTCTTATTTGAAATACAGAAACAGTCTTTGGATCAAACTTTTTTAATTTCCTTTTATTACTCGAACATTTTATCCCAACTTTATTCGTTATATTTACGAAAAATGACAAATTCTTTTGCTACGTTTTAGAAATATATTTTACAGCATCCGATTCCATTATGCCTTTTGTTCTATATTCGTTTATTAGCAAATTTCATCGAAAATGTTATTCTTTTCAATTTTATCCTGTCCTGTTATGTTTGTTTTCTTTCGTCATCGTACAAAGCTTTACACGAGGATAATAAATATTTATTTAATTTTTCTTTGCAATTTGTCGTCGATTTATATGTGATCGTGTATTTCTTTCGCAGCGATGGATGTGCTCAATTTTGAATTTGCTCTGTTATCTGAGTGTTTTCAGGGCATTGTTGCCATTATTTATTCTATTCAAGTGAATGTTGTGAAAATTATTGTGATCGAAAATTTATGAAAGAATTTTACTGTTAAAAGGGACTCTCTGGATATTTTTTAAATTCTTATTTGAAATACAGAAACAGTCTTTGGATCGAACTTTTTTAATTTCCTTTTATTACTCGAACATTTTATCCCAACTTTATTCGTTATATTTACGAAAAATGACAAATTCTTTTGCTACGTTTTAGAAATATATTTTACAGCATCCGATTCCATTATGCCTTTTGTTCTATATTCGTTTATTAGCAAATTTCATCGAAAATGCTATTCTTTTCAATTTTATCCTGTCCTGATATGTTTGTTTTCTTTCGTCATCGTACAAAGCTTTACACGAGGATAATAAATATTTATTTAATTTTTCTTTGCAATTTGTCGTCGATTTATATGTGATCGTGTATTTCTTTCGCAGCGATGGATGTGCTCAATTTTGAATTTACTCTGTTATTTGAGTGTTTTCAGGGCATTGTTGCCATTATTTATTCTATTCAAGTGAATGTTGTGAAAATTATTGTGATCGAAAATTTATGAAAGAATTTTACTGTTAAAAGGGACTCTCTGGATATTTTTAAAATTCTTATTTGAAATACAGAAACAGTCTTTGGATCAAACTTTTTTAATTTCCTTTTATTACTCGAACATTTTATCCCAACTTTATTCGTTATATTTACGAAAAATGACAAATTCTTTTGCTACGTTTTAGAAATATATTTTACAGCATCCGATTCCATTATGCCTTTTGTTCTATATTCGTTTATTAGCAAATTTCATCGAAAATGTTATTCTTTTCAATTTTATCCTGTCCTGTTATGTTTGTTTTCTTTCGTCATCGTACAAAGCTTTACACGAGGATAATAAATATTTATTTAATTTTTCTTTGCAATTTGTCGTCGATTTATATGTGATCGTGTATTTCTTTCGCAGCGATGGATGTGCTCAATTTTGAATTTACTCTGTTATTTGAGTGTTTTCAGGGCATTGTTGCCATTATTTATTCTATTCAAGTGAATGTTGTGAAAATTATTGTGATCGAAAATTTATGAAAGAATTTTACTGTTAAAAGAGACTCTCTGGATATTTTTAAAATTCTTATTTGAAATACAGAAACAGTCCTTGGATCGAACTTTTTTAATTTCCTTTTATTACTCGAACATTTTATCCCAACTTTATTCGTTATATTTACGAAAAATGACAAATTCTTTTGCTACGTTTTAGAAATATATTTTACAGCATCCGATTCCATTATGCCTTTTGTTCTATATTCGTTTATTAGCAAATTTCATCGAAAATGTTATTCTTTTCAATTTTATCCTGTTCTGATATGTTTGTTTTATTTCGTCATCGTACAAAGCTTTACACGAGGATAATAAATATTTATTTAATTTTTCTTTGCAATTTGTCGTCGATTTATATGTGATCGTGTATTTCTTTCGCAGCGATGGATGTGCTCAATTTTGAATTTACTATGTTATCTGAGTGTTTTCAGGGCATTGTTGCCATTATTTATTCTATTCAAGTGAATGTTGTGAAAATTATTGTGATCGAAAATTTATGACAGAATTTTACTGTTAAAAGGGACTCTCTGGATATTTTTAAAATTCTTATTTGAAATACAGAAACAGTCTTTGGATCGAACTTTTTTAATTTCCTTTTATTACTCGAACATTTTATCCCAACTTTATTCGTTATATTTACGAAAAATGACAAATTCTTTTGCTACGTTTTAGAAATATATTTTTTACAGCATCCGATTCCATTATGCCTTTTGTTCTATATTCATTTATTAGCAAATTTCATCGAAAATGTTATTCTTTTCAATTTTATCCTGTCCTGATATGTTTGTTTTCTTTCGTCATCGTACAAAGCTTTACACGAGGATAATAAATATTTATTGAATTTTTCTTTGCAATTTGTCGTCGATTTATATGTGATCGTGTATTTCTTTCGCAGCGATGGATGTGCTCAATTTTGAATTTACTCCGTTATTTGAGTGTTTTCAATTCATTGTTGCCATTATTTATTCTGATCTATATCTGATCGAAAATTTATGAAAGAATTTTGCTGTTAAAAGGGACTCTCTGATTCTGAATGATATTTCGTTTAAATAATGATGAATTAAAAAAGTATTTATAATAATTTCTACTAATATTAATAATATTAGTGTATATTAGTTTTGTAATATTAGTGTATCATCGTGCATGTATTTGGAAAATTGATCGTAATGTGATTATTGTCGTATAATATTAACATTATTAGTGTAACTAATATTAATAATATTAGTTTATATTTGTATATTAATATTAAGGTATCATCGTGCATGTATTTTGAAAATGAATCATAATGTGATTATTATCGTATAACTCTAGACAGTCGAATTTCATGCGATCATGCAATTATTTTCAATAAAATTTTATCATTTTCAATTATTTCTAACATATATCAGTTACCTTCTACCCCCATTTTCCATATACTTGGCTACAAAAACTCCCAAATTTTCTCTTATTTTAAATAAAGAGACAGTCTTTCGATCAAATTTTTAATTTCCTTTTATTACTCGAGCATTTTATCCCAGCTTTATTCGTTATATTTACGAAAAATGACAAATTCTTTTGTTACATTTTAGAAATATATTTTACAGCATCCGATTCCATTATGTCTTTTGTTCTATATTCACTTTATTAGCAAATTTCATCGGAAATGTTATTCTTTTCCGTTTCATCCTGTCCCGTCCCGATATGTTTGTTCTCTTTCGTCATCGTACAAAGCTTTATACGAGGATAATAAATATTTATTTAATTTTTCTTTGCAATTTGTCATCTATTTATATGTCATCGCGTATTTCTTTCGCAGACGGTTCACGTGCTCATTTTTGAATTTACTCTGTTATCTGAGTGTTTTCAGGGCATTGTTGTCATTATTTATTCTATTCAAGTGAACGATACGTGATCGAAAATTTATGGAAGAATTTTGGGTACTTTTATTTCAGCCGGGCGAAATCTCGGCAACAGAAGCTTTTATTTTTCGCTTGTGTAAATTTTATGTTGAAATAAAAATTTTGGTTTATTTGTGCTATTTTAAATGAAATTAATGCATTATGAATGATGACAATGGGAACAATATTTGGCGTTTCATCAACTTCGCCCGGCTAACATAAACAGTAGCGAATTTTGTTGTTGAAAGAGATTCTCTGGATTTTTGACACTGAATGATATGTCGTTTAAATGAAGATGAATTAAAAAGTTTTTATTATAAATATCACTAATATTAAATAATATTAATGATCCAGTTTGATCACAGTGTGATTATTTGAAGTCGAATTTAATCACAGTGCGATTATTTACCAACATAGTTTCGAGATATAAATAAGCATTTATAAAAACAGTTTCTTTAGCTGCCACTGATTTTCGGAAACGTTTTCGAGTCGTTTTGTTAGTGCATTAATCAGTTTTCTCAACCCAGAATACAGGTTTTTCTGATGCTATCCGTTCTCAAGAAAACATTTTCTTGCTCGACAAACATGTTTAACAGCCAAACATGATAAATTAACAGCATTAATATTAACTTTATTTTGTTACTTTTGTAAGTATAAATTTGTTTACGCAGCTGAAAATGTTTAATCGAGAATTCTAAAAACAGATATTCTGGTTTGAGAAAACTGATCACTACACGAAGAAAACAACTCGGAAACGTTTTCGAAAATCAGTGGCAGCAAAAGAAACTTTGGTTTTATAAACGCTTATTTAAATCTCGAAAGTATATTAGTTTCTGAGGTTTCTACAAATAGATAACGCTTTTTGGAATCATGGGTAATTCGGAAGAGATTATTGTACATTTTCGTAGACTAAGCAACATTTGGCTTTTTTTTTTTTTTTTTTTAGTGTAATGTGATTATTATCGTGTAATTCTGGACAGTCGAATTTCATGATCATGCTATTATTTTCGATGAAATTTTATCATTTACAAATTACTTCTAATAAAATTTTATCCTAGCCCAATTATTTGCATTTAAGTTTAATGATAGTGAGTTTATGCTTAGGGAAATCTGATGATTGTATAATTATTTCAAGTGAAACTTAATATCGTAATGTAATTATTATCGAATTACTTTGTACTGTTGGATTTGGTATGCAATATTTATCAGTTAAATTTAATCATATGGAAATTATTTGTTGTCGAATTTTATCATAACATTTATTTTTTATATCTTATATGTCTCATGTCCAACATAATGTTTTTTTAGAAAAATATTCTAGTATAATTAAATGTTACGTTACATGAAAAAATACTAAAATAAAAACTACTGTTTGATTTTGAAATAAAAATCGCTAAAGTCTACTTGGATTCAATTAGCCTAAAGTGCATGAAAATTCGGTGTCTGTGAACTCCATTTTTAGCTTCCTGAAATTGATTTTTTCCTTAATTTTCGACAAAAATTTTATATTGAGTAAAATGTATCAAATTTCTATTTCCCCATAATTTTCTGGCATTTTGCGACTAATTTATTTGCCTCCCCACCAAAAGGATAAGAAAATATATTTTGTAAATTATAGGAAAGTAAAGAAATTTTGAAAATAAAACTGCCTTTTGATTTGAAATTCGTCGAAATGCATTTGATTTATTCTGAAATATCCACAACTGAATTTGGCATACATATACAAGTTTTCTCGTATCTACATTTTTCCATATACTTGGCTGCAAAAACTCACAAATTTCCCCTTATTTCGAATAAACAGACAAGTCTTTTGATCAAATTTTTAATTTCCTTTTATTACTCGAGCACTTTGTCCCAACTTTATTCGTTATATTTACGAAAAATGACAAATTCTTTTGTTACATTTTAGAAATATATTTTACAGCATCCGATTCCATTATGTCTTTTGTTCTATTCACTTTATAGCAAATTTCATCGAAAATGTTATTCTTTTCCGTTTCATCCTGTCCTGATATGTTTGTTTTCTTTCGTCATCGTACAAAGCTTTACACGAGTATAATAAATATTTTTATCGAATTTTTCTTTGCAATTTGCCGTCGATTTATATGTCATTGCGTATTTCTTTCGCAGACGATTGATGTGCTCAATTTTGAATTTACTCTGTTATCTTAGTGTTTTCAGGGTATTATTGCCATTATTTATTCTATTAAAGTGAACGATGCGTTAAATATTGTGATAAAAAATTTACTAAAGAATTTTGGGTACTTTTGTTTTAGCCGGGCGCAAATCTCGCCAAGAGCAGCTTTTATTTTTTGCTTGTGTAAGTTAGACAATGTTTTGATGTTGAAATTGTTTTGGTTTATTGGTATTATTGTAAATGAAATTAATGCATTATGAATGATGGCAATGGAAACAATATTTGGTGATTCATCAACTTCGCCCGGCTAACATAACACATAACATTAGCTAATTTTGTTGTTGAAAGGAACTCTGTGTTTTTTTGACACTGAATGATATGTCGTTTAAATGAAGATGAATTTAAAAGAATTTAATATAAATATCACACTAATATTAAATAATATTAATGATCCAGTTTGTTCACAGTGTTATTATTTGAAGTCTTATTTGATCACAGTGCGATTATTTACCAACATATTTTCAAGATTGAAAGAGTCATTATAAAATTAATGTTTCTTTTGCTGCTACTAATTTTCGGAAACGTTTCCGAGTCGTTTTCGTAGTGTATCCAGAATACAGGTTTTTCGGATACTATCCATTCTCAAGAAAGCATTTTCATGTTCAACAAACATGCTTTACAAACAAACATTATAAATTATGAGCATTAATATTAACTTTATTTTGTTATTTTTGTTAGTATAAATTGAAATACGCAGTTGAAATTGTTTAATCGAGAATGAATAGTATTCTAAAAACCGATATTCCTGTTTGAAAAAACGGATTAATACACTAAGAAAACAACTCGGAAACACTTCCGAAAATCAATGGCAGCAAAAGAAACTTTGATTTTATAAACACTTATTTAAATCTCGAAAGTATATTAGTTTCTGTGGTTTCTACAAATAGATACCGCTTTTTGGAATCATGGGTAATTCGGAAGAGATTATTGTACATTTTCGTTCGAGGTTATATTATATTGTCGTAGACTAAGAAACCTTTGACTTTTTTTTTAACAGTGTAATGTGATTATTATCGTGTAATCGGACAGTTGAATATAATGATCGTGAAATATTTTCAATGAAATTTAATCATTTCTGATTATTTCTAGTCAAATTTTATCCTAGCCTATTTGCACTCAAGTTTAATGATAATGCGATTATGTTTCGTTAAATCTGATGCTATATATTTATTTGCAGTCAAACTTAATTTAATTATTATCGAATTAGTGCGTACTATTGAATTTGATATGTACTATAATTAAATGTTACGTTACATAGAAAAATACGAAAATAAAAATTTCTATTTGATTTGGCGACAAAAATCGCTAAAGTCTACTTGGATTTAATTATCTTAAAGTGAAATTTCCATAGTTACAAGTAATATTTCGCCTACCTTTCAATGTATTCACCTACAATATTTTTATATTTAAATTTTCCAATATTTTGAATAAACAATCTCTCTTTTGATCAATATTCTAATTTCCTTTTATTACTCAAACACTTTATAGAAGCATTATTTGTTATTGTTACGAAAAATACAATTTATTTTAATGTATTTTAGAAATACATTTTACCGATTCTATTTTACCTATTGTTCTAGTGACTTCATAACAGATTTAATGGAAAACGTTATTCTTTTTTATCTTTTTCTGCTTCATCTTGTCCCGGTATGTTTGCTTTACCTCGCTGAGCAAAGCTTTATTTCAGGATAATAAATATTTATCGAATTTTTCTTTACAATATCCCATCGATATATGTCATCACTTATTTCTTTCGCAGCGATGTACCTATTTTGAATTTACTTTGCTATCTGAGTGTTTTCAGGGCATTGTTGTCATTATTTATATTATTCAAGTGAATAATGTGTAAATTATTGTGATAGAAAGTTTATGAAAGAATTTTTCTATTGAAAAAGATTGAATGTTTTCGACAAACGATTTTTTGTTTAAATGAAGATGAATCAAAAATATATTAATTAATAGTCGAGTTTGATTGTCGCGTAACTATTTTAAGTAAAATTTTATAAACGTGTAATATGTAATCAAATTTGATCGTAATACAATTATAATCGTGTAATTGCTTAAAATCGAATTTGATGGCCGTTCAATTATTTTCAGTGAAATTTGATCATTAGTTTAATTACTCGCAGACGAATTTGATATCTTAGTGTAATTATTGTTGCTTAATTATTAATTATTTACATTTGAATTTGACAATCTACTATATTATTAATGTTCGAAAACGACGCCTCTCTGTCTGCCTATTGTTTTTGTCTGTAACTCTAAAAACTTTTCTCACAGACGGAGTAGAAAGGCACTAAAGTTATCAAAATACGCAGGAAAATTCGAGAATTCCATTCTTTCAGGTTTCGAGAAAATCCGCCGGTAATTAGAAAAGATATTAATTAAAAACATTAAAAACTCATTAAAAATTGCGCGAAAAGAACAATTTTTATCCAATTTCCAGCCGCGTTTGATAAAAATTATTTCCAAGCAAGAAAGAGACAAAGTGTCTGCGCCTAAAAATACTGAAGTAGGGTTTTAAAATGGGCATGCAAATTATAAGATCTAATTCACCTACAGTTTTGGAAATAACACCACGTGAATCATCTCTCTCTCCACATTAAAAGATTGTAAAAATTAAGGAAATCCATCCATTAGAACCAAAGATATTAATTATTATTTCTTTAATTTGTTTGCATAAAAATTATTCCTTTTAACTTGATTCTTTCAGAGCCAGACATTGGGACGTCTAGCTGTCTAGAAGGATGAAAGATATGAAACCAGTTTAAGTGGGGTTAATATAGGCTATATAAAATTATCAAAAATATTGAATTTAAGGACTTGAAAATTATGTATCCCTTCGTAATATGAAATGCCCAGTCCAAAAAATTAATTTTCGTAAGTATCGGATAATAATTCCTGAAGATATCAATTAAAAAAGTTTTAATTTTGTGTGGAAAAAAGACGAGTTTTAATTTCGATACTGGGGATGTTTTTCTCGGAGACAGATCGTCTGGCAAATATTTTATTTCCGAAAGACAGGATAAACGCACTAGGGCTTTTAGGTATCGTTATTATCATTTTTTTTTAATTATTGCATTTATTGATTCGAAATCTATGCATCAACCTGTATTTTTGAACAAGGATTCTAAATATGTAATTTTGGTTTTTCACCGATAATTAGGAATGGAAATATCAATTAAAAATCCTTTATCAAAGCAATTTATTTCTAAAAAATTGACATGTGATCTGATATTTCAGAGAAAGAAACATTTTGATAAAAAAACGCATTTTCTCTATACAAGAGATTTTGGGCCCTGTTATTTTTTTAATTATTATTATTGGATTTATCGATTTTAAATTTATGCATCCATGTTTAGATTTTTACGAGGATTCTAAATATGTAAATTTGGTTTTCCTCCGATAATTAGGAAGGAATTTACAAATAATTTTATATTTAATTATCAGACAGCTTAAAATTAAATGCCAGATATTAAGGACGCTCTATCCCAAGATTAAAAGAAATATAATATAACTATTTTAGTTCCAAGTTTCACCACCAGGGGACGCTTCCGGAAATCGTGTTCTATGGTCCCGATTAAGACGAGGTTTCGCTCTTTCGACTGGATTTCGATAGCTTTACAGATTTCGGTCATGTTCGTATAGAACAGATTGCACCCCCTTGGTGGTGGAAGGTGTAATTAAAGGATTTTTCAGCCAACTCGGGTTCTATGGGACACATCACGACGCGGCTTGGCTCAATCGACTCGACATCGATAGAGGATACTAGAGCTTATCTATTTTAGTTCGTTTTTACACCACCAGGGGGCGTTTTCTCATCTCTGTTTCTATGGCCCGGATCACGACGGGGTATGACTCATTCGACTCAACATCGATAGAGGATACTAGAGCTTATCGATTTTTGTTCCGAGTTTCACCACCAGGGGGCGCTTTCCTATCTCTGTTTCTATGGGAAGGATCACGTCGAGGTATGGCTCATTTGACTCGACATCGATAGAGCTTACCGATTTTAGTTCGTTTTTTCACCACTAGGGGCACTTTCCTATCTCCGGTTCCATGGGCACGAAGACGACGGGATATGGCTCATTCGACTCGACATCGAAAGCCTTAACGATTTCGGTTATGATCGTATAAACAGATTGTGCCACATGGTGATGGAAGGTGGAACTAACGTATACTGCAGCTCGTGCGCAGCACGACTGCTATACGGTGCCGCAGGCAGCGGGGACCCGAGCCGGAGGTTCGTTCAGTTAGAGGTTTTTACTATTCCGTGTGCAATTTAAGGGAGTATCCGGTGCGTGCGTAGCATGACCGGTATACGGTGCCGAAGACAGCGGGGACCAGGGTCGGCGGTTCGTTCGGTTAGAGGTTTGTACTATTCAATGTGCAAATTAAGGGATTATCCGGTGCCAAAGGCAGCGGGGACCCGGTTCGTTCGGTTCGTTCGGTTCGTTCGGTTCGAGGTGGATGCGAGACAGAGGGTCGTTCGTTTCGATGTTTTATAAAAAAGGAGATTTCAAAATATTTGAGGCTCCGATGTAAATTAGGGGCCCGCTAGCGGGCGAAGCCAGCTAGTCCTTATTATTAATGTTCGTATCCGTCTGTGTGTCTGTGTGTGTGTGTGTGTGTGTGTGGATCTGTACCCGGATAAACTCTGCGAGCGTAGCGAGTAGCGACGCGCTTTTTGTGTCAAAAAATTCAGAAAAATCCGGTCCTCCAGGAATTGCAGTTTCGAAAAAATCGGCCCTTAATTAAGGGAGTTATTAACGAACAAAGCTGTTTTAATTGCTTCAAAAGAAACCTATGTGGAAAGTCCTCCGTGCATGCGCAGAAGAGCTCAATCATCATCTTCCGCAAAAAGAAGAAGGAAAGATCGCTTCGGCCAGTTACGTTTTACGACTGCCTAAACTCGCCGACGGCGAACCGACAGAAATACGAAAAAACCGTCAACACATTCTCAAAGAACGTACTTTTACGTCTCTAACGATCCTGTCGGTTCGAAAAAATTTCGATATTAACCCTTTCAAAAAAAATAATCAAAAGGGTCGAATTCGTGTTTTTTATTGTCTCCCTTCTTCCGAACCTCGCATCCGCCGGACTAAGAAAGATTCGGATAAACGGATTTCACCAAATAAAAGATCGGTCTTTGTCCTCTCCAATGCCAGCTTGCATTAAAAAAAATACGTCAGTTAACCCTTCGAAAATGTATATTTTCCGTACACAGTTTCGCGATTTCGGCAATTTGGACGATTTTAAAAAAATCGCAGCGGCGGTTCCAAACAAGTTAGAGAAAACTAAAATAACCAGATGAGATCTACATTCTTTTTCCTTTCGAAATCTGCGATCCTTTTTGAAAAATACAAATATTAACCCCTCGAAAAAAATTTGCGCGCAGACTCACTTTTGCAAATTCCGATTCTCTGCGATTTTTAAAATCGCGCATCGGCTCTCTGAAAGAACAAAAAATCAAACAAACAGACTCATGTACATTTCCTTCCTTTCGAGATCACTATAAAACCTTTAGTTTAAAAAAATATTTCAGTTCACCCTTTCGAAATCGTTTTTTTCCGTAAGTCTCTTTCGGTTTTTCAGCGATTTCTGCAATCTTTAAAAATTCATTTCTGGGCTTCTAAACAAGATACGAAAAAATAAAAATACCGAGCCTAATCTACGTTCTTTTTCCTTTAAAAATAAGGTATCAGTTTCGAAAAATTCGTTTTTTAACCCTTCTAAAAAAATGGTTTCCGAAACTCACTCGCGTGAATTTTCGTTTTTCGGCCCATGTTTAAAAATCCGCATAGACTTGGAAAATGTGAATAGAGACAAATAAAATACACCAAATCATAGCCACGTTCTTATTCTTCGAAACACATATTTCAGTTTTTAAAAATATGTACATTAACCTTTTAGAAACCGATCGTTCCCGTACGTCACTTTCGTGTTTCCTCTAATTTGCCAATGTATACCCCCCGCCGCAGCTATTTTTTTATCGAATTACATAAATTCCTAGAGAAAAAACTAAAAGTGCATACATTCAGCTCTAGAAAGACACCTTTCAGTTAAAAAAATTCGAGTATTATCAATTTCAAAAAAATTCTTTTGTGAAACCCGTTTCTAGAAATAAGCGTTTTTCGGCGCAAGCACAGATTAATCAAAGTGTAATAAGTGACTTTGTTTTGGAAGTAATTATCTAATTTATTAACGATTTTATTTAAAAAATCGTTGTTCATTTTGCGTACAGAATTGAATGGGCTTTCCGAATATATGATTTATTTTGAGAAATAATTATATTTTCATAGTTAAAATTCTATTCTACTAGGATATTTGTATTCTCAAGCAGCCGATTGCACTCCAAATACTTGATTTGTTTACTTTTTTCGGAAGCTCCAAAATATATCAAAATAATTTTTTTTTATTTCTATTTTTTATATATCGGATTCTATATAGTTTATTTAACACCCGGTTTATGATTTTGTGTTTGTGTGGGGATGCGATATATTTAAATTTGTCGTTTTAAAACGCATCCTTTTTTCATTTCGTCGGAAAGAAATGTTGCCATTTGAGTTATAGAAACATTCTATTCGATGGATCAGAGATTATACACTATGTAAAGAATCAACTTCATTTCGATCGTAGTAAAATAAACCAGAGAGTCAACACAGGAACATCACCGCCAGGGTGCGCTTTCGGAAATCGGGTTCTATGGACCCGATTACAACGTGGTTTGGCTCTTTCGACTGGACAGATTTCGGTCATGTTCGTATAGAATAGATTGCGTCCCCTGGTGGTGGAAGGTGTAATTAAAGTATTTTTTTCCAACTCGGATTCTATGGGTCACATCACGACGCGGTTTGGCTCAATCGACTCAACGTCGATAGAGGATACTAGAGCTTATCGATTTTTGCTCCGAGTCTCATCACCAGGGGGCGCTTTCCTATCTCCGGTTCTACGGGCATGAAAACGACGGGGTATGGCTAATTCGACTCGACATCGAAAGCCTTAACGATTTCAGTTATGATCGCATAAACAGATTGCGCCACCTGGTGGTGGAAGGTGGAACTAACGTATACTGCAGCGCGTGCGCAGCACGACTGCTATACGGTGCCGCAGGCAGCGGGGACCCGAACCGGAGGTTCGTTTAGTTAGATGTTTATACTATTCTATGTGCCGGTGCGTGCGTAGCACGACCGGTTTATGGTGCCGAAGGCAGCGGGGACCAGGGTTGGAGTTTCGTTCAGTTAGAGGTTTATACTATTCGATGTGCAAATTAAGGTATTATCCGGTGCCGAATGCACCGCGGACCAGGATCGGAGGTCCGTTCGGTTAGAGGTTTATACTACTCAATGTGCAAATTAAGGGATTATCCGGTGCCGAAGGCAGCGGGGACCCGTGTCGGAAGTTCGTTCGGTTCGAGGCAGGTGCGAGCCGGAGAATACAAAAGATTCGAGGCACCGATGTAAATTAGGGATTTTATCGATTTTAGTTACCGATGTAAATTAGGGGCCCGCTGGCGGGCGAAGCCAGCTAGTCCTTATTATTAATGTTCGTATACGTCTGTGTGTCTGTCTGTGTGTGTATTTGTACCCGGATAAACTCTGCGAGCGTAGCGAGTAGCGAAGCGCTTTTAGTGTGAAAAAATTCAGAAAAATCCGGTCCTCCAGGAATTGCAGTTTCGAAAAAATCGGCCCTTAATTAAGGGAGTTATTAACGAACAAAACTGTTTTAATTACTAAAAAGAAACCTATGTGGAAATTTTTCCGCGCATGCCCAGAAGAGCTCAATCCTCATCTTCCGAAAAAAGAAGAAGGAAAGATCGCTTCGGCCAGTTTCGTTTCAGGACTGTCTAAACTCGCCGACGGCGAACCGACTGAAATACGAAAAAACTGTCAACATATTCTCAAAGAACGTACTTTTACGTCACTAACGATCCGGTCGGTTCGAAAAAATTTCGATATTAACCCTTTCAAAAAAAATAATCCAAAAGCGTCGAATTCGTGTTTATGATTTTCTCCCTTCGTCCGAACCTCGCATCCGCCGGACTAAGAAAGATTCGGATAAACGGATTTCACCAAATAAAAGATAGGTCTTTGTCCTCTCCAAAGTGACCTTCCATTAAAAAAAATACGTCAGTTAACCCTTCGAAAACGTATATTTTCCGTACACCGTTTCGCGATTTCGGCAATTTCGACTGTTTTGAAAAATTCGCTGCGGCGGTTCCAAACGAGTCAATGAAAACTAAAAATACCAGACGAGATCTACATTCTTTATTCTTTCGAAATATGCGATCGTTTTTGAAAAATACAAATATTAACCCTTCGAAAAAAATTCGCGCGTAGACTCACTTTTGCAAATTCCGATTATCTGCGATTTTTAAAATCGCGCATCGGCTTTCTGAAAGAACAAAAAAACAAACAAACACACCCAAGTACATTTCCCTCCTTTCGAAATCACTCTAAAACCTTTAGTTTTAAAAAATATTTCAGTTAACCCTTTCGAAAACGTTTTTTTCCGTAAGTCTCTTTCGGTTTTTCACCAATTTCTGCAATCTTTAAAAATTCAATTCTGGGCTTCTAAACAAGATACGAAAAAATAAAAATACCGAGCCTAATCTACGTTCTTTTTCCTTTTAAAATCAGGTATCAGTTTCGAAAAATTCGTTGTTAAACCCTTCTAAAAAATGGTTTCCGAAACTCACTCGCGTGAATTTTCGTTTTTCGGCCCATGTTTAAAAATCCGCATCGACTCGGAAAATGTGAATAGAGACAAATAAAATACACCAGATCATAGCCACTTTCTCATTCTTCGAAACATATATTTCAGTTTTAAAAAATATGTACATTAACCCTTTAGAAACCGGTCGTTCCCGTACTTCTTTTTCACGATTTCATCTAATTTGCCAATGTAAAACCCCCCGCCGCAGAACTTTTTTATCGAAGTACACAAATTCCGAGAGAAGAAGCTAAAAGTGCATACATTCATCTATAGAAAGATGCCTTCGACTTTAAAAAATTCGATTATTATCAATTAAAAAAAAACTCATTTGTGAAACCCGTTTCTAGAAATGATCGTTTTTCGGCACAAGCACAGATTAATCAAAGTGTAATAAGTGACTTTGCTTTGGAAGTAATTATCTAATTTATGAACGATTTTATTTAAAAAATCGTTGTTCATTTTGCGTACAGAATTGAATGGGCTTTCCGAAAATATGATTTATTTTGAGAAATAATTATATTTTCATAGTTAAAATCCTATTCTACTAGGATATTTGTATTCTGAAACAGCCAACTGCACTGCAAATACTTGCTATACAATACCTGACTAACTTACTATACAATATTTCTCTTCGATGGATCAGAGATTATACGATATGTAAAGAGTCAACTTCATTTTCGATCGCAGTCAAATAAACTAGAGAGTCAACACAGGAACATTTGTTTTTAAAAGTTTTAATATTTTTTAAATAATTGTCATTTTTGCATAGGGGGAAAAAAAAAAAAAAGCTAAGGAATTTGCTATTTCTTTTGAAAATATCTCCCTTCGTATGGGTCCCATCACGACGGGGTATAGC
Source organism: Maratus michaelseni (assembly GCA_963931845.1). NCBI lineage: Eukaryota > Metazoa > Arthropoda > Arachnida > Araneae > Salticidae > Maratus > Maratus michaelseni. Next base: position 299,461,207 of record OZ007595.1, read on the forward strand.
TCATTCGACTCGACACCGATAGAGCTTTGTAGAGATTATCGACTTTAGTTCCGCATTTTACCACTAGGGGCGCTTTCCGAACTCTGTTTCTATGGGCCGGATCACGACGGGGTATGGCTTATTCGACTCGACATCGATAGCTTTAACGGTTTCAGTGCCCGAGGTTCGTATAGAACAGATTGCGCCCCCCGGCGGTTGAAGGAGTAATTAAAGGATTTTTCAGCCAACTCGGGTTCTATGGGTCACATCACGACGCGGTTTGGCTCAATCGACTCGACATCGATAGAGGATACTAGACCTTATCGGTTTTAGTTCGCTTTTGACCACCAGGGGGCGTTTTCTTATCTATGTTTCTATGGCCCGGATAACGACGGGGTATGGCTCACCGATGTAAAATAGGGGCCCGCTGGCGGGCGAAGCCAGCTAGTCATTATTATTAATGTCCGTATACGTCTGTGTGTCTGTCTGTGTGTGTGTGTATCTGTACCCGGATAAACTCTGCGAGAGTAGCGAGTAGCGAAGCGCTTTTTGTGTCAAAAAATTCAGAAAAATCCGGGCCTTCAGGAATTGCAGTTTCGAAAAAATCGGCCCTTAATTAAGGGAGTTATTAACGAACAAAGCTGTTTTAATTGCTTCAAAAGAAACCTATGTGGAAAGTCCTCCGCGCATGCCCAGAAGATCTCAATCCTCATCTTCCGCAAAAAGAAGAAGGAAAGATCGCTTCGGCCGGTTTCGTTTTACGACTGTCTAAACTCGCCGACAGCGAACGGACAAAAATACGAAAAAACCGTCAACATATTCTCAAAGAAGGTACTCATACGTCTCTAACGATCCTGTCGGTTCGAAAAAATTTCGATATTAACCCTTTCAAAAAAAATAATCAAAAAGGGTCGAATTCGTGTTTTTGATTTTCTCCCTTCGTCCGAACCTCGCATCCGCCAGACTAAGAAAGATTCGGATAAACGAATTTCACCAAATAAAAGATCGGTCTTTGTCCTCTCCAATTCCACCTTCCATTAAAAAAATACGTCAGTTAACCCTTCGAAAACGTATATTTTCCGTACACCGTTTCGCGATTTCGGCAATTTCGACTATTTTGAAAAATTCGCTGCGGCGGTTCCAAACGAGTCAATGAAAACTAAAAATACCAGACGAGATCTACATTCTTTATTCTTTCGAAATATGCGATCGTTTTTGAAAAATACAAATATTAACCCTTCGAAAAAAATTCGCGCGTAGACTCACTTTTGCAAATTCCGATTATCTGCGATTTTTAAAATCGCGCATCGGCTTTCTGAAAGAACAAAAAAACAAACAAACACACCCAAGTACATTTCCCTCCTTTCGAAATCACTCTAAAACCTTTAGTTTTAAAAAATATTTCAGTTAACCCTTTCGAAAACGTTTTTTTCCGTAAGTCTTTTTCGGTTTTTCACCAATTTCTGCAATCTTTAAAAATTCAATTCTGGGCTTCTAAACAAGATACGAAAAAATAAAAATACCGAGCCTAATCTACGTTCTTTTTCCTTTTAAAATCAGGTATCAGTTTCGAAAAATTCGTTGTTAAACCCTTCTAAAAAATGGTTTCCGAAACTCACTCGCGTGAATTTTCGTTTTTCGGCCCATGTTTAAAAATCCGCATCGACTCGGAAAATGTGAATAGAGACAAATAAAATACACCAGATCATAGCCACTTTCTCATTCTTCGAAACATATATTTCAGTTTTAAAAAATATGTACATTAACCCTTTAGAAACCGGTCGTTCCCGTACTTCTTTTTCACGATTTCATCTAATTTGCCAATGTAAAACCCCCCGCCGCAGAACTTTTTTATCGAAGTACACAAATTCCGAGAGAAGAAGCTAAAAGTGCATACATTCATCTATAGAAAGATGCCTTCGACTTTAAAAAATTCGATTATTATCAATTAAAAAAAAACTCATTTGTGAAACCCGTTTCTAGAAATGATCGTTTTTCGGCACAAGCACAGATTAATCAAAGTGTAATAAGTGACTTTGCTTTGGAAGTAATTATCTAATTTATGAACGATTTTATTTAAAAAATCGTTGTTCATTTTGCGTACAGAATTGAATGGGCTTTCCGAAAATATGATTTATTTTGAGAAATAATTATATTTTCATAGTTAAAATCCTATTCTACTAGGATATTTGTATTCTGAAACAGCCAACTGCACTGCAAATACTTGCTATACAATACCTGACTAACTTACTATACAATATTTCTCTTCGATGGATCAGAGATTATACGATATGTAAAGAGTCAACTTCATTTTCGATCGCAGTCAAATAAACTAGAGAGTCAACACAGGAACATTTGTTTTTAAAAGTTTTAATATTTTTTAAATAATTGTCATTTTTGCATAGGGGGAAAAAAAAAAAAAGCTAAGGAATTTGCTATTTCTTTTGAAAATATCTCCCTTCGTATGGGTCCCATCACGACGGGGTATAGCTCATTCGACTCGACACCGATAGAGCTTTGTAGAGATTATCGACTTTAGTTCCGCATTTTACCACTAGGGGCGCTTTCCGAACTCTGTTTCTATGGGCCGGATCACGACGGGGTATGGCTTATTCGACTCGACATCGATAGCTTTAACGGTTTCAGTGCCCGAGGTTCGTATAGAACAGATTGCGCCCCCCGGCGGTTGAAGGAGTAATTAAAGGATTTTTCAGCCAACTCGGGTTCTATGGGTCACATCACGACGCGGTTTGGCTCAATCGACTCGACATCGATAGAGGATACTAGACCTTATCGGTTTTAGTTCGCTTTTGACCACCAGGGGGCGTTTTCTTATCTATGTTTCTATGGCCCGGATAACGACGGGGTATGGCTCACCGATGTAAAATAGGGGCCCGCTGGCGGGCGAAGCCAGCTAGTCCTTATTATTAATGTTCGTATACGTCTGTGTGTCTGTCTGTGTGTGTATCTGTACCCGGATAAACTCTGCGAGCGCAGCGAGTAGCGAAGCGCTTTCGGTATCAAAAAATTCAGAAAAATCCGGACCTCCAGGAATTGCAGTTTCGAAAAAATCGGCCCATAATTAAGGGAGTTATTAACGAACAAAACTGTTTTAATTACTAAAAAGAAACCTACCTGGAAATTATTCCGCGCATGCCCAGAAGAGCTCAATTCTCATCTTCCGCAAAAAGAAGAAGGAAAAATCGCTTCGGCCGGTTTCGTTTTACGACTGTCTAAACTCGCCGACGGCGAACCGACAGAAATACGAAAAAACTGTCAACATATTCTCAAAGAACGTACTTTTACGTCTCTAACGATCCGGTCGGTTTGAAAAAATTTCGATATTAACCCTTTCAAAAAAAATAATCAAAAAGGGTCGAATTCGTGTTTTTTATATTCTCCCTTCTTCCGAACCTCGCATCCGCCGGACTAAGAAAGATTCGGATAAACGGATTTCACCAAATAAAAGATCGGTCTTTGTCCTCTCCAATTCCCCCTTCCATTAAAAAAAATACGTCAGTTAACCCTTCGAAAATGTATATTTTCCGTACACAGTTTCGCGATTTCGGCAATTGCGACGATTTTCAAAAATTCGCAGAGGCCGTTCCAAACAAGTTAGAGAAAACTAAAAATACCAGACGAGATCTACATTCTTTATCCTTTCGAAATATGCGATCGTTTTTGAAAAATACAAATATTAACCCTTCGAAAAAAATTCGCCCGCAGACTCACTTTTGCAAATTTCGATACCCTGCGATTTTTAAAATCGCGCATCGGCTCTCTGAAAGAACAAAAAAACAAACAAACACACTCATGTACATTTCCCTCCTTTCGAGATCACTATAAAACCTTTAGTTTTAAAAAATATATCAGTTAACCCTTTCGAAATCGTTTTTTTCCGTAAGTCTCTTTTGGTTTTTCAGCTATTTCTGCAATCTTTAAAAATTCATTTCTGGGCTTCTAAACAAGATACGAAAAAATAAAAATACCGAGCCTAATCTACGTTCTTTTTCCTTTTAAAATCAGGTATCAGTTTCGAAAAATTCGTTTTTTAACCCTTCTAAAAAAATGGTTTCCGAGACTCACTTGCATGAATTTTCGTTTTTCGGCCCATGTTTAAAAATCCGCATCGACTCGGAAAATGTGAATAGAGACAAATAAAATACACCAGATCATAGCCACGTTCTTATTCTTCGAAACATATATTTCAGTTTAAAAAAATATGTACATTAACCCTTTAGAAACCGATCGTTCCCGTACGTCACTTTCGTGTTTCCTCTAATTTGCCAATGTATACCCCCCCCCCCCCCCCCCCGCCGCAGCTATTTTTTATCGAATTACATAAATTCCTAGAGAAGAAGCTAAAAGTGCATACATTCAGCTCTAGAAAGACACCTTTCAGTTAAAAAAATTCGAGTATTATCAATTTCAAAAAAATTCTTTTGTGAAACCCGTTTCTAGAAATAAGCGTTTTTCGGCGCAAGCACAGATTAATCAAAGTGTAATAAGTGACTTTGCTTTGGAAGTAATTATCTAATTTATTAACGATTTTATTTAAAAAATCGTTGTTTATTTTGCGTACAGAATTGAATGGGCTTTCCGAATATATGATTTATTTTGAGAAATAATTATATTTTCATAGTTAAAATTCTATTCTACTAGGATATTTGTATTCTCAAGCAGCCGATTGCACTCCAAATACTTGCTTTGTTTACTTTTTTCGGAAGCTCCAAAAGATATCAAAATAATTTTTTTTTATTTCTATTTTTTATATGTCGGATTCTATATAGTTTATTTAACACCCGGTTTATGATTTTGTGTTTGTGTGGGGATGCGATATATTTAAATTTGTCGTTTTAAAACGCATCCTTTTTTCATTTCGTCGGAAAGAAATGTTGCCATTTGAGTTATAGAAACTTTCTATTCGATGGATCAGAGATTATACACAATGTAAAGAATCAACTTCATTTCGATCGTAGTAAAATAAACCAGAGAGTCAACACAGGAACATCACCACCAGGGGGCGCTTTCGGAAATCGGGTTCTATGGGCCCGATTACAACGTGGTTTGGCTCTTTCGACTGGATTTCGATAGCTTTACAGATTTCGGTCATGTTCGTATAGAACAGATTGCGCCCCCTGGTGGTGGAAGGTGTAATTAAAGGATTTTTCATCCAACTCGGGTTCTATGGGTCACATCACGACGCGGTTTGGCTCAATCGACTCAACGTCGATAGAGGATACTAGAGCTTATCGATTTTTGCTCCGAGTCTCACCACCAGGGGGCGCTTTCCTATCTCCGGTTCTACGGGCATGAAAACGACGGGGTATGGCTCATTCGACTCGACATCGAAAGCCTTAACGATTTCAGTTATGATCGTATAAACAGATTGTGCCACCTGGTGGTGGAAGGTGGAACTAACGTATACTGCAGGGCGTGCGCAGCACGACTGCTATACGGTGCCGCAGGCAGCGGGGACCCGAACCGGAGGTTCGTTTAGTTAGAGGTTTATACTATTCTATGTGCCGGTGCCGAAGGCAGCGGGGACCAGGGTCGGAGATTCGTTCAGTTAGAGGTTTATACTATTCGATGTGCAAATTAAGGTATTATCCGGTGCCGAAGTCAGCGGGGACCAGGGTTGGAGGTTCTTCGGTTAGAGGTTTATACTACTCAATGTGCAAATTAAGGGATTATCCGGTGCCGAAGGCAGCGGGGACCCGTGTCGGAAGTTCGTTCGGTTCGAGGGGGGTGCGAGCCGGAGAATACAAGAGATTCGAGGCACCGATGTAAATTAGGGATTTTATCGATTTTAGTTACCGATGTAAATTAGGGGCCCGCTGGCGGGCGAAGCCAGCTAGTCATTATTATTAATGTCCGTATACGTCTGTGTGTCTGTCTGTGTGTGTGTGTATCTGTACCCGGATAAACTCTGCGAGAGTAGCGAGTAGCGAAGCGCTTTTTGTGTCAAAAAATTCAGAAAAATCCGGGCCTTCAGGAATTGCAGTTTCGAAAAAATCGGCCCTTAATTAAGGGAGTTATTAACGAACAAAGCTGTTTTAATTGCTTCAAAAGAAACCTATGTGGAAAGTCCTCCGCGCATGCCCAGAAGATCTCAATCCTCATCTTCCGCAAAAAGAAGAAGGAAAGATCGCTTCGGCCGGTTTCGTTTTACGACTGTCTAAACTCGCCGACAGCGAACGGACAAAAATACGAAAAAACCGTCAACATATTCTCAAAGAAGGTACTCATACGTCTCTAACGATCCTGTCGGTTCGAAAAAATTTCGATATTAACCCTTTCAAAAAAAATAATCAAAAAGGGTCGAATTCGTGTTTTTGATTTTCTCCCTTCGTCCGAACCTCGCATCCGCCAGACTAAGAAAGATTCGGATAAACGAATTTCACCAAATAAAAGATCGGTCTTTGTCCTCTCCAATTCCACCTTCCATTAAAAAAATACGTCAGTTAACCCTTCGAAAACGTATATTTTCCGTACACCGTTTCGCGATTTCGGCAATTTCGACTATTTTGAAAAATTCGCTGCGGCGGTTCCAAACGAGTCAGGGAAAACTAAAAATATCAGACGAGATCTACATTCTTTATCCTTTAGAAATCTGCGATTGTTTTTGAAAAATACAAATATTAACCCTTCGAAAAAAATTCGCGCGCAGATTTACTTTTGCAAATTCCTATTCTCGGCGATTTTTAAAATCGCGCATCGGCTCTCTGAAAGAACAAAAAACAAACAAACACACCCAAGTACATTTCCCTCCTTTCGAGATCACTGTAAAACCTTTAGTTTTAAAAAATATTTCAGTTAACCCTTTCGAAAACGTTTTTTTCCGTAAGTCTCTTTCGGTTTTTTAGCGATTTCTGCAATCTTTAAAAATTCAATTCTGGGCTTCTAAACAAGATACGAAAAAATAAAAATACCGAGCCTAATCTACGTTCTTTTTCCTTTTAAAATCAGGTATCAGTTTCAAAAAATTCGTTTTTTAACCCTTCTAAAAAAATGGTTTCCGAAACTCACTCGCGTGAATTTTCGTTTTTCGGTCCATGTTTAAAAATCCGCATCGACTCGGAAAATGTGAATAGAGACAAATAAAATACACCAGATCATAGCCACGTTCTTCTTCTTCGAAACATATATTTCAGTTAAAAAAAATATGTACATTAACCCTTTAGAAACAGATCGTTCCCGTACGTCACTTTCACGATTTCCTCTAATTTGCCAACGTAAACCCCCCCGCCGCAGGACTTTTTTATCGAAGTACAGAAATTCCGAGAGAAGAAGCTAAAAGTGCATACATTCATCTATAGAAAGATACCTTCGACTTTAAAAAATTCGATTATTATCAATTAAAAAAAAACTCTTTTGTGAAACCCGTTTCTAGAAATGAGCGTTTTTCGGCGCAAGCACAGTTTAATCAAACTGTAATAAGTGACTTTGCTTTCTCCGTAATTATCTTATTATACGATCTTAAATCAAAAATTGTTGTTCATTTTGTGTACAGAATTGAATGGGCTTTCCGAATATATGATTTATTTTGAAAAATAATTATATTTTCATAGTTAAAATTCTATTCTACTAGGATATTTGTATTCTGAAACAGCCAATTGCACTGCAAATACTTGCTCTACAATACCTGACTAACTTACTATACAATATTTCTCTTCGATGGATCAGAGATTAAACGATATGTAAAGAGTCAACTTCATGTTCGATCGCAGTCAAATAAACTAGAGAGTCAGGAACATTTATTTTTAAAAGTTTTAATATTTTTTAAATAATTGTCATTTTTGCATAGGGGGAAAAAAAAGCTAAGGAAATTGCTATTTCTTTTGAAAATATCTCCCTTCGTATGGGTCTCATCACGACGGGGTATAGCTCATTCGACTCGACACCGATAGAGCTTAGTAGAGATTATCGACTTTAGTTCCGCATTTCACCACTAGGGGCGCTTTCCGAACTCTGTTTCTATGGGCCGGATCACGACGGGGTATGGCTTATTCGACTCGACATCAATAGCTTTAACGGTTTCAGTGCCCGAGGTTCGTATAGAACAGATTGCGCCCCCTGGCGGTTGAAGGTGTAATTAAAGGATTTTTCAGACAACTCGGGTTCTATGGGTCACATCACGACGCGGTTTGGCTCAATCGACTCGACATCGATAGAGGATACTAGAGATTATCGACTTTAGTTCCGCATTTCACCACTAGGGGCGCTTTCCGAACTCTGTTTCTATGGGCCGGATCACGACGGCGTATGGCTTATTCGACTCGACATCGATAGCTTTAACGGTTTCAGTGCCCGAGGTTCGTATAGAACAGATTGCGCCACCTGGTGGTGGAAGGTGTAATTAAAGCATTTTTCAGCCAACTCGGGTTCTATGGGTCGCATCACGACGCGGTTTGCCTCAATCGACTCGACATCGATAGAGGATACTAGACCTTATCGGTTTTAGTTCGCTTTTCACCACCAGGGGGCGTTTTCTTATCTATGTTTCTATGGCCCGGATGACGACGGGGTATGGCTCACCGATGTAAATTAGGGGCCCGCTGGCGGGCGAAGCCAGCTAGTCATTATTATTAATGTCCGTATACGTCTGTGTGTCTGTGTGTGTGTGTGTGTGTGTATCTGTACCCGGATAAACTCTGCGAGCGTAGCGAGTAGCGACGCGCTTTTTGTGTCAAAAAATTCAGAAAAATCCGGTCCTCCAGGAATTGCAGTTTCGAAAAAATCGGCCCTTAATTAAGGGAGTTATTAACGAACAAAGCTGTTTTAATTGCTTCAAAAGAAACCTATGTGGAAAGTCCTCCGCTCATACGCAGAAGAGCTCAATCATCATCTTCCGCAAAAAGAAGAAGGAAAGATCGCTTCGGCCGGTTTCGTTTTACGACTGTCTAAACTCGCCGACGGCGAACCGACAGAAATACGAAAAAACCGTCAACATATTCTCAAAGAACGTACTTTTACGTCTCTAAGGATCCTGTCGGTTCGAAAAAATTTCGATATTAACCCTTTCAAAAAAAATAATCAAAAAGGGTCGAATTCGTGTTTTTTATCGTCTCCCTTCTTCCGAACCTCGCATCCGCCGGACTAAGAAAGATTCGGATAAACGGATTTCACCAAGTAAAAGATCGGTCTGTGTCCTCTCCAATGCCAGCTTGCATTAAAAAATATACGTCAGTTAACCCTTCGAAAATGTATATTTTCCGTACACAGTTTCGCGATTTCGGCAATTTGGACGATTTTAAAAAAATCGCAGCGGCGGTTCCAAACAAGTTAGAGAAAACTAAAAATACCAGACGAGATCTACATTCTTTTTCCTTTCGAAATCTGCGATCCTTTTTGAAAAATACAAATATTAACCCCTCGAAAAAAATTCGCGCGCAGACTCACTTTTGCAAATTCCGATTCTCTGCGATTTTTAAAATCGGGCATCGGCTCTCTGAAAGAACAAAAAAACAAACAAACACACCCAGGTACATTTCCTTTCTTTCTAGATCACTATAAAACCTTTAGTTTTAAAAAATATTTCAGTTAACCCTTTCGAAATCGTTTTTTTCCGTAAGTCTTTTTCGGTTTTTCAGCTATTTCTGCAATCTTTAAAAATTCATTTCTGGGCTTCTAAACAAGATACGAAAAAATAAAAATACCGAGCCTAATCTACGTTCTTTTTCCTTTTAAAATCAGGTATCAGTTTCGAAAAATTCGTTTTTTAACCCTTCTAAAAAATGGTTTCCGAGACTCACTCGCGTGAATTTTCGTTTTTCGGCCCATGTTTAAAAATCCGCATCGACTCGGAAAATGTGAATAGAGACAAATAAATTACACCAGATCATAGCCACGTTCTTATTCTTCAAAACATATATTTCAGTTTTAAAAAATATGTACATTAACCCTTTAGAAACCGATCGTTCCCGTACGTCACTTTCGTGTTTCCTCTAATTTGCCAATGTATACCCCCCCCCCCCCCCCCCGCGCAGCTATTTTTTATCGAATTACATAAATTCCTAGAGAAGAAGCTAAAAGTGCATACATTCACCTCTAGAAAGACACCTTTCAGTTAAAAAAATTCGAGTATTATCAATTTCAAAAAAATTCTTTTGTGAAACCCGTTTCTAGAAATAAGCGTTTTTCGGCGCAAGCACAGATTAATCAAAGTGTAATAAGTGACTTTGCTTTGGAAGTAATTATCTAATTTATTAACGATTTTATTTAAAAAATCGTTGTTCATTTTACGTACAGAATTGAATGGGCTTTCCGAATATATGATTTATTTTGAGAAATAATTATATTTTCATAGTTAAAATTCTATTCTACTAGGATATTTGTATTCTCAAGCAGCCGATTGCACTCCAAATACTTGCTTTGTTTACCTTTTTCGGAAGCTCCAAAAGATATCAAAATAATTTTTTTTATTTCTATTTTTTATATAGCGGATTCTGTATAGTTTATTTAACACCCGGTTTATGATTTTGTGTTTGTGTGGGGATGCGATATATTTAAATTTGTCGTTTTAAAACGCATCCTTTTTTCATTTCGTCGGAAAGAAATGTTGCCATTTGAGTTATAGAAACTTTCTATTCGATAGATCAGAGATTATACACTATGTAAAGAATCAACTTCATTTCGATCTTAGTAAAATAAACCATAGAGTCAACACAGGAACATCAACACCAGGGGGCGCTTTCGGAAATCGGGTTCTATGGGCCCGATTACAACGTGGTTTGGCTCTTTCGACTACATTTCGATAGCTTTACAGAATTCGGTCATGTTCGTATAGAACAGATTGCGCCCCCTGGTGGTAGAAGGTGTAATTAAAGGATTTTTCATCCAACTCGGGTTCTATGGGTCACATCACGACGCGGTTTGGCTCAATCGACTCAACGTCGATAGAGGATACTAGAGCTTATCGATTTTTGCTCCGAGTCTCACCACCAGGGGGCGCTTTCCTATCTCCGGTTCTACGGGCATGAAAACGACGGGGTATGGCTCATTCGACTCGACATCGAAAGCCTTAACGATTTCAGTTATGATCGTATAAACAGATTGCGCCACCTGGTGGTGGAAGGTGGAACTAACGTATACTGCAGCGCGTGCGCAGCACAACTGCTATACGGTGCCGCAGGCAGCGGGGACCGGAACCGGAGGTTCGTTTAGTTAGAGGTTTATACTATTCTATGTGCCGGTGCGTGCGTAGCACGACCGGTTTACGGTGCCGAAGGCAGCGGGGACCAGGGTCGGAGATTCGTTCAGTTAGAGGTTTATACTATTCGATGTGCAAATTAAGGTATTATCCGGTGCCGAAGGCAGCGGGGACCAGGGTTGGAGGTTCTTCGGTTAGAGGTTTATACTACTCAATGTGCAAATTAAGGGATTATCCGGTGCCGAAGGCAGCGGGGACCCGTGTCGGAAGTTCGTTCGGTTCGAGGAGGGTGCGAGCCGGAGAATACGAAAGATTCCAGGCACCGATGTAAATTAGGGATTTTATCGATTTTAGTTACCGATGTAAATTAGGGGCCCGCTGGCGGGCGAATCCAGCTAGTCATTATTATTAATGTTCGTAAACGTCTGTGTGTCTGTCTGTGTATCTGTACCCGGATAAACTCTGCGAGCGTAGCGAGTAGCGAAGCGCTTTTTGTGTCAAAAAATTCAGAAAAATCCGGGCCTTCAGGAATTGCAGTTTCGAAAAAATCGGCCCTTAATTAAGGGAGTTATTAACGAACAAAGCTGTTTTAATTGCTTCAAAAGAAACCTATGTGAAAAGTCCTCCGCGCATGCCCAGAAGAGCTCAATCCTCATCTTCCGCAAAAAAAAGAAGGAAAGATCGCTTCTGCCGGTTTCGTTTCACGACTGTCTAAACTCGCCGACGGCGAACCGACAGAAATACGAAAAAACCGTCAACATATTCTCAAAGAACGTACTTTTACGTCTCTAACGATCCTGTCGGTTCGAAAAAATTTCGATATTAACCCTTTCAAAAAAAATAATCAAAAAGGGTCGAATTCGTGTTTTTCCCCTTCGTCCGAACCTCGCATCCGCCGGACTAAGAAAGATTCGGATAAACGGATTTCACCAAATAAAAGATCGGTCTCTGTCCTCTCCAATAACACCTTCTATTAAAAAAAATACGTCAGTTAACCCTTCGAAAACGTATATTTTCCGTACACCGTTTCGCGATTTCGGCAATTTCGACTATTTTGAAAAATTCGCTGCGGCGGTTCCAAACGAGTCAGGGAAAACTAAAAATACCAGACGAGATCTACATTCTTTATCCTTTCGAAATCTGAGATCGTTTTTGAAAAATACAAATATTAACCCTTCGAAAAAAATTCGCGCGCAGACTCACTTTTGCAAATTCCGATTCTCTGCGATTTTTAAAATCGCGCATCGGCTCTCTGAAAGAACAAAAAATCAAACAAACACACCCAAGTACATTTCCCTCCGTTCGAGATTACTGTAAAACCTTTAGTTTTAAAAAATATTTCAGTTAACCCTTTCGAAAACGTTTTTTTCCGTAAGTCTCTTTCGGTTTTTCAGCGATTTCTGCAATCTTTAAAAATTCAATTCTGGGTTTCTAAACAAGATACGAAAAAATAAAAATACCGAGCCTAATCTACGTTCTTTTTCCTTTTAAAATCAGGTATCAGTTTCGAAAAATTCGTTTTTTAACCCTTCTAAAAAAATGGTTTCCGAAACTCACTCGCGTGAATTTTCGTTTTTCGGCCCATGTTTAAAAATCCGCATCGACTCGGAAAATGGGAATATAGACAAATAAAATACACCAGATCATAGCCACGTTCTTATTCTTCGAAACATATATTTCTGTTTTAAAAAATATGTACATTAACCCTTTAGAAACCGGTCGTCCCCGTACCTCACTTTCACGATTTCCTCTAATTTGCCAATGTAAACCCCCCCCGCCGCAGGACTTTTTTATCGAAGTACACAAATTCCGAGCGAAGAAGCTAAAAGTGCATACACTCATCTATAGAAAGACGCCTTCGACTTTAAAAAATTCGATTATTATCAATTAAAAAAAACTCTTTTGTGAAACCCGTTTCTAGAAATGAGCGTTTTTCGGCGCAAGAACAGTTTAATCAAACTGTAATAAGTGACTTTGCTCTCGCCGTAATTATCTTATTTATTAACGATCTTAAATCAAAAATCGTTGTTCATTTTGCGTACAGAATTGAATGGGCTTTCCGAATATATGATTTATTTTGAGAAATAATTATATTTTCATAGTTAAAATTCTATTCTACTAGGATATTTGTATTCTGAAGCAGCCTATTCCACTTCAATTACTTCCTCTATTTACTTTTTTCCAAAGCTCCAAAAGATATGAATTTATTAATTTTTTTATTTCTGTTTTTTATATATCGGATTCTATATAGTTTGTTTAACTCCCGATTTATGATTTTGTGTTTGTGTGGAGGCGCGATATATTTAAATTTGTTTTTTTTAAACGCATCCTTTTTTCATTTCGTCGGAGAGAAACATTGCCATTTGAGTTATACAATATTTCTATTCGATGGATCAGAGATTATACGACATGTAAACAATCAACTTCATGTTCTATCACAGTCAAATGAACCAGAGAGTCAACACAGGAACATTTATTTTTTAAAGTTTTAATATTTTTTAAATAATTGTCACTTTTGCATAGGGGAAAAAAAAAAGCTAAGGAATTTTCTATTTCTTTTCAAAATATCTCCCTTTGTATGGGTCCCATCGCGACCTGGTTTGACTCATTCGACTCGATATCGATAGTGCTTACATATTTTAGTTCCAAGTTTTACCACCGGGGGGCGTTTTCTTATCTCTGTTTCTATGGCCCGGATCACGACGGTGTATGGCTCACCGATGTAAATTAGGGGTTTTACAATTAGGGGCCCGCTGGCGGGCGAAGCCAGCTAGTCATATAGTAATGTTCAGCAAAATGTGATCAATGTGTATTTATTTGTAATGAAGTTTGATCCTAGCGTTTAATTTCTTTATTTGTGCCCATTTTGAATTTGCTTTGCTTTCTGGGTGTTTTCAGGGCATTGTTGTCATTATTTACTCTATTCCAGTGAATACTGTATAAATTATTGTGCTAAAAAATATATGAAAGAACTTTGTTGTTGAAAGGGATAGTCTGAGTGTATTCGCCAAACGATATTTTGTTGAAATAAAGATGAATTAATATATATATATATATATATATATATATATATATATATATATATATATATATATATATATATATATATATATATATATATATATATATATATATATATATTAATTCATAGTCGAATTTGATTGTCGCATAACTATTTTAAGTAAAATTTTATCATCGTGTAATATGCAGTCAAATTTGATCGTAATACAATTATTATCTTGTAATTGCTTACAATAGAAATTTGACGATCGTTCAATTATTCTCAGTGATATTTGATTATAGTTTAACTTCTCGCAGACGAATTTGTTGAGCGTTTCCAGTTACATATTTTTACAGATGCTAAACCTAAAGCCTATGGCGCAGTAGCATACTTACGATATCAAACATCTAAAGCTCCCTGGTTCTTTCCTGGGTTTCGGCATCATAAAAATAAACGTAATTCGAAAATCGAAAGTAGATAAATAAATAGCATTTTCAAGAGTTCTGGGGCCATGTTGTTGTTAAATTCAGTATAAAAGTCTTGAGTGCCTTTTCTTTTTTTTATTAACCAAAACTTAAATGCAACAATTAAATATTAATGGTTAAATTAGACTGAACTTAATAAAGATTCCAGGGGAGCACATCGAGAAAACGTTCCATTTTCGACATAAATTTATTTCATGAATACAAAAGTTTCTTTTCTTGTCAGTCCGAGTTATTACGTAACGGCGTTAGCGAGTTATAACTCCGCCTACAAGCATCATGTGATCAAATAAATTCTTAACAATTGTTGCTCAATTATTTACATTCGAATTTGATAAACACATAATATTTTTTAGCGAAATGTGATCAATGTGTATTTATTTGCAATGAAATTTCATCCTAGCGTTTAATTTCTTTATTTGTGGCCATTTTGAATTTGATTTGCTTTCTGGGTGTTTTCAGGGCATTGTTGTCATTATTTACTCTATTCCAGTGAATAATGTATAAATTATTGTAATAGAAAATTTATGAAAGAATTTTGTTGTTGAAAGGAATTGTCTTGGTATTTTCGCCGAATTATATTTTGTTTAAATGAAGAGGAAGGAATAAAAAAATAATTGTTGAGTTTGATTGTCATGTACCTATTTTAAGTAAATTTTTTCATCGTGTTATATGCAGTCAAATTTAATCGTAATACAATTATTATCGCGTAATTGCTTGCAATCGAATTTTGATGATCGTTCAATAATTTTCAGAGAAATTTAATTATAGCTTAACTTTTGGCAATCAAATTTGACATCTTAGTTTAATAATTATTTTTGTGACATTATTCACATTCGAATTTCATAACCGTACAATAATTTTCAACGAAATTTCATCAATGTTTATTTATTTGCAATCAAAATTGACCAAAACTTTAATTTCTTTATTCCCTAGCATTCATCTCTAGCATAATGTAAACAAGAGGATCAACTAAAATGCAACTAAATTAGCTGAAATATATTTATTTTGAAGAGTTTTTCATAAGTTATTTCGTACTTATATTTTCTATGCACTTTCCTGCAAAAAATTATAAATGTTCCGAGCGAATAGACTTCCTTTTGATCAATATTTTAATGGCATTTTATTATTCAAGCACTGTGTGACGCCTTCATTATTTTTATAAAAACGACAGTTTCTTTGCGACATATATTATATTATAGCATCCGATTTCATTATATCCATTCTTCTATTCACGTTATAACAAATTTAATAGAAAATGTTATTCTTTATCATTCTTTTCTGTATCATCCTGGCCTGATATAATTGTTTTTCTACGCGTACGAGAAAATAATAATATTTATCGAAATTTTCTTTACAATTTGCCTTCGATTTATGTCATCACGTATTTGTTTTCGCAGACAATGTATCTATTTAGAATTTACTCTGTTTTCTGAGTGTTTTCAGAATGTCGTTGCCATCTTTTTGTCCTCTTAAAGTGAATATTGTGTAAATTTATAGTGATACAAAATTTATGAAAGAATTTTGTTGTTGAAAGGGATTGTGGTTTTTGTCGCTGAATGATATTTCATTTAAATGATGATGAATTAAAAAAGCATTTATCATAAATACCATTAATATTAATAATATTAATGGTCAAGATTGATCGCAGTGTAATTATTTCCAGTCAAATCTGTTCATAGCGCAATTATTTACAACCGAATTCGATCACCATGTAATTTTAAACTGTCGAATACAAAATTTGTGTTGGGCATTTTAGCACAAAGTTTAAATTGCTTTTTGAAACTTATTTGTGTGACATTTTGCAAATGTTGCGAACATGGAGATGGATTTTGTAACTTTTAAGATTTACCCGAGGTCCTTTTAATGTACAGCCATGTAAAGAGACAGACAGAATAGGAATTACTTCAAGTAGTACACTAATATTTTGAAAACTTATTTCACCATTATACCGAACTCCAACAATAACCGCCTATATATACACTCCACATGTTATGTTAAAATTTATTTTAACTAGAAAATGCATAAATAGAAACACATTGCTATGAATTACAACCATTTACAGTAATACATCCAATCGTTTTTTGTCTTGCCCTGTAAAACAATTATAAATGTCACTCAGAATATTTCCGATAAAAAAATTGGGTACTTCTATGTTAGCCGAGCGCAAATCTCTCCAATAGTATTTTTCTCCCGCCAGTAACAGCTTTTATTTTGCGAGTGTGTAAATTAGAAACGATGCGATTTACATTATTATTATTTTTATTATTTTCTTTTTTTATTTTCTTTTTCTTTCTTTCTTCTTCTTCTTCTTCTTCTTCTTCTTTTTTTTTTTTTTGTATTTTAAATGAAGTGAATGCAATATGAATGACGGCGATAGGAACAATATTTCGCGGTCTTTCACCTGCGCCCGACTATCACAAAAGTACGGAAACTTGTTATGATTCTTTTTGATGACATTTCTTAGGCTTTCAAGTAGTATAATGTCACTAAAAATGTATTTCAAACATTTACCACCCATAGGCAGTAATTTATTTTATTTTTTTTCTAAAAAAAAAAATGTATTCATTTCATTTGTTCCATTCATTTCATTTTAAAATTTTAAAATTGATCAAACCCCCCCCCCCCTTTTTTTTATGAAAAAAATCTCTAAATAGTTTATAAATTATTTAGTATTTTATTAGGATTTTTTTTTTTCAAAAATGTTTTCCATTCCCACTGTAAAATATACGTTCACTGGTGAAAGACTTCTCTTCTTTTTTTCTACATTTTCTTTTTTTTTTAATGGGCAAATTTTTCGCTTTTTGAAAATGTAAATCAGTACGGAATTGGAAAAGTTTCACAAAAAATAATTGCTGAAAACTTTTTAATGAACCTGTTTTCTTTTTAACAATCAGTTTGTCTCCACATCCAGAAATTATTTGTTTTTTTGAAGTACAAAACAAATGTTTAGTATCGAATAGTTCTGGAACTATTACATAAGTTTATTGTTCTCGGATAATTTAAAATAAATATTATCCCCTGTTCAAATCTTTATGCTTGTAAAAATACCGTCCATGCGTTATAAAATCTTTCAACTATAAGAAATATGTAGATTTATTGTTAAACAGTGTTTTAAATACGCAGAAAATACTTGAATGTAAATACGGTAAAGAGACATTTTCTTTACTTTTTGCAAATATAAATTAAATGAAATTTATTGCGTATTGAAAAAAAATTTTAAAGAAAAATATTATTTTCATGTTTCATGGATTTAAATTTTAACTATTATTGCAGATGATTTTGATTAGTAAATATATGGAGAAACAAATCTAGATGTTCTTTTTAAGGCTGTTCTCAAATCCAAACAGGCTACTTTCTGACACATTTATAAATTCATTTTTGTTCTCAAACGCATGCAATTAGCAGGCATTCTTTTTCGGAAACTATGTCATCGAAATACGTTTTCCTTTTTTTGGTAATAGCAGAAGATCTTTCAGAAAATACTATCAAATTCGGCGTTTTGATCCGAATTCCTGATGTGGCAGCCCGAGAAGCGCGAAAAACATGTCAACACATGACGAGAAACGCTTACACCTGGATAAGTAATTAATTTTTCAAAAAATGGAAAACTCATTTCGATTCCAAATTGTTTTAACAGTCAGGCCTGCCAATTTTATGTCTTTTCGTTTAAAAATGAGCCAGAAAATGTGTCAGAAAGTTTCGTGTTATTGAGCAGGTCATTTGAGAACCACCTTAATAAAAATATTATTTGAATAGAAATATATAAAAAATTGCATTCCAAAACCTTTGAAAAGTAATTCATTTCAAAATCGTCGAGAGATTTATTATGAAAAGAAAAAAACTGTAATTGTCTATAAGTTATTCAAAATTTTATTAAGATTTTTTTCCACCCAAAATTGTTTTTTTTTTCACAGGTTAAGGAAATATTTTTCTTTCTTTTTATTTTGTACCACATGTTTTCTTTCAAATATATAAATCAATACCTTTCCAGATTGGAAAAGTTTGGAAGGAAATAATTATTCTGCACCCTCCTAATGACCATGTTTTCTTTTTAACAAGCAACTTGTTTCTGTTCCAGGAATTACTTATTTTTCAAACTTCGAAAGAATTGTCATTATCGAACTGTTTTTCATCTATTACTCAAATTTATTGGTCTTGGAGGATTTAAAATAAACATTTTATGATGTCCCATTCTTTATATGTTTGTCAAATAACTTTCATCAATTGTGTGTCTTTAAGATAGTGAAATGTTGTTGATTTAATCTTATATAGCTGAATAAATGTACAAATGATATTTAAATGAATACACCGTAAAAGTTTCGGGGACAAAGTGTTATAGGGTGAAACCCCCAGATTATTTGAGCAAAAATCTAACTCAAATAAGCATTTTGTTGTAAAATTGTGCAAAGTAATGTACAATTATGCAAAGTAATACGCTGCTGCGCATGCAAGGCAGTGTATTACTGCTTATTTTACTAATTATTACTGTTAATTTTACGATATAAGACTGGCAGCTGGGGTGCCAGTTTTATACTGTAAAATCAACATTTTTTTTTTTTTTTCTGTGTACGAACATTATACACTAAATCTTAATAACATACAGAAATTACATGGCAATTCGATTATATTTGCGAGAGTTAAGACACGTTCTGACAGACAGACAAATCGAATTCATAAACAATTAACAACTATGTTGGAAAGTGTTAAAAAAATAATTACAAAATTTCCAAAATGTGATTCAATATACAACCGTTCAAAATATTTTATTTATATGTATATAAAAAAAGCTATCTATAACTATTTTCCGTTTCATTAGAATATTTTCTCGAAAAATTGTTATGCATTCGCTCCGTAAAATGTAATTTCACGGATGGAAGAATATTTTTTTCTCTTCTTTTATTTTCTCTTTTAAAAATGTAAGTCATTACGAAATTGGATAAGTTTTACAGAAAACATTTTTCTTTAACATTCCAAATATTTTTTTTCTTCTAAACTAACAACTTGTTTCAATTTCATAAATTACTTCGAAACGACGTTTGTTATTGAATAGTTTTGGGTCTATTACATAAGTTTGTTGCTCTCAGATGATTTAAAATAAATATTTTCTGCTGCTCTAGTCTTTATATTTGTGAAAATAATTTTCATGGATTACAAATTCTTTCAGATATAGAAAAACTGTTGATTTAATATTAAACAGTTGAGTAAATGTGCAGACAATATTTAAATGGAAGCACGATTAAAAAAAAAAAAAAAAAGTCTTCTTACGTTTTGACAACGAAAATTATATGTTGCGTATTCCAGTTTTCTTAAGGAAAGAATTTTTGCTTCTTATTTCATGAATTTAACTTTCAATCATCCTTTTAAAATTACATAAGATTTTGATTAGAAAATATAAGATAGAAACAAGTCTAGAAATCATTAAAATTGAAACATTATTTTAATAGAAATGTATAAAAAATTGTTTTTAAAACCTTTCAAGCGTGATTCATTTTAAAATCATTCAGAAATTTGTTTTGGAAAGAAAAAAACCCTGATTGTCTATAAATTATATTCAATGTTTTATATGAAGAATTATTTCCAATATTGTTGTTTTTTCTCACAGAAAAATGTATTTTCACAGAAAAAAAAAATTACAATTTTTTTTTCAGTGTATGAACATTTTATACTAAACCTTAATAACATACAGAAATTACATGGCAATTCGATTATATTTGCGAGAATTAAGACAAGTAAGATTTTAGAAACAAGTTTAGAAATCTTTAATTGAAACATTGAAACATTATTTTAATATAAATGTATAAAAGATTGGTTTTAAAACTTTTAAGCGTGATTCATTTTAAAATCATTCAGAAATTTGTTCTGGAAATAAAAAACCCTAATTGTCTATAAATTATATTCAATGTTTTATTAAGAATTATTTCCAATATTGTTGTTTTTTCTCACAGAAAAATGTATTTTCACAGGAGAAAAAAATATTTTTACATTTTTTTTAAAAAAAAGATAAATCATTTAAAAAAAAAGTTTCTCAGAAATAATTATTTTGGACTTTCTAATGAACGTGTTTTCTTTTTAACAAACAATTTGTTTCGATTTCACGATTTTTTTTTATTTTACAAACTACGAAACGAATTTTCGTAAATCAGACAAGCTTATTGTTCTCAGATGGCTTAAAATAAACATTTTATGCTGTTCCAATCTTTATATTTGTGCAAATAATAATAATAATAATAATAATAATAATAATAATATCTTTGATGAATTACATGTTTATTGAGGTATATAAATAATGTTTATATAATCTTAACAGTTGAGTAAATACGTTGACAATCTTTAAATAAAAGCACGATTTTTTTTAACTTTTTATTTTTTGACAATGACAATGATATATTACCTTCATAGTCCAGTTTATTAAAAAAAATATTTACTTCAAACATCAGTTTAAATTAATTTTTTTTAAAGTTGCAAAAGATTTAGATTGGTAAATATAGGGAGAAAAACAAACACGAGGAAATCATTAGTAAAAATATTTTAATAGAAAAAAAACTGCATTGCAAAACCTCATTTTAAAATCGTTCAGAATCTTTTTCTTAAAAAAAAAAGTCCTAATTGTCTATAAATTATTCAATGTTTTACTATAATTATTTCAGAAAATTGTTGTGCTTACGCTCAGCAAAATGTTCTTTCACGAATGGACGGATTTTTATTTTTATTATTAATTTTTTTATACTTTAAAAAGATATAAATCATTTGAAATAGTTTCTAAAAAAATATTTATTTTGGACTTTCAAATGAACGTGTTTTCTTTTTTAACAAGCAACTTTTTTCAATTTCAGGAATTTTTTTCGCTACGGAACGAATTTTTGTAAATCAAACTGTTTTGCATGTACTACTCAAGTTTATTGTAGTATATGCAAAATGTTTAGGGGGATGGCTTTAAATAAGCATTTTATGCTGTTCTAGTCTTCATATTTATGAACAAATAACTTTGATGAATTACTTGTTCATTGAGGTATAGAAATAATGTTGATGTAATCTTAACAGCTGAGTAAATACGTTGGTGATCTTTAAATGGAAACAGGATAAATTCAGATATAGAAAATGATTTATTACCTTTATAGTCCAGTTTTCTTTAAAAATATTTACTTTAAACATTAGTTTAAATTACATTTTTCTTAAAGTTGCAGAAGATTTAGATTGGTAAATATAGGGAGAAAAACAAACATGAGGAAATCGTTTTTAAAAATATTTTAATAGAAAAAAAAATACATTGCAAAACCTCATTTTAAAGTCGTTCAGAATCTTTTTCTCAAAAAAAAAAAAAAAGTCCTAATTGTTTATAAATTATTCAATGTTTTACTAGAATTTTTTCAGAAAATTGTTGTGCTTACGATCGGTAAAATGTACTTTTACGGATGGACAGATAATTTTTTCTCTTTTTTTTACTTTTTAAAAATATAAATCATTATCAAACTGGAGAAGTTTACAGAAAGAAATTATTATGGACTCCCTAATGATCCCTACTGAGATTTTGTCTCCGGTTCAAAAATTATTTCTTTTTCTCATATTTTAAAACTAATTTTCCCTTTTGACAATTTTGGGTCTATATCACATAAGCTTATTGCTCTTGGATGATTTAAAATAAATATTTCTTGCTCTTCCAATCATTATATGGGAAAATAACTTTCACGAATAAATTCTTTCAAACACAGAAATAATGTTGATTTAGATTTAATCAGCTGAGTAAATACTCAGAGGATATTTGAATGGGATAAGATTAATGTATTCTTTAGCAACGAAAACTATGCAGTATTTATTTTATTAGGAATTTTCGCGACGAAAAATATTCCATATTTTATTAGGATTTTTTTTTTCGAAACTTTTTCACATTTGTTCTTTAAAATTTATTTTCACCGATAAAAGCATTATTCTTTATTTTTATTTATTTATTTATTTATTTATTCTTAAATCATTACAAAATTGAAAAAGTTTCACATAAAATAATTATTTTAACTTTCCTAGTAGAAATGCGTTCTTCTTTTTTAACAAGCAACTCGTCTGAGATAGAGAAATTATTTCTTATTCGAACTTCGAACTTGGAAAGAAAATTTCATTATCGAATAATTTTGAGCCTATCACAGAAGTTTATTGCTCTTTGATGGTTTAAAACAAATAATATTTCGTGATAGTCTAGTCTTTATATTTGTGAAAATAATCTTTCTTTCAAATTTAACTGTTGATTTAATCTTAAACCAGTTGAATAAATACTCACTGAGCTCACAAGGAAGATCTTCATAAGCGCATACTCAGAAATATTTCAAAAAATTACAGAATATTCTTCTCATGAAGATATCACTCGTCACATAAAAGTCGTCATAAAAACATTACTATAACTACTATATGTCTATAAAAACAATTTCTGCGGAACCTCGATATAACGTCCGTAAAAGCATTGTGAAAATTTGTCGATTTATCGTTGGTTGGCGGCGACACAATGAAATATATATATATATATATATATATATATATGCTTTTATGATAAATACTCTTTTAGGAAAAACTTTTTCTATTCTTCATACTGAATTAGTTTAAGTAAGTTTAACTTAAATAAATACACTTTTACAACTACGGTTTTGCCATACACCTTTATATGTATATATAAAAAGAATTAACAATCGTATTCTACGTTTTAGAACAAAATTTAATTTGATTAAAAATGCTTCAAACTTAAGTCCGATTCTGCGCATTGTCAATTTCACTTCGATATTGTTAATGTTGGAAACAACAAAAGAAAAGAATTGTTGCCATGGAAACAACGACTTATTCAATATAGAAAAGATTATTAAAAGGCTTTCTCAATCGTTCAGTTATACTGTTAAAATACACTTAAAACTTATCCAGCCGTTTAAACCATGTAAAATTTTTTAACCTCAGCAGCACGCACCTTATATATATATTTTATAAGCTTATAGAAAAAAAATAATAAAATAAACTATTTAATCGTTTAAGTTTAAATTCATAAAGTACTGCACATTTAAACAGTCATTTAACCAGAAATTTCCAAATCCATTAAAATCACTTGCATTTGGCGAGAAAAATGTGTTGCACGCCAAATCGCGTCTTTTTGCGCCAAATACTCGAACGTATTTTATTTTTTTACAGAATTTCTACTGGGATTCCGCAGATAAATTTCACTGATCCTTCATTATGTACATGGGTAGTTTCATTAGCATTTTTTCCAAAAAATTCTGAGTATGCGCTTTAAGGAGACCTTCTTTGTCAGACGATATTTGAGTTGAAATAAATATATATACAGGGTGTCCGAAAAGTTTGGAAACGGTCAAATAACTCGAGAAATATACATCGGATTGAAAAACGGCAAAATGCATGTTCAATATTTTTGAAAAATCTATTTAGGGATATGAAAGTTGCCCCCCCAACTTTGCCCCTCCCTGGGGGAAAGGGGGGAAACTTAGAAATCTTAAATGATGATCCCCATTTTTTATCGCAGATTCGGATTCTACGGCAAAAAACACGTAACTTTTGTATTGAACATTTGCTTCGAAACATTGTAGATGGCGCTGTAATCGAGTGCAATGCTGTGAGAATCGTTACCATTGCAATATCTGGAAACGCTCCAATAACTCGAGAAATATACATCAGATTAAAAAAGGAAAAATACGTGTTTAATATTTTAGAAAAATGGCAACTTTAATATCCCTAAATAGATTTTTCAAAACTATTGAACATGCATTTTTCTGTTTTTCAATACGATGTATATTTCTCGAGTTATTCGAGCGTTTCCAGACATCGCAATGGTAACGATTCTCGCAGTATTATACTCGATTACAGCGCCATCTACAATGTTTCGAAGAAAATGTTCAATATAAGTTACGTATTTTTTCCTTTAGAATCCGAATCTGCAATAAAAAATGGGGGTCATCATTTAAGATTTCAAAGTTGCCCCCCTTTCCTACCGGGGGGCGGGCAAAGTTGGGGGGGGGGGGACTTTCATATACCTAAATAGATTTTTCAAAAATATTGAGCATGCATTTTGCCATTTTCCAATCCGATGTATATTTCTCGAGTTATTTGACCGTTTCCAGACTTTTCGGACACCCTGTATATATATTCTTCCAGCATTTTGGCAACGAAAATAAGATATTAGCACATGTTCTATTGTAGTTTTCTTAAAAGAGGAAATATTTCATTAGCATTTCATGGATTAAAACACATGAATAGGCTTTCTTTATGGAATTTTATTTGAGTAGAAATAATATATTGACGCAAGTCTTTTTCTTTTTTTTTTCTTATTTGACAGCGAATGAGAAAATTATTTCAATTTTTTACATACTTTTAGAATCTTTTCCAAAAATCTTCATTGTACAGTAGAATGAATTTTTGTTTTTCAAATTTTAAACTTTTCATTCATGTAAAGTTTATATCGTTTGTAAATTGACCTATGTTGTGTTTAAATATTTTTGTCTCTCATTTATGCATCGTTTCTTTTGTTGGATAACTATTCTATTTACGAATAAAAGTAGTAAAAGATCAGCAGTTGTAAGTAGTTGCAGCAGTTGTAATCGTGTTCCTAAACTAAATCGTATTTGACGACTAAGTGCCCGTCTTTTTAATTGAAAATTTAATTACAAATATCACATAATATCGGAAATTCTGTAATAATATTTAAAGTTTTATCTTTCATTATTATCTTAAATTCGTTCACTTCAGTGTATGAATTTATTGTTAAAAACTTAATATATTTTATTCAGAAGAGTTTGCCATAAAAATATTTAAATGCAGAAATTCTTAAAAATTTTGAAAATCCTTCAGCATTTTCAATTTTTTTTCTTCTTTAACTTTAAAGTTCTTGAGTGATTAATAGTGTAGAAGAGATATTAACAAACTTGGGCAAATTGTGATACTTTTGATAACCAACTTCCTGAGAGAACATTTAAAAAAAAAGGAATTGATGTCATTTTCTATTTTTTTTTTTAATAGTAATGAAACTGATAATGAGTTTTTTATTCGCTGCGCTTCATTCCCGTGAAAGATTTTACATAATTAAACAGTCTGCACTGTTATCTACTCTGTTATAAAGAGCAGTAATGATAAAATTTTGAGTAATTATTATGTAAAAGTTTGAAGTGGTAAAATACTAATTGTTGTTTATTTTATGTAACGATATTTTGTGTTGACAACTACTTCCCATTAAATATTTGAATTATTTTTTCAAATTTTCCCATTATCTCTAACAGTTGAAGATAAAGTCATTTTTATGTTAATAAAAATATATGTTTTTAGTATGTCGAGTTTATAAAGATAAGAATAAACGCTCGAGAAGACATATTTTTAAAAATGCTAATACTGTGTCGGGTCTCTCTCTCTCTCTCTCTTATGTTAATTTTCTTCACACAATTAGGCGTTATTTTCAGAAAATTTCTTTCTATTTTTTATAAAAAATAAAAGTTAAAAAAAAATCGGTACCTTAACTTTGTTCGACCACCATTTTATTCAAAATCAATTTATCCAAAAACTGAACGAATACTCTCTGGTTTTAAGTGTTCTGAGTAAACACATTATTACATAATATAATAGCGCTAAGTATATAACACTTCCGGATTGAACTCATCCGAATCCGATAATCTTTCGTTAAAATCAGCCATTTTATTTTAATTTTCAGAGATTTAATTTTTTTTTTGATAAAGCTATATAAGATTAACCTTTTTAGAAAGAGTGTTGAAACAACAACAACAACAACAATTTGAGTGATGAGCTACATAGCGATGGTAAACAATATGCGATTCATTCCTTTGACATTCATTAAAATATGAGACCATGGATGAAATAATTTTGCTCAATGCCAATATAAAGCATACAAAACTAAAAACTTGTTTGCAATCATTTCACGATTTCAAAAACAATGTTTAATTATGAATGTTTCCGATTCATTTCTTTGAGATTCATTAAAATATAGACCATGGAGCTCATTGGCAATATAGCGATCTGAACGAACTCCATGCATTAAAACTTTCTTTAAAAATGCCAATTTACAGCAAGCGAATAAGGTGTGTATTAAATGCAATACTATTAGAATTTTTTGTATTAGGGCTGTTTTTTTTTTTTTTTTTTTTTTTTTTTTTTTTCACAGCCATGAATGACTCTTGAGAATGACTCCATTGTTATTCCTAAAAAATCTATTCTTTCAAGTGGCATCACCAGTGAATGTCTACTGTTTAGATTTTATTTTTCATCTTATAACGTGTGTTATTTTCTACTATTAGCTAACAAATTTGACAGATATTTTACAGATACAGTAAGCTTTAACTGAGTATACTTATTTTACCCTATAACTTGAGCGTAAAATAGTTAATTGACAGTTTTAAAATAGCATTATTAGTACAGAAAATCGTATATGCATACTTACATGGCCTAAACTTTTAAATCTTTAATCTTTTTAAATTTTTTGGCATTGATGATGGAGCTTTAGAGGATCAAAACAGCTGTTTGTTATTTTATGTATATTTTATTTGTGCTACTTTTACGTTGACCATTTATTTTAATATAATGGCATAAAGTTTCAATTCACCTATTTTAAACATGTCTCTTTTTACATAGTGTATATATGAGCTATATATTTCTCCTTTTTTCCCTACCAAAAGCATGAGGATCATTATTATACACGAGTAAATACATTATTAAAAATCCCACAGCATTTTCGAAGCCTTTCATTTCTTAACTTCACTTTTTTTTTTTTCTAGTGATTAATAGCATACAAGAACTTTCGGTGAGTTTTCAAATTTGTGATACTTTCGATAACAAAATCCCCGAGAGAATTTTAAAACACAACAAACTGATATCATCTTTCTATATATTACTCTGTCAATAATAATGAAGTACATAATTAGATTTTTTTTTGCATTTTCCCGCGAGAGATTTTACATAATTAAATAGCCTGCGCTTTTATCTTTTTCTTTCTTACAATGAGAAGTAATGATCAATTTTTGCATAATTATTACGTAAAAGTTTTGAGATGAAAAAAACGAGTAATTGTTGCTAGTTTTATGCAAAAGTATTCTCTGTTTTCGAGTATACTTCAAAATAAATATTTTAAAACGTTCGTAATTTATTTTTACATGGTCATGAATAACAAGAACTTTCACTTGAATTGAAGACGAGTTTATTTTTATATTAATTATTTTAATTAGTGTTTTGTGATTTTAAAGGAACTATGAATAAACATGGAAAAATAAATATCTGCTAAAAATTTTAAAAATATTTGTTAATTTTGTCTTCCAGCAGTAATCTTCATAAATTCGTAATTTTTCGTTACAATGTATACAAATGCGTTGCAGTCCACGTTCATCTGGAGTTCGGGTTCTCTTTTTAACACTTTCCAACCTAGTTGAAAAGTGTTTATGACTTCGGTTTGTCTGCCGTCTGTCCGTGCTCTAACTCCCGTAAATATGCTTCGATTGTCCTGAAATTTTTGTATGCTATTGTCGTTTACTATAGCATGTTCCCTATTTCAACAGAAGTGTGTAGTACTTATATAGTTTTTTTTTACAGGGACAGTCAAAAGTATTCCGTTACATTACAGTCAATGGGGAATAATCGGTTCAAGCGCATTTTGATGACGCTACGTCATTTAACACATAATGAAATTGTTATATAATTATGAAGCGCATTAAAACATGCTTTTTGTAGAATATGGGATGCAAAGCATTTATTATTCATTTACAGGGTCAAACAAAAGAATTATTTTACACATCGTTCTATGGGAAAAATCGTCTGCAGTATAATTTAGTGATATTTCACTATTTCAAACATAATGAAAATTATATGCTTTACTGAGGTGCACTATAAATTGCTCTCATGTGTGCATTGCGTTTATTTACAGGGACACACAAAAGATATTGGTTATATTACATGTGCGATATTTACAGTCTATGTGTGATAAGTGCGTTTTCAACTTTGGTTTGCATTTTTATCTTTATTTTTCATAGCGTGTGTGTGTTTTTAAACTCGGTTGACCATATACAGGGCTACACAAGGAAATTCGTAAGTACTACATACTATGGGAGTGAATTGCTTAAGGGTAGTTTTTAATTGTGTTTACGCTTTTTCCTGCTGAACTACATTTAGTAGACTAATAGAAGTTTGTGTAATATAAATAAATTCATATACAGTGCTACGAAAAAAAAAGATACATTGTCGTTTACGTTTGGTAATTGCTGCAAGTGAGTTTTAAGTTGCCTTTTAGCTTAATAGGTGGTGTGTACAAAAGTCTTCAGATAATGTACAGGGCTGTACAAACGATTTCGAGTGCATTTCCATCGATTGGCGAAAATTGCTAAATGTGAATATTCTAACTGAGCTAAATTTTATCATACTATATATCCACATCTACTGATCATATACAGGGCTGCACAAAAGTATTCAACTACTTTTTTGACACTGGAAGGTAATTTCGAAAACTATTTTTCAATGTGTTATGTGTTTCCTAAACTGTTTACTTACATATCTCCTTATTTAACGGTGAAGTTTCGTTACGGTTTTCTGGTTGTGTTAGAAAGTGTTTCATAATCTATGCTTGACGCAGGATTTTTCGTTCTTGTTTGGATCCTGCGCCAGAGAAATTTTGTTTCATCAAAGCCCGATTCCGATATCGAAAGTGCGCAGTGGAAAATATTGTTAATAACACTTTAAAAATATTTCAAGGTTAATTTTCTAATTTAACAATCTTTTCTTACATATAAATAAGTATTAATCCTAAATATTCCTCATGACAAGTAGCATCTGGGGAGCACATTATTAATTTAGCTGTTGCACAATATATAGATGGAAATGAAACAATATTCAAAGGCTATAAAGCATGTGAGGAATTTTGCTCATGGCTATTTACTTCTAAACACAAAGGTTTCACAGCCGTGGCCCATAACATGAAAGCGTAATTATAATTCATTTTACTGACAACGTATAGTGATTTTTATATCCCTGAAATTATGTTTAAAATAGCAAATTTGTTCTTTATATCCAACCATTGGCAGAAATCTGCAAAAATCCCAATTCTTATTCTTTTAAAATATCATTGTACAACTGATGCAGAAAGACATGAGCTCAGTTTTCCAGTAATTTTGGATAAAGACTTCAAACACATAGCAGGGATAGACATAGGATATTCTGCAGATTCTTTATGTTACTAACAATAGTGCAAAGGCTTCAGAATATTTCTCCTTATAATCCCATCAATAACATTTCAATTCCCTTTCAAGCTGATTTTTAAAGGATTGTAAACCACTTTAAGAAACTTAGAATATATCCTTCCTCCTCAAATAACATGTTTACCCCCTTTTTTCAATTTCTGAATAAATAAAATTTTTACTTTGAGCCGAGCCAGAAGTCTGGTATAAAAATCAATTCCGAATCCGTTTCCAGCCCGGATTCAGTCTCGGTCTCGGTCTTGAGTTTATAATTTTTTTTTTTATAAATCTCTTTAAATCTGTTAATGGTAGCTTTTATTTATTCGAAGAATATTTAGACCATTAATCTGCTTTAGAATTGCAAAATTTTGAAATCTTTATATCTTAGTTTTTTCAGGGTAGATGACATAACGAAAGTTTCTGTAGGCGATAACATAAGGAGAAAAATATAGCCATTGATGAAGCGAGAGATTGCACTGCTGGTTAGCATATCTAAAACTTCACTTCTTAACCTAGTAGACGTGCGAAATACAATTTTGAATTAATCATTTATATATTTGTAAATAAGAAAAAAAATACCTAACTCGCCTTTGGTACAATGAACAGTTGATTAACCCATGTACAAGAGATATAGCAACATTTTTCAATAAATGAAAATAATGGTGGTTCATGGGAACCTTCCATAATCATGATTCAATGTAAACTTGATAAATTTATTTATTTTGATGCAAATATTGATAGTGTTTACACTTTGAAATCAAAAGCATAAAAAAATGAATGATTAAAAATTTCTGATCCGCGATATAACAAAGATATAACAGTGGTTTCTTTCCATAATCAGCGTTTATTCTATATTCACAAATATCACGACGTTTTTCGGTTATTGTAAGACAAAACTATTTTGAAACTTTGTTGACGGAACTTTTTTACTTAAAAAGAAAAAAAAATAGGGTTATGTAGTAAGCAGAATACAAAGCGCCGCAAAGATTCAGTGCATTGCCTCTTACTTCGCAAGCTTAATTCTTTTTGACTCGCAAAATCTCTCATATTTATCATTTGGTAAGAAACTCATATGCAACCATCTCAAATTATCTCAGAAATACTCGATATTACTTTCTTAATTGTTCTACGAATTTAATTTCTAGAATTTTCAGAGTAAAATTTTAGCATCAAATGTAATAACAAAATTTTATAAAATCAAAATTTTTGTTCGTAGATCAAACATTAGCGCGGAAACATATAAAGCGATTTCTTCTTTTTTTGAAAACAAGAGTGACATCATTGTGCATAAAATTAGGAAATAAAAACAGAATATGTTTTACTCTCAAGAGTATATCACAAAAATACGTAAACGCTGAAAACGTATAAAATTGCATAATTATTCATTAAATATCTCCTCAGCATTTTCAAAGCTTTTTATTTATTAACTTAATTGTTTTTCAATGTTTAATAATGATCAAAAGAAACTACTAAACCTAAGTAATATCTGATACTTTTGATAATAAAATCCCCGAATGATATATATTTTTTAATGATCGCCTTTTTCTGTACTTTATAAATAATAATGAAGCATATAATTAGGTTTTTTTTTTTTAGTTTCACTTCTTCCCCGTGAGATATTTTACATAATTAGATAATGTGCACTTTTATCTACTTTGTTGCAGAAAAAGTAATGATCAAATTTTGCGTAATTATTAAAATGGTAAATGGAATTATGTAAAGTTTAAAATAGGAAAAAGAATAATTGTTGCTTGTTTTACATACAATATTTCACATTGTTAGTCTCTTTAAAAAGATCATTAACAAGGTATATTAGTACGTAATTATTAATGAGTATATTTTAAAACTTTCTTCTTTTTTATGTATTTATTAATAAGAATAACTTCCACTTGAGTTAAAGATAAGTTCATTTTTAAATTCATTGCAATCTTATCTTTTAAAATGTCGAGTTTAACAACAATTGCCTGAAACTATTTTTACGAAACTTTCGTCTTGTGATAAGTTGAAAAGCTTTGTAAAAACCTACAATAATTCTGTTGAAACTATTACATTTTTATTTTCGAATACTCTAGAATAAGAAGGAACAATTTATAGATCAAATACAAAAGTCAGAAAAACAGTTTAAGAACGTTAGCGTTATTGCAGAAATCAAAATGTACAGAATTTCATTTCTCCAGATAATAACTTGTAAATTCCACGCAGATTTATGTTTTACCTGAAATTCCTCTTAATATTTCCTCACCCAAAAGAACAGCTTAAAAAAAAATGTATATCTGTAAAACTACTCTTTTAGCAACAGCTAAGCTATTGCAGGAAAAACAATAAAGATGAACACGTTTTAGTCTTAAGAAAGTATCACAGAAATACGCAAAAACTGGAAACGTGTAATATTCCATAATTATTCACTAAACATATCCTCAAGCTTTTAAAAGCTTTTTATTTCGTAACTTCACTGTTTTTAAGTGATTAATAACTACGAAAAGAAGCCACTAAGCCTAAATAATGTTTGATACTTTTGATAATAAAATTCCCGACAGATATATATATATATTTCAAATGAACTTATTTTTCTATACCTTGTTAATAATATTGAAGCACACAATTATTTTTTTCGTTTCATTTCTCTCCCATGAGATATTTTTACGTAATTAAATCGTCTGCTTTTTTTTTTTACTTCGTTGCAAGAGATAAGTAGTGATCAAATTTTGCGTAATTATTAAAGTGGTAAAAGGAATTATCTAAAGATTAAATTGGGAAAAAGAAGAATTGTTGCTTGATTTACATAAAAATACTCCATAAATTTCTTTAATGAGAAAATTAAAAAAAATTTTATTTATTTTTTATTTATGTATTCATTAATGAGAAAAACTTCCACTTCAGTTGAAGATAAGTTCACTTTTTAAATTCATAGCAATATTATCTTTTACAATGTCGAGTTTAACAGTAACTGCCTGAAACCATTGTTACGAAACTTTCGTCTTTTGATAAGTTGAAAAGCTTTGTAAATACCTTCAGTAGTTCTGTTGAAACAACTACACTTTTATTTTCCAATATTCTACAGTCACGAGAAACTATTTATAAGTCAAATACAAAAGGTATGCAAACAGCTTAAGACCTTTAGCGTTATTCCTGAAATCAAAATGCACAGTCTTTCCTTTATCAAGATAATATGTTGCAAATTCCACAGAGATTTATCTCGTATCTGAAATTCCTTCTAATATTTGCTCACCCGAAAGACCAACTTAAATAATAATAATAATAATAATAGTAATAATAATAATAATATCTGTAAAACTACTCTTTTCGCAACAGTATAACTATTTCGAGAAAAACAATAAAGAAGAACACGTTTTAGTCTCAAGAATGTATCACAGAAATACTCAAAAACTGGAAACGTGCAATATTTCATAATTATTCATTAAACATACCCTGAAGGTTTTCAGAGTTTTTTATTTCCTAACTTCACTTTTTTAAGAGATTAATAACGATCAAAAGAAACCACTAAACCTAAATAATGTTTCATGCTTTCTATAAAAAATCCCCCCCTGATATATGTGTTTCAACAAACATTATTTTTCTATACCTTGTTAATAATAATGTACTTGCAAATAATTAGTATTTGTTTTTTGCTTCACTTCTCTCCCATGAGAGATTTTACATAATTAAATCGTCTGCATTTTTATATACATTGTTTCAAAAGAAAAGCAATGATCAAATTTTCCGTAATTATTAAATTGATAAAAGGAATTATCTAAAGATTAAAATGGAAAAAAGAAGAATTGTTGCTTGCTTTACATAAAAATACTCCATAAATCTCTTTTTTTTTTTTATTTATTTATGTATTCATTAATGAGAAAAACCTTCACTTGAGTTGAAGATAAATTCACTTTTTAAATTCATAGCAATATTATCTTTTACAATGTCGAGTTCAACAGCAATTGCCTGAAACAATTGTTACGAAACTTTCGTCTTTTGATAAGTTGGAAAGCTTTGTATTCAGTAGTTCTGTTGAAACTATTACACTGTTATTTTCGATTATTCTAGAATCACGATAAACTATTTATAAGTCAAATACAAAAGACAGGAAAAGAGCTTAACGTCAGCGTTATTGCAGAAATCAAAATGGACAGTCTTTCATTTCTCAAGGTAATAATTTGCAAATTCCACACAGATTTATATTTTACCTGAAATTCTTTCTAATATTTGCTCACCTAAAAGAGCAGCTTAACAAAAAATGAATATCTGTAAAACTACTCTTTTAGCAATAGAATAGCTATTGCGGGAAAAGCAACAAAAATGAATGTTTTATTCTCAAGAATATATCACAGAAATACTCAAAAACTGCAAACGTATAATATTTCATAGTTATTCATTAAACATATGCTCAAGGTTTTCGAAGTTTTTTATTTCCTAACTTCACTGTTTTTCAGGGACTAATAACGATGAAAAGAAATCACTATAACTAAGTTAAGTTAGATACTTTTGATTCACCGACTGATATATATTTTTCGTCTGATTTTATTTTTCTATACCTTATTAATAAAATTGAAGCACATAATTAGTTTTTTTTTCTTCACTTCTTTTCTGTGAGAGATTTTACGTAATCAAATCGTTTGCGCACTTTTATCTACATTGTTGCAGATAAAAGTAATGATCAAATGTTGCATAATCATTAAAATGGTAAATGGAATTGTGTAAAGTTTAAGATAGAATAAAGAATAATTGTTGCTTGTTTTACATAAAATATTCCACATTGTCAGGCTCTTTAACGAGTATATTTTAAATCATTTTAATTAATTTTTTTCATTTATTCATTAATACAAAAAACTTCCACTTGAATTGAAGATAAGTTCATTTTTTTAATTCATAGCAATGTTATCTTTTAAAATGTCGAGTTTAACAACGATTGTGTGAAACCATTGTTACGAAATTTTCATCTTTTGATATGGTGAAAAGCTTTGTAGTTAAGTTACAACTATTAATCTTTTATTTTCGAATATTCTAGAATCAGAAGAAACTATTTATAAGTCAAATGCAAAGTCAGGAAACAGCTTATGGTAAGCGTTACACAAAATAGCTGAGAAATTCAAAATAGAGTATTTCATTTCTGAATATAATAACTTGCAAATTCCACTCTGATGTATGTTTTAGTTGAAATTCCTACTAATATTTGCTCATCGGAAAGAGCAGCTTAACAAAAATTTCCTCTGATTTCATTTTGTTGTCTCGAACAATTCTACATCTCACCGTTTTTTTTTTTTTTTTGTCGTACGAACTTGTCTTCTGCACAATTTATGAATCATTAATAATCTGTAAAACTATTATTTTAACAATAAATAAGCAATCTGTAAAACTATTCTTTTAGCAATAGCCGAACTATTGCAGGAAAAACAATAAAAATGGATACGTTTTATTCTCAAGCATATCACAATAATACAAGCATATCACAATCTCATACATGCTAATACTTGAAAAAGCGTAATTTTTACAAAATTACATATGAAGTTTGGACTTATATTGATAGACTTATATTGAAGGACTTATATTTTACATAATTAAATCGTTTAATCGTTTGCACGTTTATCTATTTTGTTACAAGGAACAGTAATGACCGATTTTCGCAGAATAATTATGTAAAAGTATGAAGCGCGAAAAGTATAATTACTGCTAGTTTAAAATAAAAATATTTGAAGTACTACTTCAAATTAATGTCAATGAATGTTTCAAAAGCACTAGGTTAGGGAAGATTAAAGAAAAAATTTCGTAATGAAATCTATTCAGCGGGTAGTATATAAATCAAAGCAAAAATTTTTGCTTATTACAAATATGCAAATTAAATCTAGATTGCACAGTTGGATGATTCATTTTCATTTTTTTTCCAACAGTTACCGCAACAGTCGCGAAAATCAAACTAAATTCGCTATCACAGAACCTCCAGAGTGATTTCCCCACAAATTTTATACAAACCTCGACCCATTACATTACATCGAAATATACAATTTTGTCGAAACATATTCACAAATTCTTCACATAAACTGGAAAAAAAAAATCGAGAAAATCACATAAAAAATGCAAACACAGCTTATCCTTCTGAGCGCATATATCCCCATGTTCAACTGGGACCTGACGTCCATAGTCAAAAACATATATGAAGTTTGGTTCAATTCTATTCATAACTCCATATACACTTTCCGATGATCAATAAGGAAAATGACACAAAATTCGATATCACAGATATAATATATTATTAATTAATAACAGATCGAATATAATATATTATTAATATATTATATTCGATATAAAATATTTCCCTTCCAGGAGAATATCTCAAATTTCAACTGAAACCTGCTGGCCATAGCCAAAAACATATATATGAAGTTTGGTTCAATTCCATGCATAACTTCATACACTTTTGGATGATATAAAGAGGACATACAGACGCACTGACAGACAGACATTTTGTAAAAACGTGTTTATCGGGATATCTGACCTCTAAAATTTGTAAATACGTCGATTTTTTTTTTTTCAATTACAATACTTTTTTCTATTATATAGATAGAAGAAAATAAGGAATACGGTTTATTCTTATCACAAAACTACTCAAAAACTGAAAACGTGTAAAATTTCATAATTATTCGTGGAACATACCTTCAAGATTTTCAAAGCTGTTTATTTCTCAACTTCGCTCTTTTTCAATGATTAATAATGAACTAAAAAAATCAATAAACTTGAGTAATCTTTGATACTTTTGATAATAAATCTCGAAGAGATGTTTTTTTAAAATATGACCTCTCCTTTCTATACTTTAGAAAAAATAATAAAGTACGTAATTTGTTTTTTTGTTGCTTTGCTTCCTGAGCAATTTTACATAATAAAATAGTCTGTTCCTTAAAAAAAAAAAAATTGTTTCAACAGAACAGTAATGATCAAATTTTGCGTATAGTTATTATGAAGTGGATAAAGAATAGCTAGGAAGAAGTGTAAGGTTGATAATTTAAAGTAAAAATATCCCATATTGCGGAATACGTCAAATTAAATATTTTAAAATATTTAGTTGCAGATAGTTAATTTTATATTAAGAGGGATATTCAATTTTAGTGCATCGGAAATTTAAAGAAATTAAGAATAAACCCTCAGGGAAACATATTTTCGTCTCAAATTATATCGATTAATTCGACATTTGCTTCCTTAAAGTCCTACGAATTTGACTGCTGTATGAGTCCTGTATCGAGTCGCCTAACCCGGTTTTATACGAACCCGATCCGATCCACGATTCGGGGTCGGTTTGGTTGACGTTAATTTTTATAGTTTCAGGTCGGTTCGACTTCAAACGTTTCGAGTTAGGTTTGGACTCTTTTGGTCTGGATTCAAATTTATCCAGTTTTTCAAAATAAAATCCTAAATAATGTTTAAATGAAAAAAAAAACAAAAAACAAAAAAACAAACAAACTATATAGTTGAGTATTAATGAGTGTATGTGTGTTCATGTTTATACGAAAATGATAAAAAGGATGTTAAAGATATAATTGTAAACATTTTTTCCATATTTAAATCGAAATATGGATTAATTTTCTTTCACTAGCCTTGTCGGGTTTCGGGTTGACGATTTTTTTTGTTGGGTTCGGGTCGGGTTTCGAGTTGACTTTAATCAGAAATTTCGGGTACGCAACTCATGCATGACTTTAGACTGCTGAACACTTTACAGATCATGAAAACCTGTAAAACTAGTCTTTTAGCAATAGCAGTGCTATTGCGGGAAAAACAAGAAAAACAGAATGTGTTGTATTTGCGGGAGTTTATCACGAAAATACTTCAAAATCTCAAAGAATGTAAACATTCTTAATTAATTCATTGAAAGTTCCTCGGTATTTTTAAAGATTTTTAATTTCCTAATTTTATTACTTTTCCGTGATTAATAGCTAAAAAGAAGCATTAACAAAACTGAACAATTTGTAATACTTTTGATAACGAAAACCCCGAGAGATTATTTTTTTCTTAAACTCATCTCATCTTTCTATACTTTGTGAATAATAATTAGTGGCTTTTTGCTGTAATTCTTTCCCGTGAACGATTTTACATTATTAAATCAACTGCGCTTTTACCATTTTTTTTTTTTTTACAACAGATCGGTAATGATTATATTTTACCTCATTATTACGCAAAAGTTCGAAGTGGTGAAGGAATAATTGTTGCTCGTTATTAAAATCTTTTATTTAACTCGACTTGTTACTTTCTTTTATCTTTACAAGAAGAAAGTATTGGATTCATGAAAATTTTCGACTTCCGGTTTTGGACGGATTTATACGTTTTAGATGGTCCTGAACACGATTTGACTGTTTTTAGAAAATGTCTGTCTGTATGTGACAAAAATTTAGTGGGCACTCTATCTCAAGAACTAATGCACGAAATTTAATAAAACTTTAGCTTCAGTTAGACCTTTATATAAATTGGTGCTGATTATGTTTTGGTGTAAATAGCCCAACATAAATCATAAATTATTTCTATTAATTCTTACCTTACATTCATTTATTTCACTTCATTAACCTACAGTATTATCATTATATTAAATTTAAAAAAAAAAACAAAAAAAAACATGTTGCATCCAAACATCCAAAAGAGTTTATTATAAACTAGCTGAGTACCCGGTATGATTTTAAGAAAGTTTGTATAATGAAATCAAGTTCAAAATTGAACATGCAGTATAAAACGTAATAACAGAAACATGCGGAATATTATACGCATGAATCAAATTTTGAGATTTCATTTGCGTAATTTTCACTCATTTTTCATTTAATCCAGACAACAGATTACTCACATACAAAGTAAATAATCTGTGATCCGGATTGAGACCAAGATTAAAATCTTTTGCTGAAAAGTTGTTTCCGAGTATTTTGTTATTTAAATAAGTTTTTCACGATTAAAAAAATGGCAAATACAAAAATTCTATGATTTTTATTTAAAAAAAAAAAAAAAAAAAACAACAAAAAAAAAAAAAAAAAAAAAAAAAAAAAAAAAAAAAAAAACATTTTGAAATCTTGATTTTAGTTCTTTACTAAGAATGAGCTCTAGGACTTATATTTTACATAATTAAATCGTTTAATCGTTTGCACGTTTATCTATTTTGTTACAAGGAACAGTAATGACCGATTTTCGCAGAATAATTATGTAAAAGTATGAAGCGCGAAAAGTATAATTGCTGCTAGTTTAAAATAAAAATATTTGAAGTACTACTTCAAATTAAATAGTTTTAGATGTTTATACTTTATATTTTATGAAATAATTAATAGTTAAAACTGTCACATGAGTTGAAGATAACTTTTTTTTTTTTTTTTTTTTTCCTTTTAACGTTAATAGGTATATTTTGTTTTAATGCGCTTCGAATTTAAAGAAACTAAAAATAAACGCTCAAGAAGAAATAGACTCGTATATTTTCTTACGTTACATCAAGTAACTCGATATATTGCTGCCTTACTGGCCTAAAAAAATATCTTCTGAACACTTTATAAATCATGAAAATTTGTAAAACTGCTCCTTTAGCAATATCAGTGCTATTTGTTGAAAAATAACAAAACTGAAAATGTGTTATTCGTGAGACTAGCATATCGCAAAAATACTTTAAAATCTGAAAGAATGTAAAATAACCTTAATTATTCATAAAAAATCCCTGAGCATTTTCAAAGCTTTTTATTTTTTAATTTTATTGTTTTTCAATGATTAATGGCAAACAAGATGAATCAACAAAACTGCAAAATTTGTGATGTTCTTGATAACGAAATTATCGAGAGAATTTCTTTTTTAAAAAATTATCTTGCTTTTCTATACTTTGTGCATAATAATGAAGCCCATAATTGTTTTTCACTTTTCTTTTTCCCGTAATAGATTTTAAATATGTCTGAACTTTTATCTACTTCGTGTCCCTCCGCCTTCAGTAATGATCAATTTTTGCATAATTACTACGTAAAATTTTGAAAAAGAAAAAGAGTAACTGTTGCTAGTTTTATACCTACAAAAATATTCCACGTTGACGTATATTTAAAAATGAATATTTTAAAACATTTTTTCTTTGGTTTTCATTTAAAAACTGAAAACGTATAAACTTCATAATTATTTATTCAACACACTCTCAGCCTTTTCGAATATTTATACCTGAGATAGATTATATATCACAGATCGATCGATCGACTTTCTACAGAATAGTAATTGTCAAAATTTTCTCAATTTTTATGTAGAAGTTTGAAGCGGGAAAAGAATAATAACGTTCATGGAGTGCTTCAAATTGAATATTTTAAAACGTTTATAAAGTTTGTAAACGTTTATAAACATTTATAAACGTTTGTTGTTGTAATTACAACAGGTATCTTATACTAAACCTCAGTAATGTATACCAATTTCATTATATTTGAATTAGTGTAAAGTAATTAAAATACTCTGAAAACAGTTTTTCTCCGTAAACCATTATGTAACCGAATACTTTTGTGTGACCCTGTAAACGAATGAGAAATTGTTTATACCTCATATTCTACAGAAAGCATGTTTTAGTGTACCTTGCAGATTGATATCAATTTCATTATGTTTGTAATAGTATAACATGATTAAAATGCACCGCAAACGACTTTTCCCTATAGACCATAATATAAGAGAAGGCTTTTGAATTTTCTTGTAAACTAATTATAAATACTACATGTACCATATACGATAGTAAGTATCTTGTAGTGCACTTCAGTGATTTATATCAATTTCAATATATTTCAAATAGTGTAACATCACTGAAATACATTGCAAAGGATTTTCCCCCATAGACCATGATGCAACAGCATTTTTTTGTGTGTCCCTGTACACGAAGTATAAGTGCTACATACTTCATTTTCAATACCAAACATGCCATAGTAATATCAATAATATATATCAATTGCATTGCAATCAGACGGACAGATTGACAAACAGACAAACCGAATTCATAAACACTTTTCAACTATGTTGGATATTGTTAAAAAAAAAAGAACTCATCCTATTTTTCTATACTTTGTGAATAATATAATGAAGCGTATAATTAATTCGTCACTTTACTTTTTTCGCTTGAGAGTCTACATAATTAAATAGTCTCTGTCTTTTAAACTTCGTTACAATTTGTTACAATGTAGCAGTAATGAACAATTTTTTTCAAAAGTTTCGAGTGGGAATAGAATAATTGTTGCTAGAGTTTTATTAAAAATATTTCACATATCGTCAAGTGCTTCTTCAAACTGAATGTTTAAAACGTTTATTCTATTTAACCGATTTCCAACACTGGTAGTTATACAATTTGTTTGTATATATATATATATATATATTAATATAAAGACGCATAACTTTTAAATGGAAGCTCTGATTTTCATAATTTTATTTTATTAGCTCACAGGCTATCAAAGCCTGAGAGCTAATGTGCCCGCCCGTGCTGTATGTATGTATGTATGTACGTAACGCGATAACTCTTGATAGAAATATCCCATTTGTTTAAAATTTTGGTTGAAGGTTCATTGTGATAAGGCGCTTCCCTGATTAGTTTTGGGGATTAATTGGTTAAGTATAAAGGGATATACGGGGGGCTAATTCCCCCCCTTAATTTAGATAAATGGGTTTTTCGTGCACAATCATCCTATTTGCTTCAAATTTTGTATATAAGTTCTTTGTGATAAGGCGCTTCCCTGATTAGTTTGGAGGTTCATTGGTTA
Organism: Maratus michaelseni; assembly: GCA_963931845.1. Classification (NCBI taxonomy): domain Eukaryota; kingdom Metazoa; phylum Arthropoda; class Arachnida; order Araneae; family Salticidae; genus Maratus; species Maratus michaelseni. Next base: position 299,502,735 of record OZ007595.1, read on the forward strand.
ACTATAAAGGGGGAAACGGGGGGCTGATCCCCCCCCCTTAAGTTAGATAAATTGGTTTTTCATGCAGAATTATCTGATTTGCTTCAAATTTTGTATATAGGTTCATTGTGATAAGGCGCTTCCCTGGTTAGTTTTGGGCGTTCACTGGTTAAGTATAAAGGGGGGAACAGGGGGTGGGGAGCTTAATCCCCCCCTTAATTTATTATCGATTTTTTATTTTTTGAGGGCATTATTCTTTGAAATAAGAGTATAATATACAGTTATTGTGAATAGCCTGTGAGCTCAATGCCATCAGTTTAACACTTTTTTTTTTTTTTTTTTTAAACTCTTTCCAACATTGTTGAAAAGTGTTTATGAATTCGGTTTTTCTGTCTGCTGCCTGCCGTCTGTCTGTCTGTCCGTGCTCTTACTCGCGTAAATATACTCGGGTGGCTCATAATATAAGCATGTATAAGTAACTCATATATGCTTATTGAGGTTTAATATAACAAATCCACTTTTGAAATTGAAGTGTGTATAGGATTTATAGTTCATTTACAGGGACACTCAAAAGAATTCCGTTACGTTATGGCCAATAAGGAAAAATCGTTTGCGGTGTATTTTAATGATGATCGAACATAATGACACTGATGTACAGGTTGGTTATAATATAAGTTTCTATATTTGGAGCTGTCGGTAGCTCGAAGGAATATCCCGAATGAAACCAAAATCGGTACACTTACTATTCGAGAAGGGGGAAGAAGAATGGAACAATGTGCAAATAATTACAATAATCACCGACTGATGGCTCTGTTGAGTGGGAAATGTAATATGTAATACAATAACAAAGAATTAAGGCGTCACACCGGATGGCACACCTAATTTATTGGAAAATGTCACAGTGAATGTGGTTACGCTTTCGCATGGCGGTGCCGATCATGTTCTGGTTCCACATGGCCATTGTGCTGGATGACACAATCCAGGCGGTGCACAACGTGCTCAACAGAGGAATGCGCATCAGGAGAGATGTTTCGCACATGTTGTGATATGCGGTAATGTCATTGAGGTTTGCGACACCTCCACGGTACACAATATTACACATTGCCTTTCACACTCAAAAGTGCCATCTGTCGACGATTATTGCAATTAATTTTTTTACTGTTCCATTCTTCTTCCCCCTTCTCGAATAGTAAGTGTGCCGATTTTGGTTTCATTCCAAATATTCTTTCAAGGTACAGACAGCTCCAAATAGAGATATTTATATTATAACCACCCGGTACATCACTGAGGCGCACTGGAAGATGCTTACAGTAGAGCAGGGGTTCCCAAACTGTGGTACGCGAAGCTCTGGCTACTGGTACGCAAAAGTCTTAAACTGGTATGTGAAATGAAATACAGCATATTATTATGAAATCAAAAACAGCTTATGTTTATCACCCAGGAAATTGTCGAACGCCATTTTCTTTTTTCGTTACTAGATATTATCACAACATATCTATGTGAATGTACTTTTTCTTGAATTTTCTGTATCAAAAACAAATACAGGAAAGAACTAACACTGTAAAAAATAATCCTGTAAAATAACAGAAAATTTCTGGCAGCAAAAGTTGCCAGAAAATTTCTGTATGTACAAGAAATATATGTACATACAGAAAAAGTTCGTATACTTCAATCCTTTTCCGTACATACAGAAATTTTCCGTACATACAGAAATTTTCTGTATGTATGAGAAATTTCTGTATGTACGAGAAATTTCTGTATGTACGGAAAAGGATTGGCGTCTACGAACTTTTACTGTATGTACAGATATTTCTGGTACATACAGAAATTTTCTGGCAACTTTTGCTGCCAGAATTTTTCTGTATGTACAAAAAATGTCTGTGAGCAAGCACTGTATTATTTTTTCTGTAGTAGCTAAAGAAAAATCTGTACCATACAGAATTTTTTTTATTAATTACTGTATCCCTATACTTCCAACCTATGCTTCTTTTAAATAAAAATATACTTTGAAAATTTAATTAATAAAATGTGTTTGCTTCTATGTGATAGTCATTTGAAATCTATTTGATTTCATTCATTAAACAAAACTTTTTTTTTTTTTTTTAAAGGGAGGTTGGTAATGAATATGACATGGAATATATAACTCGTAACAAATTTATTTTACTTACACCATAGATTTTTAAAAAATATTACTGCTCCACATATCATTTTACAAGTAAAATAATTTCCAACACATTAAATATGTACATATACACTTTGATAGTATATCATTAGAGTAAGATACCGTTAGTGATAAAAAAAAGATATTGTTGAAAAGAATATTCTTTTCAAACAGTAAGTTTCTTTGTTATCATACCAGAAACTTGCCAAATTCCACATATTTAATGAATTCTGCAAACTTTTTTTTATTTCGTGAAAATATTAGTTAGCCCTTATTTAAATATTACTTTATTTTTAAACTTTAAAACTGGTTTAAAACTTGTAACATTTCATCCAATAAAAGAATTGAATTATTAAAGGTGCCATATTTATGTTATACTCTTTGTTGAGAATGACATAGTTAACATTTTGAAAACAGCTTTCATGTATATATATATATATATATATATATATATATATTTTTTTTTTTTTTTTTTTTTTTTTAAAGCTGCTTTTGGATATATGATTGTCTATTACATATTAAACATCAGTGATGCTGGAAATAATGTAGTTTAATTTCATTAAATTGAATCTTTCATTTATTCAATAAACTGAATGCAGAAGCCTGTTGCAGGGAAGAAAAGAAAAACTAAAAAAATTTGTAACAATAAAATAAAGTTGTAATGAATAAAATTTCATAACAAAAAACCAAACCTAGTTGCTCAAATCCAAACTGCTTTCTCAAACGGTGAGCTTATTTTGTTTGCAAATTTTACATTTCAAATGTAATAGTAACAAAAATAATATAAATATAAAACTAAATAAAGAGTGCACTTTATTATGGATCGAATTATCCGAAAAGGTCCTGTTTTATTAAGATGAGTTTTGTGAAGGGCTGACTGGAATGTGAAAACAAATATAGTTGCCAGAAAATACTCTGTTGAACCAAAGTACACTTGCTGTTAAAAGAATCAAAATGCAAACACACAAAGCCCATTTTATAGTTTAAAAAAAAAATGTTCTGATTAAACATAGTTATTTAATTCAATATATAAAAGTAAAAAATATACATCAACACTGCATTTCTATTTTCCTAAACTTTAATATGATAAAATTAAATTAAAAATTCTATTTAAGAAAAAAAAAAAAAGATTCATACTATTTGAAATATTGTAAATTTATTTTCAACATATATTTGATTACTTTTATCCCCCCCCCCCCTTCCACAAAATGCAACCACATCCTGCTAGATAGCAAAATAACAAGCACTAACTATAAAAAAACTGCTAATGCGTTGACACAGAGTGCACGAATTTTAATAAAACACACACACACACACAATAATAATAATAATAATAATAATAATAATAAACACAGTAATTTACAGAAAACAATTTTATTCTTCTCAAACACAACAGAATTCAATGAATCCTTTTCTGAAACTGTTTTTTTTTTTTTTTTTTTTTTTTTTTTTTTTTTAAATAAAGAATTGGGAAATATTAACTCAAAAGATATAATGTAACACAATTTTTAAATTATTGAAATACCGAAGAGAAATTTGTTAATTACTTACTAGATATGTGGAAATTTAAATAGATTTATTCAAAAATAGATACAATTCAATAATGGATACAATTATCTTCCTAAGATTCTCCATATGTTTTTAATCTTACAAAGATTTTTTGCAGACTTTAAACTCTTGTTAATCACATGTTTGATACTTGATGAGTCTGGAGGAATGCCCATCAAGCCCCTGTAAGTGAAAGAAAAAAAAAATACATAACATTTAAATTGAGCTTCATCCATTCTATTTTTTGGAATACAATTTCAATGTTTTGTAGGAGGTATTTGTAAAAGTAATTTGTTCGAGTTTGGGTAAATTTTCATAGAATTATTATCCACTTCTTATAATTATTTTATCTATTTCATAACAGTTTAAATATTTATAAATGTTAATTTCAATACTACTACTAAAACTTAAAACACGAGACTTTACCAAATGGAAATATTATTCAATGTTGTAGAAAGACTACAAAAATTTGTATCATAGGGTTGGCAAGTTTTTGCCAAAGTTTGAAAAATAACAGTAAAAACAGTCCTAGCAATATTTTTTGCCAAAGTGGTAAAATAGATACAGATATTTTATTTACGGGAATATAAGTTCAATTTTACTAATTTTAACTTCAACAATATGTAACTTTGAATTTTTTAACTCTAAATATTCAAACAGTTAATCTATCATATTTGCTTGTTTCTTCATAAAATATTTTATGTTAATGAAATGGGAGAGTAAATAATGATAAAATAAATCCCTGGTTATTAAGCAGCTAATTTTAATGCTTTATTTAATTTTTAACAAAGTCTAAGAAATATTAACTGATTTGCTGTGCTAGCAGAACAATAGTAGATTGAAGTTACAAAGTATAATTCGTATAGAATCATAATCCCTCTCCTCTCATTAATTGTTTTATCCGGTCCATGTTTTTAAAATTTAAAAAATAATATTTTTGTAGAAATTTCTATAAATATTAATTGTAAAAGATACAGGGGTTCAGATAAAGAAAACATGTAGACAGATTTTGGTCGTTACAAATCAGATATATGTATTATATATGTTACAAGCAGGGTTTACGAGTATATTTTTTTTTCTAAATAAAAATCTGATTTATTTATTTATTATTATTTTTTTTAATTCAAAGAGTTTTTAAATTACACTTTTTAAAGTAAAATAACCACTACTATATCATTAACAATTAGAAAAGCTCATTTAAATTTATTAAAAAAAAAAAAAAAAACCTCATTCACTTGGTTAATATCATTTGAAATATTTTAATCATATAAACAATTAAATATATACATTTAAAAAATGGAGCAATGGAACACAGATTTAATTTGAAAATGTGAATTCTCTTTTACTTTTGAAAGCATACGATAAATAAAACAAATTGTCTTGTGTTATATGAGCAGTTACTTACACTAACTGCAATTTAACAAATATCCTATTCTACATATTAAAATATATATATACCACCTTAAATTAGCCATTGAAAAAATAAAAATCATTTGCATCCTTCATTACTAAATGCTGAAACTTTTTCTTTCAACCACATTTCTTTATTGGAATTTTATTTCTTTCTTAAAATGCAAAAGATAATAAACATTTTACTGAGAAAAAAAAGAAAACAACTATCAATTAAATTTTAAACATACTATTCTGGATTACATACAATATTCTGAAATACATAAAATATTCATTTAATGAATTTGGAGCAGGTATTATACGTACATAAATATGATCACAATTATATGTTATAAATTTCAATGGATCCAAAAAAAAAATATTTTTTTGTTATTAAAATGTTTAAAAAGAAACACCAAGCTATACCAGCTTTGTGAATTACTAAGCGATTATCGAGTTTAGAGTGAATAGTGAATCAAAGTTGGATTTATTTGATTTAAATTTAAAAAGACATTAAATCAGTTTTTTTTAAGACTAAAAACTTTAGTTGTTAATTAGCTTACATTTATAAGTAGTTAAAATTGAAATTATATATAAAAGCATTTTAGATAATGTTTAACCATGAAATCATTATTTTTATTTTCCAAAAATAAACTGTATATTGGTTAATTTAAAGTGCACAGGAAGTAATGAGATCTCCGCATAAATATCAATAAAAATACTTTAGAATGACATATATTTATTTATTCTAATGTTTTCTATATCTTTGCAGAAAGTCTCCATGTATTAAAAAATTTACAAAAGATGTAAAACTAATTTTAATAGGTTATATGCATTTTTCATACCTTCAAATACATGCATGGCATGTATTATCATTTAACATTTTTCAGCTGAGATTCTCTATTTTAAAATTATGTTTATTATTTTAAAATGTGATATGTGATTTTAAAAGAATTAAAAAAGTATTGATTTTGAGTTCTCAGTTTCTACCACTCCTTAAATTTACAATGTATTTTTGTCAAAACTAATATTTATTACAAAATAGCTTGACCAAAATTTGAAATATTTTTTTAAGTTAATCAACAAACCCTGGTGCAAGGCAGTTTTTAATATAGTAATGTTGTCTTTAATATTTACAAGTTTCTTGAATATATAAATTGTGGATTCAAAGGTTATTAATATTTATATAACTATTACTATTCAAGATTACATTTATATATTAAAATTGGAAAGAAAAAACAGATTTATCTCCACCAAACTTGGAAATTTATTTAAAAAGTAGATGTCTTTATTTGTACTTATATGTTATAAATTAAAATAATTATAATTAATATCAATGAAATACAAATTAATATTCAGATAATTAATTAATAAATATTAATTTTATAAATTAATGAACAACTTATAAATTAAATTAATATTCTTAGCTATAGTATGCAAGCAATTAGGCACTTTTCCACTATGGGAGACTAAGCTTGGCCCATTTTATGTATTAGAATGCAAGTTTCCAAGTAAATGTAATGCATGTAAAAAATGACGCAACTACTGACAAAAACCTAATGAACTCTTTTGCTCGTTTATATAGAGATTTATATATCAGAGTTTCCCCAAGACAGTTTTAGAAGGGTGCTGCACTCTGCCTGCCCCTGCTCTGTTTTACAAAATAGCACCCTTATTTGTCCCTCATAAAAATAATTAGCACCCTTCATGACCCCCCCCCCCCCCAGTAAAATAATTAGCACCTTTCTTGCCCCTCAGTTTAGGACAGTTTTTTACTGAGGGGCAAGAAAGGTGCTAATTATTTTACTGGAGGGGGGGGGGGAAGAGGGGTGCTAATTATTTTATAAGAGACAAGGGTGCTATTTTGTAAAACAAAGGGCAGGCGTGCAGCAATCTCCTGAAACTGCTTTGGAGTTCTGGATTTCATAGTAAAAATTGACTCAATGTTGTCTTGAAGATAGTGCCTTAACTTTTAAATATCAAAAGTGGCTTTAAAAACAAAAAGAATACCTTTAACAATTAAAAAAAATTCCCCTTAAGAATCTTAAAAGTGCCCTTTTCTCACCAGCAGCACCCTGACCTTTTTTCAAACCTGAGTGAAACTCTGTATATACATATATATATCAAAGTATGCACTAACATATACACAATTTACTTCTGCTTGTATATAAAAATAGATAATTAGCTTATTTATATTAAATTGTATAAATAGTGAAAAAAGTGCTTGTGTATATGAAACAGTGAATTGTTGAGCCAGAAAATGTGTTGAAAAAGCGAGAATTCTTTTCTTACTAAGGTCATTTTCTGCATCTCGCCTAATTTAAAAATTAATTATGAATTTTTAGAAAGCACAAATGTATTTTATGAACTGATTGAAAAAAAAAATAATCACAAGCATAGTAATAATACATCTTGATAAATTAATTTAAAACTTATAAAAATTTTATAAATAAAAAAAAAAAAAAAAAAAAAAAAAACACTAAATAAATATAAAATTTGAATGAACACACAAGGCATATGACAAGAAACAAATAATAGTTCAAATATATAGAAAACAAATAATAGTTCTTATTTCTGATTAAATTTCATACTTGCCTTGCACTCTTCTGGATAAACTGGGAACTGATAAATCATACTTCAAATGTATTTCGATTTTCATATTTATTTTCTGAAGTCACTTTTCTATGAAAACTACAGCTGATTTGGTTCCTATATATAGAAGCGTAAAAAAATTGAGTTCATTTACAGCAAACGTTTTTATAAAAACAGATAACTGAATAACAAGTTTACATAAAAAATAAAGTACATAAACATACTTTATTCACAACTCTATTTTTAGTGTGCATAAGAGCAAAAAAAAATTAGGAAAAATAATTGCAAGAAAAGCTTGTAGCAGGCCTATCCACCTTTTATTATTCAAAGGCACATCTGAGTGCATTGCAAGCAATGAAGGGTGCCAATATTCACATGACTCAAAACATACAACAATATTATCTCACAGTAGCTTGATGGTGGAAAAGAGAATGGAACGGGGGAGGGGGTCTACCCTTGGCAGTGTACCCAGGGTATCCTAAAGTGTATTTTACATGCTAACAGAAAATAAATAAAATACTTAATTTGAAATTATATCAAAATAATAAAAATATTTTTTTAAAGTATGTGAATAAAGATTTTGCGACATAAATAAAATAAATTATATTCATAAGGTCCCTGACAAATATTCTGTGAAGGGACTCCCAAACTTTCTCTATAAATACAAAAAGAAGTGGAATATCACCTACAGGGGAAAAATAAAGTAATTCAAAATGTATTTAAATATAAATCGTAAGTAAAAAATGAAGAAAAATAATCATAATAAATCTGACATTTTCAAAAATCTTTTTTTTTTTTTTTTTTTTTTTTTTTTTGGGGGGGGGGGGTGCTTATTGTTTCAAACATATCGCCTTCCCCTCGCCCCCCCCAAAAAAATAAAAATAAAATAAAGTTTTGCTATTTTATATACAGGCATATGTCCCTTATAACAGGGATTTTGGTATTTTTCGGTTAGCCGGGTGCCGGTGAAATATATATATTCTGCAGTCAATAAAAATAGTCTCAACATTTTTTTTTCCTTATTCATATCCTTCTTGAAACTGATATTAAAAAACTAAAACAATGCAAAATTCTGTTACATCTTCACTTTGAAAAAGATAAACACACTTGATTTTTGTTTTTGTGATACAACCTTCACTAAATCATTAAATTTAATAATTCGAAAAGCTTATTTAAATTTATTTGAAATTAAGAAAAACAAACTCATTCACTTGGTTTATTTGAAATATTTTAATAATATAAAAAATTCAATATGTATAGTTAATAAATAGAGCAACATAACATTTTTTATTTGGAATGTGAATTATATTTTACTTTTGAAAACATGAAAGAAATAAAATTATCTTGTGTTTTATGAGCACTTATTGACAGTAACTGAAATTAAATTCTATACTATATAAAATATCATATGCACCCTTCATTTACTAAAAGCTAAATCTTTTTGTTTTGACCAAATTTCTTTACTAAAAATATAAAAGATAATGGAATTATTTCTTCCTGAAAAAAGAAAACAATTATCAATGAAATTTTAAACATTCTATTCTAAAACTGGATTATATACAGTATTCTTTAAAACATATTTAATCCGGGTAATGTACAATAATCATTTAATGAATTTGGATAATGCATTACAGACACATAAAGATGGGTATAAGAATTACAGAGTTTGGAGTTAATCAAAGTTGGATTTATTTGATTTAATTTATAAAACATTAAATCTGTTTTTTTTAGTCTTTAAAAACTTTAGTTGTTAATTACTTTATTACAAGTACTTAAAATTGAAATTATATTTAAAAATATGTCTAAAAGCATACAATTTCTAACCATGAAATCATTATTTTTTTATTCATCATATCAAATCTTTCTATAAATAAAATATATTGGAATGTTGATTGAATGATTTGTTATTTACATATGCACAGGGAAGCATATTTATTCAAAATTTTTCATATCCTCCCATAAAGTATCCATGTTTTTGTATTACAAAATTCACACAGATATAAATGTGTGCATTAATCTTTTAATATTTTTCAGCTGAGATCCACAATTTTCAATTTAGGAACTTTTATTTTAAAATGTTGATTTGAATAAATTAAAAAATATATGGATTTTGAGTTCTGTCTCTGCCACTGCTTAAATTTACTACATATTTTTGGCAAAACACAATATTTATAACAGAATATATTGACCTAAATTTGAAATATTTTTTTTAAGTTGATTAATTTTTTTTTTTAAATCATCGAAGTTTGCTTAATTTCATTTGAGTTATTATCTAAGAGGTGTCGACCCAGGTAAAAATTTGGGGCCCTTCACATAATTACATTCAATTAAACAGATCCCTTCACCAAAATCCATTCAATAAAACAGGTTGGTTCACAAAATTTTAATAAAGCAGGCTCGTTCACGAAATTCCTTAGTCAAACAGATCCTTTCACAAAATTCCATTCCATTAAAGCATACTTTTCCTTAATTTTATTTTGCTAGGTTTAAAATGTATATATTTTCAAACAAAACAATCTCACGAGAAAAAAAAAAATATCAGTACAAACAAGTTGTTATTAATAAAATGGTTTCAATTTCAGTAGCTGGATTTAATATTACGTTACAAAATATTATTTTTCACAAAAATCATTATATTTTCACAAAACAGCCCCCTAAAGAAACTTTGGATCAAGCCTTGTCTCTAAACACTAAATGATATGAAATCCGCACATGGGATGACGCTTTTGGCTTTTCTTTTAGTTACGTGTACATAATTTAAAACAAAACTACATTATATTATTAAACAAAAATGTATACTTACATTATTCGAAAATCCATCTGAATGTTGTAGTTGAAATTATTCAGTTTAGCGAAGGCTTGCTATACATTTTCGGAGCTGCAAACAGATCATCATTTAGTAAACACACAAGACACAACAAACATGGCGGACGCTCGCATTTCACTTCACTCATTTCGTCCCCGCTACAGAAAATCTCTGTATGCACATGTATTTGCGAGTACGGTAAATTCTCGTAGACAGTTTTTTCGTGTTAAAATACAGTTAAACTGCGGAAAAACAGTACATTCTTTCAAAATACGTTTTCTAACAGAATAATGTTGTCGTAATGTACTATGATGTTTTTTAACAGGTTAAAGTTGTTAAAAAACATGAGTGATTGAAAATCGGCCTGTTTTTTTACAATTTTTTTTTTACAGTAGCTCGAAGGAATATCCCGAATGAAACCAAAATCGGTACACTTACTATTCGAGAAGGGGGAAGAAGAATGGAACAATGTGCAAATAATTACAATAATCACCGACTGATGGCTCTGTTTGAGTGGGAAATGTAATATGTAATACAATAACAAAGAATTAAGGCGTCACACCGGATGGCACACCTAATTTATTGGAAAATGTCACAGTGAATGTGGTTACGCTTTCGCATGGCGGTGCCGATCATGTTCTGGTTCCACATGGCCATTGTGCTGGATGACACAATCCAGGCGGTGCACAACGTGCTCAACAGAGGAATGCGCATCAGGAGAGATGTTTCGCACATGTTGTGATATGCGGTAATGTCATTGAGGTTTGCGACACCTCCACGGTACACAATATTACACATTGCCTTTCACACTCAAAAGTGCCATCTGTCGACGATTATTGCAATTAATTTTTTTACTGTTCCATTCTTCTTCCCCCTTCTCGAATAGTAAGTGTGCCGATTTTGGTTTCATTCCAAATATTCTTTCAAGGTACAGACAGCTCCAAATAGAGATATTTATATTATAACCACCCGGTACATCACTGAGGCGCACTGGAAGATGCTTACAGTAGAGCAGGGGTTCCCAAACTGTGGTACGCGAAGCTCTGGCTACTGGTACGCAAAAGTCTTAAACTGGTATGTGAAATGAAATACAGCATATTATTATGAAATCAAAAACAGCTTATGTTTATCACCCAGGAAATTGTCGAACGCCATTTTCTTTTTTCGTTACTAGATATTATCACAACATATCTATGTGAATGTACTTTTTCTTGAATTTTCTGTATCAAAAACAAATACAGGAAAGAACTAAACATCGAATCTGACTTACGACTAAAGCTAACTAATATTGAACTAGACATGAGAAAGCTGCTTGATCGATGCTAGGGAATTACTGCAATAAAGCTATTATGTATGAATCAATAGGCCAATATATCAAAAGTATTGTGGTTGTTTTTCAACCAAAACACTGTATTTTGATATGGTATGTATTATTAAAATGTAATGATTATAATACTGTTTTTTTAATATTAATATAAAGCAGTCAATCTAAGTACCAGTAATTAAATAGTTTGAAGAAGTACAGTGAAACCTGCTAAGACGAATTCATAAAAGACCTAGGAAATATTCCGTTTTAATCAAGTTCTGTTTTTGCAATTTCCTTTTTTTTTTTCTTTTTCTTTATTAGCTTTATGTTTGTTACCCGGTCCCGGTGGTACGCGGAAGTATAAACTTCGATCTAGTGGTACGCTTGTCTAAAAGTTTGGGAACCCCTGCTGTAGAGTATGTTGTGCGTAACATTAATCGTTCATTTACAGGGACACACAAAAGAATTCGTCTACAGTACTGTCTATGAGCGATAATTGCTGGAAGTGCATTTTCAATTGTGGTATGCGTTTTTCGGAACTTTTAACAATGAATTTAACGTTATGAGTTTCAAATTAAAAATGTAACAATTCCCAAACTGCTAGACCGAATGACTTCTCATTTGGTATCTGAATATAAAATTTACCGAAAAATCGAAATAGGATGTCAGAATTAGGTGTTGAATATTTTTACGTTTGTTGTAATTTTTATATGTAGACGACCCCATAAGCAAAATTGAGGAAGAACGTCAATTAGTAGACGTTATTACTAATCTTTTGGTACCCGTTACATTTATGCGAGGATTCGTGGCAAAGTTAGTAGGGTTGGTAATTTTTATTCCCAAGACTGTGCACACATTTTACAGGCTTACACGTTTATTAATAACACGCATGCACTGTGTTACATATAACAAGTTTACATGCATAAAATAATTATAATTACTTTTTTTTTAAATAAATTAATCCTTGAAATAAACAAGTATGAAAAAATTAAGAAAGTGAAAAAATAACAAGAATGAAATATTAGCATTTAAAAAAAAAAAAAAAAAAAAAAGAATAATAATATGCATGTGAAATAAATTTAAAAAAGTGTAAAAGGAAAATTACTTAAAAAGAAAAAAAAATACACTCTTTTATAAGTATTTATTGTTTATCTTGAAAATCTCGCTTAATTTGATGACTGCAATGATTTCCAAAATATTTCTGTTACAATGTATTAATTTGGTTTGGGCACGGAATCTGATCATGGAAAATTCCTCGCTTTTTTTTTTTTTTTCACTTGGTAGGAAGCACAAGTTTGTGAATTTGTTAAAAGCTTTATAATTTTTTCTCTGTTTCTTTTTCTTTTCTTTTTTTTTTTTTTTTAAAACTATGGCAACAGAAAAAAAAAACACGTTATTTAAACTATTTAGTTAGGATTTCTAAATTGATTTCTCAACATGCAACACAATTTAATTAATATGAAACTATTAATTGATTAAAGCTAATTTATTTAAAAATATATGTCACACTCTTTATTTTTTATTTAGATTTTCTACTTTAATAATGTTTGAAATACTTCTTTATTGTAGCTTCAGAGTAAGTTTGGTCTTTTTGGTGAGCATGGTTTAGCGCAAAACTAAATTCATTATTGTTGTAACTCGTATACAATTGCAAGCATAAAGAATATTTCGCGATTTATCGTCCGTGGTGGACTAACAACAACAACAACAACAAAAAGCCTTAAAATCAAGTTATTAAATTATAATTAAGTTCTTAAAATATTAAAATATTGTATTCACATCAGAAACACATCCGTGTACATAATTTTTATAATTTTAGCGTATTAGGAAGTGAATTAAAACTCGATTACAAAATTCCATTTTTACATACAACAGAATGTTCAATTTAATAAACAATCGTAACAAATACACTGGATTTTTTTTTTACAAAAAATGAAGAATAAAAATAAAGGGTAATTTATAAATAAAGCCTAGGAAACAAGAAAACATTAATATAAACATAACGTAATATGTACTGTGCAAATTTAATTATCTGTTTCAAATAATTTCTGAGATTGAAGCGTGCTTGTAGTATATAGCCTTTCGGAAAAAGGCACATAAATTTTCAGCTGCACGCAAAGTCGGAAAAGAAAATAAGTACTTAGTCTCACATGCATCATCATTCAGCTACAGAAAGTAAAAGTGCACTTCATATTTTATTCCGTTATAACTTTAGAAGTTAGAGATGTGTTTTGAGTTATAAAAATTTATTAAGAGAAATTTTTGCATAAAAGATGCAAAAGAACATTATTTATTACATATCTCTATAATGCATTATCCAGCGAGAGTGAAATAGTAAATATTGTTTATTGTGTTGCAGTTTTTAAGCAAATTCAAAAATATATAAAAAAAAGGAAACTTTATTAGATTATTTTATTCACACGCAAGAGTTGTTAAGATTACATGAATACGTTTTAAATTTTAAATTGCCATTATTTTATATATTTTTTAAAATCCTTACTTTTGGGTACTTTTGTTGCAAAGCTAACCTGCCAAATTTCATGGTTTTAAAACTTGTGGTTAAGGTTTAGCATTAATATTTCTGTCATATTACTGTCGACATGTCGGTGCAGTGTAATACAAGAACGAAAAATCATGCTTTAAGCATAGATTATGTAACATTTTGACTTTACAACACTGAAAAAAAAAAAAAAAAAGTAACTGTAAAATCAACAATTTTTTTCCTGCTGTGTGGTTTCTGAAATTTCTAAAGACAAAGAACACTTTTTCGGAATCATGGGTAACTCGGAAGAAGTTATTACATATTTTCGTTCGTGGTTATATCATATTTTCATAGATGAAGAAACATATTTTATTATTATTACTTTTTATTATTACAGTATGGTTTAACTTGTATGACTTGCCTCATAAATAGCGCCATAAATTTATAATCAAACACCATATCAAGACATTCAACGTATCAAACGGTAAATGTGCCAAATTAATAGTACAAGTACCTTTGAATTTAATGCAGTAGAATTTAAGTTATGACCCTGTAAGATTTATTTATTTATTTATTTATTTATTTATTTATTTTAAGAAAAAATAACAGTGACTGATTATAGAAATCTTCTAAAAATGTTTTTTAAATCCTAAAATTTAAAAGAGAACTTATCACACAAAATATACATGATCGATGTTGTATTCTTATGATAATGGTTTTTATCTCGAATGAAACCGAAACATGTCAAGTGGTTTATTTGTTTTATATGTATATTTTGTGTGACACCTTACTTAAGTAAAAGAAAGTTTTTATGTGGTTATAGAAATCTTCTGTAATCTTAATCCACAAAATAATCGTTCTTTGTTCTTTCCATGATCGGGTGCTTTTTCCCCCCCTAAATGACAAGACGTGTTTCTGGCGATTGAAAAGAATAAACATCTTTGTTCCTAAATTATATGGATGTGAAATAATATTTAAACGGGCAGATTTTGAAAGTAAAGATTTAAAAACGTAGAGAATAAAACAAAAGTATAATTAAAGAAAAAAAAAAAAGAAAACTTGGTAAACAACAAAAAGTAAGTGTGACAATGACATAATATTTGCTATTTAAATACAATTATCTATTTCAAGATGTTTTGAAACGGTTTAAAAGGAATTTAACATTAGGAATTCCAAAATTAAATATCTATAATTTCTAAACCATTTGGCCGAATCACTAGACTATTAGGAATGGGAAATGGTGAATTTACACAGATTAAAGAAAAAATAAAAGAGATTTAAATGCGAGAATAAATAAGAAATATTTACTATAATATAGAATTTAAGAAAATAGGTTTTCTTAAGAAGAAAATCTTATGAAATGTGATTTTTACATCTTATTTGTTGGGAAATAAAAAGTGAATTTAAGTAGATTAGGATAAAAAATGTTTTAAATATAGACAGTAATGGAATCTTTTTAAGAAAGGGAATATTTTAATAAACTAGGGTTGTAAATGGAATATTATTAAAAGGAATTTTTTGTGCAATAAATTTAATAAGGTATGGAATTTTAAATTTTGTAATATATATATATATATATATATATATATATATATATATTCTTTATGTTTTTTACACTCTTTTATTTAACTTCGTTTTTGCATGTAAAGAAGGAATTTTGTAATCGAGGTGCGTTTCGGATTACAATGCAACATTTTGAAATTTTTAAGAACTTTATTATAAAATAAATATATAATTATAAAATAAATAATAACTAATTAAAAACCTGGCTCATTAGTAGTTTTTAGGCAGGTATCATCTTTCTAGATTTAATTAATATTTTAATTAAATGAGTTTATTACTTTTTAATTACTATTTGTTTTTAATGAATATTTATTTTTTTCCTTAGGTATGTAAAAATGCCGCAGATTTATCTTGGACTGTTTATCCATATTTTTTCAAATTGAATTTCTGGTGATGTTAAATAACGAATGTATGGTAAATATATGTTTTACATGTGTTGAACTCAATATGTCTATCGTTATGTATTAGCTTTCGACATTTAACCTGTTTTTATAAGATTGTTTTAGATTAATGCGGTTAATTTATTTTATCTCATTTCTCATCATATATATCATTCATTCATATATCTTGTAAAGCAAGAAGCCCTAAAAGCGTATGTCCTCCGGGGTAATTTCAAAAACTACCAGATGGAATTTTTTCTGGTTTGCCCCATCGGATAGAGAAAATTCCCGCGGTCATTTTGATGTATAATATACCTATATAACTATGATTATTGTTAATAAAATTTGGTATTTTATTATTAGTTTGGACGAAAAGGTTGCCATTGGTATATGTTTTTCACCTTGGTGACGGTATAATACTGGCAGCTGGGATGCCAGTATTATACTGCATAGCTGCTAACTTTTACGCTTTTTTCTTACCACTAAAATTTAATAGTAAATTTTGTTTTATTTAATTGTCTTATTTTGCCGAATAAATAAAGCAAATTTTTCTATTAAATTTTAGTGGTAGTAAAAAAGCGTAATTGTTGGCAGTTATAATACTGTAAAAAAAAAAAAAAAAAATTAAAATTAAAAAAATTGCATTGTACGCATTAAATAAGAATTTTCTTCGTTATTTTCATTTTTTCATTATAATGAATTTTTCTAATAACGAATTTTTTTTACTCGAACAGTGGCTTTCGTTATATATATAGAGACTGGACTGTATTAATTCTTAAAATCTTGATACAACGTGACCCAAACCGCAAGAGTCAAATCCTAACCCGAAACAAGTAAGGTCAACCGGACCCAAACTCGACCCGCAACGAAAATAATTAGGATTAATCCGACGTGGGTAGGATGGGGTTCGGGTAAAATTGGGTTATCCGACCAGATGCTAGACTCTAATATTACGCCAATCATTTCCTTTCATTTTGCTCATTAAAACCAGTTCTCGCTACATTTTAGCTCGTTATAAGCAAAATATACTTAAAAAATAATTAAAACGAATGTGAAAAAGTATCATAAGCTGCACAAAATGATGTGAACTTACACGCTAACATACAAATGGCTACATTGCAGCCAAGAACATCGGTGGATAGAAGCTAATTAATCCTCGAAGTAAGCAATCCTAAGCATACAATTCCCCCAGAAATGTATTTTCAATTTGAGTTGCACGCAAGGAGGAAAAAAAGAAAATGGGTATACTTTCTCTCTCGTGCATTATTTAATGAAAAAAAGATAAAAGGCTCTCTGAATAGTTTATATATATCTTCCGTTACGACTGTAATAATTTCGAGTCATGTCTTATAAGGGTTTTTTTTTTTTTTTTTTTTTTTTAGTATAAAATGCTTTTTCTGTTATTTAGTACGAAGTTCTTCCCAAAACATTACACAAATCTGGAAAAAAGATAAACATTGAAATTTTGTTTCAAAAGTTTGTTTATTTATTTATTTAATTTTTTTAGCGACAGATTTACTATGTTTTTAATCATCGGGAATATGGTATTAAACTTAGGATAAAAGCAAGCTGATTATAAAAAGGAATTTCGAAAAAAAAAAAAAAGATATATTTTCGCTTGAAATACAGATATAAGAGCTTAAGTCATAAAACAGAACACAAGAAGGCTTAGAAAAACCTTTTAATATAATGAACGACATGTTTCAAACGCACAAACGGCATCATTAATAAGATTTATAAGTTGAACAAAATGTTCCGCAATTTTTTTTTTGAAAATAAACTTTAAAAATATAAACCAGGAGAACATATCTGTAATAAAAGCAGGTGCTTAAAAATAGTCAACTGTAAACGTAAAAATTAATATTTCCTTATTGCTTTTCAAAATGAAAAAAAAAAAAAAACCTCGTGCCAAATTTTAGGTAATTCAAAAGAGTCTGATTCATTGCATAATGTTCTCGTTACGCATATAGATTTCTGAAGTCTCGGTCCTATGTAGTCTTGCCAAAGCTGCAGTTCTTCTGTCATATTTGATATCTGCCATATGCTCTTTTAACCTTTATTAAAATTTTCTAGTTGTCATTCCTGTGTAATATTACAATGATTCATCTGCTCTGGTATATAATTATATTAAAAGGTTTTTATAAGCTTTCTTGTGTTGTGTTTTATCACTTAAGCACTTATATTTGTATTTTAATGATTATTAGTGATTTTATTATATGACATTTTCGTTTGTTGAAAATTATTGTTTACAAAAATTATAGGAATCTCTGTATTCAGAATATTCCTCAATTGAAATGTGTACTTATAAAGTATGAGTTTTCTAAATCCAAACTAATCAGTGAGCAACATGCTAAATATTTTGTAAGAGCCTTGACTTTTAAAAAAAAAGAAAAGCTTGGCGCAATTCAGACTTCAGAAAATGAGATTTGTTGCCAAATAATATAAAGAGCAATGAAAACAAACCTGATGAACTTTAATGCTTGTTTATATATTTATATACTATATAAATTACATAATATATCATTATTATTACTAGTTTGTTATTGTTTTTACATACAAATTACTTTGATACTTACGTATTATCCGGGCCAGGAGATAGATCGCCCAAAATGGTTGCCATGTACCAATCTTGTTTATCGTTGCCATTCATGTTCAAAACAGTAATTTAATATTATTAAATACATAAAATTGTTAAAAATGGCAAATAATATAAAATGAATAAATAAATGAATAAAATGTGAGGCGCACAATAGGAGATTTGAACTACGCATGGTCGGGATAATCTACTTTTTTGGGAAGGGGTCATATGTACTGGTAGGGTTTATTTTTTTATATACTGCATCTATGAATAAAATATATATTTTTTATGTAAGAAGTGGAGTATTTTTCTGGCTATGGCCTGTAATTGCTGAAATCTGGTTTTCAAATGTGTTTGCATTTTCCAAAATGTTTACTTGGATATCTTATTTACCTTATTAAGCAGCGAAGGTTTGTTAACGTATTCTGGAAGTATTGGAAAGTGTTTCGTAAATGCTTGATGCATGATTTTACTTTCTTGTTATTTAATGCTTTTAATTTAAAATGCAATCATGTATACGATTTATCTTTTTTTTTTTTTTTTTTTTTTTGCTAGCTTTTACGAATTCTTAAAAGAGTTTAAAAGTATTTCACATACAATAGTTGTAAATGTTACAGAATCTTGTTAACTATTGAAAATTAATAATCAGGCCGCTAATGGTGTTCCTCATATTTTATGAAATGTAACTTTCGATAGACTAAAATAATGATACTAAGTAAATAAAACAGACTGAGTAAAAGCTTAGAACCGATTAAAAATAATTAAAGTAATTGAAAAATTAATAAACCACGGATTAAAATACTGTTTTAGTACTTATTATTAAGTTTAAATTCTTGTAAAAATAAGGTTGGTGTGTGTGTGAGAGGGGGGGGGGGGGGGAGATCTAATTACTTTAATAGCAAGGAGGAAAAACGTTATTTTTTCTTTTTTAAGGAAAAACGATTTGTTTTGTTTATTTTTTTTAAAAGGATTCTTGAATAAAAATGCAATCAAATATAAAAAAAACTATCGCTGCAGTCAAATGCAGTCAAAATACAATAATAATAATAAAAAAAAACTAAAGGACGTTTTTGTTAAAATTTTGAATTTTTTTTAATATTTCTGAAACAGCGGAAAAATTAAAAATAAAATATTTAAATGGATGATCTTTATTTAAATCTACTCTGATAATCAAATTTTGAATAAATGTTTCAACAAGAAAATAGCACTATTTAAATTATAACTAAAATCCAAGCTTACTAATTAAAAAAATTATATTCTCCAGATTTTCCCATTGTTTCCTGTATATATAGTAAAAATTTGTAATGGATCTTTCATTTCAGAAAATAATAATATCTATATAATTACCAACAGTATTCGAAAAATGTTCAAATTCTTTTGTGCAGCCCTGTATATAGGGAGGGGGGGGGGGGAACGCATAGGCAGTTTAAAATTCCCTTTCAGCAATTTCCTTCAAAAAAAACGAAAATGCACTCGAGATATTTTGTGCCTAAAGTCAATAGAATTTATACACACCAAGTAATAGGCAAAAATATTAGTTACATTTAAAATTCGTTCCACAACTGAAAACGCACTTCCAGCAATTATTATTCACAGACAATACTTTAAGCGAATACTTCTACATGAGTTAAATTTAAAAAGCGTTCAGCAACTGAAAAAGAACTTCCAGCCATTATTGTTTAACAGATAGTGTTTTGTGTAGTCTCTTTTGTGTGTCCCTGTAAATGAACGGTGAATGCTATACACACAGTATTCTATAATGAGCTATAGTAATGCACTTGAGTGATATATATCAATTTTAATATATTTGAAATAGTGAAATATTATTAAAATAAATTTCAAACGAGTTTCCTCCATAGACCGCTCTGTAACAGAATTAGTTTTTGAGTGTCCCTATAAAGGAACTATAATTACTATGTATGCCATATTCTATAGTAAGTCCCTTGTAGTGCATCTCACTGATATATATCAATTTCAATATGTTTGAAATAGTATAACATTATTAAAATCAGCCTTGTAAATGATATTTACCCATAGACCATAATGTACCGGAATTCTTTTGAACGTCACCTTTAAATAAACTGTAAGCTCTACATACAACATTTTCAATACTGAACATGACACAGTAAACCTCATTAATATATATCAATTGCATGACAATCTGATTATATTTACATGAGTTACAGCAGGGACAGACAGACAGACAAACGGAATTCATAAACACTTTTCAACTAGGTTGGAAAGTGTTAAAAACGCGATATTTGAAATCATGGTCGGTGCGAATTCGCAATAGTATGGGAGTTATGGGTCAATCGTAAAGTCTAATGAAAATGACAAAAGAATTATTTCGAAATATTTTATAATACGAAGGAAAAAAAAACATTTTTCATGAACGGAGTCTTATGGTGTTTATTTTGCGTTAAATTGATTCCCAATTAAAAATACAATCAACTGTAAGAACTATTCTTAATAAAAATAAAGGATCTTTTTGTCAACTTGTAATATTAAAAAAAAAAAAAAAAAATCTAAATGTGGAATAAAACTGAGAAAAAAATTATGACTAATATTAAAACATTTAAAACGATTGTATTTTCTTAAATCTATTGTGATAATTGAAATGATTCCTTATTAAAAAATACAATCAACTATAAGAAATATCCTTAAAAAAATTAAAAGACCTTTCTGTCGATTTGTAATATTAAAAAAATATATATATATAACTAAATGCAGAATAAAACTGAGAAAAAATTATGACTATTAAAACATTTAAAACTTATTTTCTTAAATATAGTATGAAAATTAAATTGATTCCTGATAAAAAATAGAATCAATTATAAGAACTATCCTTAAAACATTAAAGGACCTTTCTCTCAACATATAATAATAATAATAATAAAAAATCTAAATGCAGAATAAAACTGAGGAAAAATTATGACTAAAACATAAAACATTTAAAACGATTGTATTTTTAAAAAATATATTATGATAATTAAATTGATGCCTGATTAAAAATACAACCAACTCTAAGAACTATCTAAAATAATTAAACAACATTTCTGTCAACATATAATATTGAAAAAATATATATATAAATGCATAATAAAACTGAGAAAAAATTATGACTAACATTAAAACATTTAAAACGATCGTATTTTCTTAAATCTATGATGGTAATAAGTTGATTTCAGATTAAAAATACAATCAACTATAAGTATTATCCGTAAAAAATTAAAGGAGCTTTCTGTCAACATATAATATTAAAACAAACAAACAAAAACAATCTAAATGCAGAATAAAACTGATAAAAAATTATGGCTAACAGTAAAATATTTAAAATGATTGTATTTTCTTAAATCTATTATGAAAATTAAATTGATTCCTGATTTAAAAATGCAATCAACTATATGAACTATCCTTAAAAAAAAAAAATTAAAGAACTTTTCTGTCAATATGCAATATTAAAAAAAAAAAAAAATCTAAATGCAGAATACAACTAAGAAAAAATTATGGCTAATATTAAAACATTTAAAATGGTTGTATTTTCTTAAATCTAATATGATAATTAAATTGATCCCTGATTAAAAAATACAATCAACTATCTGAACTATCCTTAAAAAATTAAAGAACCTTTCTATCAACATATATTATTATTA
The DNA here is from genome assembly GCA_963931845.1 of Maratus michaelseni. NCBI lineage: Eukaryota > Metazoa > Arthropoda > Arachnida > Araneae > Salticidae > Maratus > Maratus michaelseni. The sequence goes on from OZ007595.1 coordinate 299,525,172, forward strand.
AAAAAAAATGTAAATGCAGAATAAAACTGAGAAAAAATTGTGACTAATATTAAACATTTAGTTTCTTAAATCTATTATAATTAAATCGATTCCGTATTGAAACTACAATCAACTATAAGAACTATCCTTAAAAAATTAAAGGACCTTTCTGTCAACATGTAAAATTTAAAAAAAAAAAAAAAAAAAAAAAAAAAAAAAAATCTAAATTTAAACATTTAAAACGATTGTATTTTCTGAAATCTATTATAATAATTAAATTCAAACGAATTTTTCATCGCAATTCCTAATTGATAACGCTCTTTAAATTATAATTGAAATTCAAGCTTTCTAATTAATTTATTTTTCCAGTAATAACAGTTTCTAGTAGATCTCTCATTTCAGAAAAAGAATAATAATAGCCATTGTAATGAAATAAAAAATTCATTAATGATAGCTTTAAGTTGTGTTATTGTGTTTAAAAAAAATTGTTAAAAATATTTGTTGAAGAACATATTTTCTCATTAAACAGAGTTAAGTCGAGTGGGTAGTGACATAAAGAAGTTCATTTGTATTATAAAATGAAGAAGTTAATGGATTTCAACAGTTTTACATCATTTTTAAATAATAGTTTTTAATATACCAGGTGGTGTAGAACGTCGTGAGTGAGTAGAACGTCGGTGCAAAATTCTAAAATATTTTTTTACGTTTAATATATTTTCTTAGATTGCCTGCCAACTCACCAAAAATCATTTTTGGCTGCATGGCAGTGGTGTAACGCCAACGATTTCACTATTTATAGTAACCCTTTTGATTATGATTATTTCAGCGTTTAAGAGTGGCCACGGCCCGTCTGCCTGTCTGTCTGCATATAACAGCGCAAAAACTACCCAAACGAATCATTTGAAATTTAATTATGTATATAATCGTAGCAGAATTTTGTTGAGTCATTTCAAATTTTATGCAAACTGAATCAAAAATTAAAAAGATATTAATAAAAGTTTTCCGTATTTTATTAAATCATATTACACGTAATCTATATAGTAAAAGCGCAAGTCATGTGACTGAGGAAAACAAATACGGGCTAACCACATCTTTCTCCATATGCCAGGCGGCCATTTTTATTCAAACTTATTTTTTCGAATAAAATTGGGTAAAAGTTACATTTTTAGAAAGATCGTCCAAAAAAATTGTTTGCTTCATAGATGAGTTACATTCAACAATGTATAGATTCTGAGATAACTTCAGTGGAAATTAGGTTAACAGCCGAATATCTCTACCCATTAAAGTAAATAAACAAAAGATTCATTCATCGTGAGTCATAGAAATATTAAGCAATTGTAATCATTCGCAAAGCAAGATCTGCATGGTGAATTTTACAGCGCTGTCTGGTGTCGAAAAAATAATTTGCATCTGTAAACGTGACATACGTAATAAGAATAAAAAAGGGCATCCTCATTTCGCTCATAGCAGACGATATAAATTATTTCACTGAAATAATAACGAGGTTTTTTGTACGTTGTAAAACTAGTTATAGCACGAAACGGACGCGCCTCATTTGTCACGTTTAACGTACAAATTCCAACTTTTTTTTTTTTTCTTGTTTTTTTTTTTTTTAATGTGTTTCAAACATATTTTTTTATATTATTAAAAAGTATTGTTACAGTACTCTGAATGTGTTGGAAAGTGTCTCATAATCTACGGATGATTTTTCTTTCTTGTTTTGGATTAAAATGACTCTTGATTAAAAATTCAATTAAATATAAAAGCTATCTTAAATAAATAAAGGACTCTTATGTTAGCATTTACGAACAAAAAGAATAATAATTTTCATAAAGTATTTCTAAATACAGAATAAAACTTAGAAAAGTTTACATCTAATAATGAAATAGTTAGAACGACTATCTTCTCTTAAATCTAAGACTATAATTAAAGTTCAAATACATTTTTTATCACAATTCTTCATCAATAAAGCTGTTTAAAGTATAAATGAAATTCAAGTCTACTAATTTAAATTCTCGTTTAGCAATAACAACTTCTAATACATCTCTCATTTTAGGGGGGAGGGGGGTTAATAATAATTAAAATGGAATGAAAAAAAAAACATTAACGCTATCTTCAATGGAAAACGTTGTGGTATTTTGGAACTTTTGTTAAGAAAAAGAAAAGATAGAAATGTTAAAGAACATATTTTCTTTTCTTTTTTCTTTCTTTCTTTTTCTTTTCTTCTTCTTTTTTTTTTTAATGAAGTCGAGTGAGAAGTGAAATAAAGAAATTCATTTGTATTACAAAAATATTTTAATGAATTTCACATTTTTACCGAGCATTATTGCCTAATAGAATAAATACAGATATTTTGTATTTATAAAAAGTTTGAATTAAAAAAAGAAAAACTTCTGAAAAATTATATTAATAAAATACTTTTCTGTAATTACAACCCAATTTTTAAAAATCAACCCTTCCCGTAGTATATATTTTTTATTTTAAATAGCAAGGCATTACGCTGAAATTCTTAATGTCACAAAAACATAAGTGTACATTAAAAAAAAATCAGATTTATAAAGAGGTTTTAGTTAAAAAAATTAAATTAAATAAAAATTCCCCATAGTAACAAAACTTTTTATTTTTTACATGACAAAAATCTTTCACGCTTTTAAAGCATTCATTATATATTTTATTAAATTAATATCACTAATGGATCGCTTTTTTAAGGGCATCATTTTTTTTAGTGAATATTTGTATTATAAAGATTAATAAAACTGGGAAAAAATGCTAACATAAAGTTAAAATAAGTAAAGAGGTGTGTTTTATATTTAATTTAATAAACAAAAAAACAAATTCTTTTGTCGAAAGTATTAAACTTTATTTTATATAAAAGATAGTAATAATAATAATAATAATAATAATAATAATAAATATATATACAGGGTGTCCGAAAAGTCTGGAAACGGTCAAATAACTTGAGAAATATACATCGGATTGAAAAACGGCAAAAATGCATGTTCAGTATTTTTGAAAAATATATTTAGGGATATGAAAGTTGCCCCCCTTTCCCCCCGGGGGGGGGGGCAACTTTTATCCCTGTATATATATAAGTATGTTTGTGTGTGTGTATTACACTCTGCATGTTACATATATATATATATATATATATATATATATATATGTTACATATAATTCAAATATATATAAAATGATAATTGTTGCACTACAGGTGCAATATCAGTACATAAGATATGCAACAAGACTATAATCATCAAAATATGAAAGATTTAAACATTATGAAAGAAAGTGTATATAATTTTTTTATAACAATTAACTATAAACATTTAAAACAATAAAATATTAAAACTACACAGACAAAAGTCTGTTTGTTTCTCCACAGTGGACGGACAGACAGAACTAACTATCCCACCTCCCCTCCACTAAAAAAACTTGTATGTTTCGAAACACGAGCTAGCCTTACATTCAAAACAAAATTACTTTTTTAGAAAACAAATAAATAGCCGTTATATATATATATATATATATATATATATATAATTATAATATCTATGAATTTCAAAAAACATATCAAGTTCTTGTATCATTCTACTTAAATCTCCAAAGAGATAATTAATGATAATGTGTAGACAGAATACCACATAGCTAATAGATTATATATATATATATATATATATATATATAATTAAAATACCTTTGAATTTCAAAATACATTAATCAAGTTCTTTGTTTGTAATCAAGTTTTCAACATTTCTAACCTAATCTCCAATTGAGATAGTTAATGATAAAGTGTAGACAGAATACCACAAAGTTAATAAAAATTAACAAGTGCAAACATACAAAACTAAATAAGACAATATATATAAAAACCGTAAGCATTAATAAGTCAAAACAAAATTAAGTTTGGTAAAAATACAAAAAGAACCCAAAATAGATGTTATAAAATTGAATTTTGAAAATTCAAAAGATGAGCATATATATATATATATATATATATATATATATATATATATATATATATATATATATATATATACATATCAATTACTGTATTATTATACGCCGAGAAAATAATTTTGACATTTTTAATAAATAGTTTAAATAATTCTTTTTTTCATTTCCTGTTCTTTCTATCAAGATAAAACAAAGCGGTGAATTTTCAATATTAGGGGCCTACGCCAAATTAAGGTATTTTACGTATGTATTTAAAGTACAACGAAATTTTTGTGTACTTATTTTATTTTTAATTTTTATTTATTTATTTATTTATTTTTGAACTATATGAACTACAGTCATGAAATTAGGTTTGATTTTATTGATAAACATTTAATGGTTATAAAAGAGTGCCCTTTTAGGTAGCTTTCAATACTAAAAAGTATAAAGCTACCTATTGCAGCCGTTCGGAGGAAAGCAGTTCCGGAAAATTTTGATATATTTTCACCGATTATGACCCCCAGACCCCAAAACCACCCTCCGCTCAAATGTTGATTTATATATATAGATATATCCATATATATATATATATATATATATATATATATCTGACCTATGTCATACGATAACGCTCGTATTTATAAATCGATTTTGATGAAACTAATTGTGTGTATTAAGGTCACCAATGTCTCGACCGAGTTCGTTGGCCAGCTTGGTCCGCCATTTTGATTCAAGATGGCGGCCATTTAAAAATTTAAAACTAAAATAAATATACAAAAAAAATTAAAAATTCAAATTTATTTTTTAATTACGTGTTAGGCCTTGATACAAGCATTCCAGAGCTTTTTTTGGTTTACCTCTATCTTAAAAAATGGCTGAGATAGAGCAGTTTGAAATTCTAGGGTGGCTGACATTTTGAAACAAAACAGCACATTAACTTGATTACTCGCATATTATTGTCTTTCATAGTTGTAATAATTTTCCCAATCATACGCATAAAACTATATATTCATATCCGTTAGCGCCAAATTTGGCGACCAAAATAAGTCTTCATAAATGAAGCCAATTTGGCTATTGCTCAATAATTTGGCGAATTTCTTATTCAAATTCAATATTAACGAATCTTTTGTAAACGTTTCTTTGCATTTTAACTTGCTGTTTTCGTGTAACATTAGCTGAAATTTTAAAACGAAGATGTAGGAAAGCTACCTTTTCCTCCCGGTACAGGCCGGAAGGACTTTTTTAATACTAATTTTTACTTTTATTCAAAACCACAGAGAAATAGATACAGAGTTTAGAGAACATTAATATATTAAAGTTTTTTTTATGATGCGTTTTTTCTCATTTATATTTGAAATTGCCCTGCGTACCTCTTAAATAACACAGTTTGTTGCCACTTAAATTTACATTTGAATGAGATAAAGTGTTTTTTTGTCACAACTATTATGTCACAACTATATCTTTTTTTTTTTTTTTTTTTTTTTTTTTTTTTTTAACTGTTATCACAAATTCTTTATTTTTATTTTTATTTTTTCGGTTGGCACTCACTTCATTTATTCAACTTTTCGTCTGCGTTTTACGAAAACTCGATAAATAATGAAAAACTTTGTATTCATTTTGTTCGTTCCTGTCTCCAGGCAGTGTTACTTCTTTTTCAAAAATGTGTTTCTTAAATTTCTTTTACAATATTCTTTCTTATGTACAAACACACCTTCCTTGAGTTAATAGCAAATATCCTAAGTATTACCTTTTTTTTTTTTTTTTTTTTTTTTAAATTTTTTATTAGCTGTCTAATAGAAGAAATATATATTTTCTGTACCTATAAAAAGTATTTTAGTAATATAATATTTACCAAATATATACATTTTTTAAATAATAATTTCAGACCTATTATTATTTTTTTCTTTTTAAAAAATCAATATTCGTCTTCTTTTTAAAATTTGTGTTCCCTTTAAATATTTTTTTTAAATACTAAAAAAATGTTGTACATTAGTGTATATTTATTTTTTGTTTTGAAATTCCTGACGAAGTTCTTACAGTTAAAATAAAAATTAATTTTAAAATGGTCCCAAAATAGTAATAATTTCTTTTTAGCTTTTTGAATAAAAAAGTATCTCTCTCTTTCTTTTAAAATAGTCGTTATATATTTTTTAATTAATATTCCTAGCAGACTACTTAAAAACAAAAAATAAAATAAAATAAAACAAAATAAAAAAAATACTAATGTGCTTTGTGAATACTTTCCTTAAAACGGTTAACAGAACCGGGGAGGGGGGATTGCAGATGTAAGCCAATCAAGATAATTAACGGGGTGTTTTTTTTCTTTTAATTATTTTTTAAATAAATGAATAAACAAATTTCTTTCTTCCAGATAAATAAACTCTGTTTCATAAAAAATCATTTCAAATGAAAATAAAAAAAGCATTATAAATGAAATCGTAATTAAGTCAAAATGAATAAGAAAATATTTAGAGCATTATTTGTAGGTATCTAATGAAAAATTGTCTTATCTTATAAACATTATTAATATTAAATTAAAAATAGATTAATATAAATTTAATAATTATTAAATTATTAATTAATTAATTAATTATAACCTATTTGTAATTAATAAAATAATAATAAAGTAATAATAATAAATCAATAGATTATTAATAAATTATTACTAATTAATAAATTTATAATAATTTATTAATAATGAATAAATGAATAAGAATGAAAAAAATAATAATAAACGAATAACCGTTAATAAATTAATATAGTTTAAAAATAATTAATTAATTTGTAGCATAAAATTTTATAAATAATATAAATGTGTAAATTTTTATAAAAAATTAAAGTAATTTCTCCTTATCGAACTAAGTAACTTACCATCTTTTTTTTTACTTATTCAGATACGCTATACTTACTGTTCACTAGTTTATTTTAAAATTGCTCTTAGAGCAGATTCTCTAGTATTACATTTTCCTTTTATCGTAACTCTTTCATCATATTTATGTTCGAAATTGCTCGAATATTAAAAAAAAAAAAAAAAAAAAAACCACACAGTCTGTTGAATCTTAAACTTACTTTCGAATGAGATAAAATGCTTTTCTCGTCACAAATAACCAACTATTATGAAGCATTCTTTTAAAAAATGTTTATCAGATTAATCCGAGTACTTCATTATTTGTCTCTTTTTCGGCTCTTTTTCTTCCTTCATCGCACCTTTCCATCTGCGTTTTATGACAACACGATAGATAAATAATGAAAAAGTTTGTATTCATTTTGTTCGCTCCTGTTTCCAGACGATGTTACTTATTTTTTAAAAATGTGCTTCATAAATTTCTTTTTAAATGTTATTTCTTATGTACAAACGCCCCTTACTTGAGTTAATAACAAATATTTTAAGTATTACTATTTTTAGGTGCGTTCGTAAATATATAAATACGTAGGACCTATAATCGTCGTCTGCTCCGTCCGTCTGTTCGCTTATAACAGCGAAATAAACTTCCCAACCGAATAGTTTGAAATTTAATATATATAATCGTTGCAGAATTTTGTCGAGAAATGTATCAGATTAATACTTTTACGTCGTTCAAATGGCAACTATATGCATGTTCCCAAACTGGCCACATTAGAAAACGAATGTGGAAATCAGTGTAGTAAGGGAGATTTTCAAAATTTCTACATAAATATATGAAAAAACTTATTACCATTTATTGTTAACGCCAGAGATCACTCAAAAGAACTCAGTAACTCCCAGAAGAAAATCCCTGAACTACCGTGCGCAAGAAGTGCTTCAAGGTCTTTTCGTGTCATAAATGTACGCTAATGGCGCCTGGTGCATGTATAATCCGTCGTGAGTGCAAAGCCCTCCATGTTCCATGCGAATTATAACTCTGGAGGTGCCTAGTCAGGTGAAGGTCTCGTCACCTGATCATGGTTCTAAATTACGAGATGGATTCCTTTTTCTTTTTTCTTTTTGCCTTTTTTTTTAAATCTGCCAATTCATCAATGTTAAATAGAAACCTTGAACAGGTAAACAAAGAAAACTGTGGCAGTGCACTCCAGCGATGCCAACAAGGCTTTTTTCATGTGGATCACAGCCATGCTGTGATCAGTTGAATATCGCCCAGCGCCCAAGTACTAACTCGTAAAGCTAGGCACTCATGCCCCGCAGGTAGGGGCCTGGCTAGCGGTATAAAAAAAAGAAGACGATTAAGGCGAAAAACTCGAAAGATATCAAAAGAAAGAGAGGATCATCAGAGCATAATAGTAAGAAAAATAGTTTGCCGAGTATTTTTTCACATTTTAACAATGATTTCAATACATGGGCCACCTTTGGAACACTATGCGCAAAAGTGGCCCACAAGCTACAATTTTGAAATTGTTCATAAAAATAATTAAATTTTAATTTACAAAGAATATTATACTTGATATGTGTTAGAGATAACTGTACAATTTTACAAACAAAAATTCAGCCAACACACCTAGCCAGAAAGTTATAAAAAATCCTCAAAGCTTAACAATGGCCAACTTTGGCTCACTTACCTTATATACTTTAAAAATTTTTTTTCCTGTACTAACATATTTTTCTTATGTTAAAGCAATTTATTTTTCATCATTTGTTCTTAAATAAAAGCTATATAGATATTTTGTATTTATATAAAAAAAAAAAAATCTAAAATATATTTATTGCCATTTTCAAACCTATATATATATATCAAAAATCAATATTATTGTTTTGATTTTTTAACTGGCATTCTTTTAAGTTGAAAAAAAAAATTGTAATTATGCTTTGCTGGAATGTCTTTAAAATAGATTTCTTTCTAATTTTTTTGGAGGCGAAGTTTTTAGGTAAAACAAAAAAATCTCATTTAAAATATTCCCAATCTACACAATTGCTACAACATTGTTCTTTTCCGTGATCAGGGTGTTTTTATCATAAATGACGATGCCCTTTTTTTCGGCTATTTGGAAGCAAAAAAGCAGATCTTTCGCTTAGTGATATTATTAAAGTTTAACCTTTCATTGATTAAATTAAAATAATTTTTATTTAATACATTTAAATAAAAACTTCACCCGTTTACATCCATAAAAATAATTTTATAATCCTCTTCTTAGTCTCGAGATATGGGATACGTGACTCTATCAATTCGATTTCTTTTAATTTTTCTTATTTTTTCCAAATATTTAAACTTTACGGGAAATATTATTTTATTTTAACGAGTCCATTTACAAATATTTCAGTATTATTATTAAAGGATATTTTAAAATTTTTTCATTTGATTAGAAAAGGTGAATGAACTTTCAAAATAATCTTTGCCAGCTGTTTTTTTTTTTTTTTTTTTTTTTTTTACGTTTTTATTCGGTGAATTCCACGTCAGACTTTTCAAATTGAAAACTAATTATAAAAATTAATCAAACTTTTTTTTTTTCAGAAAAAGCTATTCACTAAGTTTTGTTAATGTTTGTTAATATTTTATTGTTTTCAAAAGAATTACTTTAAAGTTTAAAAAAAAAGGTAAAAACTGAAAACATGATTGAGGAAAAATAAAATGCCATTCATGCATAACTTTTGAGCGCATGATCCTAATTTGATAGTTCTTTTTTTTATGAAACAAGTTGGAAATTGTACGTCAAACGTGACAAATGAGGTGCGTTCGTACTATAGCTAGTTATATAAATATTCAGATCTTGATGATTTTTAATTCTGTGAAATGAATTATATCGTCTGCAGATTCATTTCTGCAATAAAGTAAGTATCTCGGTCGCTTGACGATTCAACTTCGGAAGCTCCTATAACAAAAAAGCACCGATTTTTATTTAAAAAAAATTCAAATTTCTTAATAAATATTTTTATTAATATCTCCTAAAGTTTTGATTCGATTTTAATAAAATTTGAAATGTCTCGACAAAATTCTGCAAAGATAATATATCTTAAATTGCAAACCATTCGGTTGGGTAATTTTTACGTTGTTATATGCGGACGGACGGACAGACAGACGGACGGACAGACGGACGGACCAAGCGACGACAATAGGTGCTACGTATTTATATAATTACGAACGCACCTAAAAAAGACATGTTCTGGAGATATCAAGACGAATAAGTATAGAAGTAAAATTAGTAGTTTCTTTAAAATACAATGAATTCAATATACTTAGAAAAGTACATTTTATTTTTGTTTCAAAAACAAAACTATTCTTTATATACTTATGTATACATGTGTACTATGTACTATTTATATAATATACATATGTACTATATATATTTTTTTAAGTATTTTTGAATGAGTTATTATAATTAGTTTTTGTTCGGGTTCCTTAAAGCGTCTTTTTTAGGTGCGTTCGTAATTATATGAATATGTAGCATCTATAGTCGTCGTCTAGTCAGTCTGTCCGCATATAACAGCGCAAAAACTACCAAACCAATGATTTGAAACTTAATATATATAATCGTTGCAGAATTCTGTCGAGTCATTTTAAATTTATGAAAATCGAATCGAAATTTAAAAAGTCCTTCCGGCCTGTACCGGGAGGAAAAGGTAGCTTTCCTATATCTTCGATTTAAAATTTTAGCTAATGTTACACGAAAACAGCAAGTTAAAATGCAAAGAAACGTTTACAAAAGATTCGTTAATACTGAATTTAAATAAGAAATTCGCCAAATTATTGAGCAATAGCCAAATTGGCTTCATTTATGAAGACTTATTTTGGTCGCCAAATTTGGCGATATTTCGCCAAATGTAACCAATTTTGGCGAGAATTTGGCGCTAACGGATATGAATATATAGTTTTATGCGTATGATTGGGAAAATTACTACAACAATGAAAGTAAATAATTTGCGAGTAATCGCGTTAATGTGCTGTTTTGTTTCAAAATGTCAGCCACCCTAGAATTTCAAACTGCTCTATCTCAGCCATTTTTTAAGATAGAGGTAAACCAAAAAATGCTCTGGAATCCTTGTATCAAGGCCTAACACGTAATTAAAATATAAATTTGAATTTTTATTTTTTTTGTATATTTATTTTAGTTTTAAATTTTTAAATGGCCGCCATCTTGAAACAAAATGGCGGACCAAGCTGGCCAACGAACTCGGTCGAGACATTGGTGACCTTAATACACACAATTAGTTTCATCAAAATCGATTTATAAATACGGGCGTTATCATATGACATAGGTCAGATATATATATATATATATGGAGATATATATATATATATATATATATATATATATATATATATATATATATATATATATATATATATATATATATAAATCAACATTTGAACGGAGGGTGGTTTTGGGGTCTGGGGGTCATGATCGGTGAAAATATATCAAAATTTTCCGGAACTGCTTTCCTCCGAACGGCTGCAATAGGTAGCTTTATACTTTTTTGTATTGAAAGCTACCTAAAAGATATTAACAAAAATATTTATTAAGTAATTTGATTTTTTTAAAAAATACGTACCTCCTTGTTATAGCAGCTTACGAGGATTAATCGTCAAGCGACCGAGATGTATTGCCAAGTTATCTGACATGTATGACGTTATAGTCAAATATGACATTTTATAATCTATATGTCCAAGTTATAGTCACATTCTTCATTCTATTAAATCCTATCATATTACGTAATTAATTCAATGATATCCCATGATAGGTAATGATTTTAGGTTGCCATAGTGATTACGTCCTATTTAAGATGGAGTCATATTATTTCCGTATTACTGAATTTAAAAACCGAATTTGTATACTAAAATTGTTCTATAATCTACCGACAGTTTTTTTGGATAGATGTTTCCGGAGAAATAGATATTAAATATGGATTTCAAGTTCTGAAACTTTCAAAGCTAGGTTTCAGTTTCCCATTGGAATTTTCAGTAAATGTCAACAAAAAGATAAAGTGTTGCCAACTTAAAATGTACTTATTTTATTACGGAAATTAATCATATCATAATAACAGACGATATAATTCATTTCAGTGAAATAATAACGATGTTTTTTTTTTTTTTTTTTTTTTTTTACATTGTCTTGCATTGGGTATTTGCGCATAGTATAATTTTAATGTAACAGAATTGTAATTAATTGTTTGTAAAAGTGTATTGAAACGTAATTTCATAAAATAAAATTACTGTCTGTAATATGAAAATCTGCACATAAAGTAAGTTTTGTATTCTTGCGTTTTTACATAAGAATTCAACAGCTATTGCACCAAGATCTGAATATTTATAAAACCAGTTATAGTACGAACGCACCTCATTTGTCACGTTTGACGTACAATTTCCAAATTGTTGTCCATTTTTCCTTGTGTGGTAAAAGTTGTGAAGGACTAGTGTTTTACTGTAATAGATTTTAACCTTTATGCCTCGACATTTCTTTTAAGTAGCAACTCCAAATGATAACAATAAATAAATATGTAAATAAAGCAATTCGAATAATAATAAGAAACCCGGCGTTAAATCATGAAGACCTAATAACGAGTAAATAGACAAATGTTGGCAGCAAGAAAATCAATTATTTTGCTGAGTTAGTACTTGATTTTATCAGAAAGTGTGGAAAAATTTATGATTTCATGCGATGCGTTGCAGCTGAGATTTGCCACTGAGATTCGTCAAGTTGAGCAGAACAAATTTTGCGCAAAAGAAGCAAGTTTTGGTAACGGAATTTGCAGAATGGCACATTCCCCCCCCCCCCCCCCCAACCTCAGAAGTAGCGTTAAAAGTTGCGTTGGTTCTCGCTACAAACTTTTTTTTTTTTTTTTTTTTTTTTTGTATCGTGCTATTCTCTCACTACATTGTTCAAAATGTAGCGTGTTACGCTACAAACTACTGTAAAAAGTTGTGACTACTGTAGACTACTTCCGACCCCTGTCCTTGGGTAATGCTTACGTCCTATTAACGGTGGACAAACGAATAAATTTCTCTTTTACTGCATTTTTTTTTTTTTTTTACTTTTAAACACTGCACAATTTAAATTTTTTCACCGTCTAATAAGGAAAAAGCGTTCTTATACATATGTATCTCAATTAACTGATTTTTTATGGTTTTAAAAATAATTTTCAAGCATGATTTTTTTTAAAACTCTATCTCTCGCGTGCAACCTATTTAAGGATGATTAACCGGTTTGCATTTTAAACAATATAAATAGTTCAGAATTCGTCTCCGTCTAATATTATAAAATGAACACTTCATCAATAAACAAATAAATAAAATAATTTAAATAGGACATAAATTTAACAGATATGTAATCGAACTATACGCTCTTAACCACTGAAATTATCAGAACTAAAAATGCTGTTTCCAGTAGCGATACTTTCGTCTATTAATTCCTGCCATGCGGTTAATACAAAAGTATCCATTTTAACAATTTTTAAAACGTTACTTGAATGCATAGTGTTGATACATTCTAAAAACGACTTTTTCAAAACTGAGCAAAGAATACTCAAATCTGAGAATGACCCCGAATCAAAATTACTCAAGTTTGAAACACATGTATATACTCATTTCTTTAAACAGGCGCACACTCAAGAAAAAAACATCATATACTCTTATTTGAGTATGTCCATTTTTCAAAAATGAGTATGAACTGACTTCTATGTGCTCAATTTTGAGTATTTCCGCGTTTCAAAAATGAGTTTGAACGGTTCCTAATCATTTTTGAGTGTGTCCATGTTTCAAAAATGAGTATGAACTGACCTCTATGTGATCATTTTTGAGTAGGTCCATATTTCAATATTCTAAGTGTTTTTGGTATTTCAGAATTGAAAGTATTGGGTCATCCTATTTGAAACAAAAAGTTTCATAACAAAAGTTAAAACATCGATTTACTCAGATTTGAAAGTGTCATTTTTCACAGTGTAGAAAAAAAAAATGTTTTCACTTTTGTTCTGTTACCCTGGGATCCCGGGTTAGATCCCTTCGTTATTATTAATTCGTAATTTGGAATATGAAAGATTAAACAACCCAGCTCATACGTAACATTCGTGCTATATATTCTTTAATTCATTTCAGTTGTTTCGATATTCTTAAAAAGAATGTTTGCTCTCCACTTATAAATTATGACTTTCATTACTTGATTTCGATTAATCGATTTAATCTTTTTTTCTTACCCACTTTAGTATTTCTCTCTTTTTCCTCATTGGAATCGTTTGTTTCGCCTGAAGTGAAATTAAGAGTCTTTTAATATTTAATTTTTGATTTCCTTCAAGGAAAATTAAATTGTTAAAATTTAATCTTTCTGCTCCTCTTTCTTCTTTGCCCTATGTTTCCTTAATTTTTTTTCCCTCTTATGTAAAGTTTCTTGTAAATAATTAAACATTTCTGTTTGGATTTATTCAAGAATGTTCTCTTATGTTTGAAACGATGATTACTTATTGATACTTTCTGAATTTCAAGTAATTGTTTGAAGAGAATTTAGTTGTATTTATCCATGAACTGAAGTAGTTTTTTCCGTTTTTAAATACTTAGAGTCAGTATTATGTTTTTGAAGTGATCTAACCCTGTTTAAATCCAGTTTGGTGTTTTTTAGGATTTTTGTCATATGTTGGAAGTTGTTTGAATATCATCTCTGTGTATTTTGAATTGCTTAATAAATAATTTGTATGCAATAATCATTGTGAATGCACATTTGTATTTTTCATCAGGATAAAATGTGTAAATGTTTGCAAAGCAATTAAAATTATTTTTTATTTCGTAGATGTTCAATAAAATCTTGTACGATAAAAAATAATGAAGACAGAAGTTATGCGTGAGGTACAAATTATACACATTTTCTAAACATACTCAATTGTTATCTGATATTAATCTGTTTAAACTTGTTTACGCTTAATTAACATATTGTATCTATATTATAAAACAAAAACGTGTCCGTGAGTAACGCTGACGTCATTTTGACGGTGACAACGAGCTGACCATACATTTCGCTTTACTGCAATTTTTTTAACTTCTAAACATCGTACAATTTCAACGTTTACAGAATCGAATAGAGGGGCAAATGCAATTTCTTTGAAAACTGTATCTCAATTTACTGATTTTTTATGGTTTTAAAAATAATTTTGAAGCATGATTTTTTTTTTTTTTTTTTTTAATATTTCATAATGAGATTAACACTTGAGCAATAAATAAAATAATTTAAATAAAACAAAAATTTAACAGATGTGTAATCGAAAAGGATTTAAGCGCTGAAATAACTAGAATAAAAAAGCTGCAGTAAGTAGCGAAAGCTTTGGCGATTTATTCAGCTATTAACTCCGGGCATGCGGCTAATTCGTAAATATAGCTTTTAATAAATTAATAAAAAATAATAATACATTGGTATTTTATACCCGAACACCCTGCACTGTAAAAAATTTTGGTCAAAAATTGCGATTATACTGGCAACTTTGTGATCAGTATATATACCGTGATTTAACTGAACGGTATATGCACCGTAAAATATTTAAAGTATATGTACCGGCTGCACCTCCCCCTCTCCTCAGGCCTGCACGCATAACGTAACAAGAGCAAGAGCACCACTTCAGGGGTTGTACATACACCGAGGCGGGGCTACCAGCTTTTTCCTTACTCAAAAATAATTATTTTACGGTATAAATAGCGATTTTTTAATGAAAAACAATCATTTTACGGTATAAATATCGTTTATAATCGAAATTGCACCTATACTGTTTTTGTTTTTTTACGCTCAATATAACTTAGAAGTACGGTACTCATACCGTAAAGAGTGAAAACGGTACAAGTACCGTAAAATTTACGGTACATCTTTTGAAATTTTACGAAAATTTTTTACAGTGTGAATAAATCACGTTCAATTCCACTTGAATATTCACTGTTTCGAAAGTAATAACCTTAACTTTAACTGAGTCTATTTTGTTCGATGTTTATTTGGTAAGCTGATGTTAGTACTGATAAACGCCATTGTGATGTCATGGCGAAACGTCTACTTTATTTAATTGTTCGTATGTTTTTTAAAGTGTTTTTTTTTTCTGTATTTATTTTAATTTAAATGTTTTAAAGGTAGTAAAGTCTGTCTAATGTATCATTGTTAATTTTATACTCTTTGGTGTTGTTAGTGGAAAATCTAAAAATGTATGTTAAATGTAAATAATCTATTAGAGTTTTAAATAATAATAATAATCAAATTTTTTCTCTTATCTTCTGTAACCCGGGAGGGACCCCTTAGCTTTTATTATTTCCAACACCCAGCTCATACGTAATATTCGTGCTACATTTTAGGTAGATTTCGTAAGAAATACTACCTATTACATACTCCCCTAAGTTGGAATTTTTGAAAAAAATTTGCAGATCTACACCGACCATGACTGCCAGAACCCAAAACCACCCCTAGTTCAAAACTTTATCTATCTACTATCTATCTATCTATCTATCTATCTATCTATCTATCTATGTCACTTTTTTATGGACACGATGACTGGAAAAATTCTACATAAATCTCTTCCAAACTGATACATGAAATCAAGGGGGCATAAAATCTCGGTCAAGTTCGTTAATGGGCAAAATCGAACCAAGGAGCGGGGAAATGAGGGGGCTTTTGTGAAAACAGATAACCCCCCATAATTTCTTAATTATGATACGTATCGAATCCGTTTAAAGTTATTATTACTTCTAGGAAAAGGGGCGAAAATTTATGTAGGACTGATTTTTTATATCATTAAAAATGGCCCCAAGGGGGGGGGGGGGGGTTAGAAGAAAAAATTCATAACTTCGTCAATTCACAAGATATTAAATCCGCTTAAATTTATTATTAATCCTTTTAAAATTATCTAAAACTTTTATATTGACAAGTTTTTTATAGGACCAACCTTTATAGCAAAAAAAATAAAATAAAATAAAATAAAATAAAAATCAAAACAAATCCCTGCCGGCTCCGCCTGCAAACAAGTTAGGTTTCGAAGACTGGGTTCCCATCTACCATATTATGGCAAAAAGGTAATTTCTTTCGCAATTCCAACAAACAGGTGCCCCACGGTCTGCATCTTCGAAATCTACCTGTGCCTGTAGGCCGAGCCGTCAGGGATTTTTTAATTCATTTCAAACACTTTGATATTCTTAAAAATACCTTTTGCGCCCCACGTATAACTGAATGACTTTCATTATTAGATTTTGATTAATCAATATAATCTTTTTTTTCTTACGTACTATAGTGCAATTTTTTCAGTGAATCGTTTGTTTCGCCTGAAGCGAAATTAAGAGTCTTTTAATATTTAATTTATGATTTCCTCCTTCAAAGAAAATTAAATTGTTAAAATTTAATCTTTCTCTCTTTGTTACCTATTTCCGTAATCTTTTTTTGAAAGTTTCTTGTAAATAATTAAATTCGTTTTCGTGCACAGTTCTGTTTGGACTTATTCAAGAATGCTCTCTTACGTTTGAAAAGGTGATTACTTATTGATACTTTGTGATTTTCAACTAGTTGTTTGAATAGAATTAATTTGCATTTATCCATGGAATGAAGCAGTTTTTTCTGTTTTTAAATGCTGAGAGTCAATATTAGCTTCTTGAAATTATCTAGCCCTGTTTAGTTTGTGTTTTGGGGAAGGATTTTATATTCACTTTTACTAATCGTTGTAAGTTGTTTGAAATATCATCTAAGTAAATTTTGAATTGGTTAATAAATAATGTATATCCAATATTATTCATTGTAAAATAAACTTGTATTTCACAGAATAAAATGTCCAAATGTTTGTAAAGCAATTGAAAATTAATTTATTTTCGTTGATGCTCAACAAAATCTTACCTGACCATCTTTCTTTAACGTAATTTGTTTAACTTCTAACATCTCTATTTCAATGTTTACACCGTCGAATAGGAGAAAAATGTACTTTCAAAAATTTCTTGGAAAATTTTTTCCCACTTAAGGATTTTTTATGGTTTTAAAATAATTTTGAAGACTGGTTTTTTAAAAACTCCATATCGCGTGCAGCTCAATTAAGGTATATTAACACGTTTGCGCTTAAAACAATATAAATATTTCAGTATTTCTTTCCATCTAATATTCCATACAGAAATTAAACACTTGATCAATAAATAAGATAATATAAATAAATCAAAAGTTTAACAAATATATAATCGAATAAGGGCTTAATCGCTGAAATAACTAGAATAAAAAAATTGCTGTAAGTAGCGAAATCTTTGGCAATTTCCTTGGCTATTAACTCCGCGCATGCGGCTAATACGAAAGTATCGCTTTTAATATATTTCAAAACTTTATTTGAATACATTGGTATTTTTTATATATAAATACTTTTTAACTCACAGGCTATCAAAGCCTGTGAGTTAAACATCTAGTTAGAGCAAAGTTAGCAAAGACATCTAGTTAGCATCAAAGTTAGAGCTAATGTGCCCGCCGGTTCTGTATGTATGTACATATGTATGTATGTATGTACGTATGTACGTAACGCGATAACTCTTGATAGAAATAACCGTTTTGCCTCAAATTTCGTTTATAGGTTCATTGTGATAAGGTGCTTCCCTGATTAGTTTTAGGGGTTCATTGGTTAAGTATAAAAGGGGGAACGGGAGGCTAATCCTCCCTTAATTTAGATAAATGTGTTTTTCATGCAGAATTATCCGATTTTCTTCAAATTTTGCATATAGGTTCATTGTGATAAGGCGCTTTCCCTGATTAGGTTCGGGGTTCATTGGTTAAGTATAAAGGGGGATACGGGGGGTTAATCCTCCCTTAATTTATATAAATTGGTTTTTCATGTAGAATTATCCGATTGGCTTCAAATTTTGTATATATGTTCTTTTTAATAAGGCGCTTCCCTGATTAGTTTTGGAGGTTCATTGGTTAATTATAAGGACAGGAGCGGGAGGACGATTCCCCCCCCCCTTAATATATTGTCGATTTCTTTATTTTTCGAGGGGTTTATTTTAAATAAGAGTATAATATACAATTAGTGTGAATAGCCTGTGAGCTCAATGCCCTCAGTTTAACTGGGCAGTTTTCTTTTTTTATTGGTGTTGTTAATGGACAAGCTAAAAATATATATATTAAAAGTAAATAATCTATTAGAGTTTTCAATAATAAAAAAATATTTTCTCTTATCGTTTGCATCCGGGATGGATCCCTTAATTTTTATTAAATTCGTAATATGGAATATAAAATATTAAACCATCCAGCTCATATGTAACATTCGTGCTATATTCTTTAATTCATTTCAATCACTTTGATATTTTTTAAAATATCGTTTGCGCTCCATTTATAACTGAACGACTTTTATTATTAGATTTCGATTAATCGATATAATCCTTTTTCTTACCCACTATAGTGTGCTTTTTAGGTAGATTTCGTAAGAAATACTACCTATTACATTCTCATCTAAGTTGGAATTTCTGAAATATGTTTGCAGATCTACGCCGATCATGACTCCCAGAACACCCCCCCTCCCCCCAGTTCAAAACTTTATATCTATCTATCTATGTCACTTTTTTTATAGACACGGTAACTCCAATAATTCTGCACAAATCTCTTCCAAACTTATACATAAAATCAATGGGCATAAAATCTCGGGTCAAGTTCGTTCATGGACAAAATCGAACAAAGGGGGGGGGATGAGGGGGCTTTTTGTGAAAACAGATAACCCCCCCATAATTTCTTAATTATGATACGTATCGAATCCGTTTAAAGTTATTATTACTTCTAGGAAAAGGGCCGAAAATTTATGTAGGACTGATTTTTGATATCATTAAAAATAGCCCCAAGGGGTGGGGGTGGGGGGAAAGGGGTTTAGAAGAAAAATATTCATAACTTCGTCCATTCACAAGATATAAAATCCGCTTAGATTTGTTATAAATCCTCTTACTATTATCTAAAACTTTTATATTGACAAGTTTTTTATAGGACCAACCCTTACAGCAAAAATAAAATAAAATAAAATAAAATAAAAATAAAAACAAAAAAAAATCCCTGCTGGCTCCGCCTGCAAACAAGTTAGATTTCGATGTGGGCGGTCCAAACTGAAGCATCATGGCAAAAAGGTCATTTCTTCCGCAATTCCCAACAAACAGGCGCCTTACGGTCTGCGGCTTCGAAATCTACCTGTGCCTGTAGGCCGAGCCGCCAGAGATTTTTTTTCACTGGAATCGTTTGTTTCGCTTGAAGTGAAATTAAGAGTATTTTAATATTTAATTTCTGATTTCCTTTCAAAGAAAATTAAATTGTTAAAAATTAATCTTCCTCCTTCACACTCTATTTTCTTAATCTTTTTTTTCCCCCCTGTAAATTTTCTTGTAAATTATTAAATTCGTTTTCGTGAACTGTTTTGACTTATTCAAAAATTATCTCTTATGTTATGAAAAGATGATTATTTATTGATGCTTTGTGATTTTCAACCGGCTGTTGAAGAGAATTAATTTGAGTTTCTCCATGGAATCAAGTAGTTTTTTTTTTCTGTTTTTAAATGTTTAGAGACAATATTTAGCTCTTTGAAGTTATCTAACCCTCTTCAGTTAGTTTGTGTTTTTAAGGAGGATTTTATATTCATTTTTACTAACCGTTGCAAGCTTTTCGAAATAACATCTCTGTGAATTTTGAATTGCTTAATAAATAATTTGTATCCAAAATTGTTGATTGTAAAGGCAAATTTGTATATTTCTGATCAGAATAAAATGTCCAAGTGTTTGTAAGCGCATTTGAAATTCAATTGATTTTCGTAGATGTTCAATAAAATCTTTAATAAAAAAGAAAAGTGCGGAGTAAAACTGATGGCATTGAGCTCATAGGCTATTCACATTAATTGTATATTATACTCTAATTTCAAAGAGTAATTCCGCTTGAAAAATAAAGAAATTGACAATAAACCAGTATACCAAATTTGAATCAAATCGGATAATTCTGCATGAACTACCCATTTAGTTAAATTAAGGGGGGGAGGGATTACATCTCCGTTTCCCTCCTTTATACTTAACCAATGAACCTCCAAATGTAATCAGGGAATCTCCTTATCAGAATAAACCTGTATACTAAATTTGAAGCAAATCGTATAATTCTGCATGAAATACCCATTTAGCTAAATTAAAGGGGGAATTAGTCCTCGTTCCCACTTTTATAACTAACCAATCAATCTCCAAAAATTAATAAAGGAAGCGCCTTATCAGAATGAACCTATATACAAAATTTGAAGCAAATCGTATAATTCTGCATGAAAAACCCATTTATCTAAATTAAGGGGGTTAGCCCCCTTTCCCCTCTTTATACTTAACCAATGAACCCCCAAAATTAATTAGGGAAACTCCTTATCAGAATGAACCTATTTACAAAATTTGAATCAAATCGGATATTTCTATCAGGAATTACGTACATACATACATACGTACATACATACTGTCTATGTCAGTACGAATACAATGTCTGTATTCGTACATACATAACCTGCGGGGACATTAGCTCTCAGGCTTTGATAGCCTGTGAGCTGAAAATTACAAATGATGTACGATAGAAAATAATGAAGAAAGAAGAAATAATTCGTGAAGTATAGATTATGCATATTTTCTTAACTATCGCATGTATTATATGATATTAAAGTGTTTAAACTTGCTTGGACATTGCACTTTAGGAACATATTGTATATCTGTATTATAAAACAAAAACATGTTCGTATTAAAATATGTAAAAACTGCTGCTAATTGATCCTATTTGTCTGTGGAACAAGTTTGTTGAACATGAAAATGTTTGTCTATGGAACAAGTTTGTTGAACATGAAAATGTTTGTCTGTAAACAAGTTTGTTGAACATGAAAATGTTTGTCTGTAAACAAGTTTGTTGAACATGAAAATGTTTGTCTGTAAACAAACATGTTTGTTGAACATGAAAATGTTTACTTGAGAATAGATAGCATCCGAAAAACCTGTACGGCAGGTTGAGAAAACTGATTAATACGCTATAGAAACGATTCGAAAACGTTACCGAAAATCCGTGGCAGCAAAATAAGCTTAAAAAAAAATGATTCTTTAAATCTCGAAAATATATTGGTTTCTGAGGTTTCTGAAGATAAAGAACGTCTTTCGGAATCTCCAGCAACTCGGATATTTTCTTTCGAGGTTATTTTATAATTTCGTAGATTAAAGAAACATTTTTATTTTTCTTACTCAGCAGCAATAATTATGCGAAATTGATCGAATAATATGTGGCAATTCATAACACTACAATGAATTCACTTCAAGGTAATTAAATAAGAAATCTAATTGTTATAAATAATTACGAATAAATTTATAGTAGTATATAATACCTACGGTTATTATAACATTAAAATTTTTAAAGTTTATACGTTATTTACTCATATTCTGTACATTTTCATAGAACATTCTGTACATTTTCAAAGATTAAAGAAACTTTTTTTTTACTCTGCAGCAATAATTATGCGAAATGGATGAAATAATATCTGGCAATTCCTTACACTATAAGGAATTCACTTCAAGGTAATTAAGTAATAAATCTAATAGTTATAAATAACTTCTAATAAATCTGAAGTAGTATATAATATCTAAGGTTATTATAACATTAAAATTTTTAAAGTTTAAAGTTTATATACTCATATTCTGCACATTTTAGCTTTTAACCTTTTATCTTAATTCATAACACTATAAGATATCAAATATTTGCACAGATCTGAACTTAAAGCAGGACAAATAAACGAAGGATTTTTGTTTACATTCTAAATCATAATTTTTGAACTGTAACTTAAAACTCTTGATATTTTATAAAACTAAAAGTACTCATTAAACAAAATAAAAAGAAAATTGCAAATATATGAAACTGTTCAAGGAGAAATTGGAATTTCTCGATTTATTGAAGAAATAATCTCAATTTGCTGAATTGAATAATAATTATTTCCCTTTAAAAATGAATCTATGCAGAAAATAAAAATGCATCGTACTTTGCTGGCTCATTGCTAAAAGATTTTCCTTTGATTCATTCGAAGAACCAATGTGTGAGGAAGAAATTCTGAAAGAGGAAATAGTTTGCGTATATGTATAGTGAAACATTCTGTAAATCTTTTAGAAATACGTTTCTAGCTGAAATACAAATTGAAGCTCAGATATTTTCAATATGATTAAGTGGTTTTGAAAATTCTCGAGTGTCTGGAATTTGTTAAAAATGTGTTTTTTAGTTTTCGGTTCGTTATGTTTTGGATTTTTCTGGATATATTTAGAGATATTATAGCTTTGTATGTATTGTAAGAGATATTATAGCTTATATTGTATCAGGTTAGCTTATATTGTATCAGATATTATAGCTTTGTCAGAAAATTGAGACATTCTTTAATTTATTTGTTGCTCTTAGTTTTTTTTTTTATTATTTTACACGGGACTCATTAAGTATAACAACATAACTGTAAAAATCTACTAATAATATAATAAAATCACTTGTTAACTTTAAATTAAAGTGTAATTATTGCTGAAAGTGAAAAACATAACACAAAACGTTTAAAAATACCTTTATAATATGTGGCAATTCATAACACTACAATGAATTCACTTCAAGGTAATTAAATAAGAAATCTAATTGTTATAAATAATTACGAATAAATTTATAGTAGTATATAATACCTACGGTTATTATAACATTAAAATTTTTAAAGTTTATACGTTATTTACTCATATTCTGTACATTTTCAAAGAACATTCTGTACATTTTCAAAGATTAAAGAAACTTTTTTTTTACTCTGCAGCAATAATTATGCGAAATGGATGAAATAATACCTGGTAATTCCTTACACTATAATGAATTCACTTCAAGGTAATTAAGTAATAAATCTAATAGTTATAAATAACTTCTAATAAATCTGAAGTAGTATATAATATCTAAGGTTATTATAACATTAAAATTTTAAAGTTTATAGGTTATTTACTCATATTCTGTACATTTTCAAAGATTAAAGAAGCTTTTTTTGTACTCTTCAGCAATAATTATGCGAAATTGAGGAAGTAATATCTGGCAATTCATTACACTACAATGAATTCACTTCAAGGTAATTAAGTAATAAATATAATAGTTATAAATAACTACTAATAAATTTGAAGTAATATATAATATCTAAGGTTATTATAACATTAAAATTTTAAAACTTTGTAGGTCATATACTCCTATTCTGCACATTTTAGTTTTTAATCTTTTATCTTAATCCATAACACTATAAGATATCAAATATTTGTACAGATCTCAACTTAAAGCAGAAGATTACGAAGAAAAGGAAGGAAGAAGAAAACGAAGGATTTTTGTTTACATACTAAATCATAATTTTTGAACTGTACTTAAAACTCTTGATATTTTATAAAACTAAAAGTACTCATTAAACAAAAGAAAAGGAAATTTGCAAAGATATGAAACTGTTCAAGGAGAAATCGGAATTTCTCGATTTATTGAAGAAATAATCTCAATTTGCTGAATTGAATAATAATTATTTCCCTTTAAAAATGAATCTATGCAGAAAATAAAAATGCATCGTACTTTGCTGGCTCATTGCTAAAAGATTTTCCTTTGATTCATTCGAAGAACCAATGTGTGAGGAAGAAATTCTGAAAGAGGAAAAGGTTTGCGTATATGTATAGTGAAACATTCTGAGAATCTTTTAGAAATACGTTTCTAGCTGAAATATAAATTGGAGCTCAGAGCTTTTCAATATGATTAAGTGGTTTTGAAAATTCTCGAGTGTCTGGAATTTGTTAAAAATATGTTTTTCTAGTTTTCGGTTCGTTATGTTTTGGATTTTTCTGGATATATTTAGAGATATTATATCTTTGTATGGTTTGCGTGAGATATTATAGCTTATATTGTATGATATATTATAGCTTTGTAAGAAAATGGAGGCATTCTTTAATTTTTTTGTTGTTCCTAGTTTCTTTATTATTTTACACGGGACTCATTAAGTATAACAACATAACTATAAAAGTCTACAAATAATACAGGGTGATTTTTTTTTAAGTTGTGAAAGTAAAACCCTATAACAAAAAAAACAATGATCCAAATGACCTGAAATTTCACCCGTATGCTCTCAAAGCAATGGGAATTTTTAGACGTGGTTAAAAAAAACCTTGAAATTGAACCGATAGATGGCGCTGTATATGCAGTAGTCGGAAGACGAGATTCCGCACGTCCAGTCTGTTCAAATTTCAAAACCATCTTCCTTAGGTCTTCTTTCGTCATTGGACATTTTCTTAGATTCTTAAGTTTCCTAAATCTCCTAAGAACTGTTGCTGCGCTGTCATTAATCTGATAATACAGTTTCACTAACAACGCACGGTCCGGTCCGTCAATTGCACTGTCACTGCGAGGATATCCGTCGAATAAGGAACACGAGGTGACGAGGAACGTGCGTGATTCACGTTTCTATCGCCACTGTGCATGTGTCGTGCGCAAGCTCGTCTTCCAACTTTACTGCATATACAGCGCCATCTGTCGGTGCAATTTTAAGTTTTTTTAACCACACCTAAAAAATTCCCATTGCTTTGGCAGCACACTGGTGAAATTTTCAGGTCATTTGGATCAGTGGATCTTTTGTTATAGGGTTTTACTTTCACAACTTAAAAAAAAAACACCCTGTATAATAAAATCACTTGTTAACTTTAAATTAAAGTTTAATTATTGCTGAAAGTGATAAAAAAATAACACAAAACGTTTAAAAATACCCTTTAATATAGATTATATATATGTTTCCTTCGCTCTAACGACGACATCTTCAGATCAATTTGATAAATAAAACATTCTCGCAAAGTTTTTGAAAATAGTAAACATAAATCACGAGACCACATGTCCAATGCAAGCAGGTGCTTAAATTGGTCAAACTCTGGAAAACGTGAAAATTATTATTTATTTTTATTTTTATTGTTTTTTCAATCTGTAAAGCATCGCGTGCCAAATTTTAGGTAATTCAAAAGAGGCCGATTCGTTGCAAATGTTATCGTTTCGCAAATATAATTCTATTGATTCACGGATAATGTATGGTAAATAAACTCTTGATTGAAGAATTATTTTAATTTATCTGCCAATATCAGGCAGATATCAAATATGACAGAAGAACTACTGCCTTAGTTAGAGTACATAGAATAGAACCGTTGCAGATTGATTTCGAGAATAATAAAATATTTTTTCAATCAAGAGTTTATTTTCCATCCATTATCTGTGAATCAATAGAAATATATATGTTTCGGAACCAAATTTAAATACCAACAATTAACACAATATGGAAATACTACATAGAACTATCCACTGGATATCCTAAGAATATGGAGATCGAATTATCCGATTTTATTCTCTGTAGAAAATCCTGCGGATTCCATTATCTGGCGCACATGGGCATTAAACTTCTGCCTTTGTTTATTTTCCTCCTTCTTAATCCTATATAATTATCCAAAAAATGTCACATAAATGTATCGTAGGATGTTCATAGCTGTGACATTTTGACAGCAGTCAGACGATATTTATTTTGTGACTGTCTATACGACAATTTTAATGATCCAGAGTATATAGATTATCCTGAATGTGATATCCTCTGGCTATTTTTAGGATGTCAGTGTGTTTACGGCTTACACACGATCGTTTACTAGGTAAAAATGAATTCGTGCATGCGTCAGAAAAATTCAGTGTTGTTGAGCGGAGAAAATAAACATTTGAAAACACACTTAAGTAAAGTGTGAAAATGTTGTTCACTTTGAGAAAAAAAAAATTGACGTCATATTTTACGTATTTGCTAAGCAAAAATTTTTTTCTGATTTATTAAAAAAAAAAAAAAAAAATTGTGATAACTGTGAAAGAGTGAAAAGCTTTTCGTATGTAATAAAAAAAAAGGTTCTGCTAATCTTTTAGGAATACATTTCTCGTTCTAGAATAAATTGGAGCTTTTCCATCGGGATTAAGTACTCTTAAATATCCTGAAGTATTTGGACTTGTTAAAATGTATTTTCTTAGTTTACTAATCGTTTATACAAATGCATGTTCTGTTTGCTATTCTGTTGGTTGTATTTTTCAACTGTCAAATATTTCTCATTGTTCTCGGAGAGATTTGCGACTTTGTTAGGAAAGATTTGCAGTCGTTGAAATGTTCTTTCATTTGTGTTTTATTTGATTTAAACATATCTGACTAATTTAAGTTTCTTGTTCACATTTGAAGGAACTTATGCGTTCGTATGATCTGCTCTAAAGTCGTGTTTTTATAGAGAACTACTTAAAAATATATATACTATTTTTCATAGACTATGAAAATTTTCCAACATAATATGTACATTATTGTTAAGTGAAATTACTTGCTTGATTTTTTAAAAAGACTGTTAAAATTTGTACTTAAAATTTGCAAAGTGTACGCCTTGTGGTTACAACTGAGGCTCCCATATTAGCAGGCTCATCGCCATCTTGTCATCCAAACTATCCGCCATGTTTACATCTGTCCGCCATCAGAGCTTGGGTTGCCGTATTTAAAATGACTCTGCCACTGCCTCTTACTATCCGTCGAAGACTTCTAGTTAAAACTGTACGAGAGTTATAACAATAAAGTTAATTATACGCCGAAATCACGCTCGCGATAATATGCCAATTGGCTATGAAGCCGGTTATAGAACTTTCCCGTACTTGAGTGTATGCAGAGTTTATACTTATAGGGCGTTTCACGAAAGACCTCTAACTTTAAAAATAAATAACTCGAAAACGGTAATAGATAGAAGCATGAAACCAGTTGTATGTTTATTACATAAACCGTAAGAATCTGATACATAAACTTCAAAATTTTAGTTAAAAACAGTGCCGACAGATGGCGCTGCAAGCAACCTCAGACGCCAAGAAGGACAGTCATCGAAGATTTCGCCGTTGAAACGTAATCGCTATTAAGAAATTCCGGAAGTGACACCGAAGGACATTGTTTACCACAACAATCCTTTAACACTCGACGAGCTGGAGGAGGCTATTTGTCAAGCTTGTGTGTTGATTTCCGGTGACATACTACAGAGAGTCACTGACAATTTCATTCTTCGTTTGTGACATGTGTGTTGTTTGGAAGGTGCACATTTTGAATCGCTTTTGATGTGATACAACCTACTTATGGTTATGCCACCTGCAATGCCATCTATCGGAGCAATTTGTTACTAAAATTTTGAGGTTTCTGAATCAGATTTTTACGGGGGTTTTAATAAACATACCACTGGTTTCATGCTTCTATCTATCACCATTTCCAAGTTATTTATTTTCAAAGCTAGGAGTTCTTCGTGAAACACCCTGTACATGCACATACATATACACATGCACACACATGTCACATTTGGCACGACACAGAAGGAGAATTTTTTTAATAACATATCAATTTTACGAAATACTACTGTAAAGTAACATTTGGTAATTGTAATTTGGTAATTTTGGTAATTCTACTGTAAAGTAACATCGCCAAAGCTTGGCAAGTGCTTCTTCTTCTTGTGCTATTTATTAAACAATATCTCGAAATCTATGATGTTATGAATTATGTAAAATGAACATGCTTCATGAATTATGGAAAATGAAGAAAAATGAGATTATACTTATATTTATCGACAAAGTTATTTTCAAGTAAGTATTATAACTTACATTTGAGTATGTTACCTACAAATTTATGACATAACTTTACTTAAAGAAATTGTAGGTTCAGGTACTTTGAGGTGGGGAAGGTTGGTTGGTTGGTTGGGGTTTTATGACACTAAGTTCCTTTAGGGACATGCAAAAAAAAAAAAAAAAAAAAAAAAAAAAGATTAGAATAAGAACGTCAAATTAAAATTGAAAATTGATTTAAAACTTTGTCATAAAAACAAGATGAATGAAAATAACACAGTTAAATGAAAAGAGTGATGTGATGATAAATGTATAGTTAAAATCAATCAATGAAAATATAACACAAGAGGTGGGGGAGGAGGGAGGTCTATTATTTTTTCTTCTTCAATAGCGTATGCATTTTATTTTATTTTATTTATTGATTTATTGTGTGTGTGTATCTTCAAAAGTAACTGTAATACTCACAATATCCACTTGTTACAAATAATTTTCTAAAATCTGCTTCAGTAGCATGCTAAAATTCTGTTCAGTTTGAAAAAAAAACAAAAAATAAAACGCATTTTACAACTTTGCTAGCAAAATGTTTTATTTTGATTTATTCATAAAAGAACGTGTGAAACTTTAAAGTAGAGAAAAGGAAAAGCTCTTCGTACGCAGTAAAAATGTTCTGGGAATCGCTTAGAAATACATTTCCCGTTCCAGAATAAATTGTAGCTTTTCACTGGGATTAAGTAGTTTTAAGTATTCTCGAGTGTTTGAATTGTTTAAAATGTATTTTTGCAGTTTTCCAGCCTTTATGCAAATTGATATTTCGTTTGCTATGTTTTTTCAATTGCTTTTTTTTTTTCAACTGACCTATATTTCTCGTTGTTCTACAGGCGATTTTGCTGCTTTGCTAGGAAATATTTACTTATTAAAGTGTTTGTTGTTTGATTTTTTTTTTTTTTGTATAAGTTTGTTGCTTACATTTTGAAGTTAAAAAAACAAAGCACGTTTGAATAACTTGTTTTGAATTCGTGTCTTCATAATCCGCCTTTTTAGTAAATTTGCGATTTACATAAACTAGAAAAGAAAATTATAACATTTGCATAGATCATGGAATATCTTCACAGAAAAAAACAATATTATCTCAAGGAAAAATACTAAAATAAAGGTTTATTGAATAAAATTTTAAAAGAGCGAATTTATCGTTAACGAAATAATTAACTCATTGTTCACCTCAATTTTTCCAAGAGCAGTTGAACTTGAAATTCTGCTAGCCTGAATAAATAAAAACTAGTCGTTGGGGGCCACCGTAATACTTACCCATCATGGCTATGCATAATATAAAATATGAAAATAAAACATGTGTAAACTACTTATAAAATGCATTGCAATTCGAATAAAGTCGTGGCTTGATGACGTCATAAACTTTAAATGTTCTATTACTGAATTGCGTAAAGGAAACATCCTTATAAATCCAAAAATGTTAATCATATTAACTAACGGTTTATTGCGTCGGATTAAGCGTCTCATTTCCAATTAAAATATATTTCGAAAATTTTTATATACCTTTTATCCGAACGAATATTCCGAGAGCCCGAAAAAAATAGTTTCAGATAATTGATTAATTGGTTACTGAAATTCAATAAGCTTCTTCCCATTTTTACATACTAAGTACATACCAAATTTCAAGTCTCTATCTCAATTTGTTCGGGAGATAGAGCGTTTACAGACACACACGCAGACAGACGGACGGCAAATTTTTTTTTCTAAAAATATTCTTTTCGGAATCTGTCTGAAACGTGTAAATCCGTCAAATTTTTGTTTTCGATTTTCTAAACGATTATAAGACTTACCTATACTACGTAGGATGGGCAAGTAATAAAAATTAAACTAGTCTGAACATTTAAGTATGAATAAAGAGGAATCGACATATCTTCAAAGTGGTAAGCTTCAACTGTAACCAAGTACCGCAGGGCCTGATTACCACCGGGCCATTCTTCCACCAGTAAATTTGAATGGCAATTTCATTTAAACGTTTTATTCCATGCAAAATGTCTTGTATAATTAAGTGAAAAATATCTATTCATTTTTACTGGTGGAAGTTTCATCCAGAAATAGTCAGGCTGTGCGATTGTGTCATGTTGTGACAACATAAACAATTATTCTCTCAATGTCAGTGAATTTGATTACCGCCAGTAAATTAGAAAAAAAATTGACATCTTATTTAAACGCCTTATTCATTCAGAATTTCTCTCATAAATAAAGGAAAAATTTCTATTGGTTTTTACTGGTGTTAGTTTGCTCCGGCGATAGTGACGCTCTGCGGTTCCACCATATTGTGATTACATTATACAATCCTTCTGTCAATGTCAGTGAATTTCATTACCACCGGGAAAAACTTTTAACAGTTATATTTGAATGAAAATTTCCTGCTTATTTAAAAGATTTATTCATGTTAAATTTCTGTCATAATTAAGTCAAAAATATCTATTTGCTTTTACTAATGGAAGTTTGCTCTGCGTTAGTCAGGCCATGCGGTTCCGCCATAGTCTGACAACATAAACAATACTCCTGTCAATGTCGGTGAATTTGATTACCGCCAGAGCAAACTTCCACCAGTAAATTTCAATAGCCTTTTTTTTCGCCTTATTTAAACGTCTTATTCTTGCAGAATTTCTACCATAAATAAAGCAAATCGCGGTTAACCGGGAGTTGAAGTAGATGGTGAATACAAGCGCAAACTTCGTAATCTGATTTAAAAACACTTATTTTTCGTGGGCGTGTGCGGCGCGAGTGTGTTTGTACACATGTAAGTGGGTCAGTCACTCAATTAATCATAAAGAAGCCAAACTTTAATGTTATGACAAAATAACACTATTCTTAAAAGCACCATTTTAAAATATTTAAATACTAAATTAGAACCATTTTAACAAATATGTTGTCGCAGAAAAACATAAATAAAATTAAAATATTATTATTATTATTATTTTTTTTTTTTACGTTAAGCTTAAAGCAATATAATTGAAATAAAAAAATAGGCTAAAAATGTTTTGTAAATTGTTAATGTAATGTAATTTTTCTTATTTAAACGCATGATTAATATATCAAAAGAAAGTAATGCGTTCCCGAAAATAATAACAAGCGTTAATAGCCTTTAACAAATATTTGTTATTTCTCTGAAAAATCAGCTCCCCAATCCCTCCCACCTTTTTTTAATACTCAGTTAGTAGTGTTTCTAACTTACTATTCATGTTCCCTGTGTATGTGCCAACGATTTTTTAAAAGCAGAATTGATTATGATAATAATCTTGCCCTTCAAATAATTAAATTAAAAATAAATAAAGCAACTAGAAAATAAAATCAAAATAATTTAAACATTTCTTCTTTAAATATAATTTCTTACAATTTTCTAGTATTTGTGCTTTTACATAACATACCCAAAAGAGAAAAAAAAATCCATATATTTTGCTAAAATATTTCCAGAAAGCTAAAAAACTTTGTTTCGTTTGGCGATATGGCGTATTTTCATTTGAATAATGAATGGACTTCATTAATTAATTCCTCGCATTTTCATCGTCCGATAATGTTATCTGTTACATAAATACAAAACATACTAATTGTTGATGTAGTTTATTTTTATACTCGGCTATTTACACTGGCCTTCAAAAGTTAAGGTACAACCAGATTTTTGACGCTCACTATTAAAACAAGTAATACAAAAAAAAAAAATAATAATAAGTCAATTCGTACTTTTTAATCATAAATATATAAAATAAACCCGTACAGCATTAATGTCCCAGGTTATCTTTATTGAACATTATTTTATAATCATCGTTGCGGTATTTTATTTCTGTGGAATCACTCATTTGAGATAATTCTTTCATTTCATTTATAAAAACAATGGGAGGATTTTTTTCTCCCATTTAAAATTAAAATTAATTAATTAAATTTAATTAATGAATTAATATTTGAAAAAACTGTATTAACATAAAGTGTCATCCACTACAAGTTAAAAAAAATGTATTTGAACTTGAGTGGCTGAGTAGAAAACATTTTATTAACGATTGAAAATTTGAACAAGATACATATAGAGAGAGTGTGAGCTAATAGTAGGAATTTAAATAATGAAAATAAAGGTAAAAAAAGAAATACTGTAATGGCTGAATTAACCGCTATGTTCAGTAAATTCTGATTAACAAATGCTTCAAATTTCCGGATAGCTGAGTGTTAACAAAATCTATATATGATAGGGTGGCATTAATAAAATAGTGAAGCGGGAAAACAATTTTTGCCTATTTTCCTGTTGAAGTCAGTCAAATTATTCTGATTTTATTAAATTAAAATTTGCAGTTGATGAACCTATTTTTGCCAAATTTAAAATAAACGTTAAAATATTTCTTGTTTGAATATAGTTTCTAAGTTTATTTCTTAATATTGGGGGTAGAGAAAAAATGCCGTTGTGTTCATTTCTTAGGTGAATTTTTATACAAAAAACACAGCCAGATTAAATAATTTGGTCGCCAGATTTAAAAAAAAAAACTTTGTCGTCAATTGCGACCTAGCAACCGCATTTGTCAAGCCCTGTTTTTTTTTTTTTTTTTTTTAAATAGTTTCCTCGATTAAGAAACATTTGTCTTTTTTTACAATGCAGGTAAGGCAATCGCTACAACACCAATTTTACTTAATAAAAACAATGTAACTATGAAAGAAAAACAAATGCATTTTCAAAACGTATTTGTATATCAGATAGAACTATGTTTCCATTTTATGCTACTTTGCTTTTATGTAGCATAACATAGAAGAAGAAAATAAAACCCATATCTTCTACTGGAATAGTCTCGGGGAGCTAATGCATCTTTATTTGGTCTTTGGGATGCAACGTACTTTCATTAGAATATTAAATTAGCGTCATTAATTATTTCCTTAGTTTGATAGTGCTATGTGTATAATATAAATATTTTGTGTGTGAATTTGTAGAAGAAAAATTACAGATGACAACATTGATGAATAATAAAATCAGTCACTTCATTTTAAGTAGAATATATTTGAAAAGAAAATGATGCAGTTTAGTTGCTTCTAAAGAAGTTGTGCATTTGTAAAAATAGCAACAGCAGCTTTATTGAGCCGAAACGCTGCATTATTTGTTACAAACAGTTATAATATGTGTTGTTTTCGTTGGAAGTAAAACCAATGCATATTTAAGTTACAAGAACAAAAAGTTCTATGCATTCTGAATATGCAGCTTTAAAGCCGCTGGTTACAAGTCAAGAAGTGTCAAGTTCAACTTAGAGTCCTGCACGGGTCGGGTTGCATTCGACCCAACCACGAAAATTCTGCCTTAAATCAACCCAGACCCGATACACCTCAACCTGAAGCCGACCAAAACCCGAAATATTCAAACCCGAACTGAACCCGATTAAAAAGAAAATAAATACATATTTTAATACAATTATGGAAAAGTAGTCTACAATTATTTATACGTAATATGAATTTTAACTTTTCCTATTAAAATGAACACATCGTCGCCACCATTTCAAACTATCGAATATGAAAAAAAATGCATTTTTCATTACTTTTATATATGGGCCGATTGTCACCACTAAATTTTAATAGAATTTTCCGCCTAGTAAAAATACTAATACAATTTCTGCGAAAATACAGGGTTGCCTGCTTGGCCTTCTTTTTTATTCATAGACGCCAAATTTATACCAGAAATTTTGAGAATTTTTTTTTAATGTAAATAATCACGAAATGTCTGTCATTGATTAAAGTAAAAAATTCTATTTGAAATTTCTGAATAAAGAAGGAGGCTAAACTAGCAACACTGCTGAATAATACTATTAAAATTTAGTGCTGGCAATCGGCCCATTTTTAAAAGTAATGAAAAATGCATGTTTTCACATTCGATAGTTTGACATGGTAGCGACTATATATACACTCATTAATATTCAAATATATAGTTTTTTTTTTTCGATTAAATATATTTAGAACTTCGTTTGAAAAATCTAGTCAATCCAAACCCAATCCGCAAAGAAAAAAAAAAATCGCGTCAATCTGACCTTACTCGAACCGCAAGTTGGGTTTCATCGGGTTACCCGACCAATATCTCTAGCTCGAATCCCGATTAGCTCCTTCGCTTCGACTGTCTTTACACATCTGTTAATTCTCTGGCACCAATTTTTTCAGGTTGTTCAGGTTGTATTTTTTGCATTATATTTAACCGCTGAAATTGTGAGATAACATAAGGAGTAAATTTCTGTACAAAATTACTAGTGTTCAAATTCAAAGATTTCTCCGTACATTTATTTTTCTCCGCACTTTTTTTTTATTATTATTATTTGGAGATATATGATGATAATGTTGCATGATGCTTTATAATAATTAGATAATTTTTGATAAAAGCTGACATTTTTGTTAATGTATATTAATATAAATCCTTTATATTTTATGTTTAATACTGATGTTATTTTTCATGTCTTTACAGGTAAGATTTCCATGAAATTTGTGTACATTTTTACGCATGAAGAAATCACAAAAAGAGAATCTGTGTTTTTGAAAGTGGAGTTTTATTGCTTGCGTAACTGCAATTTATTATTGAGGTGAGAAATTCCATGCAATCAATTATGATAGATTATTAATAGGCTAAATACATTTTCGAGATTCAGTATTTCAATAATTGCGAAATTTATTCGACAAAATTTCCTTCTATATGTATACAATTCATATATCTTAAAGAATATAGACAGAGATAATCTCCAATTTGTCGCCGAGAGATGCTAAAGGTACCATTTTATTGGGCATTATGAATTTTATGGAAATAATAAGGAAGGTTTAAATTTCCAATGGGAATATAAG
This sequence comes from Maratus michaelseni, assembly GCA_963931845.1. Taxonomy (NCBI): domain Eukaryota; kingdom Metazoa; phylum Arthropoda; class Arachnida; order Araneae; family Salticidae; genus Maratus; species Maratus michaelseni. Next base: position 299,560,437 of record OZ007595.1, read on the forward strand.
AATATCACTTTGTATTTTGATTGTGTTGTAAATTTTATCTTCATATATCATATTTTAAGTCATTGGTTGAAAATTATACGGATGTGAAATATTGACCTCCTAATTTTACATTAATTTTTTTAATATTTTCATTCATATTTCTGGTAAAAAAAAAAAATTCTCGCTGATTAAAAAAAAAATATTGTGTTTGTATTAAGTATTGCAGGCACAATTATGTGACTTTCAAGTATTTTTATGAGTTTAACATATGAAATTAATATTTAAAAAAAGTATTAATTCCAACAAACTACAAACATTTTAATACAGCTGAACTCGCTTAATACGAACACGGCTAAAACGGACTCTCGGTTAAAACGAGCAATTTGCATGTTAAGAATGGTTCATCATTTAAACTATATTAAGATTTTCATGGTTTCTACGAGCTACAAAAGCAGGATAGCGGCTATTACCAGCAAAACATCAGTTCATTTGAATGGGGTTTTCGACGATAAGTAGGGTCCGAACATTTTTCTCTCCCAATGATAATATTTCTATATTTTTTTAAATGCTAAAAGGTCTAAACTAAAAACATAATATACATTAAAATAACTGTTATTTGATTGTGGAAATGTCTCGACTCACCCCGAGCCATTATCAATAAACAAAATGAGAATATTCTGTAACTGCACGGTGTTTGAAATTATTATTTGAAATACTATCATTTAATTGTCATTTACTTTTTTTTTAATTACGCACGTTATTTTTTATTCTTACTTGTTTGTTTATTTCCATATTTGTAACCATGGAGTCACTCGATAAATAAAAATAAAAAATAGCGTGCGTAATTTAAAAACAAGTGGGTAAATGTGATCAAAGATCGCTCAAAGGGATCAAAAGGGTCTCAAAGGGGGCGAAGATCGCTCTTTAATATTCTTTTCAAAACACTTTATCCTTTCTTTAATAAATCCAAATAAATTTCATTTAGCAACAAAAAAAAAATAGAGTCATGTTTTTCATAAAGTAAAAATTTACCGATCTATTTTTTCGTATATCTAAACCAGCCCGATAGCGGGCGAAGCCCGCTATTATATTCTGTCATAATAATATCTGTCATGCGGACTAAATGCGATATTTAAAAAAAATAATAATCTCAAAATTAAACATGTTGTACACCTTCAAAATGTTAATAGATTTTCTTTTTAATTTTCTAATGACGTGATATTAATCTGCTTTGTGTACATACACATACTCATACTCCTTGTAATATTGAGAAATCTTTGAAAATTTCCGTTTCATTACCACTATGACGTCAATCAATTTTATTTCATATTAATCTTTTTTTCAAGTGGTCAAACTTTTTATTTCATTTTCATTTTTCACGTGGAAATCGTTCAATAGAAAATTAATTATTGTAGAAAGAATTTCATTGTGGATTTTTAGTTTTCGGCAACTGCTATAACGAAAACTGTTCAAACTTAATAGGAAAAGGCTGTTAGAATTTTGGTTTTTTATTTCTATTTATTAAAATAATACGATTTTTTAAAATTTTAATATTTTGAGCTTCATAGCTGGTATTCAGCTATATATATGCAAAGTTTCAACTCTGTAAGTTACATAGTTTCTGAGAATGGCTCTGCGACGGACAGACAACGGAGCGGGAGTAATAGGGTTTCGTGCGATGAACGAAACCGTAAACAGCACATGAAAGATTAAATGATAGCATTTCAAATAATAACTTCAAAGACCGTGCAATTACAGAATATTCTCAGTTGTTTTTGAAAATGACTCGGAGTGGGCCGAAACATGTCAAGAATCTAATAAAAGTTATTTTACTGTATATTATGGTGTTAGTTTACACCTTTTAGCATTTAAAATAAATATATTATTACAAAGTGTTACAATTTATAATATTTTTGTAACTCTCTATCAAAATGAAATAATTTATCAGTTTTACCAGACAGAATTTCACCCTTCAAAGAGATGACCCCCCTCCCCCTCTTCCGAAGAAAATGCAAAAGAATGTCTTGAAGTTTTGAAAGAATGTAAGAAAAAAGGGCGATATAAGGACGTTTAAAAACAACGCCCAGTTTCACAACTGAGTATGGAAAGGAAAGGGCATAGAAAAAAAAATATTTATTTGTTTCTTTAAATCCACAGATTCTGTTCTAGACTATACCAACCAGCGTTATCATGTCTCTTATTACACTGTTAAAATGAAAAGGATGTGTGAAATCAATAGTTTTAAAATTGCGGTGATTATTGCAATATTAGCCGAATTTTTATCAGGGCAATGAATCGTAGTAATCAAAGGCGGTACCAGCCCTCCATGTAGAGGGGAGAGGTCATGTCTTTATTTTTTGAGGGGTGAGAAGGGTCACATGTCTTCATTAGCAATTTTTATACCTTAGATCCAAATTGACTATTTTCTGGCATTTACCCGAATTGATTTTCTTTCGTAAATGCATGAAATTTGCAGGTATATTCGTGAATGCATGAAATTTGCACGTTTTATTCAGATACGTGGAAAATCAGAGCTTCACATTTTCTTATAAAAGTAAAGAATCTTGCAGAAAGTTTTCCCAAATTTCGTAGCTCGGCAATCAGGGAAATATCGTCTTGAGGGAGCAATGAAATAGTACAACTCAAAATGTACCACATTTATAGGAAAATTAAAAACGATGTTCGAAGTTCGATTCTTTCGTGCTTAAAAAATAATGACTGTATTTTTATATAAAAATAACTCCGAGAATGTATCAGAGTAATTAGAATTTTTAAGCAGGGAAAAAAAAAATAAATAAATAAAAATAAAAACACCTTTAATACATATCCATATAAAAACAAAAATAAATTGTTCTATAGAAACGTTTTTCCTTAGAAAGGGAGGGAGGGTAATTACCCCCATACCTCCCCCTTGGATCCGCACTTGGTAGTAATTAGTTCAGTTATGTGTATGTTTTTAAAATTTTTATAATATTTACGGATATTACGAGTAACGGTTAATACGTGGACTTTTATACTTTCCTTGTATTAACAGACTTCAACTGTATTATTATCATATCCTTGAATTACTGTACCTGTCCACTCGAAACCACGTTTCATCTCGCGCATTCTTTCGTTGACCGCTCATCTTCATACTATTATAAATATTCATATCTTTTTTTCCACTTTCATCTGTTAAAAAAAGAAGCCTCTCGCTCTAGCGTTATATACATATTAACACATTCTGATGAGTGATTACCTCGTGGGCAGCCATCCTTCCCTCTTGAATATTAAGTGACTGCGATAGAGGTGTCGTTGTCTGTGACTCATTATCACGAAGAAGCGGTCGTCGTAGGCTTGTTTCAGATTACCCCTTCATCGCAACTTGATGTTCATCTGTTTTGCGCGGTTCTCAAATACTTTCATACGCGTTCTCGGATCATTGTGCTCATGTATGTAAATTAATATGGCACAGTTATGTTAGATTTTATGAGTCATGATTAGGACGACAACGCGGCACGCTAGCTAGAAAAACGGCCAAAAGTATACTGGGATGGTAAAATTTCGAAGTTCATTGTTATGTACCGATATATTATAAATAAATTTCTACGAACTTCCACTAAATCATACTTCGAAAAATTATCATCCACAGACTGCCATGTATCCAGGTCTTGTACATGATTTTATTTATACCTTACAAATATCTCTTTTTATACTAAATATGGTTTAGCTTGAAAAGGCGCAACTCAATTAAAAACCACCTTTAAGTAATTTACGGTCATTCACAGTAATGCTCAAGAAGTCTTTTTTGTAGCCCAGTATATGACCTATAGCTTTTATACACCCCATGTTGTTTTTAAAAAAAATAGTTAAAATTAAAAACGCACTTCAAAAATTATCGCTAGACAGTACTTCGGATACAGTACTGTATCTGAAAGCTGTTGTAAACCTTGTAACTGAACGATAAATACTATTCACATCATATTCTACAACAAGTATCTTGTAATAAACCTCAATAGAATAATTTATTAAATTTTAAATAGTGTAACACACTGTAAAAAATTTTCCGGAAGGTTCCGGAAAAAAATGGTGGCATTAAGATGCCACGGCTTTTTGCTGTTACGTTTCACAACAAAGTAGTGAAACATTCCATTTTTTCAGAAACATTCCGTAACATATACTCCGAAACCTTTCATATCAAAATACTAAAATATTTCAGCGTCACGATACGCTTTTTTCTGAAACCTTTCATATCAAAATGCTGAAACATTCCAACTTGGAATGTTTCACTACTTTGTTGTGAAACGTAACAGCAAAAAGCCGTGGCATCTTAATGCCACCATTTTTTTCCGGAACCTTCCGGAAATTTTTTTACAGTGTGAAGATTTATTATGATTGCTGACTGTCCCTAATATTTTGTTTATTAATCATTTCTCAGAAGTTTACAACTGATTTCTTTTTTCGGAACCTTTCATATCAAAATACTGAAATGTTCCAGTTTCACAGAACGTCCTTTTTCGAAACTTTTTTTTTTTTTTTTTTTTAATTCTGAAAATATTATTTTTTATTTATCAGGTAACAAAATCGAAGCTGTACAACAAAAATATATTAATACAAACTCATAACTAAACATATAAAAAATACTTGCTAAAACTGAATTCCGAGCTCGGATTTACGCGAGTAAATAAAGTGTAAAAATGTTAATTATATTTTTAAAAATGCAAACATTATTTTTATTCCTTTATTAAAATCTTAAGTTTTTAGAAAATATAAAATTTCCTTTTAATCAATTTTTTTCTGATTTAATAATTCCTTGTTAGAACATTCGATAAGCAATACAAAAGATAAGTATAAAATGTGCAAAAACTTCTTTTATGTGTTAATTTTTTTTCCAAATTTTACATAATAAAATGAGAGAAATAGTACATTAAAATTATTTTACATCTATCATATTTTATAAATAGGAAAGGTGGGACATTAAAAATTCTAAAATTATTTCAACTGCCCTAGACACAAATTTATTAAAATCATTGTTTATAATTAATTAAATGAAAAAAAGACAATATATGGTTGTATCAACGGATAAGATTTTTGGAAACAATTTACATATACATAGGCTTAATGATGTATTTAAAAGACATTTTAATTAATTTATAAATTAAAGAAAGTACCAAAACTGATTAACAAAATATATAATTTTTTTGAAAGATAACAAAAGGTGAACATGGACTTGATTTTATTACTCATTTAAAAAATACATACAAGAAATAAATAAAGAAAAACGCTTGTAGCACCAACATTTTTTCTATGATTTCAAATGCATTAATCCTTTGAAGGGCACCGATATATATCAAAAGTACGATGTTTTACAACCAGTATTTTTCTATAATAATTTTTACGTGTAAAATCTCCAAAATATAAAAGCAAAATTTTCTATTCGAAAATACTTGTGGCAAATTTGTGAATTTTTGGTGTTTGCGCCATGTAAACGGCATCCATTAAAGAGTTAAACAAGAACGGAAAATCATGCATCAGGCATAGATTATGAAACACTTTCCATTACATCTAGAAAACTGTAACGAAACTACACCGTTAAATGAGGTGAAAGAAGATATTAAATAGTTTAGGAAACATCTAACACATTTAAAAATCCAGTTTTAGCATTTACCTTCCAAATATTAGTCAAAAAAGTAGTCAAATTATATAGTGCAGCCCTGTATATCACCTATAGACTTGGATATATATACTACATAGAGTGATAAAATTTAGTTCAGTTAAAAAATTCACGTATAGCAATTTTCGACAATCGATGGAAATGCACTCGAAATCTTTTGTACAGACCTGTATATTATCTAAAGATTTTTGTACGCACCCCATATTAAGCTAAAATCTAATTAAGGTAAAAAATGCATAAGGCAACTTAAAACTCACTTCCAGAAGTTACCAACCATAAACGACAACATATCTTGTTCTTTGCTTAGCCCTGTATATGAATTTATTTATATTCCACAAACTTCTATTAGTATACTAAATATAGTTGAACAGGAAAATGCGTAACACAATTAAAAATACCATTAAGCAATTTACTCTCATAGTTAGTAATACGTACGAATTCCTTTGTGTAGCCCTGTATATGATCAACAGAATATATACACACCACGTACTATGCAGACATTTAGTCAAACCTAAAAATTCAAACCAAAATTGAAAACACTTTTATCACTCATAGACTGTAATTATCGAACAAAGACTGTAACCGAATTCTTTTGTGTGTCCGTGTAAATGAACGATAAACTCAATGCACACCATGCTATTCAGTGAGCAATTTATAATGCATCTCAGTAATACATATAAATTTCATTATGTTTTAAATATTGAAACTAAATTACATTGCAAACGATTTTTTCCTGTAGAACCTTGTGTGACAGAATTATTTTGTGTGACCCTGTAAATGAATAACAAATGCTTTGTACACCCTATTTTAGAAAAAGCATGTTTTAGTGCGCTACATAATTGTATATCAATTTCATCATGTTTCGAATGGCGTAACATCATCAAAATGCACTTGAAATGCTTTTTTTCCATTGACCGTAATGTAACTGAATACTTTTGATTGCCCCTGTACATAAACTATAAATGCTACACACTTCATTTTCAATAAGGATCATGCTATAGTAAGTGCCAATCACATACAAAAATTTCAGGTGAATCCGAGTATATTTACGGGAGTTAGAGTACGGACAGACTGCCAGACGGCAGACAAACCGATGTCATAAACACTTTTCAACTAAGTTGGAAAGTGTTAAAAGGCTAAATTTCATGAAGCAATACAAAAATTATAAACACCGTTTATGGCATATTTAAATATGCTTTATTTCATAAATTATTAAAAATATTAATTTTTAATAGCATAACTGAATTGGATTGTACTGCAATTCTATGAAATTTTTAAAATTAAATATGATGTTTATCTTAAAAAAATGTATATATGTCACAATGTTTTTAACTTATTAATGCAATTCTCGTATTAAATAGTAGGAAGCTTATTTCAAAAGAAAATTGAGAAACATTACTTATCTATACATTTTAATAAAAAGCATTTTCTCAATTGGCAGATACATTCAGTTTTTATTACAAAGAATAATTATTTCATAATTAGGAATAATCAATATACTTTTTTTTTTTATTCAGTGTCTTATTTAAGCAATTAAATTTTAAAGTTTCGTATTACAGATAAAATGAAAATTCAAATAATGAAGCATAAAAAGATTTAAATTAGCTACTTACTTTATCGGTTGATATCCAAACAAAGAATGGCATCTGTTCAGATTACTTTTGTCTCTACTTACCTAGGCAGCTGTTTTTTTTATCAAAATGGCTAATGGAACATAAATCATGAAGCACGCATGCGCAGAATGTAGTTCACGGAAAAGTTGAAACCTTTCAAAAATATTACACGAATTATTGCCGTAATTGACGTGGGACATAAAGAAATTTCAAATTCCGGTAAAATATGCGAAATGTTTCAGGATAATTTCCTGAAACGTTCCGAAAATTTTTTACAGTGCATAATTAAAATACTCTGAAAACAGTTTTCTCCGTAGACCATTATGTAACCGAATTCTTTTGTGTGGCCCTATAAATGAAGGATAAATGCTTTACACTCCATATTCTACAGAAAGCATCTTTTAGTGCACCTCAGAAATTCAGATCAATTTCATTATGTTTGTAATGGTGTAAAATAATTAAAATAAACTTAAACAATTTCCCCGCAGACCATAATATAATGGGATTCTTTTGAGTGCCCCTATAAACGAACTATAAGTGCTACACATACCATATTCTACAGTAAGCATCTTGTAGTGCACTTCAGTGATTTATATAAATTTCAATATATTTGAAATAGTCTAACATCATTAAAATACACTGCAAATGATTTTTCACTATAGACCATAATGTAACGGCATCCTTTTGAATACCCCTGTAAACGAACTATAAATGCTACACAATTCATTTTCAATTCCGCACATACCATGCTAAACCTCAGTAACGTATATGAATTACCTGGCAGTCAGTGCAAGTTAGGACACGGCCAGATGACCAGACAGACAGGGGGACGACCAGACAAACCGAATGCATAAATAATCTTCAACTATACTGGAAAGTGTTAAAAAAGGAAATGAACGTAAAAGATAAATCTTAGAATGAGAAATGTAAAATATTAACAAAGTTATATCCAATGGTTGAAGTATCATAGTTGAGATTTTTTCCAACAGAGCGAAAATATGTCGAGACCAGGACTCGAACCTGGGTACTTTGGCTTGCCGTGCCAACGCTCTTCCACCTGAGCTATCCCAACGATGTCCTGGCTGACATATTTCACTCTTATTTGTTGGACAAGGCTGTGAACTTCAGCGCTAATTTCATTCATCCGAGCTATAACTATAGCATTTTGCATGATGAATCTGAAATAACACGGAAACTCCTGTATACCATGTAATTACAGTAGCATTGTAGTTTATAATGAACAGAGGAAAGTATATTCAATTAGGTAAAAGTAGTACTAGGTATTTTCGCTCTGTTTGAAAAAATCTCAACTATGATACTTCAACCATTGGATATAATTTACCTACTTGAATATACTTTCCTCTGCTCATTATGATATTAACAAAGTTGTAAAATTAAAACGGATAACATAATATTCAACGCAAAGAAATGGATGTTGAGAAAACAAGTGCAAACTGGCGTGATAAACGTGTTTTAAAAGCTACTGTTAATTAACATTTAATAGAAACAAGTCCAACTAATAGCAGTATTTAAGCAGACAATAATATTTCGAGCATCTATAAACAAGTTTCACAGATAACAGAAACAATTAATTAAATTGAATGCATGGCGAGTACGAAAATAAATAACAACCGTCGAAACAAAAGAAAGGTAAATTATTAGCGTTAGTTAAAACCAGAAAATTATTTTAATTACAGCAACGGCGAATTTAATTTGCATTTCTATTGCAGAATGGAAAGTTGAAAATTTTCAAAAAAGAAAATCCCCCCTTCTGAAACGAATTTTTAACAAAAGATTCGAAGTTAAAGGTTTGTCAGTCGAAGTGGTTGGTGGGTTAATGGTCGAAGTTGCATAAAAAGTCACCTCACGTTCCGTTGCCTTGTCAGTGACAGGGATAACGTTAAGGGAAGTCGTTCATAAAACTCAAAAAGCAAATGAATAATTACAATTTATAAATTATTTTTAACACTTTAAAGAAAACAGTTAACTTCAATAAAATGTTAACGTGATATAAACTGTTTTACAAAGCTAATTAAAGAAAAACTTAAAATTGATTTTTTTTTTAAGTGCATTGTTAAAAATAAGAAAATTTAAAATGAGCAAAATGTACTCATTTTTGTGTTTTCTTAGTGTCCGAGCATTTAGGTCTCAATTTTCAAAAATACACATAGGCCGCATTTTTTAAAATTATGAATTTTCTTTTTATAACATTATTTTTCTTTTTATTTTTTTTTTTTTTGCAAGGAACGTCTAAAGATATCATGTTGAAATTAATATCAAGTAATAAGATTCACGTTCCCACTGTTTTGTAAAAATCTCGAGCTTTAAACTAAATGCAATAAAAAGTTACAGCCTTACAACAACTTTTCAAGGCCGAATCAGACGAGTTTGTCTCGTAATAAATCGATATATATTCCGACATATAGAAAAAATAAATCGACATATTAGATGTAATGTAAATTAATCGACATATTAGATAAAAATCGTCAATATAACATAAATCGACATATTAGATGTAACGTTCTTTACATCTGTTATAAGACCTCTTTCCTTCGTGCCAAATTTCAAGATTCTAGTGTCAACTGGAAGCACCCTGTAAGTTTTGAGGCTGAGTGTGTACGTTGTTTGTCTGTCTGTAAAGACCGTTTTATTCAGAGGAACGGCTGAAGGTATCAAGTTAAAATTAATATCAAATAATAAGGTCCGCGGCTCCATTGTTTTGTACAACTTTGGAACTTCTAACACGATGCAATAAAAAGTTATATCCTTAAAACAACCTTTTAAGACCTAGTCAGACGAGTATGAAATTCTTAACTGATTAAAGCATATTTTTAAAAATATATATTACTGTCTTTTTTTTTTTTTTTATATTTTATAGTGTATAAAAGATAACGTTGTCTTAGCTGTACAGCCAGTTGGCCTCTATTGGCGGGCGTGGCTTGGCGCATCATTAAATCCATTGTTCTTGTTACTCGTATACAATTGTAACCATAAAGAACATTTGGCGATTTATCACCTGTTCTGGGATAGCGGAAAAATGTCTTAAAATTAAATTCTAAAAATATTAAAACGCTGTATTGTCATCGAAAACATACCTGTATACATAATAATATAAAGATATATTTATATTTCAAAATGAGTTAATGTCTGTATCTCATAAATAAAAAACATCTGTATATATTGCCAATTTTTATAAGCAGACATTATATAGATAGTCATTAAAAACATGAGTCATTGAAAATGGCCAACAGTTTTCATACAAATCATCACTACAGAATAAAGTTTCCACCTCCGAATGAGGACGGTCCGGATCGGAGACGAAAACGTTATTGTGTAGTGATGATTTTTATGAAAACTGTTGGCCATTTTTTAATGACTCATGTTCTTAATAACTATCTATATAATGTCTGCTTATAAAAACTGGTAATATATACAGATGTTTTTTATTTATGTATACATAATTTTTATAATTCTAGCACACCAGGAAGCGAGTTAAAAATCGATTATAAAATTTCATCTTTACCTAAAGAAACCAGGTTGCGTTAAATAGAAGAGTGTAAAAAAATTAATCTTAGAATACGAAATATAAAATTTTAATGGAGTTGTTATAGCAATACTAATAGCATAAAATTAATCGTAAGAAATGAAACACTCAGAAAAAACAATACAAACTGACACGTTGAAAATATTTTCACTTTTTAAAGATACTCTTAATTAAAAGTATTAAACAACAAGTCCTAATTATAACATTATTTAAGCAAACAAATGTGTTTCGAGCATCCCTAAACAAATTTCACAGCGAAAAGAAATATATAAATAGGTTCAATGCATTATCAGTATATACAAATAAATAACAAATGTTGAAACAAAAGAAAGGTAAATAATTAGCGTTTGTTGAAAGCAGAAAAATATTTTAATTATAACGACGGCGAATTTAATTTGCATTCCAGTAAACAGGATAGAAAAAGTCGAAGAATTTCAAATGAGAAATAGTATTTATTCTGAAATACGAATTTTTAAGGAAAGTTTTAAAAGTGTAGGAATGGTTTTCAAAAACGACTGACATGTTAGTGTGACATTTCACCGACACAGTTAAGCTTAAGGAAGCCATGCATAAAAATCAGGTGTAAATGAATAGCTAAAATTTGGAAATTCTTTTAACATTGAGATTAAATAAAACAAGAGATTGTTAACTAGTATATATTATTTTACAAAAAAAAATAATGATAGTCTTCTCGAGTTTTCTTAATTAATTCGAAAGTTTAACTTTTTTGCTAAATAAATTGTTTTTGGAATTCATTTAATGATAAAATAATATTAAATTAATATAAACAAAAAAGCAAAATCACATAAATATTGTGAAGCACTTTTTAACTTTAACAGGGTTCGTATGATTTTACCAAATTTTTTTTAATCGAATTTTTCTATTTAATATTTAAACAGCAGTAATTGCAGACGCCTCGTATTATTGCAGAATTTGTAATACTTTTCTGCATTTAAATAAGGCGAAAATTTTTTATAAAAAATTGTGGTAAAACCGTACGAGTCTTATTTAAGATGGTAGATTTACGAATCCACATTTCCATATTCTTAAAATTGCTAATAATAACTTTAGCTTTACAAAATGTGCAAAGTATCGCTAACAATTACTTAATATTGCAGGCAATGCGAGTTATTTCTATATATATTTTTTCGCTTTGGCGTTAAAAACGTATGGTTTAATCGCAAATAACTCGAAACGCTCACAAAAATTCGTCTCTTATAGGTCACAAATGAAGATTTCTGAAATCTACCATATAAACGGATCGAGCTTGTTGAGTGTAACCTCTAGAAGGGCGGTGAGATATTATACAGGGTGTTCCAAATATCGACCAACAGATTAAGAGGGATGATAGAAGGCATCAAGAGGATGAAAACTTACTATAGAACACGGGGTCGCAAACCACGCTTAGTGGGAGAAAATCGCAAAAATATTTATGTAGGGTGTGACGTCGAGTTGAACAAAAAGTTCCAATAATAAGTAAAAAAACATTTATTTGACGTAAAGCATGATTACTACGCATTGCAGTTCAACGTCAGAAAGGAGACGACGACACATTTTTATAGAAATTGTTCTAAGTTGTGGCCACGAAGGTCATTGCACAGCCAGCTCCGACGGACGAAGGATTGCCAGGACACGTTAAAACATATTCTTATAAAAATGTCTCGTCGTCTCCTTTCCGACGTTGAACTGTAATGCATTGCAATCATGCTTTACGTTAAATAAATGTTTTTTTCTATTTATTATTGGCCCTTTTTGTTCCACTCGACGTCACACCCTTCATAACTATTTTTAGCGTTTTTCTCCCTCTAAACGGGGTTTGCGATCCCATGTTCTAGGGTAAGTTTTCATCCTCTTGATGCTTTATATCACCCCTCTTGATTTGTCCGTCAAATTTTGGAACACCCAGTTTATCCCACTTAATTTTAATCCCCAAATTCCGTAATGCCACCAGAATTTTGGAAAAAAATTTGCTTTTATAATGTACGCAAAGAAAAAGCTTTCACCTATTTTCAAAAAAAAATTGTTCATAAATCCTGGTATCATTCAATCATTTCAACATTATAAAAAAAGAAGTACTTGGAAGAGTTAAGCTATTCGGTATGTCTCCTTGCTTGGCCTGAACATGTAATATGTACCAAATAAGTACTTGGTACCAAATTTTGTCTCTAAAGCTGCCAAGCGCCAAAAATGTCGTCAAGGTTATAATATTAGAAATGCTGTCACAGAAACGGAGTTAAAATGATGTGTTAGATGTAGAGTTAGTGCATTGAGTCGGGTAAACCGAATTCAGCCAACAGCTAATATCTATGGCAAATACACGAAATTTGGTCTTGTCGTGGCCGCTATCTTCGATTTGTAACGGCTACCATCAAAATTTATTCAGTATTATGTTAAGTCAGTTTTTTTTGCTCCAGAAAGCAATAAACCATAATGCATATATAAATGAAATTCTATTTCCCTCTCTTACCAATTGTCCTTTCTTTGTTGAATAAACTGTCTGCATTTATCTACATTGCATCACCTCATAATATCATTATTAATGTACACTTTCGTGGAAATCTGAACATTATCGTATTATGGTATAATAATACCACATACAGGGAAATAAAGAATCGTTTCTGTTCCAGTTCTTATCAAATCCTTCAAACGCATTATTCAAAATGCGGAATATAAAATAATGTAGAAAGAAAATAAGTTCAACACACGTCACAATTAAATTTACAGAATGTAAAATGCAGACCCAATGTAAAAACAAAATAATAATAATAAGGGCTGCTGTAATAAGTATCATCATAAGCACCATTGTTGGGCCGATGTATTTGACCTGGCATTGATAATACGTAAACCACTTTAAAATTAATGTGTACGCCAAACACGCACATTTCTTCAAGTTGTACGTAAAGCATAATACCATGCATGCCATATGCATAATACCTTAATACCATGGATAAATTTCATGACAATCCGCGCATATTTATGAAACCAAATCCATAAACTCTTGAGAATCACTGCTGTGGTGAATATTAATACAATGAATAATTTTATCACAATTGAAATATATTTATGAAACCGAATCCCTAAACTGTTGTTGAAAAGTGCTTAAAAAGGGGTTACAATTTTTTTGAGAAGAACTGAGTGATTTTGAATTTCCAGAAATCACCGTATGTCTTATTAAAAACGTAACTTTTATCGAAACCAATAAAATACGCAGATAGAATTCTTCCATCTCCAGCTCACTTAATTTAAATTCTTGAAATCTTCGAAGACACATTCAAAAATGTCGTTTCTGAGAATCGAGACACAGAATCCATTAAAGAAATGAGAAAAGTTTTCAAACATATATAGTGTTAAAGTAGAAGTACTATACCTGCATTTCTAAATGATATATATCGTTCTATGCATTAGAACTTAATAGCTATATTGAAATATAGAAACCTTTTTTCTTACGATGTAAAACGATAATGAAACACATACATTTAAATTCAAAGTAAAAGTGGTTTACAATATAAAACAGACATCCATTAAATCTATTTTTTCACACTTTTGTACATAGTTGAAAAGAGTTCAGTTTGTCTGGCCATCTGTCTGTTCGTCTGCGCTCTTGCCACGTATATGATTATGTTATTGGGGTTTATTATAGCATGTCCTTGTTGAAAATGAGATGTGCGGTAGTTATCGTTCGTTTATTGTGATATTCAAAATGGAGTTTATGGGCAATAACTGTTTGTGGTACCACTTCACTCTCTCTCATATAAATTCTGCCAGTAAGGCAGTTTTTTGACTTTTTTAAATTATGTATTATTAGCTCAGTAAAGTAGTGTGAAATTAAGTTTCCGCTGTTTTATGTAATCTCTATGTTAAGAGCCTATGCTAGTCATCCGAAGAAACTCGAACGCTAATGTTAAGTCTATGGAAAGGTTCTTGACAGATTTCTCGCTCGCATTTTAATATTTTTAAATGATTTATTTTGCATAGGATAGCTGAGGCCGATCCCTAACGTTGCTAATTTTTACTTTTTCGATTTCGGTTCCAGTTTTTTTTTTTATATAAGGTTACTTTCTTTTTCAGAACCGGTTCCAACCAGTTCTAAAATTGAAAATGTCCACTTATAAAAAAAAAAAAAAAACTGTAACCAAAATCAAAAAAGTAAAAACTAACAACGTTAGTTGTTAGTCCTCAGCTATCCTATGCCAAAAAAAAAAAAATAAATAAATAAAAATAAAAAATTAAAAAATTAAAATGCGAGCAAGAAATCTGTCAAGAACCTTCCCATAAACTTGATTGTTTCTTCCCGTGACTAGTGTAGGCTCTTAAGGTAGTTTTATAATTGTAAATATTTATTAGCAGCTGATTTCCATGCATGGCTTCCTTAGTATTATCCAAGTCACCGAAATGTCAGCGTAACTATGCGCTCTAACTTTTGTAAATGTATTCGATTGCTACGTAATTGCGATTACGCTATCTTATCTCTCTATATTAAAAAAGTAACGATTTGGAGATGTGCCAAATGATTTGAAAATGGACCAATGAAAATATGCGTAGATCTACCCGGCTTTTTTTTTTCTTTCCACTGTTGCGGATAAAAGAGGAATAATCAATATTAAAGACAAGTGGCTTTTAGGCCAATTTTTTTTTAATTTACAAGTTAAATTTCAGTAAAAATATTTATCCGCGTGCACTTTATTTTTATAAGCGAATGAAAATTCATATTAATTGTGACGTCACGGGAATATTGTCCATTGGGTTTATTTTATGATTATGCATTTGTTGATGGCATTTTTTCATTACAATTAGGTGCTTCTATGTTTCTATCGTGTCGGTTCGATACCCGCTTTGGACAGAATGATTTTTCTTATTTTATTGGAAATAATTCATTTTAATAATGCCATATTTAATTCAGGAGGAAAAGTTATATAATTTGTATTTTTTTTATTCGAATGCTTTATAATTAAAATTTAACACACAAGAATATTTCGTTTTAATTACTAAAAATATATTAAAAATACTTAAATTAAAAGATCGTGCATGTAATTATCGATTAAATAAATTGAACTGGTCTACAACTTTTATTACATTTGGTATGAACATTATTAAGATGTCATATATATAATAAGATAAGTATGTGATTATTTTTCGTAAAAAAAGGGAAAATAAAAGGAGATAAAGCAAAAAGAAGGAAAAATATTCATACAGAAACTCCACATTATCTTGATATCCATGATTTAACAATTAAACAATGTATGAACATGGAAAATATAAATTAAAGTAATTAAAAAATATGTATTATAAATCGTTAGCTGCGAGCAGCAAAGTTTAAATTCAAGGGTTTAAAATCAGACTGATAAAAATTAATTTAATGAAAAATTTTAAAGGTCGTGTAGTTAAAAAAAAAAAAATAAATAATCAGAAATACTAAATATTGTTATTTTTTCAACATATTGGGACTGTGGTAAATAAAATTTAACAACTGACAATAATTTTTAATTACTCATTTCATATTATAAATATTTGAATTAAAAGATTTTTCATGTAGTTATCGATTAAATAAAGTTGTCTAAACTTTTATCTATATTTTGTATGACCATTATCAATAAGATATATTTGTATAACTAAGAAAAGTACATGATTATTCTCCTTTAAAAAAAAAAAAAAAAAAAAAAAAAAAAAAAAAAAAAAAAAAGTAAAAGTAAAAGAAAGAAAAAAAGAAAAGAAGAGAAAAAAGAAAGAAGCAAAAATATCCATATAAGAATTATCAAAGAAATCACCTTGATATCCATGGTTTATCTGGGTTTTAGAGTCAGGATGATAAAAATAAAATTAATGAAAAAATTTATCGTCGCGTAATTAAAAAAAAAATTAGAAAATTCTAAATATTGATATATTAAAAAAAATGACTGTAGTAAGTAAAAATAAATCATTCAATTAATATTTTCTAGTTAAATTATTGCTAAATTAATTTAAGTATAACAGGATGTAAATTGCAAGCTTAAAATTATTTCACTTCATTAGTTGAGTATGCTGGACTGACAGCACAATCTATCGTCTTATATCTATAGGAATCACTTACACAATATTACAATTCATAAAATTTTCAATACCTAATTAATTTAAAAGAAACTAATTAAAAATAAAAGCTAATAATTACTATATTATAAATTAATTTATACCACTACTAATACTTAATTAATTTAAGCAGCTTTTTAAAAATTAATTTGAAAGCAGCCAATTAAAAATAAAAGCATATTTCTAAAGGAACTTTCAAGTTATTTACCATCAAATCGTGACTTAAAATACATTACGGTCTATGGGAGATAATTTTTTGAAGTACACCATTTCACAATTTCTAATATACATTCTGCTAATAAGGCAATTTGTTTGTTTGGCTTCTTTTAATTAGTTATTATTAACACTGTAAAGCAGTGTAGTAAATTCCACTATTTTATTTCATCTCAGAGTTAAAATAATTTTATAATTTTAGCTATTCAGTTGCAGATAATATTCATGGCTTCCTTAATATTATCTGGGTAATACGGCATTAATTATTAAAGAAAAAATCTTTTAGATAATATTTTCGTTTTTAAAGTACTTCAACTTTTCCATGCAACAATAGAATTGCAAATGAAGCTTTCGTTGTAATTAGAATATTTTTCTGGTTTTAATTAGCGCTAATTATTTACCTTTGTTTTGTTTGGGCGGTTGTTATTTATTTCCATACTGACTATGCTTGCAATTTAATTAATTATTTCTGTTAGGCGTGAAAATTGTTTAGGAATGCTCCTAATGCTTTTGTCTGCTTTAATGATGCTATTATTGGAAGTCTTTTCTATTACTTTTAATTAATGGTATCTTTAAAATAAACTTTTAAAAAGTGTTCGATTGAGTTGGTTTCCAACAATGTTCCCTTTTTCGTAATTATATAAATACTTATCACCTAATAGTCGTCGTGAGTCCGTTCGTCTGTTCGTCTGTTCGCATATAACAGCGCAAAAACGACCCAACCGAATGATTTGAAATTTAATATGTATATAATCGATGCAGAATTTTGTCGAGTCATTTCAAATTTTATGAAAATTGGATCAAAACTTAAAAAGTTATTAATGAAGTTTTTCTTTATTCTGTTAAATCCTATGATGCGTAATCTATATAATAAAAGCGCAAGTCAGGTGAGTGAGGAAAAACAAATATGGGCTAACCACATCTTTTTGCATATGCCAAGCGGCCATTTTGTTGAAAATTATTTTTTCGAATAACATTGCATAAAAGTTACATTTTTAGAAAAAAAATTGTTTGCTTGAGAGATGAGTTGCATTCAACAAAGTGTAGATTCTGAGATAACTGCAATGAAAATTAGGTTAACCGAATATCTCTATCTATTAGAGTACATGAACAAACTATTCATTCATCGTGAGTCATAGAAATATTAACCATAGAGGTAATCATTCGCAAAGCAAGATCTCCATGGTGAAAAAAATTCGCATTTGTAAACGTGGCATAACGTAATAAGGGGAAAAAAAAAAAGGCATCCTTATTTTGCTTCTAGCAGACGACATAATTCATTTCACTGAAATAATGCGGATGATTTTTTTTTGCATTGTGAAACTAGTTATAAAACGAATGCACCTCATATGTCACGTTTAACGTGCAATTTCGAACTTGTTTAACATTTCTCAACATGAATGAAAAGTGTTTATCAATCCGTCTGTCGGTGCTCTAATTATCGTAAATAAACTCCTATTGACCTGTAATTTTTATTTGTTATTGACGTTTACCATAACACGATCGCTGTTGAAGATTAAGCGTGTAGCATTTACAGTTCATTTACAGGGACACACAAAAAAATTTTGTTACATAATGGTCTGGAAATCGTTTGCAGTGTATTTTAATGATGTTACACTATTTCAAACATAATGAAATTTATATACATTACTGAGATGCACTGTAAGTGTGCATTTCATTTATCATTCATTTATAGGGTCACACAAAAGAATTGGGTTACAGTATTGTCTATGATCAATAATTACTGGCAGTGCGTTTTCAACTTTTGTTTGCGTTTTTAAGTTTAACTAAATTTTTGGCGAGGTTACATGGAGTGTATAAAATCTGTTGATCCTATACAGGGCTACACAATGGAATTCGTAGGTATTACTGATTATGGGAATTTATTGCTTAAGGGTATTTTTTGACTGTGCTATGTATATTTCTGCTGAACCATATTTAGTTTACTAATAGCAGTATGTGGAACATAAATAAATTCATATACAGGGCTCACCAAGAACAAAATACATTGCCGTTTATGGTTGGTAATTGTTGGAAGTGCGTTTTAAGTTGTGTTATGCGTTTTGTAAATAAATTAAAAAAAATTTTAATATGTGGTACATGGTGTACAAAACTCTTTATAGATAATATACAGGGATGGACAAAAAAATTCGAGTACGTTTTCATCTATTGTCGAAAATTGCTGAAAGTGAACTTCTTTTAGTACATTATAAAAGCAAAGTTTTATTCGAAAATTCCGGTGGAAATGTGGCAATTATAGATTCAAAATATAAATGATATATATAACTACGCATATGATACGACAACTATTCCTATTATGAAGAAGGAAGATTTAACTTAACTGAAGGGATACTTTGTCAGGATCGTTCGAAGAATCAAAGTTCCGCGCTTCAAACTTAATGAAACTTGTCTTATATGGCGGTTGTATCGGATCCGTGTGCTATTCCATGTGTCTCGTTTATGTACACTGTAAACAAAAATTCCTGGGAAAAAAAAAAAGAAAAAAAAAAGGAAATTGTACTGGCAATCGGGACGCCAGTACTATTTCCGTATTTTAACGGGGGGAAAAAATCCATAAATTCCAGGAAATTTTCCGTGATTTCTGAAATTTCCGTTTTATAACAGATATCTTCTGTATTTTTTAGAAATTTTTATGTCTTTAAAATAACCTTTATAGGACAACAAAAAAAGGTTACTTCCCAAGGACAACCTTATAAAGGTTTAGATACATTTCTGCTTTTTTTTTCACTTCTGAGTGAGTTTTCAGTAAATAACCAACCCTTGTCACGATGGGAATCGAATTCGGAATCTTCCGCTTACTAAGCTGGCAGTCTGGACCACTACGCTGTGACAGGTTACTGCGTTTTCTCAAATGTTGTTACTTATTTTAGTCGCTTTTTATGATGCAAAATCTTGAAGGCTCCATGAATTATTTTCAGAGATACAATGTTTTTAATATTTTCTTTTCATATTTTTTCATATTTTGCTGTATTAGTTGCTGTTTTATAAAAGATAAATTTTAACTTATTATGTATTATATGCGTAAAACATTGTATTAACAGTAAGGATTGCTTCTTTTTGCAATAGTACCTACCAACATTTTATTTTTTCGAACATGTACTTTTTAAAATTATTTGTTTGATGGTCTATTTATCAATTCCAATAAAAACAATAATTATTTTAAGCAAGCAGGCGTATTTATTACATGCTATTAAAATAAATTTTCTTTATCTCTTATTTTAAAAAACTTATGTAAACAAATAATTTAAAAATAAATAAATTATTATATGTGAGTTATGCTGAGAGCTTTCCTGTTAAACTGAATAGTTTAATATATATATATATATATATATATATATATATATATATATAAAATAGACTTTTAGAGAAATTTTTGAAATTAATGACCTTGGAATAGGTAAGTTTAAATTAGGACTTATTAATTTAATTTATAAAATTATAAACTAACGAAATAAATTATAAACTTAATAAAATTAGAAATTTCATTTTTATAAAAGTAAAGAAAAAATTATTTTTTTTTTTATATAAATTTAAGGAAAAAAATATTAACGATTTTTATAAATTTAAGGAAAAAATTATAAATTTTGTAAAATTATAATTTATAAAATAATAAATTTTAGTTTAATTCATAAATTTAATACAAATTTACGTAGCGATAATTTGCAGAGATATTATGTCATGAAACCTTTAAATAACCCAATATTGCCTCACGTTAGAAAAGTTGAAAAAAAAAATTAAAAAAATTAGTGCAAAAAAAATTATAATTTTGAAGCACTATGAAGAAAACAAAAAAAGTAGATTTAAAAAAATATTTTTTTTTCTGTAACTTATAAAAATAAAATAAATTTCTAAATATTTTATTAAAATATATTAATATTACTATTATTTTGACAAAGAATTACCGTCCAGACATGGCCCTGGTTAGAATGGGCCAGCGGGAGGAGCCAGGCCAGGCCTGGATACTTGAAGATCTCTAGTAAATACAACAATCTGAATTCACATTTCAAACAAGGTGATTTCTGTACGCAAAACTCTAAGTGCCATTTACGGAAATCGCACTGTTTTGGAGGAAATACGGATATTGTACTGTTTTGAAAGAAATACGGAAAAAATCCATTCAATTTACGGAAAACTTTCTGCATATTTACGGATTTGATATTTCCTTTATGGAAATTGTACTGTTGTTTTGGAAAAATGAAACTTCTCCTTAAAATTCTCCATAAAAATCTCTTGTATTTTTACGGATTCGTTTTCAGTGTAAGGCTATTATATATCAGTACAAAAACCCTTAACGGGTTAAAAGTGTTGACGCAGCACTTTCTTTTGGCTCTATGAATTTTAAATATGGGTCTTAAAAGCAATGATATCAAATTTAAGTGACGCTATGTTAATAATTTTTTTTTAAATCATAATTTTCTTTTTAGTTTTATTTATGTTCACAGGTGCAATTATTATCTTAATATGAAAAAATATATAAAATTTATTCGCTGATGCTTTTTTATTCACATCTCTCATGAATTCAAAATATGGGTTTTAAAAGAAATGATATCAAAATTTGAGTGACACCTTGACGTTAATTTAATAGGACTATTTTAAAATTCAATTTAAATTATTTTTGGTTTGTCTTCTAAAGTATATTTACACATACAAACAATACTTTTAATATTTCAATACACTTTTAAATATATTACTTTCACTGAGCCTATATTATGTATTGAAATGTATTTATTTCAATAAATTGATTTATCTTCTGTGCCACGCTATCCAAAATCATAAGTAAAATTTATGTAAATGATTATTTTGCGTCATAGTATCCAAACAAAGGGAAATGTATGCAAGTGGATAATATGACGCAAAATAATCATTTACATAAATTTTACTTATGATTTTGGATAGCGTGGCACAGAAGATAAATCAATTTATTGAAATAAATACATTTCAATACATAATATAGGCTCAGTGAAAGTAATATATTTAAAAGTGTATTGAAATATTAAAAGTATTGTTTGTATGTGTAAATATACTTTAGAAGACAAACCAAAAATAATTTAAATTGAATTTTAAAATAGTCCTATTAAATTAACGTCAAGGTGTCACTCAAATTTTGATATCATTTCTTTTAAAACCCATATTTTGAATTCATGAGAGATGTGAATAAAAAAGCATCAGCGAATAAATTTTATATATTTTTTCATATTAAGATAATAATTGCACCTGTGAACATAAATAAAACTAAAAAGAAAATTATGATTTAAAAAAAAATTATTAACATAGCATCACTTAAATTTGATATCATTGCTTTTAAGACCCATATTTAAAATTCATAGAGCCAAAAGAAAGTGCTGCGTCAACACTTTTAACCCGTTAAGGGTTTTTGTACTGATATCATTACTTTTTTAAGGTTATTGATGAAAATGTCAATTAGTCGAAATTAAGTATAGGGTATAAATTAATCATTAGAATAAAATTTTAAAGAAATGCTAAAAAAGACCCCTTGGACCCCAATAAAATATGAGGGTGGTGGCCCAGGGAGAGGAATCCAAGACTCAACTTTTAAATTATACAGCGAGAGAGTAACACAATTAGAAGGATGAAAATGCATGGCAAAACCCGTTTGTTCCATCTTCCTCCGCCAAAGGGCGCAATCTTTTCTATACAAACATAGCTGAAAATTTTCAGGCTGTCGATTCCGAGCCAAATGAGCCATACATCGTCGTGATCGGTCCCATAGAACCCGATAGGGAAGTGCCCCTGGTGGTGAAACTTGGAACTAAAATCAATATATCCTGTCGATGTCGAGTCGAATGAATCAAACTGCATTGTGATGGGACCCATAGGACTTGAGATAGCTGCAAAATCCGTTAGTTCCATCTTCCACCACCAGGGTGTGGACTCTGTTCCATGCAAACATAGTTGAAATCTTTGAGGCTGTCGATTTCGAGTCGAATGAGCCATACCTCGTCGTGATGGGGCGCATAGGACCCGAGATAAGAAAGCGCCCCCTGGTGGTGAAACTTGTAACTAAAATCTATATATCCTGTCGATGTCGAGTCGAATGAATCAAACTGCATTGTGATGGGACCCATAGAACTCGAGTTAGCAGCAAAATTCATTAGTTCCATCTTCCACCACCAGGGGGCGCTCTCTGTTCTATACAAACATAGCTGAAATCTTTCAGGCTGTCGATTTCAAGTCGAATGAGCCATACCTCGTCGTGATCAGGCCCATAGAACACAAGATAGGAAAGCACCCCCTGGTGGTGAAACTTGTAACTAAAATCTATATATCCTGTCGATGTCGAGTCGAATGAATCAAACTGCATTGTGATGGGACCCATAGAACTCGAGTTAGCAGCAAAATCCGTTAGTTCCATCTTCCACCACCAGGGGGCGCACTCTGTTCTATACAAACATAGCTGAAATCTTTCAGGCTGTCGATTTCAAGTCGAATGAGCCATACCTCGTCGTGATCAGGCCCATAGAACACAAGATAGGAAAGCGCCCCCTGGTGGTGAAACTTGTAACTAAAATCTATATATCCTGTCGATGTCCAGTTGAATAAATCAAACTGCATTGTGATGGGACCCATAGAACTCGAGTTAGCTGCAAAATCTGTTAGTTCCATCTTCCACCACCAGGGGGCGCACTCTGTTCTATACAAACATAGCTGAAATCTTTCAGGCTGTCGATTTCGAGTCGAATGAGCCATACCTCATCGTAATCAGGCCCATAGAACACGAGATAGGATAGTGTCCCCTAGTGGTGAAACTTGGAACTAAAATCGATATATCCTGTCGATGTCGAGTCAAATGAATCAAACTGCATTGTGATGGGACCCATAGAACTCAAGTTAGCTGCAAAATCTGTTAGTTCCATGTTCACCACCAGGGGGCGCACTCTGTTCTGTACAAACAGCTGAAATTGTTGAGGCTGTCGATTTCGAGTTGAGTGAGCCATACCTTGTCATGATCGGGACCATAGAACCTGAGATAGGAATGCACACCCTGGTGGTCAAACTTGAAACTAAAATTGATATATCCTGTCAATGTCAAATTGAATGAATCAAACCATGTTGTGATGGGACCCATAGAACTCGAGTTAGTTCCAAAATCCATTAATTTCCCCTTCCACTGCCAGGGGCGCAATCTGTTCTATATGAACATAACTGCCCCTGGTGGTGAAACTAAAATCAGTAAGTTCTATCGAGGTCGAGTCGAATGAGCTAAACTGCATCACGATTAGGAATGCACAACCTGTGGCCCGTGATGGGTAACTGGTGGCCCGCAGAGACCATACATGCCAACCTATCCAAAAATTTCGAATTTCCTTAATAATTCGTGAGAAAAATGTGCAAATTTTGTCCATAGATCGTAGGAAAATATTAATTTCATTGATCAGGTGCATAAAATTATGAATTGCATCGACTGGATGCAAATTTTGTCGAATGGGCATGGAAAAATCACAAATTTCGCCATTTTGTCGCTAGAAAAAAAAACGCAAATTTCAATAATCGGTCAACAGAAACCAGAGATGCCAAAATCGATAATTCTAGAGTTGTAAATTTCGTCAATCACTCAAAATCTTGAATTTTGTAAATCAGTTGAAAAAACCTGCAAATTTTGTCGATAAGGCACTTAAAATCGCAAATTTCATGGATCGAGCAACGAATTTCATCGAATGGCATGGAAAGATCGCGAATTTCAACGAACAGTCGCGGAAAAAATTTGCAAATTGTCCATAGATTGTGGGAAAACATTATGAATTTTGTCTATCGGTTCTGCAAAATTATGAATTTTGTCGATAGGCATGGAAAATCGCAAATTTCGTATATTGGGCGTGGAAAAATCAAGAATTCCATCGAATGTTTGTGAAAAAATTGTAAATTTCAACAAACGGTAAAAAAAAAAAAAAAATGAAAATTTTGCCATTGTCTAGAGAAGAAAAATTGTGAATTTCATTAAATGGCGGACGGAAAGCATATCAGTTGAAAATCACGAATTTTGTCAATCAGGCACAGTAAAAACATGAATTTTGTGGATCGGGAGAAGGAAAATCATAAATTTTGTTGAACGCATGCATAAAAATCATGAATTTTGTTTATCGGGCATATAAAAATCATTAATTTCGTCAAACGGATCCATAAAAATCAAGAAAGTCATCAATCGGGTGAGTAAAAATCTTGAATTTCATCGATCAGGCGTGTAAAAATATAGGACAAAATTGCCATTCGCCAATCAGCGAGTAATACTGAAAATTTGGCGACTGACTTTACTGCCACCACTGGTCAAACTTAATAGTCCCAATTGCGATGATTGAATGGAAAAAGATTTTTTCCCCGCTGTCGCTCGACAAATTTCGAAACCATTTGGCGAATTTCACGATTTTTTCCCCGAAATTATTTGACGGATTGTGACTTTTATTCTTCTTGAAGCCATTCGACGATATTCGAAAAAATTTTCCCCTGAAACCAGTTGATGAATTTTGTGATTTTTCCACTATCAATGAATTTTGAGATTTTTCTGCTATCGATTGATGAATTTCGTGATTTATCGACTATCGATTAATGAATTTCACGACTTTTTCCATGAACGAACAAATTGTGCACTTTTTTTCCACTGCTATTCGACGAATTTTGCAATTCTGTTCCGCGATTGTTAGACAAATTTCACTATTTTTCTCCCGAGATCATTTGATGAATTTTGTGATTTTTCCCCCCCGAACGTATTTGACGAATTTCTCTAATTTTTTCACGACAGTTAGACATAATTAATTTTTTTCCTGCAATGCCTGATTTCTTTCCCGAGATCATTTGATGAATGTCGTGATTTCTTTCCCAACACTATTTGACAAATTTCGCCGTTTATTCCACAATCGTTTGACAAATTTCTTAAATTTTTTTATCAAGTATTTGTAAATTTGTTATTGGTCATTGCTGAAAAACAGGAGTAAAAAAATCCATGTACTGGCCAGTGGTCACTGAGTAAAAAAGTTGAAACCTATACATAAAAGTTGAACCTATACATAAAAATCATGAATTTTTTAGAACGGGCACATAAAAATCACAATTTTGTGAAGTAGCCGCATAAAAATCACAAATCCATCTAGTGAACATTAGTATTCTTCCAAATTTGCAACCGAACAGTGCTGTATGTATGGATAATGCTAATTATCCCCCCCCCCCCCCCTACCCAACATCTCCTCGAAACAAAATTCTCTCTGTGCTAAGTGATGGTGGTCCTCGACAACCCAACAATTTTTTAAGTGGCCCTTCGCCTAAAAAGATTGGGCACCTCTACTATCAATTAACAATAAATTAACCTATCGCTTGTGTCATGTATTCATGAGCGGTGATTGCAATGCAAATTCTTGTTTACAAGAATAAGATTCATATTAGGTATTTTATTATTTATTTATTGTTTGTTTACTTATTTTGATTTGATTTTCTTGTCCTTTTAGAAATTGACTTTAGATTGTTACTTAAATGGTGAGATGATTGTCAATTACCTGTTTTATCGATAAAAATGATACAAGGTAAGGAAATTGCATCGTGTCGAGTGAATATTTAGGAAGTATTTTAAAACCCGCAGACTAAAGAAGATTTGTGTTTTACTTGTTAGCTATATTTTGCAACTCTCCAAATTACTGCAATGTAAATATAGTATGAAGTTAACTTTCCTCTGTTGTATAGCTAATTTTATTGGAAAAAAACCCTGAAAATGCATTGTTGTAGTAATCAATTATTTTTGCAGTTGTGTAAATTCTGTCATAACAATTTTCAACTAAGGGAAATCTTACATTGGACATTTAATCACAGTATTTTAAATAAGAAAACTTAACATATTTGCAAATTAAAGAAATGAAAAGAGATTTTGTTTAAAATTACATCTAAAGATTTTTTTTTTTTACAAAAAATGCAAAATTCACCAGTCATTCGGGAAATTATCACAAAATTCTACTAATAAAATGGGACTGTAAAGAAACCGGTTCAAAATGTGTCCTTTTTAAAAATTAAACTCCATCCCAGCAGCCCTGCTGTTATGTTAGTCGAGCACTAGCTGATCGACAAAATTTTTTAATCTCGCCAACTTTTTTTTTCTGACCAATCTTTAACATAAGCTAATAAAGTATAGCCAACATTTTAACATTGCTATATAGTATCTTAAAAAACTTACTTAAAAATAGCTGAAATATAATCTTGATAAAATACGTAAACACAAACATATCAATACAAATAACAAAATCTCATGTAATCGGGTAGGGGAGACCGGTACACAGTGGACCACTTTTTCAGTTAAATTTTTTTTTCTCTTTAACAGACTGACCAATCTGTATGAAAATATTTTTGAATATTCCTTAAACCTTCTTACATCCATCATAATTTTCTCACAACATAGTTTTCAATACATTAAAAAAAAATATATATATATACACTGGTCCACCCACCAGGGTACAGTGGACCACTATTAGGTATTATCTAAAATATAATATAAATCTATTTTTCATTAATCTAATTCTTTTTTGTTGCCTCTTCATTCGCAAAATAACATAGTAATATAAATTTTGAAACAAAAACAAAAAATTAATTATATTTTGAAAATAATAACAGATTAATACAGGAACAATTGCAATTTAGTTGAAGTTATTACTTAAGTACAAAAAAAATCAGCTCACAATAAAATTTGCAAATGAAATTCCAAAATACTTATCAGTAAGATTGAGCCTGGAATTTTCAAGAAATAATTTTGGGTCTGCGAGCAACATTATGAAATCATTGACATCAACAGCAGATTCATCTACAGTTTCGGGAGAAATAAACTGATTTCCATTCAATTTGCATCTCATGAATCTTACTTGAATAGAATCATCAACAATTAGACTAGTTATATTTATCAAAGGCAGTAAATACAAAACAAAATATTTCTTACTATGTTAAAAAAATTGTTATTTTTATTTGTTTACTTTATTTTACAGTTAATTCTACTTTAAAACAATCTTTCTTTATAGAAAACAATTATTACATATTTTGAACATTCTGCATTAGAGGAGCAGAGTGGATTGTGGACCACTGTGCCCCAGGAGTGGGTGGTCCACTGTACCCCATGTTGAAGTTCAATAAATAATCATATTAATATTGTTTATAGCTTTCTTTTAAACATAATAACTTTAAAGTAAAATAAAAACAAGTATCTTAGCTTTTCAAAAAGCTGTTTTATTTTATTTATCTACAACCTTTAATTACTAAAAAAATAAAAATATGATGATGAAAAATTTTACTTTTAGAAGCTCAAAACAACAAAGCAGGATAAAATAGTTCAATCTGAGCTAAACATACTTTCTGAAGGCTATAAATAATCATTGCAGTTCTGTTGTCTATTAGGATAGAAGAGAAGCTTAAAAAAAATTTAAATAAATAAAATATTAGGGGGTGGTCCACTGTGTTCATAGGTTCACTGTGTACCGGTCTCCCCTATATTAATGATAGGCTTAGTCAATAAAAAAAATGTTCAAGTAAGCCATAACATAAATTAGAAACATTGTATTTCATAATGAAAACATCGTATCTAATTTTATATACTACATAAAAGTGAAAACTTACGTTATATAAATTCCCTATATAATATACCAAAGTTTCATCACAATTAAACGTATTTCATTCAATCACACTGAAATAAAAAGTTTTAGTTATTAAATTTGTGTGAGGTGAATGATGGGAAAGTTTGATTTGGAGAGTTGGAAAATATAGCTAACAAGTAAAAAACCAATCTTCTATTGTCATCAAATTTTTAAAAGACTTCTTTAAAAGATTCACTGATTATTTTTAATGATAAAACAGGTAATACTATTGACAATTATCTCACCATTTACGCCACTAAATCAAAAGACAATTTCTAAAAGGACAATCTAATCAAAATAAGTAAACAAACAATAAATAAATAAATAATAAAATACCTCATATGAGTGTTTGAACTTTGAAGGGGGGGAGGGGCTATGACACCTATAGCGGCAGGGCTGTCGTCTCGAATGATCCAAACCATATGAGTGTTATTCTTACAAAAACAACATTCGAGACTCGTTGAAAACAAACAGATGATTGATTTGTTGATTAGAGGCTGTTTCAAATTAACTGATAAAATAAAAAAATCTGAATCTTTTTTTCCTTTAAAAAATGACAAATTAAATATATAAATAACAATTAAATTGTATATATATAATTATAAAATATTTCAATATTTTAATCAAGGAATCTAAATATTTTTCGACTTAATGAAGATTTTGAAATAAGAAATTCTTTATTATAACAAAAAAGAAAAATATACAAACAATAATTTAATTTAATACATATATATTAAATATTAAAAATTTCATTAAAAACTGTTTTCGTATTAAAAAAAAAAAAAAAATCTAAATAGTTCTTCAGCCACATATGATTGCGAAATCGCCTTTAACTATAACCGTGATACCCATGAACATCCTGACCGCGCAGGAATAAAAAAGGGTGAAAAGGCCGAAAATCTTTAATGTTAGTCTACCAGAAAAAGCATAAGAAAAGAGTCCGATTTTGAAGCTGGATTATATTAAAAACAAGAGTTTTCCTACGTTAGCTCAAAATCTTACTCTCTTCATCTAAAAGCGATTAATATAATATATTAATTTTAAAAAAATCGTTCGATCCATTTTCGGGATAACACCTCTGTGCCCATTACACCATTACATTTTCCATTTTCGCTTAAAAATTGGTTTCCAGATCTCAAAATCTACTGCATGTAGAAATCTATAAATTTCAGGATAGAGTTAGGCCATAGATATAAGACTAATGTGAAAAAATCGAAACGGTATGCCTCATATTTACTGAGATATTAAATGTCGGCGTTTCGATTTTCCTTTGATGTCCTGCTAGCTGTATATATGAGAGTGACGGAATCTTCGGTTTTGGGCTTACGGTTTTCGGTTTTTCGCTGCGTCACTCAAGAGACTACCGTCTCTTATGATTAAGGTAAGTTTGTATTAAAACAAAAATGTGTACGTGTTTTTTTTTTCTGTTGAAATTTAAATACTAGGAGCTATTATCAGGGTGTGTACAGTTTTATCATAAAGTTTTAATAGAATATAATATCAAAAAGTCAGCAATGAAACATGTCTACTACAAAGTCTTTGATTTACATATTAAATACAAATTTTCTAATCAGAAATAGTGATGTCATAGACTCCTTCGAAATTCCAATGAGTGTATTACGCACCTGTATTTAAACTCAAAAAATAGTAAGAAATGAGTGCACTTTGCTGATTTTTAAGCGAACTATTTTTAACAGAGTTCTTTAAAAACATTTAAAGAAGTAATTTTAAGCCTTTTATCAATTAGCTTTACAAAACAGTTTATATCAAGTTACCATTTTTCTGTTTTGTTTAACTTTAGTGTTAAAAGAATTTCGAAATTTTAATTATTCATTTATTTTTTGAGTTTTATGCTTGGTTTCCCTTGACGTTATCCGAATCACTGTTAAGTCAGCGTAATGTGATATTAATTTTTTTTTAAACATTCCTTTAACTTCGAATCTTTTGTTAAAAATTCGTTTCAGAAGGGATTTTCTTTTTTGAATTTTTCCAGCTTTTCCGTTCGGCAATAGAAATGCAAATTAAATTCCCCGTCGTTGTAAATTAAAATATTTTCCCGTTTTTAACCAGTGCTAATTATTTACCATTCTTTTGTTTCGACGGTTGTTATTTATTTGCGTAAATTACTATGCTTTCAACCTAATTAGTTATTTCTGTTAGCTGTAAAATCTGTTTACATATATGCTCGAAATGCTTTTGTCTGCTTAAATAATGTTATTTTTGGACTTGCTTTCTATTTCTTTTAATTAAGAGTAGTTTTTACAAATGAAAATTGTTAAACGTACCACACTGCAAAATAAATAAATAAATAAATAAAAGTTGATTTTACAGTATAATACTGGCAGTTGGGATGCCAGTATCCTACTGTAAAATCAACATTTTTTTTTTCTGTGCAGATTGCTTTTTTTTTTTCAAGATTTATTTTCTTACTGTTGATTTTATGGTATCTCTATCTGTATTAATTTTACAGCTTTGTTAAAATTTCATATTACGTAAGGTTTTGTAAGGTTTGTCTTTATTATTGTTATTATTTTTTTTGTTTTTTGTTTTTTGTTCCTGTTACACTGATAAAAATACTTCAACAAATAAGTTTTAAAGGGAAAAAAAAGATAAAAACAACTTAAATAATTATTCTTTAATTTATAATACTTATATTATAATTATTGCTTGCCAGTTGAAATAATTTAGTGAGAATGGTTTGGTTTGGCGCAACGGAATGTTTTTTGTGGTAACCTTTTATTGTTCTCTACATTTCTTTTTAATTCCACTGTTACCAGTGTTGCTCATTTTGACTCTTATCATTACATACTTTATTAAAGTTTTGTACGAGTCTGTATATATCAGGGTTGTAGTGGGTACCCGCCCGGACTGTTTAAAAAAACCGGGTTTTTACAACCATAAGGGTTGTAGTGGGTAGCCGCCTGGGTATCCGTCAAGCTTCCCGCCCGGTCTGTTTTTTTTATTCAGGTTTTTTACAACCCTGGTATATAATATATATATAAATCTGCATGATGCACGATGACTATTTTATAAAAGTGAAGTAGTTTTGTGTTACTTAATAACATATTATAATTTCACGATAACCTTTTATTGTTCACCACATTGATTTACAATTCCCTTGTTACCAATATCGCTCATTTTGATGCGTAATTTACATTACAACTCGAGGCTATAGAGATGAGACGGGCTCACCCTGAACCCGACATGGGCTCTGGCTCCGAAAAAAGAGCACGAACTCATCTCTATTATATACTCGGAGCTGAGAAAGCATTTCCAAATTATATCTTATATTAGTATACTACACATCATGCATTAGTATTAATTGTGGAGAAATACTAGTACAGATTTATTTTTTCATATTACTTTTATCTTTAAAGAACACATTATATCCTCTTAAAAATTCTTTTATATTGTCAGTAAAAAACATACATTATCAGTAATCATTAAAAACATATTTAGTTATTTCTTTTTAGAATATATATAGATACAGCCTGATTTCTTAAAAAGTGTACCCAAAGTTACATACCCAATATCTTGCACCAGAGTGAAATCACAAGAAATGTGAAATGAAAGTTAAAAGAATTCAAGATAAGAATTAATTGTTAAAGAATTTGTGCAAGATATTGGGTAGGTAATATACTTTTTAGGACATCAGACAAAATATGTTTTTATTGATTACTGATAAAGTATATTATTTACTGACAATATAAAATTTTTTTAAGAGGAAATAATGTGTTTTTTAAAGATAAAAGTAATATGAAAAGATAAACCTATACTAGTATTGCTGTCTACAATCAATACTAATGCCTGATAATCTGGTATACTAACATAAAATATAAATGTAATACGGGCATCATAGAGACAAGATATTCTGTTTTTAGACTATATAAAACTTTCAAATTATCAGATTTGGTTTATTTCTGAGCACCCGTTTTAGTTATATTTCGTAAGAAATCCTACCTATTACATTCTCCAATATGTTGGAATTTCTGGAAAATTTTTGCAGATGACACACCTATCATGACTTCCAGAACTCAAAACCACCCCCAGTTCAAAACTTTATTTATCTATCTATGTCACTTTTTTATGGACATGATAACTCCCATAATTCTGCACAAATCTTTTCCAAACTGGTACATAAAATCAAGGGCATAAAATCTCGGTCAAGCTTGTTAATGAGCAAAATCAAACCTAGGGGGGGGGGGGGGGAGGCTTTTTGTGAAAACATAAAAAACACCATAACTTCTTAATTATGATACGTATCTACTACTATTAAAGTTATTATTACTTCTAGGAAAAGGGCCGAAAATTCATGTAGGACAGATTTTTGATATCATTAAAAATAGCCCCCCTGGGGGGGAAAATAGGGTTTTAAGAAGAAATAAATTCATAACTTTTTCAATTCACAAGATATCAAATCCGCTTAAATTTATTATAAATCCTCTTAATATTATCTACAACTTTTATACTGACAAGTTCTTATAGGATCAACCCTTGCAGCAAAAAATAAATAAATAAATAAATAAATAAATAATTATAACATTGCCACCTATAACATTGCCACCTATAGACACAGTTAAATTTCGAAATGGGCGATCCCAACTGCCGCATCATGTCAAAAAAGTAATTTCTTCTGCAATTCCCAATAAGCAGGGACAGGGGCCTACGGTCTACGTCTTCGAAATCTACCTATGCCTGTAGGCCGAACCGTCAGGGATTTTTTAACTCTGCATTTCTTTTAGTTTGGGGAAATACTCTTTCTTGGTGTATTTGTATACTTGTTAAGGAACTGGCAGAAATAAAGGATTTCTGAGTCAATCATTCAGTGCATTTTTCTTTTTATGAATTCATAACCTCACATGCTTGTAGGATATTTATTCAAACATATTCTGCCAGTACTTCCAGATATCGAAGTTTGTATTCTGTTATCTTAAGATTTATTCCATGGTATTTAATACTCGTGAACTCAGGTTCTTTCTGTTACTTAATGAACACCTGAATATTCGCGTATTTTTAAGCGCAACAATAAACCTTTGGCATTCCGAAAGAAATGAATCGCACTTTGATGCTAATAATGAGGAAGTATCGGCTTAACAGATATTTGTTCCGCAAACAAATTTAAAAACAATTCGGAAGAATCTTACCAAATTTCGTTATTGTTTTAGAAAAATATAGAGTATGAAATTTGTTACATATTTGTTACATACTTATAATCCTATTGAATCTACAGTAAAATTTGTCTTTTTTGGTCAGTCTTGCACATTATTTTATGATCTAATTTCTATTTAAGTTGAATAATTATTTATTTATCTAATTTTTATTTAAGTTGCATATTTATTTATTTATTTATTCATTTTGTTATTTAAACCTCATGTAGGTTATTAATTTTCTTGTTTCATATATGTATGTTATTAGGGGCTTTATATTGTCGATTTTAGGCATAATACAGACAATATTTGATGAAATAAAATTTTTTTTTTTTTACTATGAATATTCTTATAAAGCCCTTCTGAAGATTCTATAAAGATATTCATAGTTTTCCAATTTTTAATTTTTTATCCTATTAAGTATTATTTCTACAGTGTCCATTCCATTGCTTTTTATAATGTCTTATCCTTTGTTTTTCACACATGTTTTCATTTTTAAATATGTATAATATATATATATATATATATATATATATATATATATATATATAGATAGATAGATAGATATTAACTATGTAAATCAGTGCAATAACAAATTAATATTCCGTCATTTTAGTTTTAAGACTATAGTTAAAACAATTTCTAACATTTAACTCAGTTGAAAAATCGCTTACAACTGATTATCATGCATTGCTTCATTAATATTTACCCAAGTTACTAGAATGACAGAATAACACGACATTCCATTTTTAAAACAATTCTTTAAATCCACCTCATTCGTTAAAATTTTGTTTTAAGAGTTTTTTTTTTTTATCCGTTTTAAAGTTTCTTATCTTCTTTATTTTGCAACTGAAATGCAAATTAAAATATTTTTCCGTTTTGAACTAAAGTTAATTATTTATCTTCCGTTTGTTTTGACGTTTTTAATTTATTTAGAGTCGTATTTGTATCTACTGGTTATTCTTTAAATTTAAATATATATTTAAATCCAAAGCAGTTATTTTTTTTAACAGAGTAAATTTTCTTAGAGATGCATGAAATGTTTTTTTTTCCTGTTAATACCTAAGCAATGTTAAAATTAAGATTTGTTTTCCATTACTTTTAATTAGAATTGTCTTTAATAAGTATAAAAGTAAAAATAGTTTTAAAAAAACATTCTTTTATAAGCATTTAATGTTTATCTTAAAAATTATTTGCATAAATAAATTTATCTTGAAACGCCTTATTTCATGACTGCAATTCATAATTCCAAAAAATTTCCGCTGCAATACGTTAATTTCGAGTTGACACCCCGATTATGGAAACTTTACTGCATTTCTTTTACGCTTGGTAGAAAGTCCGAGTTATTGAATTTATTAAAAAATGTATAATAATTATATACTTTTATGAATGCAGGATTCTAGCGAGTGTTTCTCAATGTCTCTGACCCGTAGGCCAGCTGGAGAAAAGTATCTTTTTTTTTCACGCAATCAACGAAAACCGATTAAACGTTTATACGTTTAACCACTGCGGTAAATTCCGTATATAGACTATATCGTATATACTGTTTCGTATAATACGTATAACCGCCTTGCCCGTATCATACGTATACAAAATCTGTACCCCGTATAACATCTATTATACGTATACTCGTATAAACGTTTAATAGGGGGCACTAGTCTAAAATATCTGGAATAATTTTCAGCCAAGAAATTGTGATTACAGGATTTTTGTGTCTCGAAACACCTTACAGAAAAACAGAGGTTTGACAGCACAACTGTATGAAAAAATTGGTGTTATTCGAGTTTTTGTTCTACTGATTACGCAAGTCTGCCTAAAGTAATCAATACAATCTAAATTCAGTCACTGCATTGTTACAATCACTTAAGAATTTCGGCAATACTTTTGCCTTTTATTAGCTTAGCGCGACCCCTATAAGCCTATGACACATCTTGATAAGTGCTAATCGAACGCATGTTGCAGAAATGTTAATCACTAGCTATGATAACACCAACTAGAGTTACACAAATTTCCTTGGATAAACAAAAATGAAAAAAGCGATTTCCTATTATTTCGAATATCCCACAGGTATGTATAAAATAATTTAGATAAAACTTAATTTTTACTTAAATATTTCTGAAATTATTAGTTACATGAAAAAAAAACTATCGCTGTTAGAAAAAAAAAAATTCTATTCGATTTCGTGACAGGGTCATTTTCCCAGAAGGTCATTTTTTTCTCTTTTCATAAATTATTTGTAACGCGCTAAATATTAGACTCAACTAAATAATGCTGCGGAATTAAGAATGCATTGTATCAAGAATGTATTGGCGTATGTATGAATGGAATATAATTGGATGTTATGAATTATGTCAGTAACGAAATTTAGAATATTACATGATATTCCTCTAAATTTTGCTATTTTACATTCCTTACCTGTCTTTATCTTGTGCATGAACTGACGGTGAGATCATTATAATGATGCTTTTTACACAGTTATTTCAAGAAAATTAATTTTTACACACATTAGGTTTGCAAGTTTCTTCTTTTAACCGGGCCCCACACAGCCCAGTGGTTAGCATGCCACAAAATGAACAACTTGGGCCGATACTCCCGGATTCGATACCAGCATAATTCGATACCACGATGCATTTCTAGCCGAATGCTAGAAATACATTCTTAGAAATGCATTTCTAAGAAGTAATACATTTCTTAGAAAATGTATTACTTTTCTAAGGAAAGTAATTGAAAAGTAATTGCAATTACTTTTTTTAATAAATACTTTGCGACATCATTTTGTACGTTTTTAGGAAAATGACCCTAAAGTAATTTCTTCATTTTATTTATTGCGAAATTCAAATTTTTAAATGAAGGGAATTGAACTCATTAATAATTTTTTTTTAATACAATCACTTTTTTTAATAAATGTTTTACGGAATCGCTTTGCCCGTTTTTAGAGGAATGTCACCTCATTTCATTTCTAGCAAAATTCCCATTTTAAAATGAAGGAATTGAACTCACAAAATTATAGAAACGCATCATTAGCTTCTAATTTTAAATTTGAAAATATCATTTCATTTAAAATTCTAACAAAATATTTGTTACTTTAAAATCTAAATGATGTTGACATATTTTTCAGTTTCTAAAATTACCTGGTCAAATGTTCTCACCGTGTTCATAACTTATTTTCCAAGTCGAACAAGATAGAAATATAAGTTTTGGAATGTTACAAGAGATGTTTTAAAACTATTTTATGTGCAATATAGTTTCGTCATAACTTCTAAAGATAATCACTATTTCTCTGTAAAAGATTTTGAGCGAATCTGCAGAAAATTTTAACAAGTATCATTTATAGATTGCTGTTTCCAACTAGACTCAAACCTTGGTAAAACTTAAGATTTATAAACAGTTTCTAGAGATTGAAGCTCTGCCAATTTGCCTTCTTTAATTTTATTCTAACTTAGAAAGATTGTACTTCTAGATTCTGCAATCATTTATAAAGTTTGTAACTTTTATTATCTTTATCCCAGCCTATTTTTAATCAGCGTTTTGATACAGGAGTTGCATTTCTAAATAAGGGTATGACGTTCGAAAATGCAATTATTTAAGGTTTTACTCTGTTGGCAATGTCAGATTTTCTTAAACTCAGAGAATGTAAATATTTTTACTCTCTTTAACTTAACTTGGTTCCTGTGTGCACAGATGGAATTTTGTAATCGAAACTTCACTCCCTTCCTGATAGGCTAAAATTATAAAAATTAAGTGTACAGGTGTGTTTCCGGTGACAATACACATTTTAACATTTTTAGAACTGAATTCTAAATCACACTCTAAAAACGACATTTTCAAAACTGGTCAAAAAATTCTCAAATCTGAGTAGATCGCATAGTCAAAATGGCTCCAAATCGAAATTAATCAAGTTTGAAACATGTGTATACTCATTTCTGAAAACATGCACACACTCAAGAATAAAACCTCATGTGCTCATTTTTGAGTATTTCCATGTTTCAAAAATGAGTTTGAACTGATATGAATCATTTTTGTGCATGTCCATGTTTCAAAAATGAGTATGAATTGATCTCTATGTGCTTAGTTTTGAGTATGTCCATGTTTCAATATTCTGAGTATTTCTGGTATTTCAGAATTGAAAGCATTAGTTTGTTATATTTGAAACAAACAGTTTCATAACAAAATGAAAACATCGATTTGTTCAGATTTGAAAGTGTCATTTTTCTCAGTGTAGTTGCCGAAATACCGTCGTGATTGGAAGAGACATTTTTCTGTTATTTGAAGAATTTTCCGTCTCTTGACTGGAGGAAATATTGAGGGAAAAAAGACGCACCTAAAAATTCCTTTTCTAATACGAAAAAGTAATCCGTAGCACAGTTGCCCAAAAAATACCCGTGATTTGACGTAAATTTAGCTTTAGATTGGAGGATTTCAGAGAATAAATCGCCAAAAAAAAATTTTTTTTTCATTATTTTTTTACGGACGCTATATCGAGGTTCTGCAGCAATTTTTTTTTTATAAACGTATATAGCCTCATATGGCAAGAATATTCTGTAATTTTTTCAAATTTTTCTGAGTATGCGCTTATTTTTGTTAGATATCATCTTTCGTCTTATTAAACGGTGGAATTTTGATACAGCATTAGCGAAATGTTGGAAAGTGTTTCACAGCCTATGCTTGGCACATGATTTTTCTTTCTTAAACAATAGCGAAACAAATATGGAGTCGCAAGACTACGTTGATAATAATTTAGTTCTATTCTGAAAAGGCCATATCTTAAAAGAAAGAAAGGCAGATTCACTGATCAAAAACGAAACTCTCAAAGAATTTATAATTCTTGCTTCAGCCATTACTTATCGTAATGCGCTTTCTTTGAATTCTTATGTCGTAAATAAGATTCATTATTCTGTTGTTCGAGCCAAGTAATGATAAAAATGGATTTTCGTGAAAGAAAAATTATGAATGAAAGTGGACAAAAAAAGGAAAAGTATTAAATATTTTTTTTATTTGTTAAATGTATATATAGTAAAAATCCTTTTCTTGCATTTTTGAGAGATAAAATGTAGACGAAAACTACAAGTTTCGGGATAATGGGAAAATTAATATATATATATTTCGTTAATTATACATTACAAGAAAAGTGAATTTCTGGATTATAGGCATGCGACTATTTTAATAATTAAATGTAAGTACAGTGAAACTTCGTTAAATCGTCACCCCTTGGGATCCAACGATCATGGACGGTTTAAGTGGGGTGATCGGTATGAATGAATTACTTTTATTTTTATTGTAGTTAAATTGGATATATTTATTTTTTAATGAACATTATATACGAGCTTTAACATTAATTTTTCTTTATAATAGACGTACTTTTCTTTTGTAATACACTTCTCTTGAGTCGAGTTCGAGTAACGTGAGTTGTTATTGATATTTCAGTGTCACTCGCTCTTTTAGCTTTCACATTTTGATTTAAAAAAATGGTTATTTTTTATGAAGTCTTTAAATTTCTTCATGCTACATTTATTCTATAGCTATTTGCGTTTTACTTTGCATCAGATTTTATATGCCACATATTCATGCTGCAAAATAATAATAATAATAACAATAATAATAATAAAACAAAAAAAAAATTGTAATTTAATAAATTACAACAACCATTGGGAAAACGTTCCGAAACCTTCATATATATATATATATATATTTTTTTTTTTTTTTTTCTTCTTCTTAATTTGAATTAATAATGTTACTTTTATTAGGACTACAATTTTAATTTGTAAATTGACAGGGCTCTTTGGTATCGGGATTACAGTGTATGTGGTCAGTTTCTTATGTTTCAATGGTTAAATTTTACTTAAAGTTTTATATATATATATATATATATATATATAAATTAAAAATATAAATTATTCAAAATTATTTATTGGAACCATCTACAAATAAACGCATTTTCCATTACTACAGTTGAAGAGATCCTGGCACTCTCTGTCCTCGCCAAAATATTTATTTGAACCATTGCCGCAGTTATTGAAACGCATTTTCCATTACTATACCTTAATAACTTTATATATACCTAAATATTTTGTCGGGTCCTTCCCACAATAACTTTAACTCTTGTTTAGATTGATGTCTATGAGCTAAAGGTATTTTGAGGAAATTAAAGTTGAAGACCACGTTTTTTGCTTTATAAGACGATTTCTCATCCGACGTCCATTTTTGAATTCTGCTTTTTGTCATATCGGATAGTTTGCATCTATCCTTTTTGTAACTTGAACATTTTTGTAACAATTTTATACATTTCTATTGCCTGTTCAAAGAAAAATTCTTCAAAATTTACAGAATTTCGCTAAAAGTGCTTAAAAAATAAAGTGACGACGCCAAGTGGTTCATTCTCGACCGAAAACAACAACCATTTTCCCAATGGTTAATAATAATAATAATAATAATAATAATAGTTATCATGTCACATTTTTAGTTTTTTTGGGAGGGATTTTAGCTTCTAAATCCCCTTCTTTGCTGCGAAGAAGGGTTTCACTGTATTCTTTTTCTTTCTTCCTTTCTTTTTTCTGTTTTTTTTTCTTTTTTTTTTTTTTTTTTTACTTTAAGCTTAAAATAATATAAAAATCATTTATAACTTTATCTGTTGTTTTAACTTTTCAATCTTTTAATTTTCGGAACGCAATTATGTTTCAGTTTTAAAAATAATTATTGTAAACATAAAAGCTATTCACGTATATTTTCTAATAATTCGAAACCTTAACAATACTAATTATTCCTGCATTATTAATACTTTTCCCTTCTAATGATTTTTATCTTTATTTCTGTTTTAACATTATAGTTCATTTAAAAGGATATTATGGCATTTTCTACCGACTTAACTGTGGCATATTTTCCCGATAATGTTGCATGGTTCTATTATACTAACTATTTTCGTCAAATTGCGCATTAAGAAAGAAGATAAACGCGAAATCGCTGTAAAGATGGAGTATATGTTATTCGATGCTATGTACTGCTTTCGGAAAATTCCTTTCTAGGTATTGTTGCTATTGTTCTTTTTTTTAACTCACAGGCTATCAAAGCCTGAGAGCTTATGTGGCCGCCGGTTCTGTATGTATGTACGTACGTACGTATGTATGTATGTATGTACGTAACGCGATAACTCTTGATAGAACTAACCGTTTTACTTTAAATTTTGTTTATAGGTTCCTTGTGATAAGGCGCTTCCCTGATTAGTTTTGGAGGTTCATTGGTTAAGCATAAAGGGGGGAAACGGGGGAGGGGCTAACCCCCCATAATTTACTTTTTCTACAGATCGAATAAAATTTCTAATGAAACGAAATTAGAAACGAGTGGGTAAGTGTGATCGAAGATCGCACAAAGAGTTTCGTTTAATATTCCTTTCAAAACACTTTATCCTTTAATTAATAAATCCAAATAAATTTCATTTTCCAAAAAAGTCATGTTTTTTATAAAGTAAAAATTTACCGGTGTATTTTTCTCGGTTTTTTTTTTTCAAAAATCTGAACCGGTCCGATAGCGGATATAATGTCTGTCATGTAGACTAAATGCGATATTAAAAAAAAAAAGAAGAAAAAATCAATTTCAAAATTAAACATGTTGTATAGAGACCTTCACAATGTTAAAATATGCCAATATTTCCATAATCGGGTTTTTATCATCATTCGGTATGTTCCTCAAACTCATATGACGTTATAATCCCTTGCTGACGTCCTATCTACTTGCTTTCTCTATTACTCATATTGATACTCTCTTTGTATTATTCTCAAACATTTGAAAAAAGTCCGTTAAACTTCCAATAGGACATCGGATTAATTTTCATTTTAATTCTCTAATGACGTCATATTAACTTGCTTTCTGTGCTTGCACATACTCATACTGCTTGTATTATTGAGAAATGTTTGAAAATTTCCGTATTATTACCAATAGGACGTCGTATTAATCTTTTTTTCAATT
This sequence comes from Maratus michaelseni, assembly GCA_963931845.1. Taxonomy (NCBI): domain Eukaryota; kingdom Metazoa; phylum Arthropoda; class Arachnida; order Araneae; family Salticidae; genus Maratus; species Maratus michaelseni. Next base: position 299,602,241 of record OZ007595.1, read on the forward strand.
GGTGAAACTTTTCATTTCATTTTCCACGTGGAAATCTTTCAATAGAAAATTAATTATTGTAGAAAGAATTTTATGGTGGATTTTCAACTGTAGGCAACTGCTATAACGAAAAATGTTTTATTTTAATAGGAAAAGGCTGTTAGATTTTTGGTTTTTTATCTCTCAATATTAAAAAAGTCCTTCCGGCCAGTACCGGGAGGAAAAGGTAGCTTTCCTATATCTTCGTTTTAAAATTTTAGCTAAAGTTACACGAAAACAGCAAGTTATTTTAACTTACTGTTTTCGTTAATACTGAATTTGAATAAGAAATTCGCCAAATTATTGAGCAATAGCGAAATTGGCTTCATTTATGAAGACTTATTTTGGTCGCCAAATTTGGCGATATTTCGCCAAATGTCACCAATTTTGCCAATTTTGTCGCCAATGTCGTCAATTTTGGCGCTAACGGATATGAATATAAAGTTTTATGCGTATGATTGGGAAAATTATTACAACAATGAAAGAAAATAATTTGCGAGTAATCGCGTTAATGTGCTGTTTTGTTTCAAAATGTCAGCCACCCTAGAATTTCAAACTGCTCTATCTCAGCCATTTTTTAAGATAGAGGTAAACCAAAAAATGCTCTGGAATCCTTGTATCAAGGCCTAAAACGTATTAAAAAATAAATTTTAATTTTTAATTTTTTTGTATATTTATTTTAGTTTTAAATGTTTAAATGGCCGTCATCTTGAAACAAAATGGTGGACCAAGCTGGCCAACGAACTCGGTCGAGACATTGGTTAGCTTAATACACACAATTAGTTTCATCAAAATTGATTTATAAATACGAGCGTTATCGTATGACATAGGTCATATATATATATATATATATATATATATATATATATATATATATATATATATATATATATATATATATATATATGGATATATCTATATATATAAATCAACATTTGAACGGAGGGTGGTTTTGGGGTCTGGGGGTCATGATCGGTGAAAATATATCGAAATTTTCCGGAACTGCTTTCCTCCGAACGAACTTATACTTTTTTGTATTGAAAGCTACCTAACAATACGATTTTTTTTTTTATTATTATTTTCAACTTCATAGTAAGTATTCAGCTATAAGTACACAAAATTTCCTGTCTGTAAATTATATAGTTTCTGAGAACCGGCTCTATGACGATAGAAAGCGTAGCGGAACGAATAGGGTTTCGTGAGATGAACGAAACCCTAAAAATAACTTTTTAGAGAATTTAATAAGTATAAAAGTCAAAATACGTTTTTCTATTTTAATTTGTTATAATAATTTAATGTTTATCTGGAAAATTACGCCTAGTTTCACAGCTGAAATTCATGATTTTTTATTTTTTAAGTTTCTGTGACAATACATAAATTTGGCGTGGGCGGAACCAAACCCGATTAGGGAAAATTCTTTTTTTTTTCTTCGCACTTGGTAGAATGCGCGAGCTAGCAAATTTATTTTTCGAAAATTGTGATTTTTGCTCTGTTTCTTTTTTAAGATATGGCAACGGAAAAAAAAGCAAGTTTTAAACAATCGTTTTACGATATCTAAATTGATTTATCAACGTATATTCATAATTCAATTATTATAAAGCTATTTATTGATTAAAGCGTATTTTTAAATATATAAATAGGGGCTGTACATATATAACGTTATACACTTTTTGGTAATTTTGGACCCCGTCCCCCCTTAATGATAACGTTAACAATGTCTAAAATTTCTCGCAAGGTAAAAATAAAATATTCAAATCGATTAGATAAACTGATTGAGCGCTCATGTTTCTGTCAACTGGTAACCACATTCTTCGCGCGAAAACGAGTAGACGATGACACATAGTATATTTCTGGGATCGAAATGTCCACTTTATACGGTCAACCTTGGAACAGCGCACTATCTGTCTGATCTTCTTATATGAGATAGAAGAAACGGTGTAAAGGAATGTTAATCCATGGAATACTGATTACGGAATATTTGAATATTGGAATAAATTGATCTCTCTTCTTTTTAAGTTATATTAAATTCCGAAGCTTCATGTTTATCTATCTAGAATTATTTCAGTTCATAATCATGATGAGATCTTGGTTTTTGTCGATCGTTTTGGAATACGGTGAAACGTCTTTATGGCGATACAGAAGAAATAAAAAACATGAATGAAAAGAAGGTAAACTGCATTGCAAGTATATTGTATTGTGCGGTTGACACAGGGTAATTATAAGGTTAATAACCGGGTGTCCCAAAAATGACTGATGGATTTTAAAATTCAATAACTTGCAAATGGTGACATATATTTAAAAAAAATTCTTGCAGAAGGGTTATGTATGATGTCAGGAGTTTTTTTACTGTGGTTCATGGTTTTAGTTCAAATTTCAAACAATAGATGGCGCACACAGCGATTGGCGTTCAGTCGAAGCCGAAACTGACGCCACTCAGCATTGATGCATCGCCTTCTGAATCTAGAAGGCGGCTGTTGCAGACGGATTTTTTTTTTCAGCATTTGAACGGTCCTTCGAACTTTAACACCAATAATATCTAAGAGTTTTCTTTGACTTATTTGATCTCAGAAAAACAGGCGAAGAAAACTTTTAAAAATTATTGGTGTTGAAGTTCGACGGACTGTTCAAACACTGAAAAAAAATCCGCCTGCGACAGCCGCCAGCTAATATTCAGGGGGCGGTGCATCAATGCTGAATGGCGTCGGTTTCGGACTCGACTGAACGCCAATCGCTGTCAGCGCCATCTATTGTTTGAAATGTGAACTGAAATCAAGAATCACAGTACAAAAACTCCTGACATCATACATAACTCTCCTGCAAGAATTTTTTAAATATCTAACACCGTTTGCAAGTTATAGAATTTTAAAATCCATCAGTCATTTCGGGACACCCGGTAAATACTTTGTATGTCCTAAATTGCCTTCATGTCGAATACCCAATACTTACATACATTCTTTTTTTATATGTTTGTATACACACATCTTATATATTAACATTCATCTTATATGCTTGCTTCTTATATTATGCATACATACTTCCATACAACAACATCCAATACATCCAATAGATGTAACTGTATTTTTTTAAATAAATGAAATAGTAGTGAGTAACAAGAAATCTCCTTCAATCTATTCAACTGATACTTAATAAATCGATTAGGTTACTGCAAAAGTTTCTAGCGTTTAATTTTTATTTATAATTAATAATATCAGTCAAATAAGTCATAGTTCACATAGGGAGTCGCTAGAGGGTAAAACAAGTTGGACCACTTACATTTAATGCAACGGCAATAGGACAAGTTTCACAAAACCCTTCATTTCTAAAATTACTAAATATTGACTTATTCTACTGTCATTCTAACACCTTAATTTTACAATAGATGTAACTGTATTTTTTTAAATAAATGAAATAGTAGTGAGTAACAAGAAATCTCCTTCAATCTATTCAACTGATACTTAATAAATCGATTAGGTTACTGCAAAAGTTTCTAGCGTTTAATTTTTATTTATAATTAATAATATCAGTCAAATAAGTCATAGTTCACATAGGGAGTCGCTAGAGGGTAAAACAAGTTGGACCACTTACATTTAATGCAACGGCAATAGGACAAGTTTCACAAAACCCTTCATTTCTAAAATTACTAAATATTGACTTATTCTACTGTCATTCTAACACCTTAATTTTTACAAAAAAAAAATTTACTACTCGACACGTACCGGAAAGAATTAAGTCCAGGTCCAGACCGGCCCTATTATGTAAGGAAAAAATGTAAACCTGAGCCTCGCTTGAGTCTGCTGAAAAAAATTAAACCCGGGTTGAGACACTATGTATCTGCTCGATGCAGATCTCTATACGCTGCGCTGGATATGTTGAATTTGTGTATTGATGTTGTTAAACTAGCATCGGTCCGTGCAGCGCATTTATAGTTACTTACAAGGGAACCACTTTTCGTGCAGGTCGCACCTAGCATCCAGACGTGGTGCATTTTGTAGCCTTATACATAAAAGTTAGAGAACCGATAAAATTTGTCTGTTAAAATCATATTTCATATATTTTTTTTATACTTTTATTTTTTTATTATTGGATTTTTAATTGTTAATTTCACGCCAAAAGTGAGTTAAGTCGCCAAATATGGCGCTACAATTTTTTCACCCTTTGCATCCTGCGCTATGTGGACGTACAAATTGCACATGTTAGAATTAAATCGCTAAAAATCGCCAACTTTTTCCTCACCAAAAATGTAAATATAATGTAATTTTTTGAAATCGAATTCATAGGTTTTTGAAGAAATTTTTAAACTTTTTTCAATATTTTATTCGTATTATTGACCAATTTGTATTTTTAACTGCTTCTTAAAAAAAATAAAAATAATAATAATAAAAACTTATGTTAAGAGTCCGATAAGTGGTCTTGAAAATTGCATTTTCATAAAGTTAAGCTGCTGCAAAATAAAAAAATAAGATTTTAACAGAAAAATTTTATCGATTCTCAAACTTCGCAATGTAGGGCTTTAAAATGCACCAAGTCTCAATGTTAGGTGCAAGCTACATCAAAAGTAGTTTCTTTGTTAGTATCGGCCGAGTCATTAAAAACTTTTCCCATTTTGTGGCCCTAACTCGACCCTTTTAAATCTGTTATATCAGTCCGGTCAACCAGCTTAATTTTTTTATTGGCCCGGTTGGGCCGTTTAATTGATTTTTATCGGCCCAGACCGGTCGGTTTATTTATTTTTTTTTTACCGACTCGGCCCGTAAAAATTGTCTTTATTCTGCCAATCCGGCTCGTTTGAAAGTTTGTCTTCATTTTGCCAGCCCGGCCCCGGCCCCGGCCGCTATACTGTAGGCACATGGTCCCCCATCCGCAGTCCTGCACGATCTCTAAAATTCTTTTTTTTCTTTTCTTTTTTTGTATAAAAATGCACACATATACACTCGTTAATCTTAAATACTTTGTTTTTTTTTTCATTAAAAAAAGATTCAGGACACCGAACCTGAAACATTTAAAGTCGGCTCGACCCAAAACCGACCAGCACCGAAAAAAATTATAATCAACCTGACCCGAATCGAACCGCGAATCGGCACGGGTTCGGATAAAACCGGGTAATCCAACCCGATGCGGGACTCTACCCCGAACCAGCCGTCTAGTCAGGCGAGGCCCAGTTAGTTTAAAAGAAAATCATTGGAATTGCGCAAGACCAAAATAAAACATTCAGCCGATATCACTGATCGATCTTTCGTGTTTCTCTCAACTTTACCCGCATGTTTTCCCGCAAAATCAAGTGAATGATATGATACATAGTATAGCCCTTGTATCGAAATGTCCACTTTATACAACTGACCTTGGGACAGTGCATTATCTGTCTGTTTTTACGAGAGACGGCGGAAAGGAATGTTAATCCGTGGAATACTGATTACAGAATATTTGAATAAATTTATTTTTCTTTCCTTGTAAGTTATATCGCGAAGATATTAGCAGTGAATCTTCATGGTTATCTGAAAATATTTCAGTTCAAGTCATAATGAAATATGAGTTTTTATCGATTGTTTTGTAATACAAAGCGAAACTTTTTAGGGCGTAGGAAAGAGAGGGGAATAGGGGAGTATGAGGCTCTTTACCTAAAAATTGAAATGAGACAATTTCTTTAAGATACATCAGTCACAAAGATTGTTATTTCTGTCTTCCATTCTTGATAATTCATCTCTGAGAAAACATTCTGTACATAAAGATATTGAAATTTTTCAACAACTACATTTAATTTTTAGGTCGATTTCGTAAGAAATACTACCTATTACATTCTCCCCTATGTTGGAATTTCTGAAAAATTTTTGCAGATCTATGCCAATCATGACTCCCAGAACCCAAAACCATCCCCAGTTCAAAACTTTATCTATCTATCTATCTATCTATCTATCTATCTATATCACTTTTTTATCGACATGATAACTTCAATAATTCTGCACAAATCTCTTCCAAACTCATTCCTAAAATCAAGGGGCATAAAATCTCGCTCAAGTTCGTTAACAGGCAAAATCGAACCATGGATGGATAAATGACGGGGGGTTGTGAAAACAGATAAAAACCCATAACTTGTTAATTATGGTACGTATCGAATCCGTTTAAAGTTATTATTACTTCTAAGAAAAGGGCCGAAAATTTCTGTATGACATACTTTTTTATATCATTAAAAATGGCTTCAAGAAGCGGGGAGGGGGGGGGGATAGGGGTTTAAGAAGGAAAAAATTCATAACTTTGTCAATTCACAAGATATGAAATCCGATTAAATTTATTATAAATCCTGTTAATATTATCTACAAGTTTTACATTGACAAGTTTTTTATAGGACCAACCTTTACGGCAAAATAAATAAATAAATAAATAAAAACAAAAAAATCTCTGCCGGGTCCGCCTACAGACACAGGTACATTTCAAAGTGGTTCCAACTGCCGCATCGTGGCAAAAAGGTAATTTTTTCTGCAATTCACAATAAACAAGCGCTTCACGGTCTGCGTCTTTGAAATCTACCTGTGCCTGTAGACCGAGCCATCAGGGATTTTTAAATAAATTCCTAAGTAGTTTTAAAAGATTAAACTCTTGCGAATTGTAACACAACATCCAATTACATGCGCTGATACTCTAGGATTGTTTTTCTTCTGTGGAAGCTTTTTTGTTCTATCAGAGAAACTCTGTCTTTCTAAAATCCTCGTTGTCTCATTATCTCAAATATAAATATAAATAAATAAATCATTTATCTGAAGCTAGATATATATATAGATAAAGGTAATACTACCTAAATATTCAACCTTGAATTATTTTTAGAAAGTAAAAATAATACAAGATAATACTTAGACATTCAAGAATAATAATATCTATATAGAGAGAGATAGATAGAAGTAATATTATTATTACTACGTAAATATTCAAGAACAATAAATATCCAACCTTGATTTTTTAAAATAAAAATAATAACGAGACATTGCCTACAAAATTAATAATAATAATTATTATTATTATTAATGTCTAGATATACATAGATAGAGATAATATCATACTATTAATACTACCTAAATATTCAAGAATAATAAATATTCAACCTTTAATTTTTTTTAAAGAAAAATAATACGAAACAGTACCGAGATATTCAAGAATAATAATACCTAGATATATATAAATAAAGGTAATACTACCTAAATATTCAACATTGAATTAGTTTTAAAAAGTAAAAATTATACAAGACAATACCTAGATATTCAAGAATAATAATACCTATTATAGAGATAATAATATTATTATTACTACGTAGATATTCAAGAGTATTAAATATCCAACCTTGATTTTTTTTAAAATAAAAATAATAACAACGTGAACAGTACATTTATAATTAAATAGTTGATTAGGGGAAAAGGATAAATTTTCTTTCTATTTCTTTTTTAAATTGTCACTTAACATTTCTTTCATTAATTTTTTTTCTTAGATTTCGTGTATTATATAGTGTTTTGTTCAAGAATTTTTATTAAAATGTAAGACGACATTTTTTGATGAGAATTGGAAATATATTTCTCGCTTCTTAAAAAAAAAAAAAAAAAAAAAAAAAAATCCTTTAAGAAAATAATTGACTTAGTGTGTAACGTTAAATAAATTGGTCTGTAACTCATTAATTTAACACAAAATGGTTTTCTTGAAGAAAAAAAAAGAATTAGAATTTTATTCAAAAACTAAATTTAAAAATCATTTTCTTATAAAGAGGACAATCCTTTTTCATAAGTGCTAATATTTCAATCCCATTAATTCTGAGCCTATGCCGCTTTCGAACAATGCCTTTTCTGATTTAAAAAAAAAAAAAAGAAACATTGTTCCCTTGAAACTAAAGTTTGCTTTAGAAATCTATTTTTTCTTTCTTTTTTTAAAATTCTTGATTAATCTTTTTCGATATACGGTTCTATGCCCTTACTCCTATGCATTTAAAAAGTGCAATACCTTTTGAAATTAAATAAAAAATAGGAAGGAAAATTGTAGTTAATTGAAGATGGTATGGTTTTTTATTGTAATCAAAAATGTCTCTGTATTGTTTTATTTCTTTTTTTTTGTCATATGTTGAATGGAATTACAATGCAAGATTTTTCGTTTCTTTTGATATAAAAATAACTTTATCTTTCGTTCAATTTTTCTATTTCTTCCTTTGGTATTTTAAATGAGAAAAGTTTTGTTCGTCTAACTTTAAATTCTTTTTTTTTTTTTTTATGTCAGAGATAAAGTATTTTGTTGCGTTGTTATGGAAAAAGCATGAAAGCAGATTTTATTTTTGTTCAGATTATAGTTAATTTGTGTTACTTGCAATTTATTTTGCTTTAACTTGGAACTTAACAGGGAGAAAAAGAAGGAAAAAAAAAAGAACAGAAGATATATTTTGGTAAGACCTTTAAAAATATCACACTTAGAACGAGAATGAATGAATTTAATTTTTGTGATAAAAGAAATGTCTTTGTAAAGTTGTTTACATTCTCCAAAAAGAAAAAAGAAAAAAAAAGTGAATTGAAAGGGCTTTTTCTTTGTTTATAATATATCGTTAAAAAAGGAAAAAAACCGTTTTGTTTTGTCCATTTTCCACCAAAATACAAAAAAATTCCTCAATCTAACGAAAAAATTGCCCGAAGTCCTCCCATCTAAAGTTGCATTTTCATTAAATCACAGGCGTGTTCTGGCAAACTGTGCTGCTTAGTACTTTTTAGGTAGATTTCGTAAGAAATATTACCTATTACATTCTCCCCTAACTTGGAAATTTTGAAAAATTTTTGCATATCTACGCCGATCAGGACTCCCAGAACCCAAAACCACACCCAGTTCAAAACTTTTTGTATCTATCTATCTATCTATCTATCTATCTATCTATCTATGTCACTTTTTATGGACACGATAACTGGAAAAATTCTGCATAAATCTCTTCCAAACTGATACATAAAATCGAGGGACATAAAATCTCGCTCAAGTTCGTTAATGGGCAAAATCGAACCAGGGGGGGGGGGGGGAGGAAGGGGGGGGCTTTTTGTAAAAACAGAAAAAAACCCCGTAATTTCTTAATTATCACACGTATCGAATCGTTTAAAGTTATTATTACTTCTAAGAAAAAGACCGAAAATTTATGTAGGACAGATTTTTGATATCATTAAAAATGGACCCAAGGGGGGGGTGGGGAATGGGGGTTTTAGAAGAAAAAAACATAACTTCGTTAATTCACAAGATATCAAATCCGCTTAAATTTAATATTAATCCTCTTAATATTATTTAAACCTTTTATATTGACAAGTTTTTTATAGGACCAACCCTTATAGCAAAGAAAATAAAATAATTAAAAACATAAAACATCCCTGCCGGCTCCGCCTGCAAACAAGTTAAGTTTCGAAGTGGGCGGTTCCCATCTGCCGTATCATGGCAAAAAGGTCATTTCTTCCGCAATTCCCATCAAACAGGCGCCCCACGGTCTGCATTTTCGAAATCTACCTGTGCCTGTAGTCCGAGCCTCAGGGATTTTTTTTTTGTATTAGAAACTGGCTTTTTATGTATGTCCTTTTTCCTGAAAAATTCGCACATCTAAATTCAAAATTTCCTGAAATTCTCTAGTCCAAAAGATGGAAATTTCTTCAAATAGCCGAAAAATCTCTTACAATCACAGCCGGTGTTCCGGCAGCCTGCTGCCTCTACATTTTACGTTTATTGACGCAAGTTTTTTTTTTTTTTTTTTTTTTTTTTTTTGAGAGTGTATACTTAGTTACAGATCTCACTTTGCTAAGCAATGTTAGGGGTTACTCTATTGATTCCTTAAGAGTGGTTTAATTTTTTTCCATTTAATTTTATACTATATTTGTTAATTGTTCATTAATTGATTTGTTAATTGTTCATTAATTGTTCATTTAATTGTTCATCGTGCAGTACTGTAACCGAATTATTTTGTGTGTCCCTGTAAATGAACGATGAATGCTATGGACATAGTATTCTATAGTAAGCCTCTTGTAGCGCACCTCTGTGATATATACCAATTTGTATATGTTTGAAATAGTGCAACATCATTAAAATACGCCGCAAACGATTTTTCCACCAGACCGTAATTTAACGGCACTCTTTTGAGTGTCTGTATGTAAATGAAGTATAAGCGCTACATACTCCATTTTCTGTACCGAACATGCCATATTAAACCTCATTAACATACAGCAGATTCCCGTTACAACGAATGCCATTGCAACGAAAAATTCGGTTACTACGGAATTTGACAAGTCCCCTTTTCAAATTGAATAAACCCCAATGTATTAAAAATTCCTATTTAATGAAGTAAATTTGATTAGGAATTCCGTTACAACGAATAAGCCTCACGGAAATTTTAGATTTGAATGAGTCCTCTGAGTGGACCAAGTTTCAAAAAATTAACATCAGTCCCTGATCAGGTGGACTTGGAGGATTTCTTATCTGCGGACGTCAACATTCAAACATGCTCCGAAGTGACTGATGAAGATATCATTTTGTACACTCAAAATACACTAGTTGGAAAAACTGACTACAGCAGTGATGACGATGTTGATGTTGCCGACGAATCTAAATTACCACTTCGGAAGCCCTCTCATACGAGGATAAAATACGTACTTTTGTTTGACATCAAAATAATGTTCCAAAGGAGGTATTTTCTCACATGCATTCGTTACATACGTTCCTGTTATCGACAACTACATATTCCCTTGTACAAACAAAAATCAACGATTTTCTGCAATAACGTACCTTAATTTTGCATTTTTAATACTGAATTTTATTTCACTAACTTTTCCTGTGTAAGTAATCTTCCATTAAAATCCTCTATAATGATAGGTAAATCTGTCTTATTAAATTTACGTGTATATGTAATGCATTAGATAAATTAGAAGTAATTCCATTATTACAACGAAAAAATCGTTACAACGAAGTATTTTAGCGGTCTCTTGGAGTTCGTTGTAACGGAAATTTACTGTCTATCTATGATATGTCAATCCGAATATAATTTGCATGAGTTAGAGCAAGGACAGACAGACAAACAGACAAACCAAATACATAAACACTTTTCAACTATTTTGAAAAGTGTTAAAAAGCATGAAAGCAGATAAATTATTCTGTAGCGTATTTAATATATGCCGTTTTATACATGTTTGTTTTTCTTTCCAAGTCTAATTTAGAAGAAAGAAAAGCGGAATCTTTCTTTTTAAAAAAAATCACGTTTAGCCACGGGGAACTAGACTGAGTTTTTTATTTTTGCTGAGAAAAAGCATTGTTTTTATAAGATCTTTTATTTAGTTTCGGATCACATTCTTACTCAGTAACGGAAAAGATTTTTTACTCAACTGATATCTTAAGGGATTACATACAGTTAGTTGTCTGTTTAAACAAAGGAAAACTAATCAGTTATTTTATGCCCAACTCTAGTTACTGTCTGTTGTTAGATTAAGTTACTAACGTCATACACTGTAAAAAAAAAAGACAAATATTTCTTACTTTACGAAAATATAATATAACCGCGAACAAAAATATACAATAACCTCTTCCGAGGTACCCACGATTCAGAAACCAATATATTTTCGAGATATAAAGAAGCATTTATAGAAACAAAATTTCTTTTGCTGCCATTGATTTTTGAAAACCTTTCCAACTTATTTATATAACGGTTTTGTTAAAGTCCTTTGTGCGCCGAAAATGGAGACTTTTATGAGCCATCCAATGTTTTATTTTATATTCCGGTATAAAGCAAACTTTCGGGAATGAATGCTAAAAAATAAATATATGTATTATTTATAGTCTATTAATAAGATTTTTCAAACCGGAATATAGGTTTCTAGGATTCTATTAATTCTCAATTAAACATTTTCAGCTGCGTATCGAATTTATACATGCAAAAATTGCAAAATAATATTAATTTTAATGTTAATGTTAATGATGTTTACTGACTTCTCTGTAAAATACGTTTGTTGAACATGGAAATGTTTATTTGATAATGGATAGAACCCTAAAAACTAACCCTAAAAACTAGCCTAAAAACTAAACCTAAAAACTAACCCGCGAAAACGGATTAATACGCTATAAAAACTACTCTTAAACTTTTCCGAAAATCACTGGCAACAAAGGAAATGTTGTTTTTATAAATGCTCTTTTAAGTCTCGCAAATATATTGGTTTCTAGGGTTTCTAAAGATAACAAACGTATTTCGGAAACGTGGGTATAACTTGGAAGAGGTTACTTTATATTTTCATTTGTGGTTATATTCAATTTTCCTAGATTAAAAAACATTTGTCCTTTTTTACAGTGTGGTGTATATTTTAAAAGAAATAAAAATGTTCATTTAACATTTTTTTTACTTTTCTCACCAGAGATAAACATTTTCGTCACGTCATAGGAAAAGTGTGAAAACAGAACATTTTGTCTATAGTTTATTTAATATGCTGTTTGTATGGCTGTTCTTTTTTTCTTTTCAGGTATTTAACAGAAAGAAAACTAGAATCATTCTTTTTATAAAAAAAAATCAGGTTTAGCCACAAGAAACGAGACTGGGTTTTTATTTTAGCTAACAAAAAAGAAATGTTTTTGTAAGGTCGCTTTTTTAGTTTCGTATCACTAGTGGAAAAGATTTTTTTAACTCTGTTGTTAGATTAAGTTACTAACTCATATGCTTTGCTACGATTTATATATATATATTTAAAAGTGTCTATATCATGTTAACATTTTTTGGTTTAAATAACTCTTTTATGTTTAAAAATAAATGAAATACGACTTTCAAAAATACAAATAAACATCGTTTTTCCCTTGGATGAAAAAAAAAAATAAATAAATAAAAATTCCTTTTATTTACTAAATCCAAATAATTGAATTGGTCGTGCATTACTTTTTCTAAAGGTTTGTTTATATGTTTAATTTTGTTCAAGAATAAAATTTAAAGGATTACTTTCTGAATTAAAACAAAAATCATTCTAAGGACCTTTTTTTTTATGTGACTATTTTTTTTTTTTTTTACTTTATTGCCACTTTCTAACGATGCATTTGTAATTAAGAAAAAAGAAGAAGAAAAATAGATAACGTTTCTTCAAAATAAAATTGTTTATAAAAGTATATTTTATTTTATTTTCTTCCTTCTTAATTATTATTATTATTATCAGGATTTTTATTATTATCATGATGTTCATTAATTTTATTATTATTATCATTGTAATTATTATTATTATTATTATTATCATTATTATTGTTATCATTGTCATTATTATTATTATTAAATAATATTATTATTAATATTCAAATTTTAATTGCTTAATAGGCGTATAGCCAACATAGTGAAAAAGTACCTAAAAAATACATCAAAAGTACCAGTTTGGGTACTTTTTCACTATGTTGGCTATACGCCTATTTAGCAATTAAAATTTGAATATTATGAATGAAAGGCGTGAGAAATTTTCTCTGGAAAAATTTCCAAGTATTAAAAATGAATTTATTCAATTGTCGATGCTGGATTTTCTTTGATTTCTTGTTTGCCCCAGGGTTGGTGGCTCACGGAAAATATTCCATCTTGGGCTGCGTTTGTAGCCTTGCCAACATGTTATGGCGAAAAAGTTCCAGGCTAAGTATCGTTCCCAAGTGGTTCAGTTGGTAGAACGTCAGTGCGCTAATCTGATGACCCGGGTTTGAGTACCGGCTTGGGTACTTTTTCACTATGCTGGCTATACGCCTATTAAGCAATTAAAATTTGAATATTATGAATGCAAAGCGTGAGAAATTTTCTCTGGAAAAATTTCCAAGTATTAAACATGAATTTATTATTATTATTATCATTTTAATTATTATTATTATTATTATTATAATCTCACACTGGCACCTCCACATCCCAAGTGCCGTCATTTACAAACTGTACAATTGGTACAGTCTTACCTAAGAACTGCACCCTTCTACTAAATTAGCGGACTGTACAACTGGTGCAGGCGCACCTGTGGACCTCGTCTACCCTGTCTGTCGCTCCTTGTCGCGTAGGAACGCTGGTTCCAGCGACAGACCCTGTATTATTATTATTATTATTATTATTATTATTATTATTATTATTATTATTTTGTATGTCTTTAGTTCCTGCCACCTGTCGCGTGGGGCTTTGCCTGGCAGGACCAGCCATTGGCGAAGCTTGTACTGCCACGTTTAATCCCTGCGTGCCGGGGAGCTAGCCGGGGAAGACATTAAATGCTCAACTGCTGGGTTCGCCCTCAGCCGAGTGGTCTTCCTCAGGCATTAAAATATTAAAATATTATTACCATTATTATTGTTATCATTTTCATTATTATTATTATTGTTATCATTGTCATTATTATTATTATCATTATTATTATTATTAAATATTATTATTATTAATATTAATATAATCGCCATCATTGTCATTATTATTATTATTATTATCATTATTATTGTTATCATTGTCATTATTATTATTATTATTATTATTATTATTATTATTAAATATCATATTATTATTATTATTATTATCAATGTACGGTTGTATACCTCACTCACAGAAAATTCTGAAGTGAAATCATAAAAATAAAGAAAATTGCTAAAATGGTAGATAATACAAATTTTATTGAATTCACAAATGTATATCTTTATTATTATTATTATTATTTTTTATCATGTAGCGAATGAAACGACGACACCAGATTATTATTATTTTCTTCTGCCATGGAAAATGCGACGTTGCCTTACACTTTATTTTTCTGCTTTTTCTTTTTTTATTTTAGGAGGGAGTAGTTTTGCACATTTAAGCAGTGTGTGTGTCAGAGATAAAAATTTTCATCACGTTATTATATAGAAAAAGCGTGAGAGGAGAACTTTATCCTTTTGAAATAAATTACTTAATTTATGCTACTTGATGTAGTTTGTTTAGATTCAGTTCGGGACTTAGCAGAAAGAAAATGAATTAAATAAAGAGATGTTTTGACAAGATCTTTTATAAATAAAAAAAAATTTAAAAAATCACGCTTAGACACAGATAAAAATAGTAAGATTATTATTATTATTATTATTATTATTATTATTATTATTATTTTTTTTTTTTTGCGTAGAAAAAGTATTGTTTTTATAAGATTGTTTACTTAGTTGCGGATCATACTCTGTTCAGTAATCGTAATGTTTTTTTATTAACACAGCTGATTTCTTAGGAGATCGCGCAAAGTTCTATGATCCAAACGTTCTATGATGAAACTTAAAAAAAAAAATGTTCCATTTTATATCTAAGTAGATGCGTAGAAATCTGCTGTGTTGTGTTGTATTTTTATTTTATAAGATCTTTCTAGTTTTGGAGGAAAAGTATTTATCATTCAGTTTTTAAATTAAACCGTATAAGTCATCGGCTAAAAATCTTATTATTATCATTTTTAAATCACCTCTCAATCGCCTTAAGGCTCCTCAGTTCTCGTGTTTTTGAGCATTGAAAGATTTGTTGATGGATAAATTATCTCGGTTTTTCCCTGTTTCTCAAAACTATTTTAGATATATGGAATTCGACAAACTGCAGATTGTAGCCAGGGCTTGATTAACGGGGGAAGGGGGGGGGGGGGGGGGAAGGAGGACAAACCTCACCAGTAAATTTAAATAGAAATTTTCGTCTTTTTAAACGTCAAATAGAATTTCTGTAAAAAGTAAGGGGAAAAAATTCTATTCGTTTTTACTGGTGGAAAATTTCTTTCTTTCTTTCTTTTTTGTTCCTTTCTTTTTTTTCTTTTTCTGTTTTTCTTTTTTTTTTTTTTTTTTTGTTGAGTTTTTCGTATCATTTGTCTCCGAAAACAATAACTCTCAAGCATAGACAGAGTCGAAAATTGTCAACATGACAAGTCGCTATAATCTCACCATTGGCATTTTTACTTATAAAGTCTGATGATTATTATTTACAATATTCTACAAATTTTCTACCTTTTTATTAAATTATTTTTTATTAAGTCATAAAAATATAATTTGAACCAGAAGAACTATTTAGTGAAATGTTTTCTGTTTCTATATGTGGTTATTTAATGATTGCTGTTATTAAACATGATTTCTCGTTTTATTTGATTTGAAAAAATTCCGAAAGTTGGTACGTTGGCAGGTATGAATTTTCTAATTTATTGAGGCCACATTTTAATAGATTGGAATTAAATAATTTGCATTTGAATTTGTTTAATTGAAGAATTAAAAAAAAAAAGAAAAGCCCACTTGTTTAAATTCGTGTAATTTGTTTCATTTAATTTTGTTTTAAAACCTCAATCAAAGATGGGCCGATGGGCTGAAAATATTCTGTCCCGCGCCACTTATGGCGCACGTGCCATAGGTTAGCCGTTCCTGGCTATAGATTATAACATCTGGTGAACTTATATTGAATTACCAATATCATGTGTAATACATTTAGTTTGTTGTACAATTTAAAAATGCAACACAAGTAATCTCAAATTTTATATTTAGCGTTTGTCTTTATTCTTTGGGAGGGGATATTGTTCAACGTCGACTCGTTTTGTCTTAATTCTACAGAAGGGGTGTCTTCATGGAGGACTTTTAAAATGAAAGAGACCCACCCGAATTATTGCTCTCGTACACAGAAAAAAAAAAAAACCCCTGAAAATACAGTTACCTTGCCCTAATAAGTCCTAACCGCCTAATTTGCCTAATAAGTCCAGACTGCAGTGATTTCGAACCAGCAGACATCGACCTAAGTTCCTTATTATGTGACCAGACTGCTAACTACTGGGCTGAGTGGATTCAGCGTTTGCCTTTTAAAATGGTATTTAGAAAGTAAAATTTAAAAATAATTCAGATTTAAAATAAATTCTTTTTATGTTTAAAAATAAAATGCAAAAATGATTTCTTTCACAAAATTAATTAAACACTACTTTTGCTTTGATGGAAGAAATAAAAATCTGCTTTATTTTTATGTTTTCCTGATAATTTTAAATAATGGAACTCTGATTTAGTAATTTTACATTGAGTTATTTTCCGAAAAAAATGTTTCAAGTTTTATTCTAGAATTTAATATATATATATTTAATTTTACAATGAGTTATATATATATATATATATATAAACTTATTGTAAAAATTAACCATTGAAACAGAAGAAACTGACCATATACAATGAAATTACTATACCATATTGCAGTGTCAAATTACAAATTATAATATATAGTCCTAATATATGAAGTATTATTTATTCAAATGGAAAAAAATATATATACATATATATATTCTTCTAAAAAATTTTTTTTTTAAATCCTCCGAAAATAGTGCTAAATTATTTATTTGTTATTATTATTATTTTACTCTATTGTTACTTTCTAATAATACCTTTTCTATTTATTATTAAGATACAGAACGGACAGAAAATTTATCTATCACTTATTGAAATAAATTCTAACACAAAAAATATATTTTATTTTTTTTCCTTATTAATACACTTAATTTTTTTCATTAATACATTTAATTTTCTGTATTAATACACTTAATTCTATTTTTACACGACCTTTGTGTAAAAACAGAATTAGGTGTAATTTGATGTGAGGATAAAAATGAGACAACGTGCACAGTCAATTTTAAACTGAAGTAAGAAATAGGGAAAAAATTACAAATTTTAGGATATTTAATTATATGTTAAATTATGGATTTTTAAAAATAATCTATTAAAACAACAAACATTGTCTTTCGCACAGTTTTTCTTTTCTTTTTTTTTTAAAAAAAAGAGAAAATGTGTGTTTAACAGTATTCACCTTTATTTTCACAAAGATACAAAAAAATTGCCACTTGCCACGTTACTACAGAAAGAGCGAGAAAAAACAATTTTTCTTCTCGCTTATTTAATGTATGCTGCTTGTTGCAGTTTGTTCAGCTTCAGTTCTTCTTTTCGTGTAGAACATAACACAGACAATAATGTAAAGAAAAAAGATAAATGCTTTGGTAAGATCTTTTAAAAAATCACACTTCGTTACGGAGTACGGAGAATGAAAGGAAGTTTTTTTATTTTTGCTAGTAAAAACAAAACAATTTGTGTTTCTTTCTTTTTACTTTTCTTTTCCGCACTTTCCAACATAGTTGAAAAGTGTTTATGAATTCGGTTTGTCTGTCTGTCTGTCTGTCCGTGCTCTAACTCTGGTAAATATACTCGGATTATAATGAACTTTTTATGGATTATGGAATTTTACTATAGAATGTTCGTTATTGAAAATGAAGTGTATAGCATTAAAAGTTCATTTACAGGGGCACGCAAAAGAATTATATTACATTATGGTCTATTGGGGGGAAATCGTTTGCGACGCATTTTATTGATGATACGATGTTTCAAACATAATGAAATAAATATGCATTAGTGAGGCGAGCTACTGCATGCTTTTACCGGAGTATAGAATTAGTAGCATTTATGGTTCAATTACAGGGACGTACAAAATAATTCCTTTACATTATGATCTATCGGGGAAAAATCGTTTGCGGTGCTTTTACTTACCCATCATACGTAGTATAGGGTGAGTCTTGAAATCGTTTTAAAAATAGAAAACAATTTTTTGACGGATTTACACGTTTCAGACACTAGAGACTCCGAAAAACATATTTTTAGAAAAAAAAAAATTGCCGTCCGTCTGTGTGTCTGTAAACGCTCTATCTCCCGAACAAATTGAGATAGAGACTTGAAATTGCGTATGTACTTAGTATGCAATAATGGGAAGAAGCTTATTGAATTTCAGAAACCTCGATTATCCGGAACTATTGTTTTCGGACTCTCGAAATATTCGTTCTGATAAAAGGTATATAAAAATTTTCGAAATTGTTTATTTTAAGGAGAGAATATAAAAGACAATAAAAAAAACATACATTTTGCATAAGGAATGAAGTCGATCGGATAATGAGTTGCCGAGATATTTGTAATCCTATTTTTCGCAGTCTTTGATTTTTCATGACCCTGTATTTCATCCAAATTTCAATTCAAAGATATATTTTAATTAAAAATGAGACGCTTAATCCGATGGAATAAACCGTTAGTTAAGAGGATTATCATTTTTGGAGTTATAAGGATGTTTCTTTTGCGCAATTTCGTAAAAGAGCATTTAAAGTTTCTGACGTCATCAAGCCACGATGTTATTCGAATTGCAATGCATTTTATAATTAGTTTACACATGTATTATTTTCATATTTTATATTATGCATATCCATGATGGGTAAGTATTACGGTGGCCCCCAACGACTAGTTTTCTATAGATTATGAAGTGGCTAGGATTTATCGTTCATGTACAGAGACTCACAAACAAATTCGGTTAAAAGACTGACTATGATCGGTAATTCCTAGAAGTGATCTTTCCGCTGTGATATGCAATTTTATGTCATTTTTAGAGTATTAAATGTTGTTCACAAATTCTGTAGATCATATACAGGACCGCACGAAAGACTTCGAATATGAGCTGCAATTGCTGAAAAGGAATTTTTATTATGTATTTTTTAAATTGATTATTTAGACATATCATTTCATCGTATGAAAAAATTGAATTTCTTAATAATATTCTGTTAGTGTTGGAAAGTGTTTCATAATCTATGCCGGGTGCATGATTTTTCGTTCTTGTTTAATTAATATGCTTGCTTATTCGCTGCTCTACTAATATATCTCTGCTCTAATTAATATGCTTGCTCTACTAATAATCAAATGGATAGTTCATCTAATTTCTTAGTAGATTATAGATTTCTGTGTTCCAAATTTTTGTATCGTCTGTTCCCAAATGCCATGATTTAATATTAGCGAAGATTTAACATTTTTAAAATGTAACAGTAGAAGTTGTATTAAGTACATTTTAAATTTTCATACATAATGTTTTTTAAGAAATAATTTTAGATTAAATATTATAAAAAATTAAATACAAAATAACTCATTTTTAAATTATCTATGAAATGTTTCTGTTGTAAAAACTTTTTAATAGTTTCTTATTTTTTGCGTTCAAGAATCAAATATAAAAACTTACTTCCAGTATAACAAAAAATTAATAATTTACAATTTATAATATTATTAATAAAAAAATTTTAATGTTATGTTATATATTAGTGATATTAATTATAATATAATAATGCTATGTAATATATATATATATATAATTAATATATATTTTTAATAAATTTATATTTATATTATAATTATATTATAATTATATTATATTAATCTATATATTTAAAGCTCAAAGAGCATTTTGTCAAATTTCACATTCACATGAAAATGACCCATATGCGCATGCGTAAAATTAAATCTAGAACCTATCCAATTTTAGAGTATATTCGAGCTAGGAAAGGGTGGCCGAATGATTTAAGGCGCGGTGTTTCTTTGCTTAGTTCGTCGGTTCAATACCCCACTCTGGACAGATTTTTTTTTTTTCTTATTTTATTGGCAATAATTCATTTTAATAATGTCATATTTAATTCAGGGAGAAAAGTTATATAATTTGTAATTTTTTTTTTATTATTATTCGAATGCTTTATAATTAAGTAGAATTTAACATCCAAGAATATTTTGTTTTAATTACTAAATTTATAATAAAAGTATTTAAATTAAAAGATTGTGCATGTTATCATTGATTAAATAAATTGAACTGGTCTACAATTTTTGTTATATTTGGTATGACCTTTATCTACGTGTGATATATATACTAAGTAATCATACAAGTTGTAAATTTCCAACTGGACGAAAAATGTCCGGGCCAGGATTCGAACCTGGGATCACTTGGCTGAAGCCGCCCCGCTCTACCACTGAGCTATCCCGGTCGAATCTGGAGGGCATAATTCATCCAGTTAACCTTATTGATCGAAGCATCTGGTCTGATATTTTAATCAGCTCAACAGAAAAGATAGCAGGTAATGGAACTCCAGTAAACACTGGATACGTGAATACACTAGATTATTTTTTAACACAATTATTTCAAGTTGGTAAAGTAATCATACATCTTTTTTTTTTTTTGCGATCTTTTCTGTTGAGCTGATTAAAATATCAGACCAGAGGCTTCGATCAATAAGGTTAACTGGATGAATTATGTCCTCCAGATTCAACCGGGATATCTCAGTGGTAGAGAGTGGCGGCTTCAGCCAAGAGATCCCAGGTTCGAATCCTGGCCCGGACATTTTTCGTCCAGTTGTTAATTTACAACTTGTATGATTACTTTACCAATTTGAAATAATTGTGTTAAAAAATAATCTAGTATATACTAAGATAAGTATGTGATTATTTTTCGTAGAAAAAAAAAAGAAAGGAGAGAAAACAAAAAGAAGGAAAAATATTCATACAGGAACTCTAAATTATCTTGATATCCATGATTTAATAATTAAACAACGTATGAAAATGTAAAATAAAATTCCAGTAATTAAAAAATATGTATGTTAGCTGCAAACAGCAAAGTTTAAATTCAGGGTTTTAGAATCAGACTGATAAAAATTAGTTTAATGAAAAAAATTTAAAGGTTGCGTAGTTAAAAAAAAAAAAAATCGGAAATACTAATTATATTTTTTTAATATTGGGAATGTGGTAAATAAAATTTTAACAACCGACAATATTTTTTAATTGCTTATTTTATATTAAAAAGATTTAAATTAAAAGATTTCGTATGTAGTTATCGATTAAATAAAGTGATGTAAACTTTAATCTGTATTTTGTATGACCATTACCAAGATGATATATTTGTATAACTAAGAAAAGTATATGATTGTTCTCCTTATAAAAAGAAAAAGAAAACAAGAGAAAAAAGAAATAAGCAAAAATATTCATATAAGAATTATAAAAGAAACCACCTTGATATCCATGGTTTTGTTTAATATATAAATAATGTATGAAAATGTAAAATAAAATTAAAGTAATTAAAAGATATATATTATAAATCCTTAGCTGCAAACAGCAAATTTTAAGTTGTGGGTTTTAGAGTAAGGCTAATAAAAATAAAATTAACGAAAAAATGTAAAGATCGCGTAATTAAAAAAAAAAAAAAAAAAAAAAATAGAAAATACTAAATATTGATATATATATAAGACTGTATTAAGTAAAAATAAATTATTCAATTAACATTTTTAGTTAATTTCTTGCTATATAAATTCAAGCATAATAAGGATGTAAATTAGAAGCTTAAAATTATTTTACTTCATTAGTTGAATAGGCTGGACTGACAACACCATCTACCGTCTTATATATCTATAGGAATCGCTGACACAATATAACAATTCATCATATTTTCAATATCTAATTAATTTAAAAGAAACTAATTAAAAATAAAACTAATAATCACTATATTATAAATTAATTTATACTAAATTTATTAATTGTATTTATATAGAAACTTACTTGTAGATTACTTTAGTTTATTTAGCTCCGGGTTCTTGTTTTCATACAAAGAGTAAATATGAAAATAAAACCAAATGTTTTCTTAAGATTTTTAAAAATATTTTTTTTTTTTCGTAGTGGTTTCAGAGGAATGAAATTGAGTTTTATTTTTGTAGGAGAAAGAATAAATGTTTTTCTTTTTATAATTTTGTTCAGTTGTAATACGCCCAGTGACTGCAAGAGTACCTTGTTCATCTGATTTCTTCGCACATTACTCAGTTCTACGTTTTTACAAAAAAGAAAGAAAGAAAAGGGCAGTTTAATTTAAAATCACAGAAGTATAAAAGTTTTAATTTTGATGCAGCATTTTTTAAAATTAATTAAAAAGAAATATTTAAAGTACAAAAAAAAAAAAAATTATGTAACTTACTTTTAAAAAATCATATTATCACAATTACATATATATATATATATATATATATATATTTTTTTCAAATATGCTGGATCAGAAATAAAGTAGAATAATTGAAAAAGACGTTCGAGGTTTGAACCATTTATTTTTAACGGTTCTTGACTTATAACAATTTAAAGATGAGAATTGTTGTAAAAACCCGTCATGCAGAAAAACGCAAAAACGTTTACTTGATCGCCACTATTTGAAAGCTAGATTTTATTAATGTAGAAACGTGATTTAAATGTCATTTTAAGCGGGGGAAAAACAGAAAATTCTGTAATACAATATTTTTTTCTCCAAAAATTTGAAGATTTTTGTGCCCCCTTTAAAATGTAAGATAGAACTTAATAGAAATAAGTCTTAAACAATACTTTTATGTTGAAAATAAAAAGCAAAAAACCTTTTAAATTAACTAAAGAAAACATTCAAGAAAATCTTTTTTTAATTCCTTTTCGTTTAAGAATCAAAGTTTAAATACTATTTTTGAAGAAAGAAAAAAAAATCCTCCTTTATTCTTCTTTATAACTGTAAAGTTGATTGATAAAATTAATTTTGACCCTTATGTCATTTTCGAACAATGGCTTTTCTGATAAAAATTAATTTCATTCTTTTGAAACTAAAGAACTTCAGAAATCGATTTTTTTTTCTTTCTTTATTCCTGATTTTTTGGATACCTGATTCTCTGTGAGATTTCTATGCCTTTTTTAAATGGCACAGTGAACATCTGAGAAGAAATAAGAAATATAAAGAACAATTTTAATAAATTGAGGATTTTAGAGTTGTTATTGAAATTAAAAATATATTTATTATTTTATGTTGAAAGAAATCAAAATCCAAGGATTTTTTTAAGGTATTATTTTTTGGAGTATTGTTTTTTTCTTCTGGTGCTAGAAGGAGGTAAATGTGTATTTAGCATTGATCATTTATTTTTTTTCAACATTTCCCAACATAGTTGAAAAGTGTTTATGAATTCGGTTTGTCTGTCTGTCTGCTGTGCTCTAACTTGCGTAAAGATACTCGGATTGTCATGCAATTGATATATGTTGTGGAGGTTTCTTATGGCAAGCTTGGTATTGAAAATGAAGTGTGTAGCACTTATTCTTTCTTTACAGGGATACTCAAAAGAATTCCATTACATTACGGTCCATGGGGGAAAATCAGTTGACTTTTATTTTAATGATGTTACATTATTTCAAACATATTGAAATTGATATACATCTCAGAGGTGTACTACAAGATGTTTATTTTTTACTAAAAAATATGATGTGAATAGCACTTACAGTTTCTACACAGGGATACTCAAAAGAATTCCGTTACAGTAGGGCAATTAGGGAAAATCATTTACGGTTTATTTTAATAATTTTTCACTATTACAAACATATTGAAATTTATATATATCACTGAGGTGCATTACAAGTCGCTGACATTACATTACAAGTAACTGCACTGTAAAAAATGACCAATGTTTCTTATTTTATGAAAATATGCTATAACCACGAACGAAAATATAATATAATCTTCTGAGTTATCCGAAATTTCAAATAGCATGTTACATTGTCTTTTGAATCCCCAGAAACGAATACATTTTCAAAATTTAAAGAATAATTTATAAAAACAAATTATTTTTAGCTGCTCGAATTTTTCAGAAACGTTTCCGAAGGGATTTTATAGTGTATTAACCCTTTATATCCTGAATTAATTTTCCAGCTTACTTTTTAATTGTATTTTTGCATCATTGGATAAGTTTTGGTGCAGAATAAACACAGAAAAGAGGAAAATAATTTTTATAGTATTTTAGGGGTTAATTATGCAACTGTAACCACCATAATTTTTTTTACCCTATGATATAAAATAAAATAGTAAATTTCAAATAGTAAACTTCAAATAAAATATAGGAAATGTTCACCTGTAGAGTATAGAAAACAATAGAAAATAATAGTACTAAATAACCGGTAATAAACCACTAAAATTACTCAAATGAAGAACAACATTGCATGTCAATTCTATTGCAAAATGGATTTCGAATGTAGCGTGGCAAATGTAAAATCCCTACAATGCAAAGAAAGAGGATATGTGCTTGAATTTGCCATCTCCTGCCTACTGTCAGAAATACACTCTTTGTGCCATTGTGAATACCGTTAGGAAAAACGGTCATATTACGAATATATAGGTGTTATATTAAAGTGGTACTTATAAGTCAGGATAAAAAGGGTTAATGGGTGTCCTCAGCCTGCAATACCTGTTTTTCGAATGCTATCAATTCTGAAGTAAACCTTTTCATGCTCAAAAAAAAAAATGTTTAACAGACAAACATGCAAAATTAACAGCGATAACAATAACATTAAAATTAAAATTATTTCTTTACTCTTTCAGGTATAAATTAACTTATGCGGCTGAAAATGTGTACTTCAGAATGGATAGCATTCGAAAAACAGGTATTCCAGCCTGAGGACACTCATTAATACACTATAAAAACCCTTCGGAAACGTTTCTGAAAAATTCGGGCAGCTAAAAATAATTTGTTTTTATAAATTATTCTTTAAATTTTGAAAATGTATTCGTTTCTGGGGATTCAAAAGACAATGTAACATGCTATTTGAAATTTCGGATAACTCAGAAGATTATATTATATTTTCGTTCGTGGTTATAGCATATTTTCATAAAATAAGAAACATTGGTCATTTTTTACAGTGTAGGAATTGAAAAAAAAAAGACAAATGTTTCTCTTTATACAAAAATATTATATGACCACGAACGAAAATATACAATAACCTCAGCAGAGTTTACCCCTGATTCGAGAAAAGCGATTTTTATTCTTAGATATATGAATACTTAGATCGATGAAAAAAATCAATATATTTCCGAGATTGAAAGACACGTTCATAAGAACAATATTTCTTTTGCTCCCAATAACTTTCAGAAACGTTTCCGAAAAGTTTTTATGTTTCAGATAAAATAAATGTAAACGATAATCCGATTTTTCAAACAGGAAAGTCTGTTTTTAGAATGCTATATCGGTTCTCAATTAAGCATTTTCAGCTGCGTCATTCGATTTATACATGCAAGGGTAACAAAATAATATTACTGTTAATGTTAATGTTGTTAATTTATCATGTTTTTCTGTAAAACATGTTTGTTGAACATGAACATGTTTACTTGAGAATGAATAGCATCCGAAAAATCTATATTCCAGGTTGAGAAAACGGATTAACACTCTATAAAAACGACTCGGGAACGTTTCCGAAAATGAGTGGCAGCAAAAGAAACTTTAATTTTATGAATGCTTCCATAAATCTAAAAAATATATTGGTTTCTGGGGTTTCTAAAGATAAAGAACGCTTTTCGGAGTAGGTCTTTACTTTTAAACAGCACTGTAACTTTTACGATGAAGTAACAAAATTGGTGAAAAATCGTAATAAACTGAAGATGACACGGATTTTTATTGAATTAGAAATACATCTTTATTGTTTTGAAATCTATATACACGATTTTTTTTTCTACTATCATAAAAAAACGATATTGTTATTTTTTTTTCCCCCTCTCAGATAATTGTTATGTTTTTTTTTTCCACTGGCGCTGAAGAAAGAAAAAAATGTTGGGTGTTAAAGGCTGAACATTTTTTTTGTTGTTGTTGTTCCTTTTCGACATAGATAAAAATCTTCTTTAAGTTACCTCAGAGAAAGGTGTAATCGGAATTTTTCATCTCGGTTATTTAATTTATGGTGCTTGTTGTAGTTTATTCAGCTTCAGTTACTGCTTTGCTAAGAAAACAAAAAAAAAGAACAAATGTTTTGGTAAGATCTAAAAAAATCACGCTCAGCTGTGGAGTAAAGCAAATGAAAGTGAAATTTTATTTTGTAGGAGAAAAAAAAAGTTTTTCTTTTTTTCATGAAGTTGTTTTTTTAGCGAAGCGTCTCCTACTCAGAGATCTTGCGAATTCTTTCTTGAGCTGATTTCTCAAGAGAGATTTTCTGTCTCTTTACAGACGGAATTGGAGACGCACCTGGAAAAGGATATTATGTAAGAAAAAATAAATTTCGAGAAAATGTCGGAGAGAGCTTTTTGTAGTCAACTTTTTTATTTATTTTCCTCTTTGTAACATATGTCTAAAATGGTAACAGTGATAATCATAAAATTTAGTTCTATTAAGAAAGGCACAGCACAGTTGAAAATTTCCATTCGGCAATTTCGGTCAATTAACGATAGTGTACTTTTATGGAACCTTGTATAGAATCTATAGAAATATTAGATTAATAATATTATATTAATACACTATTATATTAATAAACAGTAAAATAAGCAGTAATACACTACCGCGCATGCGCGGCAGCGTATGCGTGCAGTGTACTTTCATGTTCAGTACGTATGAATCTAATATTTTTTAAGATAACGTATTTTGAACTTTGGCTAACTTTTGAAAATTTAAAAGTATGTGAGTTCGGGGAGGGGGGGGGGGGGGACATTCCCCTCCTCCGGCCACTCTCTGAATTCAACACAGGGTGCAATCAATTGATTGATAAATAAAATCAATTCATTGAAATACGTTAAAAGTTGCTAAATAAACTTATGTTTCTGGTCTTGTTCAACATATTTAAACAATCTACAAACTAAAATCAATCATATAGTCAGAAAATGTAGAACTTTATATTATATTAAAACCATCAAAACATGTTAGGAAAAAGAAAAACAAAATGGCTTTATTGGGGGGGGGGGGAGGGGGCGGGAACGACGACGAAAAGCAATGTTCGTCTATTCATCTTCTTTTAAATGTATCCGAACCTTTAAGTGAAATTTAGCTGAAACTTCAATATAAAAATCTCCGGAGTGTTATTTTGTTTACATAGCGTTAAGTTTACATAGCGATCGTCGTCATCATCAAAGTTCTTTCCTTACTTTATTAATTGACTGCAAATTCAAGAACCCTGTTCCACAAACCGCATAATCCTTTGAAACCAAGCGTTCTTTTATCATTTATTTCTGTTATTAGATGATACTATGTTTGTTGTAATATATCGATTGTGTGCAATCGATAAAGTGCCGAGTTCAGATTTAATTAAATTACCACTCTAAAAATCGATAAATTTACTTATAAATTGGTGGTAAATAATCCTAAAATAATACCACGATCGTTATTAACTATTATCAATGTACAGTCATACGGGCAACAGGTTCTCGATATCATAAATACTATGTGACACCTGACACATGGTAATAATATTATAATAATCACAATGTTAATATAAATGCTGGACGATTACACCATAAAACATTACAACATTAAAGACGTGAGTATAAAACATCACAAATTTACTGAATGGTGTATACAAATGTCAAATTTAAAATTGTATACATACTTTAAAATTAAAAATATTGTCGTTTCGACCACCTTCTATGGTCGACGACGACGGACGGATTGTTTTTCGCATTTGAAATTTTAGAAACAATTTAACAAATTTTTCCTGAGGATGACCATAGAAGGGGGTCGAAATGTCGATATTTTTAATTTTAATGTATGTATACAATTTTAAATTTGAGATTTGTATACACCATTCAGTAAATGTGTGATGTTTTATACTCACGTCTTTAATGTTGTAATCACAAGGTTGTTATGCTATTTAACGATAAATAATGAACATAATAATAATAATAATTTTATCGATTATATATGTACCATTAAACTTATCGATGGTCTATCGTTAAATAATGTGGTAAATAGCCGTTGAATAATCGATGGTTAATAATCGATTATATATATATATATATATATATATATATATATATATATATATATATATATATATATATATATATATATATATATTTTAAGTTATATTTTGTCATTTAGCAAGATTACCACAATAAGTACGATAAAATGACTCTTTTACGAAAAATATTTAACGAAATTTGGCTGAACGATTCCAGTATATCAAGCCTTGGAAATGTTATTTCACTTTTCGCAAAGTTAACATAGCGATCATCATCCTAAAAAGTTCTTCCCTCACTTTAGAAATTGACTACAGTTTCAAGAAAACGTTTTTCACTGTACATCCATAATCCCTTGAATACAAGCGTTCTTTCTCCCATTCATTTCTGACATTAGCTGTAAAATATCGTCGGGCCGCAATCGATCGAGTGCCGAGCTCAGCCTTGAACTCCGCGGGTCGATTTTATTTTTTTATTTATTATTATTTTTTTTTTCATTCTCATTCCACGAGCTTTAAAAAGAAACCCCAATAAAGCCTCCACCGGTGAACTGCAAATGTCGCCAGAAAGAAGATGAGGAAGGGAGCAGCCATAATAGAAAAGAAAGGTTAATATATATGAAAAAAAGAAGAAAAAAATTACGTCGTCAGTGGTGGTCGCTTTTCATCAAACTTATTTTCGTCCCAAAGTCAATGTAGAATAGAAAATAGCGATTACGCTTCACTTTTACAAAATTGCGAATACTGAAGGCTAATTTCATTATGTTCATTATTACCAGTGACCTGTATATTTCTGATGTAGAATTTAGATATTTAAAAGCAATTAGTCGAAATATAAAGGTAAAAAGAATATATAACAGCCATAAACAGTCATAATGGGGGAAAAAAAGAAAGGTTAATATAAAAATAAAAAATAAAAATTACGTTGTCATTGGTGGTCCCTTTTCATCAAACTTATTATGTTCATTATTACCTATGCCCTGTATATTTCTGACATAGAATTTAGATATTTAAAAGCAATTTGTTGAAATATAAAGGTAAAAACAATATATAACCGCCATAAACAGTCATAATGGGGGGGGGGGGGGGTGAAAGGTTAATATAAAAATAAGAAATAAAAATTGCGACATCATTGGTGGCCGCTTTTCATCAAACTTATTTTCGTCCCAAAGTCACTGTAAGGAAATAGCGATTATGTTTTTTTACAAAAATGCGAATACTGAAGGCTAATTTCATTATGTTCATTATTACCTATGACCTGTATATTTCTGATATAGAATTTAGATATTTGAAAGCAATTCGTCGAAATATAAAGGTACAAACAATATATAACCGCCATAAACAGTCACAATGGGGGAGAAAAAGAAAGGTTAATATAAAAACAAGAAATAAAAATTACGACGTTTTTGGTGGCCGATTTTCATCAAACTTATTTTCGTCCCAAGTCAATGTAGAACATAGCGATTATGCTTCACCTTTACAAAAATGCGAATATTGATGGCTAATTTTATTATATTCATTATTACCCATGCCCTGTATATTTCTGATATAGAATTTAGATATTTAAAAGTATTTCGTCAAAATATAAAGGTAAAAATATTTAACAGCCATAAACAGTCATAATGGGGGAAAAAGAAAGGTTAATATATAAGAAATTAAAATTACGTCGTCAATGGTGGCCGCTTTTCATCAAACTTATTTTCGTCCCCGAGTCTATGTAGGAAATAGCGATTACGCTTCACCTTTACAAAAATGCGAATACTGAAGGCTAACTTCATCATGTTCATTATTACTTGTGTCTTGTATAGTTCTAATTTACATTTCAAGTATTCCTTTTTTTTTTTTTTTTTTTTTTTTTCTGGAGATCACCGATTAAATTTGATAATGTGAAATACCAAAATATGGCGGTTTTTTTTTTTTTTTAAGGAAATTTTCATGCTCATTGAATACAAATATGTATCATTAAACATATTAAATTTCGGTTAAGATGCAAACTTGTCAGCAAATAGCAATATACAGTTTATTACACTGTTAAAAATATGCAGCAAATTGTCCAGTCATTTGACCGTTTTTATAGAAAACGGTTACATAACCGTAATTTAACTCTATTCTGACCATATTATTGCCTATATTATGGTCAGAATAGAGTTAAATTACGGTTATGTAACCGTTTTCTATAAAAACGGTCAAATGTCTGAACAGTTTGCTGCATATTTTTAACAGTGTACTATTGTGAACTTACTAGTTATAAATAAGATAATTTAAGTTCATTAAGTTTCAAGATTTTAATCGTAACTATTATAAAGAAATTATAATTTATCTTACATACCTGACAGATTAAAAAACTTCACTGACATCTGCTATTAATGTAACTTTATTTCATAAATAAATAAATAAATAAATAAATAAATCAGAAGTTTTTTTCTTTCTTTTTTTTTCTTTTCTTTTTTTCTTCGTTTTCTGTACTGAAGTAGACAATACATTTTTCGAAACAAATTGCATAACAACGTGTTTTGGGGACACTTTTTTGCTGGAATAATTACTTTTTAAGAGTTTCGATGTTTAAAAGTCCCTTTTGATCGTCGCTACTTGATAGACAATCATCATCAGCTTCATTTTCACTGTCGCCTGTACCGAATTCGAGTTTTTCAATAGAGATATTTTTTACCTGTGCCGTAAAACTGAAATAACCACTCTTTTTAAGCCTTCAATAAATTCGTTAATTTAAAAATTTCGTTAATATGAAATTCGTTAAAGTGAATATTTGTATAATGTGAAAGGATGGGAAGTTTTTTAACAATCGAAAAAAAATATCCGTTGCACTGAAAAATTCGTTAAAGTGGCATTCGTAGTAACGAGATTCTACTGCATAATGTTTTTGAAGCCTGTGTAAAAAATTCGTGAAAAATATTGATATTTGATTGTAAAATAGATGTGTTTTCTTTATCATTAAAAATAAAATAGTTCTTCACGTTGGAACTCTTTGAAATTTTTATCTGTTATAACTATAACGTTTCGAAAGCCTGAGTACAATTTTCGCGCAAAAACATGGATATTTAGTTGTAAAAACATGAGAAAGAGCCGTTCGTCTGTTTTTGTTCTGATTGGATATTTTTGCAGATTTTTTTTTTTTTTTTTATTTAAATACCACTGATTGTCCGAATGTTTCGAGATTTTTAGAGGTGATGTAAATCGAGTGTACGAAGAACATGTAAAAATATTGTTTTAAAATACCGACGTTTAGTTACAGACAAACATCTTTATTTTATTAGTACCCATGAAATTCTCCCTTAACTTTACAAAATTCTTGTCGACAAAAATGCCTCCAAGGTTGAGAAAAAAATAATGTCTTATCACCAGGTTATTGATAAACCAAGTGTGAACAAGCTTCGTTTCAAAATAAGTACTGCAATTTTTTTCTATGTTAAAGACACAGCTTCATTTACATTCTCGATGCGTGATGGAAATTTGACATGGGTCGTGATGAACTTTTATCTGGCGTATTTTATCGATAAAAACTGGTTTTGATCTCCGATCACTTTTCTAGGTAATATCAGCAATTTGATCCTAAAGATTTCTTTAAACAATTTATTATTATTATTTTTAATTATGTTACTATATACACTTTCAGTACTATTGTTTCTGATTTTTTGTAACGATATTTTTTGCATTGTGTTCGGATTTATATAACTTACACAAGCTCAAAGTTCATATTATTCGTAGTTTCTGATGAAAAATACGCCATTTCTTCTAATTTTAACGCAATTTGTAATATATATTTTAAATATTTTACTATGAGCGCAAGCTTCGCAACACTTTTATTTTTACATATATTGTATACATTTTGATGTACTTTATAATATATGCAAAGAAGAAAGTGTTGCACGATTGCGCTCATGTAAATAATGGAGGTGAAATTAGGAGAAATGGCGTATTTTTCATCAAACACTACGAATAATATGAACTTTGAGCTTGTGTAAGTCATATAAATCCGAACAAAATGAAAAAAAACTATTGTTGAAATCGTACAGGATAAACCTTCTAATATTAAAAAGTGAAATAATTAAGTCAGTATAACAAAATCGAGTTTTAGTCTATTTCTTGGGCCAAAAACACGGCTTATGGACCCTGATCCTTTAAGGCATTTTACATTGCTTTGGTTTTATCTAAAGTAATGCCAGTATTTTCTCCAGGGACGTTAGTTAGGGAAGGCAAGGTTATAGCTGCTTAAATATTCACTGTGTATAAAATTATATATATTCACTGTTATATATAATATATTCACTGTTTAGAAGTTGATGATAATTTCTTCTTTCTGTTTTTTTTTTTTCATAATTTATTTATTTATTTATTTATTTATTTTAAAGTGCGCATTCATAGAAAGTGAAATGAAACTTGACAATAATATGCTCTCATTTCTCAAATAAATTTTCTTAAAAAAGAAGAGAAAACGAAAAAAACCTTTTGCCATCGTTCATTTTGATAAATATATTTAAAAAAAAAATCTTACTTCTGTGTAAGATTGCAAAAAAAAAAAAAAAAAAAAAAAAAAAACAACTCTCCATAAAATGATGGGGGAAAAAAGAAGTAAAAAAACTTATTTTACTTTAAAGAATAAAAAAAGTCTTATATACATCTTTTTCCAAATACTAAAAACTTTCTCTATCACTTGAATATCAAGAAAAGAAAATTAAGATTTACACACACAGCAGTGTATATTTACTTTTTTTAAATGCTTTTTGGAATCTACATCACCCGAAAGTTTGAAAAGAAGAAGTAATTATTCGAAAGCTTAATTTTATAGTAAGATTTTAAAGCGGCAAAAATTTGAAGTCTAAGCATTTGTCAATTTTTTTTTTTTTTAATGTTTTATTTTTTCTTTAATAGTTGTTGAAAAAATGAAAATGTGTGAAGATTTCTGCCTTAGTTTATGAATTCAAAGGATCAGAGAGCCAGCTTGGGGTTCAGGGATAAAACTTTATCGGGGCATTCACACAAAAGAAGGGGGCTTATGCTTTTGTTAATAGATATTTTTAATGTTTTATATCCCTTTAATAATTGTTTTAAACATCAAATGTGTGAGGTTTTTCGCGTTAGTTATGCATGCAGAGTCGCAGAAAACCAATTGGGGTTCGGGAATAAAACTTTGTCGAGGCCCCTATATTTGAATTCACAGAAAAGATGAGAGCTCATTTTTTATTTTCCTTTAATACTGTTGAGAAAAATTGCAAATGCTCTGGGTTTTCTATCCTAGTTATGCAAGCAGAGACATTTGACATTTTATTAACATACATCTGACCTGTGTGCTTGGCGTCAAGCGCCCGCTTGAAGCAGACACGCAGATAGCCAGCTTGGGGTTCAGAGACAAAAAAATGTTGTTGCCTCTATATTTGCATTCAAATAAAAAAAGAGGGCTTATGTTTTTGTTAGCTAAAAAATTTTTAGTGTTTTATTTTCCATTAAAAATTGTTGAAAATATCAAATCTGCGAGGTTTTCTGTCATAATTATGCAGACAGAGTCGCAGAGAGCCAATTTGGGGTTCGGGAATAAAACTTTGTTGAGGCCCCTATATTTGTATTCACACAAAAGAAGAGAGCTTAT
This sequence comes from Maratus michaelseni, assembly GCA_963931845.1. Taxonomy (NCBI): domain Eukaryota; kingdom Metazoa; phylum Arthropoda; class Arachnida; order Araneae; family Salticidae; genus Maratus; species Maratus michaelseni. Next base: position 299,636,340 of record OZ007595.1, read on the forward strand.
TTTTTGTTTTCCTTTTGTACTGTTGAAAAATTGCAAATGTACAAGGTTTTCTGTCCTAGTTATGCAAACAGAGACGCAGATAACCAGCTTGGGGTTCCCAGCAAAAAATTTGTTGAGGCCTCTATATTTGAATTCAAATAAGAAAAAGAGGGCTTATATTTTTGTTAGTTAAAATTTTTTAATGTTTTATTTTCTATTAATAATTGTTGAAAATATCGGATGTGCGAGGTTTTCTGCCATAGTTATGAAGGCAAATGCACAGGGTAGAGGTCTGCACGGTCCGGGCCAAGGCCCGAAGCCCGTACTCGGCCCGGCCCGCGGGCCGGGCTCGGGCCTACTTTTCTTCACGGCACTAGGGCCGGGCCGGGCCCGGGTCATTTTTTTTCTGAAGGCTCGGGCCGGGCCGGGCCCGTGATTACTCTTTACGGGCCGGGCCGGGCCTTACTTTTTTCCTGAAGGATAAGGCCGTGCCTTAAATTAATTTTTCCGTACAGAGCCGGGACTGGTTTCATTCTTCCTAGTCTTCACGCCTCAAAATTTTTAGTCCTGGTTTTGACCCGTATTAAAATCATTGTCTCGGCGTGCCTGGTCCGTTCGAAGGTCAATAAAATAAGATCTGGCATAGAAATCTTTTCAAAACATGCATACATTTTTAAATCGCCATTATTTTATAATTAAACATTAAAATTTATTCTTTTTAAAGAATAGTAGATTTATACACTTATTAAAATATGGCTAAATTAAAATATAGTAAAACGTGTGAAAAAGAACCTGCTTATGATGGAATCCTGTCTTACATTGAAAAATGTGTTGATCATATGAATATACTAATATGTAAAAAAAGAATATATAATACATTTACACCTGCTAAGAACGCAAATTGTCTATAACTCATTTTTTTTTTCTTCCCTATGCAATTCCATCTTAGAAGATTTTACTGTATAGCATTTTTCTGATTTTTAACACTTCAATAAATGGAATATGGATTAACAATATTGATGATAACTTAAACACATACATACAACAAGTAGAGATTTATTAAAAAAATAAATATTCCAGCTTGCGGCACCTCTATAAAAATGAAGAATATAAACATGAAAAAAAAGAGGCTAAGATAGGAATTTTTGGTTAGATCTCCTCCTACGAGGCAAATTTTTAACCAAATCGACGTAAAAATTATGTTTTGTAGAAATTCACTCGGGCCGGGCCGGGCCGGGCTCGGGCCGAGATTTTCACTTTTTTCCGGGCCGGGCCGGGCTCGGGCCGAACTTTTAACTTTTAAATCGGGCCGGGCCGGGCCAATATTTTTTTTTGTTCGGGCCGGGCCGGGCTCGGGCCGAACTTTTAATTTTTGTATCGGGCCGGGCCGGGCCAAATTATTCTTTGTATGGGTCGGGACGGGCCCGGGCCTGGAAATTTCGGCCCGTGCAGACCTCTAGCACAGGGAGCCAAATTGAAATTCGGGATAAAACTTTATTTATATTTATCTTATGCAATCTTATTAACTTTATTATATATTAATCCGCTGATGATAGAAACATGCTTCCAATTGCAGAAAGTATACCTATCAAGTAAGGCTTTTGCATATGGCATTTGCTTTCCAAAGGCTATATACATATTAAAAAAAAATCCCTGACGGCTCGACCTACAGGCACAGGTAGATTTCGAAGACGCAGACCGTGGGGCGCCTGTTTGTCGGGAATTGCGGAAGAAATGACCTTTTTGTGATGATGCGGCAGTTGGAACCGCCTACTTTGAAACCTAACTTGTTTGCAAGCGGAGCCAACAGGGATTTTTTTTTTTTTTTTTTTTTTATTATTATATATATATATATTTTTGCTATAAGAGTTGGTCCTATAAAAAACTTGTCAGTATAAAAGTTTTAGATAATATTAAGAGGATTTATAATAAATTTAAGCGGATTTGAAATCTTGGGAATTGACGAAGTTATCAATTTTTTTCTTCTAAAACCCCCCTCCCCCCCCCCCCTTAAGGCAATTTTTAATTACATAATACATAAATTCATACATAAATATGTTATATGTCATACATAAATTTTCGTCCCTTCTCCTAGAAGTAATAATAACTTCAAACGGATTCGATACGTATCATAATTAAGAAATTATGGGTTTTTTCTGTTTTCACAATAAGCCCCCCCCCATCCCCCCCTTGGTTCGATTTTGCCCATTAACGAACTTGACCGAGATTTTATGCCCTTTGATTTTATGTATCAGTTTCGAAAAGATGCGGGAGATGGAACCGCCTACTTCGAAAAATAACTTGTTTGCAGGCGGAGCCGGCAGGGATTTTTTTTGTTTATATATATATATATATATATATATATATATATATATATTGCTATAATGGTTGGTCCTATAAAAAACTTGTCAATATAAAAGTCTTAGATAATATTAAGAGGATTTATAATAAATTTAAGCGGATTTGAAATCTTGGGAATTGACGAAGTTATGAATTTTTTTCTTCTAAAACACCCCTCCCCCCCCCCCTTAAGGCAATTTTTAATTATATCAAAAATCTGTCATACATAAATTTTCGGCCCTTTTCTTAGAAGTAATAATAACTTCAAACGGATTCGATACGTATAATTATGGGGTTTTTTCTGTTTTCACAAAAAGTCCCCCCCCCCCCCCCTTGGTTCGATTTTGCCCATTAACGAACTTGACCGAGATTTTATGGCCCTTGATTTTATGTATCAGTTTCGAAAAGATGCGGGAGTTGGAACCACCTACTTCGAAAAATAACTTGTTTGCAGGCGGAGCCGGCAGGGATTTTTTTGTTTTTAATTTTTTTTTTTGCTATAACGGTTGGTCCTATAAAAAACTTGTCAATGTAAAAGTTTTAGATAAATTCATACATAAATATGTTATATGTCATACATAAATTTTCGTCCCTTCTCCTAGAAGTAATAATAACTTCAAACGGATTCGATACGTATCATAATTAAGAAATTATGGGTTTTTTCTGTTTTCACAATAAGCCCCCCCCCCCATCCCCCCTTGTTCGATTTTGCCCATTAACGAACTTGACCGAGATTTTATGCCCTTTGATTTTATGTATCAGTTTCGAAAAGATGCGGGAGATGGAACCGCCTACTTCGAAAAATAACTTGTTTGCAGGCGGAGCCGGCAGGGATTTATTTTGTTTATATATATATATATATATTGCTATAATGGTTGGTCCTATAAAAAACTTGTCAATATAAAAGTCTTAGATAATATTAAGAGGATTTATAATAAATTTAAGCGGATTTGAAATCTTGGGAATTGACGAAGTTATGAATTTTTTTCTTCTAAAACACCCCTCCCCCCCCCCCTTAAGGCATTTTTAATTATATCAAAAATCTGTCATACATAAATTTTCGGGCCCTTTTTCTTAGAAGTAATAATAACTTCAAACGGATTCGATACGTATAATTATGGGGTTTTTTTCTGTTTTCACAAAAAGTCCCCCCCCCCCCCCCTTGGTTCGATTTTGCCCATTAACGAACTTGACCGAGATTTTATGGCCCTTGATTTTATGTATCAGTTTCGAAAAGATGCGGGAGTTGGAACCACCTACTTCGAAAAATAACTTGTTTGCAGGCGGAGCCGGCAGGGATTTTTTTGTTTTTAATTTTTTTTTTGCTATAACGGTTGGTCCTATAAAAAACTTGTCAATGTAAAAGTTTTAGATAATATTAAGAGGATTAATAATAAATTTACGCGGATTTTGATATCTTGTGAATTGACGAAGCTATGATTTTTTTTCTTCTAAAACCCCCCCCTTTTTCCCCTTGGGCCATTTTTAATTATATCAAAAATCTGTCATACATAAATTTTCGGCCCTTTTCCTTAGAAGTAATAATAACTTTAAACGGATTCGATACGTATAATAATTAAGAAATTATGGTTTTTTTTCTGTTTTCACAAAAAGCCCCCCCCCTCCCCCCCTTGGTTCGATTGGACCAAGGGGGTTTTTCACAAAAAGCCCCCCATCCCCCCCCCTGGGTTCGGTTTTGTCCATTAACGAACTTGACCGAGATTTTATGCCCCTTGATTTTATGTATCAGTTTGGAAGAGATTTATGCAGAATTTTTCCAGTTATCGTGTACATAAAAAAGTGACATAGATAGATAGATAGATAGATAGATATAGATAAAGTTTTGAACTGGGGGTGGTTTTGGGTTCTGGGAGTCATAATCGGCGTAGATCTGCAAAAATTTTTCAAAATTTCCAACTTAGGTGAGAATGTAATAGGTAGTATTTCTTACGAAATCTACCTAAAAGACGAAATTTGTTTTCTTATACGGTGTCTGAATCTGATGAATTTTATTTAGAAACTTTTTCTTCGTGTTCTACGCAATAAAACAGTAAAAATTTCACTCTTCTACGACCAAAACTTACTGAGTTATGATATTTTGCATTTTCTGAAATTTTGCAGTGTTCCGGCACTAATGCCAGCACACACGATCTGTTTGTGTCTGAAATATCCGAAATTTCATAAAATTCAATGTATCATAACTTAGTAAGTTTCGGTCGTAGTAGAGCGGAATTTTTACTGTTTTACTTTTTTGAACACGGACAAAAAGTTTTTAAATATAATTTTTAGGACTCAGAGACCGTATAAAAAACTGACGCAAAACAAATGCAATATCTGAAGCTTTACTTGATTTGTATATTATTTTTGGAATTAGAAGTATGTTTCTTCCATCAACGTTTTAAAAAAATAATTGTCATACTGCTGTATTTGGAATCATTCTGCATAAAGTATATAATAAAATAATCACTTCTTTTTCAAAATTTCCTTTAACAATCTTGACTGTTTTCTTTCAAATACTCACACACATTTATCCAGATTACTTAATATTAATTAAATATTGTATGTTGTATCTTGTTTGTTTAAAATAAAATAAGAGTTCAGATTAATGTTATTACAATGAATAATGATGTCTTTTTGCATCTAAATATATTTTTTATTCTTATACATGTTTAATAAGTTTATGACTTTTAATTTATGTAGTTCATTTACATTTTTTTTTCTTTTTACAGGTAAGCACAAGCTTTTATTTCGATTGCGCTGAAAGTAAGTAATTAGTTATAGTATATATGGCTTTTAATATTATATTCATGTAGTAATAATACTTATCATTATACGAGGGAAAGTCATTAAGTAAGTCACAAAAGATAATTAAATAATAACTTACAATGATATTCACTTCAAAACTATTTTTATTTCTCAACATATTCTCCACCAATATTTATGCACTTGTATCACCGTTTTATCAGTGCCCAAATACCGGCTGCATAACATTCTTTGGGTTGCTGTCTCAGCCACATTAGGACTTCAAGTTGAACACAGGAGACAATTCAAAAGTTGGGTTGGCAACTTCTTCAACATCCACCATACAGCTTCGACCTAGTCCCAAGAGATTTTCATCTGTTTTAGTCCACTAAAAAACCATCTTGGAAGCAAGATGATGTTCGCAGATGATGAAAAGAATCAACTTGAAGTCCTAATGTGGCTGAGACAGCAACCCAAAGAATGTTATGCAGCTGGTGTTGGTGCATTGATAAAACGGTGATATAAATGCATAAATATTGGTGAAGAATATGTTGAGAAATAAAAATAGTTTTGAAGTGAATATCATTGTAAGTTATTATTTAATTATCTTTTGTGACTTACTTAATCACTTTCCCTCGTATTTTATTAATTAGCTGAATTTTTATGTGTCATTGTTTCATTCGTAATCTTTTCAAAAAACTCCGCTATTTTAAAGCTGTAAAAGTTTTCAATTCTATGTAAAAGTGCCTTTAAAATTATGGACAATTTATTAAATTCGAAAATGAGAGTAATTTTAAAACTGAGATTTATAAAGGTCGCCCAAATGGAATTGAGACTGTGGGTGGTGCATCTGCAGTTGAAGAGGCAGAACGCGCACACGACAGTAGAGGGCTCTGTAAGAGAAGGTAGGCGGTATCAGCGAAACGTGGCAGTTGGTTGTGAGCCAGCTTAGAAGCAAGGTGACTGGAACGGTTTGGATCATGGATACCTCCAAATATTCCCAGCGCCATTTGCACCACCTTACAGAAACTGAAAATAGCAATCAAGAATCGTCGACGTTGTATGCCGTCCAAAAAGTGTTATTATTCAGCATGATAACGCTCGCCCCTCATCTGGTTTTCGTGTACAAAGATTTGTTGCAGCAATTTCGATGGGAAGTCTTGGAACATCCCCCGTATAATCCTGACTTCTCACCGTCCGATTTTCATGTCTTAGTAATAGAGTCCATAAAATTAACCGTTATAAACAGTAAAATAAGCAGTAATACTTCTTATTTTACTGTTTATGGCAGCATTATTATTTTATTATTTACGGCAACGTATTACTGCTTATTTTACTATTTATTAGTGTTAATTTTACAGTATAATACTGGCAGCTGGAATGGCAGTATTATACCGTAAAATCAGCAATTTTCTTTTTGTTGTTGTTCAGTGTGCACGCATCTTTTATACTAGCCTACAATTGAATCGGTCGTTTCAAAAACATAAAATCTTTTTTTTTTCTTTTTTTCTTTTTCAGTGGTAAAAGGTTAAAAGACTTTGCTTTTACTTCGACGCCAAGCACGAAAGGACTAATAATTTATTTTTCCCCTAAACGGCAATTTCACTGAACTACACCTTTATATTTAACACTTCATTCATCACTAAAAAAAGCATCATTCAGCTTTTATCTACGAAAACTTCTCTATCATCCAAGATGACACGAAAAACAGATCACTTCTCTAATCTGTCGCCATTTACTTGTAGGATTATATATGTAACCAAGTCCAATCGAAATGACGCCACTGACATCAGCTGCTGAAAATCGGACATTTTTCTTCAATCCTTTCCCCCTCTTTCATCCCTCCCGACATATTATTGATTGCCAATTGAACTGTTGATTAATTTCTTCCAGTCTTTTTTATTTGTTCAACGTCTTCGCCTGAAGGAGGAATAACATTTTCTTTTATCCCAGTGATTTTTTTTTCAAAGTTGTCTTGTTTGCTCTGTTTAATTTCGAAGCAATTTGCAGTGTTTGTTGAGATTTAAAGGGTTACGACAGATTTGGCAGCCATCTGTAATGTGTGTGTGTTTGTGTTTGATTTCTTTTCCTCAGTAATGTTTTTAATTCTTCCTTTTTTTTCACACTTTCCATCATAGTTGGTAAGTGCTTATGAATTTGGTTTGTCGGGCAGTTTGCAGTCTAACTCGTGTAAATATAGACGGATTGCCATGCACTTGATATATGTTATTGAGGTTTCGTATGGCATGTTTGGTATTGAAAATGAAATGTGTAGCATTTATGGTTCGCTTACAGGGACACTCAAAAATTTCGTTACATTATGTTTTATGGGAAAAAATCGTTATGTTACTGTTACACTGTTTCAAACATATTGAAATTTGTATTACATAACTGAGATGTATTACAGGAGCTTACACAGCTAACAAGAGCACATAGAACACAGAACAGGGCAGTTATCGTTCATTTACAAAGACACACAGAATAATTCGGTTACATTACTGTCTATGAGCAATAATTGATGGAAGTTTTCAATTTCGTTATGCGTTTTTTAATGTAACTTTTTTTATTACTTGTTATGTATAAATTCTGTAGTTTTTATAATATATATGGTTTCGGATACATTCCCGTTTATTGACAGAACTTGCTGAAGGGGAATTTTCAACTATGTTATGCATTTTCTAAGTGAACTATATTTTAACATACTATATAAAAAACTATAGATCGTATGCAGTGTTTCACAAAAGAATTCTGATATTTTTCCGACTATAGATGGTAATTGTTGAAAATGGATTTTCAAGCATCTTTCACCTTATTAAACGGTGAAGTTTTGTTATAGAACTCTGAATGTGTTGGAAAGTGCTTCATAATCTGTGCTTGACGCATGATTTTTCTTTCTTGTTTAATCTCGTTTGAGAAAATTAGTGTGAGTTTCTTGAATTGAGAATAGTTTGGGTTCCAATAAAAGTCTTTCAACCGTGTAGTTTTAGAGAAAATGGAATTTGTATTTTTTTTAGACATAATTTTCTTTTTACGATTCCATACTCATATACTGTAAAGTAAGATTGTTAATTTTACGGTATAATACTGGCATCCTAGCTGCTAATATTATACCGTAAAATCAACAATTTTTTTTTTTTCAGTGTAGATTAAATAAACAGGTTATGATTTTAAAATAATTAAAATGATTTATTTACTTGTAGATTGGGCTTGTGTTTAATTTCAAAGATTCGTTTGCGAGTAGAATCAATTAATAGATGATTAATTTGACATGTAATCTTCCGAACTGGATGAAAAAGTCCAGACCAGGCTTCAAACCCGGGATCCATTGGCTGAAGCTGCCAATGCTCTACCAACTGAGCAATCCCGCACGAATCTGGCTGAATTATAATTCACCAAGTTGAGCTTAATGATCTTAGCATCTGGTCTGATATCTGAATCAGCACAATAGAATAAATCACCAGAATATTTTCCACCCAGTTGGGAAGATTACATCTTATATCTTTACCGGTGATTTATTCTGTTGTGCTGATTCAGATATCATACCAGATGGTATTATCATTAAGCTTAACTGGTTGAATTAGTTCAACCATATTCTTTCGAGATTGCTCAGTTGGTACAGCGTTGGCAGCCTTAGCCAAGTAATCCCGGGTTCGAATCCTGGCCCGGACTTTTTCGCCCAGTTCGGAAGATTACATCTCATAGGATTTCTTTACCAATTAGAATAATTGTGTCAAAATTAATCTAGATAATTAATAGTTTAATTAGTAGACAGCACAGGATAGATTTTTAACTGAAAACGTACATCGAAGGATGAAGATGGGAATGGAATCCGCATCCTTATACATTCGCAAACGATTAGCGCTGAGGCACTGTACCATTCGGTCATAGAGGCCCCATTTACTTAATACTAGGGGGCTCAGCGCCCTACTCGCTAACGCTCGCCAACCCCCGTGAATTATGAAGCAATTCACATTGAGACCGCTACGCGGTCCCAGTTCGCTTCGCTCGCTTGACCCTTTTCATTTTTGCAGAAATTCTAGCCGAATAAGTACTACCATAAATACACCAAAATCCACCATAAAATTGACAATTTTTTAATGTAAAAAAAATAATTTAAAACTTCGTTGAAAACACAGTTAAAAATGCATTTAGTTGGTGCTACCAATGTGCATAAATCATTTAAATACTATGAAAAAAAGATCTTGAAAACACAATTAGTTTAAAACTTATTACACCTATAATATTGTACAGCACGGCTTAAATTAATTTAAAAAAAAAAACACTACGTGATAGGAACAACCATTGTTTAAATTTCGTAAAACTGTTCTAATTGATTAGATTATAGATATTTGGAAAATAAATTATTATTTACTTCAATAATTTACATCTACAGAAATAGATGGCAGCAGGTGCGATCTAGACAGTTGATATTTTTAATTCTCTCCGATTTCATATGAGGGAAATTCATAAATAAATTCTAAATAAGCGTTGAGAATTCGTTTGAAATTAACGATATTACTCATAATTAAAATGAGTTATCATCTCAAACGCTTTGGATTACGCACACGTTATTTTATTTTTAATTATTTTTTAGTTTGAGTTTCACTCGTTTCACTGCTCTTTCGCTGGCCGCCATATTGGGAGATTCTGGAAACTACGCTTGTTGCCAAACGATAATATAGAAATTCAGCCCTTTTTCCGCGCCACGTAAGACTAATATATATATAGATAATATTAAACCTTTGATAACTCATGAATAGTAAATAGTAATTTTGATCGAAAAAAGTAGAAGCACAGTTTTTCTGCAAACAAAATATTGGAAAATTCACTCACATTAGTTTTATTTCCAAGAAAAAATTCATGCTGGTATTTGTTTGCTAGACTAGCATTAAATGCTGTATCACAGTAATAAAATAGTATAAACTACTATAAGCATTTGCTGGTTCCACCAGAATTACCAGCAAGTCATGGTGTGTATTGACCCACTTGATGCTGGCTAGCATTTTAAAGCATACAATAGCAATAACTAGCCTATTTTTATTGCTGGTACTAGCATAAACATTTGCTGGTTCCACCAGAATTACCCAGCAAGTCATGGTGTGTGTATTGACCCACTTGATCAGTGTTGGCAGTGGGCTACTTTTTTAAAATTCAGATTGCTTGATTTGCACCACTTTCTTGAAATCGTATAATTCGCCTTGTTTTTGCGTTATTTAATCTGTCATTAAATAAGGCAAATTTTACGTTCTCAAAAAACTGGTGGCAATCAAGAAAACTGAATTAAAAAAAAGTAGCCCACTGCACTTGATGCTGGCTAACATTATAAAGCATATAATTGCATGAAAATCTAGCATACAAAGCAATACATAGCAATAACTAGCCTATTTTATGTTGCTGGTATTAGCATGAATTTCGACCTGGGAATTGCTTCTACATTTGATAGCATAGTAAATAAGCTTTGATACCTTTTGCACATAAAAATTTAACAAATATACATCTATATTGATACACTTTCTATATGTATAAGATTGTGTATATTTATGCAATCAGCACCCCTACACATGCAGTAAAGTAGCCAGGGAAGGGGTCCAAATGCTCTAGGTCTAGATACCCGTAATATGGTAAAGTTTTCTTCTCCTATCGCAGAAAGTTCTCCGCTTACATAAAACTAGCCTGCGCCGCCAAGCGCCCATGGGGGTAGCCGGCGTCACGATAACGACCATCGCGCCCAAGCCTCTGAAGGGCTTATAACGCACCAGGGCTTTGTCTCACCCGGCGCTGCGATCGGCCTGGGGCCGCTCCCCACTGCGGACCCCCAGGTCATTTTACCAAGGTCGATGACATAGGTCGTCGCGGCAGTAACCCCACATCTCGGAGGAAACTTCCGCAGGGACGAAACCTTGATGAACCGCCATGGAACCCCCGATGACTTCGTTCGCGAAACCCCATAGGAGGAGTCGGTCGCTAGGTCATATGTCGAGCTACCACAACGGCTCTTGCTTTACCACAACTCGAGGGGTGTGAGCTCCGCTTAGATAAGGCAAAGAAAACCTTACAATATTCGTGGTATCCCGAGCATCTGGACCCCCATCCTGGTTACGCCACTCTAACACACACACATGCAAATAAATACATGCATTTGTGTGTATGTGTGTGGGATTTGTGAAAATTTTAAATGCGCCCGTTTTTGTAAAAATGTCGACTATCTCTGTATTAGACAGTCTTGCAGCTATTTTCTTTTAGCCGAAAAAAAAACATCATTGATAAATACATATAATAGGTATTATATGATAAAATTATTTATAAATATATGATTAATAGGTATATATGATAATGATGATTTATAGGCGATATTAATTCAAGAAATATCTGTTCTTGCTATTTGTAAGGAATATAAAATTATTTTTATTCATTCTACATATCATTCGTTTAATCAATAGTTCTTTTTCAAATTGATTAAAGACATACTGTTCTTAATTGAGTAACAGTTATATTTTATGAATATAAATATATTTTAATGAAAAATTATTTAAAATTAAATCAATTTGTATTATTTTTTAATTTGTGTTTCTATTTTAAAAAGTAAAAAGTTTATCATTAAAAAAAAAATCTTATTTAATTTTAAAAAGATCCTATTTATGGTCTTTGTATTGTACCTTTGCCATTCTACTGTAACCCTTTTCAATCATCAAATTGCCTTCATTCAATATCTCAAGTCCTTGAAGTTTCTCCATCATTCGAAGACGACGTGAAACACAGATGCTTCTTTAATCTGCTGCCATTTATTTGTAAAGATTATAAGTATCAAGTTCAACCACAGTGACGTCAGCTTACACGCATCATATCAGATATTTTTTGCCCGACCCTCCCGACAACATGTTATTGATTGCCGATTGAATGTTGATTAATTTCTTCGATTCTTTTTATTTATTGCCTGAAGGAGTGAAGCGTTCTCTTTAATTCCATTTATTTTTTGGATAGTTGTGCTGTTTGCTCTGCTTAATGCCAAAACAGTTTGTAGTGTTTGTTCAGATTTAAGGGTTAGGAAACTTTTGGCAAACTTCGATAATGTGTGTGATTTGGGTTTACTTTTTTTAGGAGAATATTTTTTTTCTCTTTCAGTAATCTTTTTTAATCTTTATGAACAATGGCACAATGTTAAGCTCTTCGGTGGACTTCCTAGTTGCAGTGCCACTTTACATCCATGTAAGCGAGACATACTTGCCGAGACATTAGGGAGTCATCAAAAAATTAAGTTAAACTGCAGTGTAAAACTACATGAAAAATTTATTAATGCATTATACGAAGCTTTATTACTTTTATTCGTTTATTAATTTACTATTTCATTAGTTGATTGCTAAGATCCTGACTGCCATATCGCTAGTTCACACCTTCCAGCCAATATCTTACTTTATGCACAGAACCCTTTTTCGACCAGATTTTTAGCAGATCTCGTTTCAACTAGCCGAAATGGTGGCATATATTCCTAAAATCGTTTAACTAAACTATTTTATTTATAATTTTTTGTTTTATTTTTCTTTAATCGTTTGCTTTTATGAAAAAAAGGTGAAAGACAAAAGTGAGGTTGTTTCACAAATAGGCTAATAGATAAACCAAAATTGATAAGTTAATATGAGGATTTGCAGACTAATAGTAAACTTTAAAAATTACTTATTGTTGCAGTGGCGTAGCCGGGGTGGGGATCCAGATGCTCTGGGATACCACTAACATTGTGAAGTTTTCTTTGTCTTATCTAATCGGAGAACTTTCTGCGATAATTAAGGAGAAGAAAACTTTGAAACATTACTGGTATCCAGAGTATTTGGACCTCCTCCCTGTCTACGCCACTGCATTGTTGGATACTAGGTTAAAATAAAGATACTTAGTGTTTGAAACACTGCCACGCACAGACCATATACGAGCACGAAAAATTCATGGTAGAAAGTTATTTCGCTATGTAGTTTCTAGGTGTGAGAAAAATACGATGCTGAGGCTTGGGAGATCACCCTTTCCAACGATCAAAATTGAATGGAAGCACTTGTGACAGGAGATGTTGACCACTCTATTAAATCGACGTTGAGTAGAGACAGACCGAATGTTTAGTATTCCAGATAATGTTTTCTTTAGAATAATATTATGATGATGACGAGACATAGAGATGACGTAGAATGTTCTGCAGTCTCTTTTTGATCTGTTAGATTTATTACATAATGATATCTAAAGTAGCACAAAATGCCAAGGAAATAGACGAGTCATAAATATATACGTAATAAGCTTAAGTTTAAATTCGCCTTGTCTCTTTTAGCCTCAACACACTCATTAAATATTCAGTTTACGCAACAAGTTGTCAGAACATCGCGGCATCACAGAATGGCTATCTTTTGTGAAAATCAATTGTTCATTCGAGATAAAAGCGCGCAACTTCTCTCTCTGTGAACAAGCCTGTAAATAAAAGCCGGGGGCCATTTACCACAACAGAAACATGCGATAATAGAAGGAACACGAATATTTAGATTTCTCCGTTGCCAAGACGACGGATGCCATTGTGTCGGGCCGTGCTTTATTTAAATAATGACCAGCGAGGCTTTTAATTCGGGAACTAGGGTAGTAACGCGGTGACTACAAAAGACCCAACATTTCCGGAACTGTTCCATAATTTAGTTTTCGTCCGAAAGAACAAACCCCTCTTTGATGTTTCCTGCCGCATTTTCACAATGCTTTTATGCTTCGCTTTGGCGAGAAATTAGGAATTTGTTCTAATTATCAGACAGACTTTATTCCCAGATATTTAAATTCGTTGTTTGTTTTTTATTCTAGGAGTAGTTTACGAAGTAAGTGAAGTTATAGAATGGTTCTATGTTATTCTCAGGGTGTCTCAAAAAGGGCTCACAACACACTGGTTATTAAAAACTAGTGACAAGGAAAGGGCATAAGTTAGAAATTGCAGTATGACAACACGATTTGCATAATGATACACTATTAAATATTTTTTGATAGGTTGAACCAAATTTTGGTGTTACGACAGCTGCAATCAGGTGTGTAAAAACTAGACGCCAATGCACTGATTCTCAATACTAAATTTTATTAGTATTTTTCGCCTACATTTTATTAGTATACTTAGCTTAAATCTTAATAGTATTCTTATTAGGCGAAAAATACTAAAATTTAGTGGTGGCAATCGGCCGATTGGCGCCTAGATTTTATACCCCTATGGCTCCAACCATAAGATGGTGAATTTATCGTTCCAACTTTTGGAGTTATGGGTCAACCTGAGCTCCAAACGTTGAATTAATATTTCATCATCTTATTGCTGCAGCTACTGCAGCACCAAAATTAAGTTCAAACCACCACAAAATTTTTAACAGTGTAGCTTACTAACGGTGAGTTAGAATATGTATTTTTAAGCTCATTATTCAGGCAATTCTAAAATAGTGTGCTCTATATTTTTAAAACGGTTCATATGCAATAACACGTCGCAGATTTTTAAAGCGAACGCTAGCTTGTATGATAAATCAGCAATCTTCCGTTCTGTTAGTAAAGCGTTCAAACCGTACTGAAGGCTCGATTAACCCATTTTCGGCCAAAAGTGTGTAAACGCACCATTTCAATAAATATATTTTTATTAACACTGTGACGTATATTTTTCACTAATTTTATTTTTCTGCTATTTTTAAGGGTTCTGGAGACATCTATAAAATATTAGTAATTCAATTGAAATAATCACTTTCTGTTGAGAAATTTTCAAAATATGCTGTTTTTTTACTTGAAACGGTTATTGACGAATTCGACTTTTTGAAAATGTATAATTATTCCACTTGAGATTAATCATACGTTTTTATAATGGAGTAAAGTTGCAAGTTCTGTAGATACAATAAAAATAAAACAAATGCCATAAGAAAACTTAAATTTTTTTATTTAAATTTAAAGGTAAATTTTTAATGGTAAATTAATAATGGTAACGTCAAATTAAATAAAATATTATTTTTCATGCACGAAACTTTTTCGGTGTCTTAATGAATGTAATTTAAGCAAATTTCAATGCAAATAATACCACATTTTATAAAATTTCTATGCTTGGCCTAAAATGGGTAAAGAACTTTTGGGAACCACGGCGCACATTTACTAAAAAACTTTTACATCCAATTTATGTACAGTATTCAAAAAAGAGAAAATTTATTAGTACGTAAAAACCTAATGGCCTAGGCCTCATTTGTAATTTTTTTAATAAACTTGCCGAGCAGGGCTTGTAGAGCTCAAGCCATATGTAGGCTCCCCTGCTTGGTTGAATCTGAATCCGTTTCTGAATAATAATTTTCGTCTTTCTTGTAACAGAAATTCTGCGTTTTGAACAGACCGATGAACAGACTATTCCAAAATAATGGTATTCTCTACGCAGGACCTGTGCCCCATGTGCTCATGCCTTAATCTGGCTCTGCGTGTAGTCCTTTCTTTTCTTTACTTCAAATAATATTAAGCGCACTTTTTCTCCGATGAACTCATTAACACCATAAAAAGTTTGCGGCAAAATTCACTTCTCAACCTGCACATTTCGTGCTTTAAGTTTATTTTCTTAGTGAGTGTTTTCAAATCCAAACCTACTATTTTATGACGGCTTCGCAAAATCGTTTAGATAACCACGTGCATTCAATTTTCAGATATTCCTATTCAGGTTGTAGGGAATCGAACAGAGTTTAAAAAATTTTCCGTGAAAATAATTTTTTTCTAAATTTCTACATATATATGAACATATATGTAAATGCATTATGTTAGTTAAATATGTAAATGACATCTATAATGACATATATGATGAATGATTATGTAAATGGAATGTAGATTACATGTAAGGCAAAAGAGAGTGATTAATCTAGGAAAACTCTTTTATATATAGAATGAATAGCTGCCATTTTTCCAAACTATTACAAATGTATAATTTAGCTATAGAAAACCCACCAGTAAATAAAAAAAATACCTTTAATCTGCAGCAAAACTTTTACGAAAAGATTTGCAAAGTTAGAATTGGAGAGGAGAATTGGAGAGCATATGTATATATCTAACTATTGGAGTGGAAAATATTAATCCGTAATATCCATTCATTTCTGGCATCGGCGTGTGATTTAATTTTGGTTGGAGAGAGCATCCTCCAACGCTTTGATTGATATTCATTGCAGCGTTAATTTTCACGTTTCGCTTTGATGGAAAATTCGAGAAACGTGATAATTATTGTACAAACATTTATTCTTAGTATAATTCCGAGATTTGGCTTTATTTGAGATTATTTTTACATGTTTAATATGTCTTTCGTTTATTACTTTTTATAGTGTTACACGCAATCAAATTCTTGCCATCATTTACATTTGTTGCGAATTCGTTACAGTAACAATGATTATAAAAAATTAGCCACAAAATATGTATTATTAAAACAAAAGCGTATTACTTAGTTTAGAATGGTACACAATTTAGAAAGTTAACATAAACTAAGTTTCGTATTGAAAATTGCCAAAATGATATATTTCTGGAAAGAAAAAAAAGAAGAAGAAGAAAGAAAGAAATACTGTAAAGGCTGAATTAACCAGCATGTTCGGAAAATGCTTATTGCCGAATGCTTCAAATATCCGCTTAGTTGAGTGCTACAAAAAATCTATATCTGATTATGTTACTTTTTTCTCTTTGTATCCAATTTTTACGTGCCAGAAAGGCTAGATTAACAGTTATTCTTACTGTTCTATTGAACCCCTTCCCCCCTCCTCCCATTCTAAATACATGACATGCTAGCTGGCTAGAGCGGAAAAGAATGGCGTTTTCTGTACATGAAATGGAAAATGCCTTTTAAACTTGATTCTTCCATTAAAAAAGGGATATCACTGCTTGCCGCGCAGTAGTAAGAGTGGAAGAGAAAAGAAAATCCGTTTGGGCTCATTTCTTAGTTCAATTTTTGTAAAAAAAAAAAAAAAAAAAAAAAAAAAAAAAAAAAAAAACCCGGCAGATTAAATTATTTGGTCGCCAGACAAAAACATTTCGTCGCCACTGGCAACCAGGTGACAGCATTTGTCAAGTCCTGGTTAAAACCACAAATAATATTGGTCGATGTATAACTTGCGCCCGGCTAACCAAAAAAAAAAAAAAAAAAAAAAATTCAAATAATTTAATTATTTTATAATTAACTTCTAAAAATATCAAAATACTGTACTGTCATCGGAAACACACCTGTGTACAGCTTTATTTTAATTCTAGCCCATCAGGAATGTTTTGTAAAATCAATTATGAAATTCCATCTTTACATGTTAACATGTTTACACTTAAGTTAAATAAAATAATATAAAAACAGAGTATCTTTCAATCAAATTCAATAAGTCCAAAAAATTGCAATATTGCAATATCGCAAGTCTTATAACCCTTTATCTAGCGAAGGTACTTTAAAGTATCGTTAAAATAAACTGGTTGTAAAATTCATTTAATATACATCTGTTGTCAGTAATGCAAGTTAGCATGAGTTCTAGACTTACTTTACTGTATACACCAAAATCCAACGTTTAACACACAATATCGAACTGTAGCACAATAAACAGACGTACGTTTCGTGAGCAACTTGGACTCACATCCTCAGTGTCAGTTAAAATAAAAATTATATCCTCCCAAAGTCATGAAACAGAATCCGAAAACCCAAATGACAAACAACAACACACCGAAAGCCCATCACGTTCAAGCAACCAATACGATTAAGCCAGAAGTGATGCACTACGACACAGTAAATCAACCGAGAAAGGTGAGATGTAAGGTACGCTTGAAAAATCGTTGACCAGGGAGTTCTCAAATTTATAAATATAAACTGCTCCAAAAGAGTCTAAATCTAAAGGAGTATTGCATTTCTTAATAATAGTGGCTGAATCAAAGTTGAAATTATGTCCCTCACTCCAACAATGACAAGCAATAGAGGATTTTTGTAATTCCTCTAATATAATTTGTATAATATAATTTATATAATTTTTATTTTAACTGACACTGAGGATGTGAGTCCAAGTTACTCACGAAACTTACGTCTGTTTATTGTGCTACAGTTCGATATTGTGTGTTAAACGTTGGATATTTGTACACACAAGATTTTTTACTTTACTGTATCAACTTCCAAAAGCATTATTCGCTGTACAAAGCAAAACTAATGTTAAAGGATATTTTCTTTTTCAAATTGTAACTGCTCATCTTTATTTATTTTTTTATTTTTTTATTTTTTCATTCAGTTGAAAGTTTCAGTTCTGAAATATTTCTATGTTTATATGTAAGGCCATTAGTTTTGTATATTTCCTAATTATATAATTTGTTAAAAACAATATCTGGAAAAAATGATTTGGGTAGAGTTGTTACATAGTCTACAAAATCCCTGTAAATACTGATTTGGTTAACTACATTTTAATAATATTTATTTAATGATCGCATAAATCTACAAACGTATTTTTAAATATTCATAAAAACTGCTTTGGAAGGCGAAATTTTCATTAATTTATAATTTGGTACTTAAAGGGTAAAGCAAATATTATGCGAAAAAAAAAAACTCTTATTTAATGTAGTTTTTGTTTTCACCCACAGTTTTTCTCATACTTATTGTAGAATGTCATCATTAACTTCCAGTTAACACAACCAATTAAACCACAAAAGCTCTGAGTAAGTAATAAGTAAGACGATGCTGAGGCATTAATCCACGAAAATGATCTCTTAACTATCAAGGTGCTATTTCCCCCTAAAATTACAAATATGTAATGTGGAAATAGGAAACCCGGTACTATATTTTTAAACAAGTTGGAAATTGTACGTTAAACGTGACAAATGAGGTGCGTTCGTTTCGTGCTATAACTAGTTTTACAATGTAAAAAAAAAAAAAATCTTCGTTATAATTTCAGGGAAATAAATTATATCGTCTGCTATAAGCAAAATAAGGATGCTTTTTTTTTTAATTATTACGTTTGCTATGTTGACAGATGCAAATTATTTTTTTCGACACCAGACAGCGCTGTAAAATTTTCCATGGAGATCTTGCTTTGCGAATGATTACCTCCATGGTTTAATATTTCTATGACTCACGATGAATGAATCTTTTGTTCATGTACTTTAATGGATTGAGATATTCGGCTGTTAACCCAATTTTCACTGAAGTTATCTCAGAATCTACACTTTGTTGAATGTAACTCATCTCTCAAGCAAACAATTTTTTTGAACTATCTTTCTAAAAATGTAACTTTTAGGCAAGTTTCTTCGAAAAAATAATTTTGAATAAAAATGGCCACTTGGCATATAGAAAAAGATGTGGTTAGCCCGTATTTGTTTTTACTCCGTCACGTGACTTGCGCTTTTACTATATAGATCACATATGATAGGATTTAATAAAATGAAGAAAACTTTTATTAATATCTTTTTAAGTTTTGATTCGATTTTCATAAAATTTGAAATCGCACGACAAAATTCTGCAACGATTCTATATATTAAATTTCAAACCATTCGGTTGAGTTGTTTTTGCGCTGTTATATGCGGACAGACGGATGGACCAGACGACAACTATTGGTGCTACGTATTTATATAATTACGAACGCACCTTAAAAAGGTTTAATCTATAATCTTTTACGGAAAGTCTTCCACCAGTTAGAATAATTGAGGAGAATATATGTATGTATATCTAACCATTCGAGTGGAAAATATTAATCCATAATAGCCCCATTCATTTCTGTCATCGAAATAAGATTAAATTTTGGTTAGGAACGCTTTGATTGATATTCATTGAAGCGTTATCTTTTCATGCCTCGCTTTGAAGGAAAATTCGAGAAGCATAATAATTTGGACAAACATTCATGCTCGACATTATTACGAGAAATATGTTTCTTTGGGATGATTTTTATCTTAGAATAGGACGTGTTTGACTCGTTAGTTGAAGTTTAAATGATGTCGTTGAATTTGTTACCACGTTTAAAGTTAATCTTTGTCGCATGAATATATTTTGTCACATTCGTTCTCTTTGCTAAATTGGATATAATTTAGATTTTAGAAAACTGTAATTTTTAAATATGATTTCGAGAGATATTACTTATTTCTGATTTCTCATGATTTAGAATCCTATGAGATCGAATAATATTTTAGTAAATGTCAGAAATTGCCTCCTTATATTTTCATTGTTATTGCTTGAAAAATAGTTTAAAAATTCCAGTTTAGTGTGTGGCGGTATTACGACGAATATTGCGCAACCACATTCGAGATCAAACCCTTATCTGGAAAGTTCCAAAAACTATGTTCGTAGAACAGTTCAGGCTTGAGATGCAGAGAATGTTTGCGATAACATGAACATTTCTGTCTACGTTCTGTTTTTTTTTTTTATTATTATTCAATTCAATGTGTCTTGTTTCTATGTGGTAACCAGTGTTGTCAGTTAGATATTTTCTCTCTTAGGTTCTCAGTAAGTTTTAAAAATGTAAGCTATTACTAGACAAAGTGTAAAGTTACATCAACTAGGAAGTCCCTGAAATGTCTAAACTGTCCAACTATTCAACTCTGTTGCCAGTACGTTACTCTTTCTTTTATTATTATTCCGATTGCTTGATTGCTACTACTTTTTTGAAAAAGTATAATCCGCCTTATTTTAGCCTTATTTAATCTACCATCAAATGAGGCGAATATTGCTGATTCAAAACAGCGGTAGCAATCAAGCATTTTTTTTTTTTTTTAAGGAGCAGGTTGACAACATGGGTGATAGT
The DNA here is from genome assembly GCA_963931845.1 of Maratus michaelseni. Classification (NCBI taxonomy): domain Eukaryota; kingdom Metazoa; phylum Arthropoda; class Arachnida; order Araneae; family Salticidae; genus Maratus; species Maratus michaelseni. The sequence continues at coordinate 299,657,132 of OZ007595.1, forward strand.
AATTTGATTTCATTTGCTAAATAAAATTTCTGGTTCAATTATGTTTATTTGAAAGTGAAAAAAATATGGAGGATATAGCCTAAAGCAGATATGTGTGAGATAGCGCGTAGAAATTTTGCACCAAGAGAAACTTGCTAAGATAATTAATAGAATTGACTTCTTATTTTAAATTATTACAGATATATGCACTGTAACAATAAGATATACTCTGCAGTCAATCGCGAAAATGATTTTAATCTACTAAATATCGTTCATGAAAAGTCTTGCAAAGAGTTGGAATTACTGATGAGAATATATGTACGTACCTGAGCATTCGAGTAGAAAAGATATTTCTGGCATCGGTATAAAGATTTAATTTTGGTTAGGGAGAGCATCCTTCAACGTTTTGATTGATATTCATTCGAGCGTTAGCTTTCACAACTCGCTTTTAATGATGAATTTGAGGAACGTAATAATCACTGGGCAAATATTCACGTTGAATATTATTCCGAGAGATGGAATTATTTGGTGATATTTTAAAGTCATATTATGATGCGGTTAACTAAGTAATAGAATATTGTTCCTATCAGTGGACATGATACTGCGTTTAAAATAGTGATGGGCATAACGATTATTTTGATTGTACGAATGAATCACTCGAAAATGCGCAGAAGCAATATCTGTCAAACTTCAACATTTTTTTTATTCAGTTACTACCAGAAATTTTGAAAAAAAAAAATGAAGTTTCTGATTTTAATTAGAATTAGATTAGACGCCGGATAAAAATGAAAATGTGTTTCGTTTGCGAAACACATATTTACGAAACACACATTAGAAAATTAGATTCTTACATTAGAAAACTTACATTAGAAAGTTACATACTTATCATGAAACACATACACAGTCACACTTTTTGAGTACTTCATTTTTTCAGTGTTCAATTAAGGTCAGATTATATGTAAGTACGGTAATTTCTTTGCATGTTTTGTCTGTCCTCAGAAATTTGTCCTTTTATAATAACAAAGTGTCATTAACTTACTTTTAAAATAAAATTACTAAATTTAAAAAAAATTGTTCATTTCCGCAATACATTGGTAACCTACTTAATTTCTGTCACAAACCGAATTCAATTTATTCAAAGAAAGGGATTATTTTTCACCATTCAAATGTTTACATCGTTTAATGCAGACAACGGTTAGTGTGGTCAAAAAAATGGCATCCGCACTACCGGGAATTCATTGTATTAGGTAGATTTCGTAAGAAATACTACATGTTACATTCTCCCCTAAGTTGGAGTTTTTGAAAAATGTTTGCAGATCTACGCCGATCATGACTCCCAGAACCCCAAACCACCCCAATTTCAAAACTTTATCTATCTATCTATCTATCTATCTATGTCACTTTTTTATGGACACGATAACTCCCATAATTCTGCACAAATCTCTTCCAAACGGATACATAAAATCAAGGGGCATAAAATCTCTGTCAAGTTCGTTAATGGGCAATCGAACCGAGGGAGCGGAAATGGGGGGGGGGGGGGGCTTTTTGTGAAAACAGAAAAAACCCCATAATTTTTTAATTATGATACGTATCGAATCCGTTTAAAGTTATTATTACTTCTAGGAAAAGGGCCAAAAATGTAGGTATGACAGATTTTTAATATTATTAAAAATGGCCCCGAGGGGGGGGGGAGGGGGAGTTTAGAAGAAACAAATTCATAACTTCGTCAATTCAGAAGATATCAAATCCGCTTAAATTTATTATAAATCCTCTTAATATTATCTAAAACTTTTATTTTGACAAGTTTTTTATAGGACCAACCCTTATAACAAAATAAATAAAAACAAAAATAATCCCTGCCGGCTCCGCCCGGAAACAAGTTAGGTTTCGTAGTGGGCGTTTCCAAAATACCACATCAGAGCAAAAATGTCTTTTCTTCCGCAATTCCCAACAAACAGCTGCCCCACGGTCTACGTCTTCGAAATCTACCTGTGCCTGTAGACCGAGCCGTCAGGGATTTTTTATTTTTTTTAAACTATAATTTTATTAAAAACAGGAGTAGCTTTTGCTGCTTCTGTGGTTGGTGCTTGGTTTTAGCTTGATGAAGAAAAAATAATCCCTTCGAAACACGTGGCTTTTTGAAAATTTTTATGTTATTTTGAAGATGAAGTGCATTTTACTAAGTAAGTAAAAACTCTTAAACCATGACAAAAGGATGATTTTCTTTTCTGTGAAAACAAAGTACATACGTATCTCTCTTTGAACACAAAAGTCGTATTTATTTTCCATTTTCCCATTGGTATTCTCGGTATTTAATGAAGCACTTATTAAAGATATTCTCCCGAAAGCAATTTTCTCCGATTGTATAGCCAAGAAAACTCTTTATTATTATCATTTTTTCTATTCTTTCTCTCTTCAAAAGTCATTTTGTTCCCAGACGACATCATCATCTTCACTGAAATGGAGTTCTTATTGTTAGTTTTCCCTTGTGGGAATGATTCCATTTTCTAAACGGTGACACTGATTTTTTGTGATAACTCCGAGTTTATTTCTTCGGAATTTCGAGAATTGTCTTTCGGGTTTTAGGGAATTTCGCATTAAAATTGTCTCTTTTTGTTTAAATATTTCTCTTTTTTCATATGTAAAATCTTGTAATCGGTATAAAAGAAGATTGTAATTGCGTGGGGTACAATGCATTGTGTGTGATGGTAACATTTCAAATGCTGGCATTCAGTGCAAACGGTGATTGTTATGTTTGTATATTTAAACAACTTTCGGTATTGAATATAAATTCTGAAATGGAAATGCATGTTCAGTAGAAAATTGAAGGTAGAAGGTAAATTTTTTTTTTTAACATAGCTAGTTTTGGCGATGTTGTTATGGGATAATGTTTTCAAGGAAACATTTGTAAAGTAAGGTAGTAAGAATTTTTGTTAATTTTCTTTTTTTCATTCTAACAATAACATGGTTAATAAGTCTGTAACATTTTCTAGTCAGTGTGGTGTGCACTGAGGAAAAAAAAAAGACCTCCTTCAACTAGAATGAATAGTTAGACTGTTTCTGAATCCCTAAACTAGAAATATAGAAGTCCGAGCTATACGAATAGGGTAAGCAACTAAACTGAATAGACGAAATGATCGAGAATTTCTAGCCTCTTGTTTTCTAGGTGACGAAACGATAATGAATCGTGTAAATTGCGAGACATTATCACTTTATTTCTGGAATGGATTTATAAACTAGCATTATAGTTACTAAAACTAGCGTCGTGTGTTCGCATCTATTTGCAGACATTTTTAAATAAGTTTGACCACGAGAATATAGGAAAACACACTTGAATTCTAATAGGAGACTCTAGAACTCTCTGGCAAAGGGAACTAGACCTTATAGGGATGACATGGAACTATTTTTTCTAGAGCCACAATTTAGGTTCTAGTTGAGAAGAGCAGATTTTTTTCTCAGTGTGGGCTCTTAACTGCTATTCCAACTTATCTCGGAGGTTTTCGGTGAGGTTCTGATTAAGATATAGTCTACCAGTCGAGTTCGTTAACTCTCAATTCTTTAAACCATTCGGTTACAGTGTGCGCTTTATGGATGTGTGAAATGTTATAAGTAAAAAAGATCCCTTTTCAAAATAGTGTCATGGAGCGCTTAACAAAGACCTGATAGACTGTGGCAACAGGGTTTTTGGACACCAAAATTAATGATCCAAACCAGAGTCCTGCCGAAATTTCTGCTTGAAGTTACTCCCAAACCAGACAAAAAAGTTCGTCAACTCGAAACCCGACTCGATCCCGATACACTTCAATCCGAACCCGACCCGAGCCTAAAGTGAAAGAAAATGAATCCATATTTTAAAACAATTATGGAAAAATAGTCTATACTTATAATGTCTAATATCAATTTTACCTTTTTTGAATAAAGATGAACACATACACAGTCATTAACAATCAAATATATAGTTTTTCATTTGAAAAATGTTCAGGACATTTTTTTAAAAGATCGGGTCAACTCTAAAGCATCAAATCCTAACTCGAAACCGATCCAAACCCAAAACAATTAAAGTCAACTCAGCCCGCAACGAAAAAAAAAAAAATAGCATAAACTTGACCGAAACGAATAGCGGATCTGGTCGGGTTTGGATAAAATCTTGTTATCCGACCCGATGCAGGACTATAACGCAAACTAATAAAAAGAAAAGTGCCAGTAGTTAAACTGATGGCATTGAGCTCACGGGCTATTCCATACTAATTGTATATTATACTTTTATATCAAAGAATAATGCTCCTCGAAAAATAAAGAAATCGACAATAAACACGTATATCAAATTTGAAGCAAATCAGATAATTCTGCATGAAAAATCCCTTTATCTAAATTAAGGAGGGATTAGCCCCCATTTACCCCCTTTATACTTAACCAATGGACCTCCAAACTTAATCAGGGAAGCACCTTATCATAATGAACCTATATACAAAATTTCAAGCAAATCGGATAATTCTGCATGAAAAACCGATTTATCAAAATTAAGGAGGGATTATCCTCCTTTTCCCCCCTTTATACTTAACCAATGAACCTCCAAATCTAATCATGGAAGCGACTTATCAGAATGAACCTATATACAAAATTTTAAGCAAACCGAATAATTCTGCATAAAAAGCCCATTTATCTAAATTAAAGAAGGATTAGCCCCGTTTCCCCCCTTTATACTTAACCAATGAATCTCCAAATCTAATCAGGGAAGCGCCTTATCAGAATGAACCTATATACAAAATTTGAAGCAAATCGATATTTCTATCAAGAGTTATCGCGTTACGTACATACATACATACAAAACCATCGGGAACATTCGCTCTCAGGCTTTGATAGCCTGTGAGCTAACAAAAACCAGGTCCAAACTATAAACTGCTTCCTCCGAAAAATTTTGCAGTTACTGACAAGTTTCTTGACTAAGTAGTGTAGTGCAAATCTACCATGCGTCAATTGAAACCAATAATTGAACGCCATAACACATGTCGTCGTGATTCGTCGTTTCACATAAAACATTTATATCATTCTGTTGTTCAGAAGTTTTTTAACCAGTGTGCCCTGAAAGATGCTGAGAAAATATTCAATCACATTATATCAAGATTTTATAAAGTAACTACAGGAACAAACCCGGGCTTCCCGAGTTACAGAATATAGGTGAAAACCTTTTATTATTATTATTGAAAACTCTTATTAGAGATTTTTTACATTTAATACATTTTTATAGATTGTCCACTAACAACACCAAAAATCATTTTCACATGAAAAACAGCGATTATGTATTCAAATAAAATTTTGAAATTTATTAAAAGCGATACTTTCGTGGTATGATATAAGCCCGAAACAAATGCTGAACAATTTATATTATTTTAAGTACAAATGAATTTAATCTTTCGTATTCATCTGCATCCGATAGAGATAGATTAAAAAAATAATAATAATACTTGAAAATTATTTTTTTGCGATATAGTTTTCAAACAAATTGCACTTGAAAGTACATTTTTTTCTCTATTCGACGGTGCAAAAATTAAAAATGTGCGACGTTTAGAAGTTTTAAAAAAATGCAGCAAAAAAGAAATTTAATAGAAATATGTCTTAGTATATATATTGCGGCCAATATTCGAATAAAAAATGTAAACGTAGTAATAAATAAAATTGAACAGAATAATAGCATGCATTTACATTTATGGATTCCCCCCTCCCCCCTTGTCTCGAATAAAATACCATTCAGTGCTTATATACTACAAAGCTATAAAAATGTTTAGATTTTTAAATCGCGTTTCCTGTTGTGCGTCTTTGACAAAAACCAGACTGGAGTTCTCTTTAAATTTGAGACTATCGTCTTATTTTCTTCTTTTGAATGAAGAAGCACAATTGATTGCTTTTCTCCGTCTTCAGTGCGATAACCCTGATTTTGGAGAGAGTCCAAAGTCATCTTCCGCATCTTTGAATGTCGCTCCTTTATCTTCGAATCTACCTCCTTTATCATGCTTGCCTTCGGTTATTATGCATATGGGAATGTAAAGCTATTCAACTGCAAACGGTTGTGCTATTAAATTCACTTTCGTGAGTCAGTCCTTATAATTTGAGTCTATGTAGGATAATGACCACGGGTGCCGTCAGGGGAGGGCCATTGCCCCTCCCTGAATTTGGCAATTTAATTTACTTTTTCTCTAATAATTTTGAAAAAAGTAGAAAAAAGTATTATTCACAAGTGATTTAAAATAATGAAACAGTAAAAAATAGACAGGGCCTATTTTCTCTCAAGCAGAATTTGGGGAGGGGGGGGAGGGGTGCAAATCGATTTATTTAATATAAAAAACGCTCTTATTATAGGATTTGATAATAATATACTGCAAACAAAAAAAAACTGTTGATTTTACAGTATGATACTGGCATCCCAGCTGCCTGTATTGTGCCGTAAAATTACAGTAAAATAAGCCGTAATACAGGCAGCTGGGATGCCAGTATTATACTGTAAAATCAACACTTTTTTTTTTGCAGTATACCTTTTTCTTAATTTTTTCACTTGTTTCTATTCACAAGTATCCATTTTTTATTGAATTCGCACAGCCTACTTATTATTATCATTCTCTTTCGATCTTAAATCACAAGTAATTTCTAAATGGCTGCTCTACGCAAACTAATCTTGATTTGCTGGCTTACTAATTTCGGATTGGCTGTTGAAGTTGATGGTGTAATCCATAGCTTCTTTTTCTTTTTTTTTTTTTTATCTTTGGTACTTTTATACTTTTTTTTACATGGGTCCTTTAAGATGTGATATACAACTACTCATATACAGGGAGTGGATTTGCTTGCAACTGGGAATCCGCTTGAAATGATAAATTGTTTACTGTTTACTGTTTGATAATATTTATTTGCAAAGTGGATAAATTTAATAAACATTAATAATATTTATAGTACTTAATAATTCTCTAAACTTCGAAGAAACGTAGTCACGTTCCGGAAATTTAGCTTTAAATTCATACAAAAACTAATTATAACAAATTATAACACCTTGTCATAATATACTTATTTTAAGAACTAAAATATCTTCTTAAAACACCACCAAAAACTTAAAAATGCGCTAGGCCTTTCGAAAGATCTGAGTCTTTCTTCGTCAGGCGCAAAAAGACGTGATTCTACTATGAAAGCAGCAGCAAGACTAAAATGAGAGATAAGGGAGAGGAAACAACCTGAAGCAACAGCCAATAGGAAAGTAGAAATCAACAGCCAATAGGAAAACAGAAAGCAACAGCCAATCACAGAAGAGTAAAATCAAAACAATAGAATACAAAATAGAAGGTGAATAAGGAAGGGGAAAAATAAATAAATAAAATAAAATGAATAAATAATAAATAAATAAATAAATAAAATAAAATGAATAAATAATAAATAAATAAATAAAATAAAATGTGTTACGGTTGGTTTCAACCAATTTTTTTTTAATCTACATTAATTATTTAAATCACTTTCTCTACATTTATTTAAAAGCACTCTTTTTTCTTCTGTTTCTAATAAAAATTTAAATAAATAAAAGTAATTGTAATAATAATAATAAAATCGGTTTTTATTTTTTCTTCTTTCTTTTTGCAAAGTAAATTCAACGTTTATAGTTTAGCTTTGCTTCCTGTTTTCAAATACGAAAGATAAATAGCAGGGAGGGAGGTTTCTCAGTAAAAGACCACACATAGTGTATTGGGCAGTCGTGTACGTTTTCTCCCATACCCTTGAATCATGTGTTGTAGTCACCTAGTCTAGTTTTGGTTAAAAGAAAGACCGTCCGCCCTGTATAGGAATTACGTTATCTTATGAGTGTACTATATACGCAATTAGGCTTTGTAAGCTTGCGACAGGCTTCAATGGGCTCTGCTATCAGGCGGATAGCTGGCGCCCAGGTAAACAGAGGCTCACAGGACCCCCTTCAGCACACGCCATGGGGGTGAAACATGGCTGCCTTCCCCCATGAAGCGGCTGGCAGGGTGGAGCGACAGGCTGGTGCCTTCAAGGAGAGTCCATTTTCCCTTTTGTTTCCATTCCCGTACCCCCTTTGACAGAGTGGTTCCGGCCAGTTTTTGTGAGCAGCGCGGGAGAGAGAATGTTTACGAATTATCACTTGGCTCGAAAACGGACTTGCTGCTTGGTGCTTCGTTGAGACACTCATTACTTGGTTCGTAAATTTAGTAGGTGTTGCATAGCGGCGCTCGAAATGATGTATTCTGTGTTACTGAGTTGAAGTAACATTAGCAGAGACATGGTAAAGGTCTAGAGCCATGAATACTCGAGTTTGTGATCGGCATTTTGCTTAAATAGAATGATCGTTGTCTTAGAATAGAGATGAGTCTCTTACCAGGACCACTGCTAATACCCTATAGTCTCCAGTGTGAAGGGCGAAGGAAATATTGTTAAAAGTTGAGAAAATTAATAGTCCTGCTCCAAAAATCAGACTTCAAAAGTCCTCATCATGAGACTATTCTGTCCTTATTAAGACGAGGGATTCCAAGTATTGTTCGTTATTAGAAGGCAACTAAATGTACGGAGGCTAACCAACCCGTTGAAATTAGGTGACTTATCATCTCCTATTATAGTGTAAGCCAAGAACGAAAAGAAACCTGTCAGCTCGCCTGCTGGTATATATTAATAGTTTTTCTCTCAAAACAAAGAAAAAAAAAATATGTTATGCAATCGGCTGCAACATTAAAAGAGGAAAGGGAGGTATAATAAAAACCTGCCCACTGATTCAACCATTGAATTCTTCATACCCTGTAAGTAAAATTTACATAGTTTTTATTTACATGTCTCCCTGATGAGGGAAAATATATATATATATTTGTGTGATTTAGAGTTGGAGAGTAAGATGTAATATAAGCAAAAATAATTTGTAAATTCATATATATATACATTAATATTATAATATGTTAAGCATTACAATGCGTATTTGAAAGGTAATTAATGACTTATCTCAGAAAAGTTGATCATCCTTTAATTTATGTTGTTATGTTAATCTTGAGAATTTTAATATTTGATTTAAAGACATTTAATAATCAATATTAACCAACTTTTATCTGGTGTTGTTATAGTAAATTTTTTTTGGGAATTACATTGCTTTTTATAAATTTCAAGTATTCAAATAAAGATTGTTTTTTTTTGTTCATTCTTAAATATGGTATGTTCTTCTTTATATGATCTTTAATTAGTATTCTTATATCTACAGCAATCCTATAAGAAAGGCTTAACCTCTCAATTACTGTGAGTAAGGTTATGAAGGCTATGATCTTACTAAATTGATATTTTTTTTTTTTTTTTTTTAATTCTTAAATTTTTAATTCATGGTTATAATTTATTTGAAAATTAATTGAGGTTTACGCAAGGTTATTAGATGTAATTATTGTTCCTATCTCAGTAATGGATATACTGATAATTGATGCTAAAGTAAAATTAAGTCTAAGTGATTAATTTAATTTTTAATTATCCTTTCTTTGAAGTATTATTCAAAACAAACAACAAAATGGTTGTTTTTTAACAAAAAAAAAAAAAAAAAAAAAAAAAAAAAAAAAAAAAAAAAAAAAGTTTTCAGTTATTATATAGCCACTATACGATCCTTGGTTAACCGATCTGATCTTGTTCACAATCTCCATAGTTGTTCTAAAATTTAATACATCATCATATCCCTACTCTATTAACGGATTTAACTCTTTCCCCTTTTGGTCCTCATATTGGAGGAATTTCAGGTTGTCTGCATTTTTCCAAATTATATGATGATTACACTTTTGTTAATTTAATGTGTATGGAGATTTGAGCTTGATCGGGTTGGAGTGGAGTTGGGTGTTCTTTATGCAATCCAGTATACTACTTGATTTAGAAATCTGTTGCTCCTTACTACATTTAATACTGTCTTAAAATAATGAGTTCAAAATTATCATTGTTGTATTAGCCTGTGCGGATTCTTAAGTTTTGATATTTTGATTAGTTTAATATAATTTGCTCCCTTTTCCATGGCAACAGATTTCAGAGGAGCTAATCAGGGTATACTTATTTTTTTTTAAATATTTAATTGTCAAGTGAAGATTGGGTAATAAATGTGCTTTTTAAATTTAAATAAATTATTCTAGAAAGAACCCCAAAACTCCACAACAAATGGAGCCGTAACAATTCGGTCTCTGGGTTATTGATTTTTTTTTACTTGTATGTATTTATGTATCAAAGAGCAACTGGGTGTTTTTGCAATTAAAATTTTATTTATATGTTCAAGTGTAAAAAGAGGTCTAGGCTCTCTCTCTGTGCTAGTAGTTACAGTCCCCAGTCAAAATTATGTTTTGTGTACATAACTTTAGCTTAGTCACTAAAACCATAGTCCTGTACTTAAGTTTTATGTATTTATAAGGTTTTCCTTTCCCCTCTCTTTTTCTCATTTTTAAGTTGCCCCCCCCCCCCCCTTTTTTCATTTTTTTTTTTGGTTTGTTTGTCATTTTCTAACTCTAACTATGGCTGATAAGCACTCGGAAGCAATTGCCACTATTCAGCGAAAAAATGCTTTAGTGGATAATTTGTCTAATATTCCCCCATTCAATGGAGAGGCCAGCTCAGTCTGCTTCTCAGATTTTTCTGAGAAATTTGAGAGTTTTTCAAAATTATTCGACTGGACTGAGGAGGAAAAGAAGTTTGTTTTACTTGCTAGACTTTCAGGAGCTGCTTCTAGGCGAATAAAAATTCACAAAGCAAAAACATCTGATGAGCTATTAAAAATCTTAAAAGAGAGTTATACTTCACAGACCACACCAGATGTTGCACTCAGTCACTTTCTAAATTTTAAACAGCCACCCAATATGAGTGTTCAGGAGTTTTATGACAAGGCATATGATATGTCATTAAGAGCCCTTGTAATTGAAGGTATCCAGGGTGAAGTAGTCGATAAAAGCCGAACGGCTCTACTACACTCCATGCTGTTGAGCAATCTTACACCAGAAGTGCGAAAGGGGGTAATTGCGAGAAATCCACAATCCCCAGAAGAAGTTCTCAAAATTGCACTTCTGGAAGAAAAAGCTTATAGAAGCATTAACCCTTTTTACAACCACCGCGAGGAAATTCTCAACCCTAATTTGACCCAAAACCTACCCTGTGCTGCTGTTTTTCAGCAAGATAGATCACAAAAGAAGGAGATAGACCAACTAAAATCTCAAATTGATGTTTTAGCAGCTAAGATAGACAGTTTAGTTGATCTTAGGGCTAGGGATATGCAGGAAAATAACCAGGAAGTAAGACCCGTAACCTGCTATAGGTGTTCCGTACAAGGCCACTATGCCAGAGATTGTCCACTAAATTTTGTCGATTATAATTTTAGAAGGGGAGGTGGTCAAAATTTCAGGAGCCGTGGGCAAAATTATAGAAACAGAGGTGAAAATCCTAGAGGGAACCACAATCAGCGAGGCGGATATAGGGGAAGAAGAGGTGGTTATTACCAAAACAATAGGAGCACAGCTGCGAACAGAAATGAAGAGCAGGCGGTAAATAACACCCCAGTAGCTAACAATGAAAGTGAGGCTTTAAACTATTAGTGGCCGGATCAGATGTGGTCAAGTCGATCCCCAACAGGCCCCTGGACCCCCCAACTGTGTATAGTATGTTTCAACCCCAATCGTATACATTACCAACTGCAAGAATTTACATAAATAAAGTTTGCCTAAATGCATTATGTGACACTGGTTCTGCAATTAATCTCCTGAGTGGTACGGATTGTAACTATTTAGAGAATTTTGAAATGGAGAATTGCAATATCCCCATTATGACTGTCACCGGTGAGAAAGTTCACCTAAATAAGAAAGTATTTTTAAAATTTGTTTTTGATAATGTTCAATGTCAAGCTGAATTCTATGTAGTGGAAGGTAAATTAGCAGAGGAATTTAATATGATTTTGGGAATGCCATTTTTGAAAGAGTACCGGGCAAGTATAAATTGTGATACAAATGCTGTCGCTCTTAAAGTGCCAGTTTCAGGCCAATGTAAACAAAGCGTAGAAACCCCAAGTAATACTTCAGGGTGTAATACTTGTCTTGCTACTAATTCTGTAAATATTTCTAACTCTGTATATAGTGTAAATTCTAATAATAATTGTATAAATAATGATTGTGTTAAAAATAATTCTGTAAATATAAAATGTGTCAACAAAGTAGGGGAGAATTCAAAAAGTAGTAATGGCAATAGCCCTCCTGAAAAGTGTGCATGTGAGAAAGTTCATGACTCAGTTAATATTGAAAATGGGAATCATAGTAGTGAAAATATGGTAGTTCAGGACCCGCAAGTGAGTAATATGAGAAAAGATGTTGAGATAGTCATTCAAACTGAGTCAGATAAGGAAGTTGAAAGTGTTGCGCAGAACTTTTGCATGCAAACAACATCAGGCGGTAGCTCTGAGGGTAATAACACTGAAAATTTTTCAAGTATTCAAAGTGTCGACAACATTCTTTCAGCAGCGAGCCAGGTAACTCAGGGTAATTTAGCTGAAGAGACTACTGAAATTTGTAATATTGATGAAAGTGAAGATTTGGTAAGTATAGAGGATAAGGTACCTGAAGTCGAGGAGGAGAGCAATGAAGATAGCAGTAGTGATAAAACCAATAAAAATAAAAATATAAGTTTCGCTGTGTTATGTAGCAAAATTTCAATTCCCCCGCAGTCAAAAATGTTAGCCCAGGTTAAAAGTTATAAGGAAAATTTTATTAAGGAAAATGATATTGTTATGTTAGAACCTTTGGCGAAAAATTTAAATCAAGGTCTCCTTACCTCCAGAGCCATTTGCACTAAAGAACATGGCCTATATATCTCATTTGCAAATTTTTCAGACAATAGTATTCATTTAAATAAAGGAACCTTTGTTGCCAAAATTCAAAAATGTGTAGACCAGTCAAATATACCCGTAACTAAAAATAACCTTACTTGCAATGTAAATTTGGCCCCTCCAATTGGTGACTTTGATCACGCTGATCTCACTTGGAGCTCAGAAATTAATTTAGATCATTTAGAACCCCCATTAAAACTTAAAATGCAAAATTTTCTAGACAAAAACAAAGATGTATTTGCAGCATCGGTCTTAGATTTACCCGGCTGTGATACAATCCCGCATGAAATTAACTTAACTTCAAATAAACCAGTTAAAGGGAAAGCTTATAGAGTCCCCTACAAATTACGTCAAGAAATGGAAGACCAACTTAATACTTTGTTACAGGCGGACATAATTTCCCCTTCCATGTCTGAATTTGCTTCTCCGGTTATTCTGGTTCGGAAATCAGACGGTTCCTATCGACTTGCTGTTGACTACAGAAGATTAAATAAAAATCTTGTTAAAGATGCTTACCCAATACCTAACATTACCGACTCTGTTGATGCTTTAAGTGGGGCTAAATTTTTTTCAACGCTAGATTTAACTAGTGGGTTTTTTCAACAGGTTATTCGCCCAGAGGATAGGCATAAAACTGCTATAATCACCCACAAAGGACTTTTTGAGTGGACCCGTAACTGTTTTGGGCTCTCAAATTCAGGTAACAGTTTCCAAAGACTTATGAATGCTATCTTCGGTGATTTAGGCAATCTTGGAATTCTTGTTTATATCGACGACATTGTAATTGCCTCCAGTGATGTTAATTCTCATTTTGAGAAGCTTAACATGGTCTTTGATAGGTTAAGACTGCATAAACTTAAACTTAAGCCCAGTAAATGCACTTTCCTTTCGAATAAAATACAATATCTAGGTTTTGAGATTTGTAGTGGCCAAGTATCACCTATCAATAAAAATATTGCCGTAATAGAAAATTTTAAACCTCCAACTACCCGAAAGGCTGTTAGGTCATTCATTGGAACTCTATCCTTTTATAGGAGATTTATACCAGATTTTACTAAGAGAGCTAAAAATCTAATCAACTTAACGAAAGAGACAGGAAAATTTTCGTGGAATGAAGATGCACAGAAAGAATTTGAAGACCTTAAAATGGCTCTTATTTCAAAACCATGTCTTGCACTCCCTGATTTTGAGAAAGAATTCCATTTATATACTGATGCCAGTGGCGAAGCATTAGGGGCAGTGTTATCACAATTAGATGAAAATAACATGCTCCATCCTGTTGCCTTTGCCAGCAGAAAATTGAAAGATGCTGAGACCCGCTACTCCACCACTGAAAGGGAATTACTAGCTTTAGTTTGGGCTACTGCCCACTTTAAATGTTACATTGCTAATACCCATTTTTTCATCTATACAGACCATGCACCTCTAACATTTATGTTAAAAATTCACGACCCTACATCTCGCATGGCTAAATGGATCTGCACTCTCTCAGACTTTAATTTTACAATCAAGTTTGTTAAAGGTAAGTGTAACAGTGTCGCAGACTTCCTTTCGAGGTATGTCAACAATGATAACTCCAATGATACTGTTAATTGTAATTTTTGTATACAAGTCGAAAAGGAAGTTACTTTTATGCCTCATTCCAATCTACTTGAAAAAATTGGTGAATTACAAAAATCAGACAAGAAATGCTGCGAGATTGCAAGAAAACTAGACCAAGGTGTAGAAATTGCTCCTAAATACATGAAATTTTTTTTTAGAGATGACATTTTAGTTTGTGAGGATACGAGGGAGTCAGCTATTTTGAATAAACCTGTAAAGTTAGTCGTGCCAAAAGAATTGGTTACTCAAGTTTTTGCACTAACACATGAGTCCCTAGCGGCTTGTCATCAAGCCTTTCAAAAGACCATTGATCGCATTCGTGAGCACTTCTATTGGCCAGGAATGTCGTCAGATGTCAAGCATCTAGTGGAGTCATGTATTAGTTGCCAGCAGAAGAGAGCTTATAGAGCGAACCAGCTCGCCCCTCTGCAACGTATGCCGACCCCCCAGTTTCCCATGAACAAGGTTCATTTGGATCTCATTGGACCCTTACCACAAACTTTTTCGGGAAATAAGTATATTGTCGCATATATAGATTCATTTACTAAGTGGCCAGAAGCATATGCGGTTAGTTCAACCACTTCAGATGTCATTGCGGACACTTTAGCTGATTTCATCTCACGCTACGGAGCGCCCTGTTTTATTACGACGGACAACGCGAAGAATCTAATTTCAGATGCGATTGAACACGTGTATAAAATGTTTGGTATTAAACATATTAAGACCTCATCTTATCACCCGGCTGGCAACTCGCAAGTGGAGAGACAGAATCGTACTCTTAAAAATGCACTTTGTCACATAGTCAATCAAAATCAATCTGACTGGGACACTAAACTCAAATTTGCACTACTAGCTATGCGTTCAGCTGTCCACTCTTCAACTAAACTTAGCCCAGCTGCAGTTATGTATGGCAGAAATATGAATCTACCATATAATCTCTTTTCTCAACCACCTTCTTTTAATTATAATGATGCACCCTCTTTTTGTGAACTCTTAATCCCAGCTCTTCAAAAAGTATACACTGAAGTACATAGTAATTTAATTAAAGTTTCTGAGCAGCAGGAAAAATACCGTGAAAAGACAGCTGTTGATAAAAATTTTAAAATAGGAGATCTTGTGTGGTTATTTACACCCACAGTCGCCCCTGGTAATACAAAAAAATTAAGCAAGCAAAATAATGGTCCTTTTACTATAATTGAGAAGCTAAATGAAGTTAATTTTAAAATAGCGCTAGTTGCTAATCCCAAAAATTGTCAGGTTGTCCATGTTGACAGGTTGTCTTCCTTCAAAGACAGACTCCCCATCTGGTCCAGTGAACCAAAACAAACAATTGGCCTGGGATCGACTGAAAACGTGACCATCGATTCACCACACCAACCGCGCGATTCTCCTCCTGTACGCAGATGCAAGCGTAACCGATTCATTCCCTGGGCACCATATGATAGTAACCGCGCACCAGCAGTAGTGAACATCAACAATAGCGAAACTCCGGTAGCGCCAGAAGTGGAGGAAACAGACAGCGACGCGACTGAAATCATAAATCCCTCTCCCCCACCTCCCATTTCTCCGGAGGTTGCAGCGGCAGAGAATAACGAGATGTGCGTAAATAAAAATTTAGCAACGGCAGAAGGCAGCGAGATGCGCGTAGGTAAAAATTCAGCCACGGCAGAAAGCAGTTCAGCTGCTGCGCACAGCGATTCGCGCAGGTCTCGTTCATCGATTCGTCCAGCTGCTAAATCGAATAGAAGTAGTCGTTCAATATCGATTTCTAGAACCGACTATTCGCTACGGGATAGAAGAGACCGTCCGAGTTATAAATACTAACTATTTTTTTTCGTTATTCAGGCATTTTTATCAATTTTACCTTGTTTATTTGTATTTATTTATAGTTTAGTTAATGTGTATGTATATTTAATTATTTTCTTGGGCATTTTAAAACGGAACTTAGTTTTTCTAGCGTATTAAAGGTTTGTTTTGGTTGTGTTTTGATACTTTCATGTAGGCATTTTTAACCCTTTTTATGCTTATACTTAAGGTTTTTGTCTGTTTTATGGTAGATTATGTGGTATATACCCGTCCACACCCAGTTTTCGTAGACCAAAAAAAAAAAAAAAAAAAAAAAAAAAAAAACGAATGTAATTTTTGTTACTTTAAATTTTTTTTAGGAGGGTATGTTTGGTTACCCTTTTGCCAAAATTGTTCTGCGTTTTCCTTTTTTAAATGCATCTGTGTTTTGTATATAATCTTTTAAGTGTGGGTTTACTTTAATTAATGCACTTTAATCAGATGGATTTATTATTTACTATGCAATTTGTGGGTTTATTTGAACTTTTAACTTTAAGGAGTGTGGACCCTTTTTCTTTTTCTTGTACATACTGTCTCATGTACATGCCTATATGTTGTTGTGTGTGGCTAAAAGTGCTAAAATTAACTATTTTCTTTATTCTACTTCCTATTTTTGTGGAATGTGTGTTTTCCTTCCTGGTGACATACGTCACCACCCTTCTTTTTAAGTTTTGGTGGAATATTTTCCCTGTAGTGCCCAAGGGGCCCGAAACTGCTTGTGCTATAAGTAGCACAGAGGCAGAGATACTCTTTCCCATGCACATTACTTGTAAGTGCATTTGTAAAATCTACACAGTGAACCGAATCATTGGACTTTTCTCAAAAACAACATGGCTTCTTGTAGAAAAATGTTATAAATGTGTGCGTAACTCCCTACCATGGTCTGTGATACCATAATATGTGTCTTACAGATGTATATGTATATATTTTTTTTTGTGTGTGTCACCAGTTGCTCTTGTGTATTTTTGTATAATAGAATTAATATGTGTTTTACAAATTTCATTGACATTTACAGTGTTGTAACTATGATATTACTAGTACTTATTTACATTAATAGATAGTGTTGTAATATACTGTGATGCCAATTATTGAAGTTATGTATATAAGCAGTATAATGACAATTAATCAGTGGGCACTTCTCTTCTTTTTCGGCTAATTTTTTTTTTTTTTTCTCAAAATTCAATTTATGTATTATTTACAGTTCTGTTACCAGAAATTTCAGGTAGGATGCAGTTATGCGTAGGAATGACAGTAGTAGGGAAATGAGGTTTCACAGTCAGATGGAACATGTGTTCTTTTACAGGTGCAGAGAATATCTTGGTCATTTTAGTGGTAAAATCAGCCTTGTGGTCCCTCCTCTGGTAGTACTCTTTTATGGTCATGTTTCAGGTAATATTTTAGGTAATGGTTTCTACGGATGTGCGAGCTCTGGTTGTATATATCCGGAATATATTGTCAGGGTGGTATTTCAGCGGTGAACTCTCTGGATCCCGTCCCGGATCGATGTATGATCTGTGTTTGTGGGTCAGTTTTTTCAGTGTTGAGGTCCCAGCATGCCATGTGGTACCCAGTTACCTTTCAAAAAAAAATAATTTGTTTTCTCAAAAAATTTTTTTTTAATTAGCCGGGGGGAGCAATCTTGTTACGGTTGGTTTCAACCAATTTTTTTTTAATCTACATTAATTATTTAAATCACTTTCTCTACATTTATTTAAAAGCACTCTTTTTTCTTCTGTTTCTAATAAAAATTTAAATAAATAAAAGTAATTGTAATAATAATAATAAAATCGGTTTTTATTTTTTCTTCTTTCTTTTTGCAAAGTAAATTCAACGTTTATAGTTTAGCTTTGCTTCCTGTTTTCAAATACGAAAGATAAATAGCAGGGAGGGAGGTTTCTCAGTAAAAGACCACACATAGTGTATTGGGCAGTCGTGTACGTTTTCTCCCATACCCTTGAATCATGTGTTGTAGTCACCTAGTCTAGTTTTGGTTAAAAGAAAGACCGTCCGCCCTGTATAGGAATTACGTTATCTTATGAGTGTACTATATACGCAATTAGGCTTTGTAAGCTTGCGACAGGCTTCAATGGGCTCTGCTATCAGGCGGATAGCTGGCGCCCAGGTAAACAGAGGCTCACAGGACCCCCTTCAGCACACGCCATGGGGGTGAAACATGGCTGCCTTCCCCCATGAAGCGGCTGGCAGGGTGGAGCGACAGGCTGGTGCCTTCAAGGAGAGTCCATTTTCCCTTTTGTTTCCATTCCCGTACCCCCTTTGACAGAGTGGTTCCGGCCAGTTTTTGTGAGCAGCGCGGGAGAGAGAATGTTTACGAATTATCACTTGGCTCGAAAACGGACTTGCTGCTTGGTGCTTCGTTGAGACACTCATTACTTGGTTCGTAAATTTAGTAGGTGTTGCATAGCGGCGCTCGAAATGATGTATTCTGTGTTACTGAGTTGAAGTAACATTAGCAGAGACATGGTAAAGGTCTAGAGCCATGAATACTCGAGTTTGTGATCGGCATTTTGCTTAAATAGAATGATCGTTGTCTTAGAATAGAGATGAGTCTCTTACCAGGACCACTGCTAATACCCTATAGTCTCCAGTGTGAAGGGCGAAGGAAATATTGTTAAAAGTTGAGAAAATTAATAGTCCTGCTCCAAAAATCAGACTTCAAAAGTCCTCATCATGAGACTATTCTGTCCTTATTAAGACGAGGGATTCCAAGTATTGTTCGTTATTAGAAGGCAACTAAATGTACGGAGGCTAACCAACCCGTTGAAATTAGGTGACTTATCATCTCCTATTATAGTGTAAGCCAAGAACGAAAAGAAACCTGTCAGCTCGCCTGCTGGTATATATTAATAGTTTTTCTCTCAAAACAAAGAAAAAAAAAATATGTTATGCAATCGGCTGCAACATTAAAAGAGGAAAGGGAGGTATAATAAAAACCTGCCCACTGATTCAACCATTGAATTCTTCATACCCTGTAAGTAAAATTTACATAGTTTTTATTTACATGTCTCCCTGATGAGGGAAAATATATATATATATTTGTGTGATTTAGAGTTGGAGAGTAAGATGTAATATAAGCAAAAATAATTTGTAAATTCATATATATATACATTAATATTATAATATGTTAAGCATTACAATGCGTATTTGAAAGGTAATTAATGACTTATCTCAGAAAAGTTGATCATCCTTTAATTTATGTTGTTATGTTAATCTTGAGAATTTTAATATTTGATTTAAAGACATTTAATAATCAATATTAACCAACTTTTATCTGGTGTTGTTATAGTAAATTTTTTTTGGGAATTACATTGCTTTTTATAAATTTCAAGTATTCAAATAAAGATTGTTTTTTTTTGTTCATTCTTAAATATGGTATGTTCTTCTTTATATGATCTTTAATTAGTATTCTTATATCTACAGCAATCCTATAAGAAAGGCTTAACCTCTCAATTACTGTGAGTAAGGTTATGAAGGCTATGATCTTACTAAATTGATATTTTTTTTTTTTTTTTTTTTTAATTCTTAAATTTTTAATTCATGGTTATAATTTATTTGAAAATTAATTGAGGTTTACGCAAGGTTATTAGATGTAATTATTGTTCCTATCTCAGTAATGGATATACTGATAATTGATGCTAAAGTAAAATTAAGTCTAAGTGATTAATTTAATTTTTAATTATCCTTTCTTTGAAGTATTATTCAAAACAAACAACAAAATGGTTGTTTTTTAACAAAAAAAAAAAAAAAAAAAAAAAAAAGTTTTCAGTTATTATATAGCCACTATACGATCCTTGGTTAACCGATCTGATCTTGTTCACAATCTCCATAGTTGTTCTAAAATTTAATACATCATCATATCCCTACTCTATTAACGGATTTAACTCTTTCCCCTTTTGGTCCTCATATTGGAGGAATTTCAGGTTGTCTGCATTTTTCCAAATTATATGATGATTACACTTTTGTTAATTTAATGTGTATGGAGATTTGAGCTTGATCGGGTTGGAGTGGAGTTGGGTGTTCTTTATGCAATCCAGTATACTACTTGATTTAGAAATCTGTTGCTCCTTACTACATTTAATACTGTCTTAAAATAATGAGTTCAAAATTATCATTGTTGTATTAGCCTGTGCGGATTCTTAAGTTTTGATATTTTGATTAGTTTAATATAATTTGCTCCCTTTTCCATGGCAACAGATTTCAGAGGAGCTAATCAGGGTATACTTATTTTTTTTTAAATATTTAATTGTCAAGTGAAGATTGGGTAATAAATGTGCTTTTTAAATTTAAATAAATTATTCTAGAAAGAACCCCAAAACTCCACAACAAATGAATAAATAATAAATAAATAAATAAATAAAATAAAATGAATAAATAATAAATAAATAAACTAGTCGTTGGGGGCCACCGTAATACTTACCCATCATTGATATGCATAATGTAAAATATTAAAATAAAAATGTGTAAACTACTTATAAAATGCATTGCAATTCAAATAAAATCGTGGCTTGATGACGTCATAAACTTTAAGGGCTCGATTACTGAATTGCTTGAAAGAAACATCCTTATAACTCCAAAAATAATCATCCTATTAACTAGCGGTTTATTGCATCTGATTAAGCGTCAAATTTCCAATTAAAATATATCTTTGAAGTGAAATTTGGATGAAATACAGGGTCATGAAATATCGAAGAATGTGGTAAATAGGATTCCAAATATCTCGGTAACTCATTATCCGATCGACTTCATGCTTTATGGAAAATTTGTTTTTTTATTGTCTTTTATATTCATTTCTTAAAATAAACACTTTCGAAAATTTTTATATACCTTTTATCCGAACGAATATTTCGAGAGTCCGAAAAAAATAGTTCCGGTTAATCGAGGTTATTGAAATGAAATAGGCTTCTTTCCATTATTACATACTAAGTACATACCAAATTGCAAGTCTCTATCTCAATTTTTTCGGGAGATAGAGCGTTTACAGACACACAGACACAGCAAAAATTTTTTTCTAAAAATATGTTTTTCGGAATCTCCAGTGTCTGAAACATGTAAATCCGTCAAATTTTTTTTTCGATTTTCAAAACGATTACAAGACTTACCTATACTACGGATGATGAGTAAGTAAAATTAATGAAAAATAAATAAAAATAAAACACACAAATATATTAACAAATGGAAACAGATGAAAATTAAGAATTAAATAAGTAACCAAAATATATAAATTATTTAAGAAGATATTTTAGTTCTTATTGTTTCACACCAGTTTCAACTTATTTTATTATACTTATTTTAATTGCTAAAAGTCGTAAAATAAAACCATTATAAACAGTAAAATACGTTTTATTAGACAGTTGACATGTAGCGGCTTTTTCTTTCCTGTTGTCATATCTTAAAAAAGAAACAGGAAAAATTTACCAGCTCGCACTTTCTAGCAAGCGTAAAAAAAAGCGGCGATTTTTCCATAATTGGTTCGGTGTCTACGCCAAACTAACGTATTGTAAATGATTTTTTTTTTTTTTTTTTAAATCGTGGGTTGTAGTCGTGAAATTTTAGGCCTGATTTTGAAGATATACATTGACTGCTTAAAAAAGAGTTATTAAAATAATAATAATAATAATAATAATAATAATAATAATAATAATAATAATAATTAGTTTTACTTTTATACTTATTTCTTTTCACGTTTAGGCTGCGGATCGCAGTCACACCTTTTCGGAAATCTGGTGCCTTCCTGGATTTTGTTCTGCTGGCGTCCGTTTTCGAATTATACTGACATTACTTATTATAACTCCAAAGCTATAGAAAAAAAGGTTAAAATTTTTAATCGCGTTGCCCCCTCGACAAAAGCCAGACTGAAGTTATCTTTAAATTTGAGACTATCGTCTTCTTTTCTTTTTCAATGAAACACACAATTGATTGCTTTTGTCCATCTTCAGTGCGATAACCCTGATTTTGGAGAGAGTCCAAAGTCGTCTTCCGCATCTTTGAATGTCGCTCCTTTACTACAACTCCTTTATGCATGTTATTATGCATATAGGAATGTGAAATGATTCAACTGTAAACGGCTGTGTGATTAAATTCAGTATTTTTCGGGTGTTCACCCTTTCAGTATTAGTCTGTGACAGACAGTAGTATTTAAAATAGGTGGATTTAACTTTGTGACGTTATATTAAAAATAAATGATCAACATAAAATAACACAAATAAAAAATATATAAAATGGCAAACAGCTGTTTCGGAACCCTTAAAGCTCCATCATCAGTGCCAAATTTAAAAGATTTAAAAACCGATTCAAAAGTTTAAGCCATGCAAATATGCTTGCGTCTCCCGCACTCGCCCAAGATTGAATGGCGGTGAGTTTTTCAAAAACAACAGCGGAGTCAGGGAACACATGTGACGCAGGAGACCAATAGAAGCGCCCGGCCAGACTGGATGAGTTTAAGTACGGAGGAGAAAAAAGTGGTTGGAACGAAGAGAATGAATTAAATGAAAGGTAGCCAGACATTTGAAAAATTTGGTGTACTGGACATATCATTAACTAAGTTGCCTGAATTCTTCCATATAGGATAAGCTTTCCAAAAATCAAGGTCGTAAATCGATGAGCATTTCTGAATTATTGAACCCTCTGAAAAATTAAAATTGTGATTGTTAGACCAACAATGGTTAGTAATCGCAGAGCGTTTACTGTTACACTTTTTAACATAGTTTTTATGTTCCCCCGCGTGGACATTAAGGGGTCGCTTAGTTTGACATATGTACATTTTATCACACTCGCAAGATATCTTATAAATTCCCCAAGTAGTATATCTTTATACTATTAGATTAGCATTACATTGTATTAATATTGAAACAGTTTTCACTTATTATTTTTTTAAACATGTTTCGGTATCTACATGATGGAACTATATACGCCTATATTGATAACATGGAGAGGGGCCAAAATCATCTTTGAATACCACAGCGTCGATCGATAAATGCATCTAATGTGTTATCATGAATTTATGAATGTAAAGTCTCTCAAATATGAACAGTTGTGTGATTACATTTATTTTCGGGAATTTGCTCTAATGACGATGTTTATATGTAGCACTACATAAAGCTAGAGTTGCAATTTAATAATTATTGTTAGAATGTTGACATAGTTTCATAAGGTATTGCGGTATTTACATATCGGAAATATGTAATCAATATTGTTTACCTATATCTATCCTATATTGGCAACATGAAGAGAGTCATCTTCCGCAAATTTAAAAATCCCCATATAAATGTACTTCCTAAAAAGATGAAATTTTTTTAAATGAATCACAATTTATTACCTATTACTAAAATAGGTGTCAAATGGAATAAAGGTTTTAAAACATTAAAACTCTTCCATAGATGTTAAAATATTCGTTGGAATCCCAAGCGCTTCCGACCAGATCCTAGTCATCCTCAAAAGGGCGAAAATGAGAAAAAAGTTCTGAATGAGAATTTTTTTCTCGGGACTCCGACGAAAATTTTAACATCTATGGAAGGGTTTCAATGTTTTAAAACCTTTATTTCTTTTTACACCTATTTTAGTAATAAGCAATAAATTGTGATTCATTTTAAATATTTTCAAGTTTTTAATTTGTAAACTGAATTTAATGTTCCAACATTAAAAACAGTTTTTTCTGTATATTTAAATGCGCATCCTTTATGCATTCCCGTGTTATGGATATGCGAAGCAATTTAACAGTGAATATTTGTGTGATTAAATGCATTTTCGTTAGTTCACCCTTACAATCTGAGTTGAGTCTCTTACGGTATATTTTGATAAGAAGTAACATTCGCGTTATTGTCTTAATATTTGTGTTTTAATCAGTGTTGACGTAGTTTTGTACGATATTTCGGCATTTACATGTTAGAGATATAAAATCAATATAACCTATGATGTCTACGGTGGAGATACATTGGTGGAGGGGATCCAAAGTCATTTTCTTGATATTTGAGTTTCTGTGTTGCTCATTATAGGCATATTTGTGTATAATAATAGTAATACATCATAATGATACAAACATGCACCTACTTTATTGCATAGTACATTTTATACTACATGCCATACTACATTCATCCTTACGATCTGAATTTATGACGTCATATATGTTTATAGCGAGGCTAACGAAAAAGACAGGCTACCGCGGTTCATTCCACTTATCTTTTTTTACAGACCGCTAGAGTGACGTGATGCTCTTTTCGTACACCTGCATTGGTGCATTCGAGCATCACGTGACTCCCGCGGTCTGTAAAAAAAGATACGCGTAAAGCACCGCGGTAGCCTTTCTTTTTCGTTAGCCTCGTGTTTATAGTAGGAGGTTGACGAAAAAGACAGACCGACGCACTACGTTTCGCGTTCGTCTTCCTTCGGACCACTATAGTCATGTGACGCTCTTTTCGTGCAATTACAGCAAAATAAGCAGTAATACACTACCACACATACGCGGTAGTATATTACTGCTTATTTTACTGTTTATTACTGTTAATTTTACGGTATAATACTGGCATGCGCGGTAGTGTATTACTGCTTATTTTGCTGTTTATTACTGTTAATTTTACGGTATAATACTGGCATGCGCGGTAGTGTATTACTGCTTATTTTGCTGTTTATTACTGTTAATTTTACGGTATAATACTGGCAGCTGGGATACCAGTATTATACTGTAAAATCAGAGGCGGATTACCCATGGTGCTGAGTAGGCTGAAGCCTAGGGGTCCGGAAGAAAAGGGCCCCTGTGCTAAAATTTTCTTTTGGGTTTTTTCTTCATATTGGGCTGATATTTTATGCAAAAGAGAAATGATGTACAATATTCTTTGTTTCATTCATTTATTGAATCTTTCATGTTATTAACATATCCAAATGCTATTATCCTTTTAATTTCTTCTATATTCATAAGAAGAAAGTACTGGATTCATGAAAATTTTCGGTTTCCAGTTTGTACCGAATTATTGCACTTTAAAATTAATGGAATTTCAATGTTTACCTGCACAAACATTGCTTCTTTCCGTTTTTAGTGTCAGGAAACACTGAAATTTCATAAAATATAAAGTATAATAATTTAGTAAGTTTTGGCCATAAAAGAATAGGATTTTTTTTTATGTTTTTCATAAACGAAGGACATTTTTCTAAATATAACTTATAGGGGCCGTGTAAAAATTAAATTTCTTATTTTAATATGTATAAAGCCCCTTGTAAAACAAATGCCATGACTAAAATCTGTACTTGTTGTAATTAGAATTTTGTTTCTATCATAAGTGGTGTAAGAGATAAATGAGCAAACATCCATTTTGAATCATCCTGTATATATTGCTTTGTAGGAGCGGAGGGGGCAAAAAAAGATCAAGCCTAGGGGCCCGGGTGGTAGTTGATCCGCCTCTGTGTAAAATCAACATTTTTTTTCAGTGTAATAACAACAAAAATAGAATTAATTCTATTTGTCTGATTAATGGTCGCATTGTTTATGTCATTTCTCTATCAGTTTTCCCTGTTGAGGAATATCCGAGTAATAACGTCTTGCGTTGGATTTAATCCAAATTCGGCTGCTGCATGCCTCGAATGCATCGCCACGCCAGTTTGTGTGAATGAAGTATTAAGTTTGCAGAAGGTTGCGAAGGAGAAAATGGTCGACTTATTTCCTGAAACACGCACAAGACAGGTTACATAATTAAAATTACATCTGACAGTTTTCGAGAGTAAGTTTTGCCGTTCTTAAAAGTTAATTAAAACCGAATTAGGAATGTTTACATTTCGCATGTATAAAGAGAAGATTCGCAAAAATTTCGATTTAAAATCTCAAATGTTGCTTATATTTTCGGTGTTAGAGAATTTTTTAAAAATAAACTAATAAGTTTTATTACTTTTATTATTATTATTATTATTATTCAAGGGTGTTTGCGATCCTGCTTTAAAAATCCTGAAATTATATGAAAAGGAAAAAAGAAAAGTGTATGATCAAAATTCTAATCATGAAATTTGATTGTAACTACAAATACACTAAAAACTCTTGAAAATTCTGAAAACACCTAAATATCCATCACATAATGCTGTAGTTATTGAAACTTTTTTTTTATAAATCCGGAAATTCAGGAAACATACCAAGCCAAAAAACTGAAAGTAGGATAAATCCCTATACACAGTAACCCCTGCTTAATTATTAGTATTATTATTATTATTTATGTAGATCTGCATAATCGAAAGGGTATTTTCAATCGGGGGTTTTACAAAAAAAAAAAAAAAAAAAAAAAAACATATTTACTGTATTTTTAAAGAAAAGATTGCATAATTCTTGCTTGACATAGGATGGAGCATTACAATATCTTATCAAATTCCACCTGTTCTTTAGTGCAGTACAGAAGAATGATCATCCTAAGAGTTGAATTGAAGCTAATGTGTATTAAATGTATCAAAAATATTCCTAATAAATTTAAAGTCCTTATTTCATATACCCAAACATATTGCAGAGTGAATCTTGTGTTGCAATGTTCTGCCTTATTTGTTTAACCAAAAGCTCTAATAAATGTACTTTAAGTATCCTGATTATTTTTCCAAGGAGTCATCATACTGCAATAAAACTTCAACATATTACATAGGTTTTTCTCATCTCCAGTTTACATTATCAGCAGCAGCTTAAATTCTACCACCTATACGGTCACTTGTTGTACTACCATCAAGTCCGGGATTCTGCTATTTGTACATTAGAACCTTGGAAGCTTAGTGGTCAGCGTGTTATGCTACAGATCTAGAGTTCGACTCCGGCCTTGGGCAGGATCCACTCAACCTTTTTCCTCTTATAGGGTCGATAAAATGAGTACCAATCTTACTTGAGATCTAAACACTAATACCCTGTTCATATCGGATATTTAAGTTATCTTAGACCGCCGAACTCACTGAGGTAGTTCCAGAAACTCACTTAGTGAGTTTGAACTTTCTATTGCTAGATACAGCCAGTACCTCTCAATCTGATTGGATCTGGAGGCCGATTGGCTGTTGAGGTTGCCTTTAACGTTTGCGCATGCGCACATTCTATGTTTGTTCAGATCTCGGACACGGTGATGTTCAGTGAGTTATCTTAGATGAGTTTTGCGGTGTGGTCAGGTATTCAATTCCGGGAGGGTACAAAAATGGCGATCTAAGATATCTTAAATGTCCGTTGCGAACAGGGTATTAAGGTCCCACATTAGGTTGACCACTAACTGGGAGATATGCAGTTATGCACCTCAGGGTCCATGGTCAAGAAAACAAAGTTGGACACTGTAGGCCAAGATCTTTAATGGACTGTAGCATCGCACAGTTTAGTTTAGTTTAGAAACTCTGATATATTTACTTTAAGTATCCTGATAAATTTCGCCCAGGCGTTCACCCTGTAAATAGAATTTCATCCTACTTCACATGTATTTCTCATCTTTAATTTACATTGTCAACAGGGTCTTAACTTCTACCTATACGTTCACTGACTGTACTACTACCAGATGCACAATTTTGTTGTTTGTACATTAGAAAATCTAATTTCAAAATATAAAACAATAAAAATAAATTTCAATAAGGTAAAGATAAATAACTTTATAATTATTTCTCTATTCCTTTATTTAAAAAAGTTATAAATACGAGGGGCAGTCGGAAAATAAGTTTCCCCTGGCGACTGTGGACAGAGATGTGTATGAAAGGCAAAAAATGTAATGAGACATTAAAGACAAAACATAACTTTATTTTTCCACATAAGTACCAAGTACATTGAGACATTTGTCATACCGCTTTATAAGCTTCAAAAAGCCCTCCAGGAAAAAATCAGGGCTTTGCATACGGACGAAGCGTTGAACGGCTATGGGCAAAAGAAGACACAACAGGTGAACGCGAACGTGCAAGACACCGATACACCATGGGATAGAGGTCGACCGTGACTAAGCAGATGGCGCTGTTGCAGTGCCATCTGCGCAATCACTGCAAGTCAACAGCGCCATCTGCGCAGGCACTGCAACAGCGCCATCTGCTTGATCACGGTCGACCTCCTATCCCATGGTGTATCGGTGTCTTGCACGTTCGCGTTAACCTGTTGTGTCTTCTTTTGCCCATAGCTGTTCAACGCTTCGTCCGTATGCAAAGCCCTGATTTTTTCATGGAGGGCTTTTTGAAGTTTATAAAGCGGTATGACAAATGTCTCAATGTACTTGGTACTTATGTGGAAAAATAAAGTTATGTTTTATCTTTAATGTCTCATTACATTTTTTGCCTTTCATACACACCTCTGTCCACAGTCACCAGAGGAAACTTATTTTCCGACTGCCCCTCGTATATATCTTATTTTTCTCATCCAGTGTCTTAAAATCTCTTTAATCTTAATTAATCAAAGGCTTAAAACAATAAACTCATTAGAACTACTTAGAAAAAATTCTGTAAAAAAAGTACAGGCACCCTATCGAATTCTTATATTTGACGCTGTTTCATGCATTACTTCACTTTTCCACACTGGGAAAAAAAAACTGTTGATTTTACAGCAGCTGGGATGATAGTATTATACCGTAAAATCAACAGTTTTTTTTTTCTTTGCAGTGAGACAATAAAATCTGTGTAGATTCTCAACTGGCATTTACAGGCAACGTCTGTTTCTTGACATCACATGATCAAGTTAAAACAAACTTTCTGCGTGTTTCAGTCACTTCTCCTTAGACGACACAACGGATGATTTTCTGCACCTCTCCTGTTGCTCCGACAAGATATTTTAATTTCTCAACTTCACTCTTTTTTCGGCTATCGTTTCTAAAAGTTTCTAATCCGAATCATCTCTAATTGAGTCAACTACACACTTGTGTCATCTCCTATAACGTGAAGAACAAAGACCGAATGAAGAAAACGTTCTCAAGACAACATGTAGTGCCATGTTGTGTGAACTATATTTTTATCCCGCTAGATAATTGAGCGTCTAAGACAACCTATTCTGTTGCCCTTAGCGCTTTGTTTGGCTTGACAGGTGACAGATTTCTACGGTCGCCCTGACGGAAGTTATGAAGTGGTATGTATAAATATCGCTACTTTCCCCTGCTCCTGAATGTGTGAACTCCGCATATAAATAGCTAGGAACGCCAGAATAAATGAAGGAAATAATCGTTGAAAGTGCTTTTTTTATTTATTCATTTTTAATATTATGTTTTTCAAAATGATGCTACTAAAAGTTCAGTTTTGTTATCAGATTGACGCTACTAAAATACCCAGTTTCGTTTCCAGACTAACACTAATAAATTTCCAGTTTTGTTTTAAGATAAATGATACCAGGACCCGATTAACCGCTGAATCTAAGGGAAGCACGGTATTATTTTGGGGCCCCCTTTTATTTGGCAAAAGCTTTCTTTCATTCATGAAAACTCACCAGTAATACTAATATTATTTCCGGAAGTAGCTCAACCGGGTCACATTAAATTTCATTAGATAGTTTTTTTTATGTTCCCTGTATATACTTCAGATATATTCAGTACATATAGCTGCATGCTCAATTTCCCGGATGGTTTCAAACAGGCGCATCAGGATGCTATATGGTTAATTAACATTTTAATGATGACATTCATATTTCCCTGTTAAATAAAAATACAATGTAAAAACATGAAAATGAGAATTAAAGGGCTCTCTTCACAGTCATTTTGGGGCCCCTTTTAAATTTTAGAGGGGATTCAGGTATTTCACGTGTCTTTTGGATAATTAGGCCCTGAATGATACTAAATATACAATGTGGTTAGTTAAAGACGATGTGTTTGGAGTGCGATTACGGTAAACCTATTGTGATTAATAGAAACAAATTTGGTGAACATACCTTTCAAAGCACCGGAATCTGATTACAAAAATCTAAAAGTGGTCACCAGTTGGAAAACAGGCGCTGTAGTAGATTGTACCAACTTTTGGAGCTGCAATAGCTAAAACCATAAGATTGGGAAACCTCCCTTCTTCATGCGGATTTCCGGTTGAACCATCAGGATCTGATTATCGGCGGGGCAAACTTTCACCAGTAAAATTAAATAGAATTTTCGTCTTATTTAAACGTATTCATGAAGAATTTATGTCAACAGTAAGGCAAACATTTTTATTCAATTTTACTGGTGGAAGTTTGCCTCGCCGGTAATCAGGCCCTGTGAACCATGGCTTCAAATGTTAGAACAAGATTTCACCATCTTATGGTTACAGCTACTGCAGCACCAAAAGTTGATACAACCCATCACAATTTTTTTAAAGTGTATCCTGAAGCGAAAATTGGAAAAGTTTTCGAAGAATCTACAGTAGGTTGAAGAGTATAACGGGTAAAATCATACTCGTAATTGGGTTGGAATAAAGGTTTTGTCAACTGCAATCGTATGTTTTCATTATTGGTTGATTATCAATGTATCAGCCGAACCAGTAATACCCAGTTATACTCATGTTTTCACTTTCGAATTTTTAAAAAATTGTAATTAAATTTCATTGGTCAAAAACGCATGATAAATAAATTTTATTCCGTTAGTTTGAATGGGTTTCAAGTAATCGGATTCCAAACTCTGTCCCTTTAATTGTCATCCTGTTTACCAATTTACCATTTACTAACTTGTAAATCTACTAACGATGAGTAAATATGCTTAAATAAATTCAAGTGCGTTGGTAAATAGTATTGTGCAATTTCTTATGAATATGCAGCGTGGTGAATATTTTTAATATAAGAAATCTCAATTTTTATTTATTATAACATATTTATCATAACACCTTTTATCTTTTTAACAAATAAAAACGATTTGGGATGTACAATTGCGAAGCATTTTTAGTCTATATGTGTATAAAAATTAGTATTAATCTATGCAATAAAATAAAATATAAAATTTTATGATGGAAAAAGTGATCAACAAAGTAATATAAAAAATTGTACTTTGTTATTTTTTTTCTATTATTGTTATTATTATTATTATCATTGTTGCTTGTGTTTGTGTGTGTATGTATAATAGTGACTATTAAGAAAAAAACATCAATTTAAAATTAAAAAAAATGTATATTATTAAAGAAGTTTAAAACTAACTAGTAAAACATTTGTATACCGCTGATCTAAAATTCGTAAAATCTATTCAATATATGACTAAACTTTAATATTGAACATTATTTCATTCACACTATTTTGCTTTACTCCCATTTATACATTTCTAAACTTCTATACCTATTTTCAAAACATATGCATGACAAGATATGATTTATTCAAGCCAATAAAATTCCTTATTATCAAACTTCTCACACTTTCGCTGTTGACAGTTTATTATCATTCCAATTTATTTAATCATATTCTTATACGCTGTGAAAGTTAACGCCTTATCTCCATTTCTTTATCGCCTGGCAAAGCTCCACACATTCTTGATAACTTTTCTCCTCGCGTCCGGAAACTGAAAAATGCCTTCATTACAGATGTCTCCGTTTCTGGGCCGTACTTCTACAGATTTTAATTGTTGGGAATTTCAAACTGCAGTTAGTTAATCCTCCTCTCTTCTGTTTTCTGGCTCAGCATGCTGAAAAACTTAATAAGTTGTTTGAAGTATCATAACATCATTAAAACGCATCTCAAATGATTTTTCCCCATTTATCATAATGTATTGGATTTTTCTGAACGTCCGTCTTAACGAACTATAAATGCTACCCATTGTATACTCCTGAGAAAGTATGTTTTAGAACACTTCAGTGATGCATATCAATTCCATTATGCTTGAAGTGTTGTATCATCATTAAAATGCATCAGAAACGATTTTTCCACATTAGACCACTATGTAATGGAATTAATTTGTGTGCCCCTGAAAACAAACTATAAACGCTATTACACACTTCAGTTTCAACGACAAACGTTCTATAGTAAACATCCATAACATATAAAAATTACATGAAAATCCGAATATATTTACGACAGTACATACAGACGGTCAGATAGACAGACCGAATTCATAAACACTTTTCAACTATGCTGGAATGTGTTGAAAATGCGATGGGATGTACGATCGCGAAATATTAGGTAGATTTCGTAAGAAATACAACATATTACATTCTCCCCTGGAATTTCTGGAAATTTTTTGCAGATCTACGCCGATCATGTCTCTCAGAACACAAAACCACCCCCCAGTTCAAAACTTTATCTATCTATCTATCTATCTATCTATCTATCTATCTATATTACTTTTGTATGGACACGATAACTTCAATAATTCTGCACAAATCGCTTCCAAACTGATACATAAATTCAAGGGGCATAAAATCAAAGTCAAGTTCGTAAATGGGCAAAATCGAACCAAGGGCTGCGAAATGGAGGGGCGGGGGGGGGGGCTTTTTGTGAAAACATAAAAACAGCATAACGTCTTAATTATGATACATATCGAATCCGTTTAAAGTTATTATTACTTCTAGGAAAAGGGTCAAAAATTTATGTATGACAGATTTTTGATATAGTTAAAATGGCCTCAAGGGAGGGGGGGGGGCATAGGGACAGAAGAAAAAAATTCATAACTTTGTCAATTCACAAGATATCAAATCCGCTTACATTCATTATAAATCCTCTTAATATTAGCTGCAACTTTTATACTGACAAGTTTTTTATAGGACCAACCCTTACAGCAAAAGAAAAAATTAAAAACCAAAAAAATTCTTCAGGCTCCGCCTACAGGCGTAGGTAGATTTCGAAGTGGGTAGTCCCAACTGCCGCATCATGGTAAAAAGGTCATTTCTTCCGCAATTCCCAATAAACAGGGGTCCCACGGTCTGCGTCTTCGAAATCTACCTGCGCCTGTAGGCCAAGACGTCAGGAATTTTCTTAGTTCATATGCGTATAAAAGTTACTATTAATCTATGGAATTATTACATGTGGAATTTTACGATCGTAAAAGTGTTCACAAAAGTAACACGAAAAAATATACTTTTTAATTATTTTGTAAATTATTTTTTATTGTTGTTTTGTATGTGTGTGTGTGTGTGTGTGTAACAGTTCACATTTAAAACAAAAAAAAAACATCAATTTCAAACTTTAGCAATGTTATGGCTAATATGATGATGAAACCACTTATTTTATTTGTGGTATTTAGGCATTTGAGACTTGATAATTCTGTCTAAATTCCACAAATTTCATTCATTCAATTTTTAATTTAATTTCTTCTTCTTTTAAATAAGTATTTGATATCTATATTCAATGTGTTGGGGAACACTTTCGTTGTCAATAAATTATTACTTACTAAATCATAATTTCATAGTTTCTTTTGGTGTTTCGGTAATGTTTCATTAATATATATTGTATATATATATATCATTAAAGAAGTTTAAATCTGACTGGTAAAATATTTACATATCGCTGATCTAAATTTCGTAAAAGATATATTCATTACATTACTCAACTTTAATATTAAACATTTTTCATTTACACTAGTTTGCTTTATTATTATTTATACTTTTCTATATTTTCCCAAACATATGCATGACACGATATGATTGATTCGAGCCAATAAAATTCCTTACTATCAAACTTCTCGCACTTTCATCGTCGACAGTTTATTATCATTCCAATTTATTTAATGATATTTTTATACGCTGTGAGAGTTAACGCCTTATCTCCATTTCTTTATTGCCTGGCAAAGCTCCACACATTCTTCATCATAACTTTTCTCCTCACGTCCGGAAACTGAAAAATGCCATGATGACAGATGCCTTCGTTTCTGGGCCGTACTTCTACGGGTTTTAATGATCGTGAATTTCAAACTGCAGTTAATCCTCCCCTCTCCTGTTTTCTGGCTCAGCACGCTGAAAAACTTAATATAATCCCACCCGCGCTTCCAGTGTAAAAACTTTCGCCATCTGCGTATCATATTTAATGTCTGGAAGTTGTGAGAATTTTTGTTTTAGATTGATAATGTTTTGTGCAAATTTTCTTTCTTTTTGCCTCTTTTTTTAAATTTCATTTATCAGGGGGTTTTCTTTTAATTATTTCTTGTGGTTATGAACTTATATAATGATTTGTAAAAATGTCACGTTTAATTAAAGTATTATAATCTGTGAAAAATTACATGAAATCGAATTTATTCAATGAAAACTTTTTACGGTTTAGTAAAGTATTTTTATAATTTTTATAATTTGAAATTTTAAAAAATGTATATTTATACTTTTTTCTTTTTGGTTTAATAAAGTACGTTTTTTACTTTTTCAAATTCAAAGTAAAAAAAAAAGATGTACATTTATATTTTTGAGGTTAAGACAGTATGTAATATTTTTCTATATTTATTTATTATATATTACATTTTCGTGTACATAAAATATATTCACTGATATTTTTATTAATTTAAAAAAAAAATGTGTATTAAAATGTTCCGATAAAGAAAGTATTTTTATTTATTTTTCATACCTTTATTCCTTTTTTAAACTAAAAATTGTCCAAAAAATGTATATTTAAAATTTTTAAACGTAAATAACATATTTTTATCGTTTTTTCAAACTCAAAATAAGAAACAGTTGTACGTTAATTTATTTTCATTTTTTAGGAATTAAGAAAGAATTTTTTATTCATTTTTCAAATTTAAAGTTGTGAGATTGTTTTCTTCCTCTCTCATAAAGTTTATTTTCATTCTAATTCATTGAATGTATTTAATAGCCTTCATATAAGTTTATCGTGTTTTTCATTTCTTTACTGTCTCTTGATTGGCGCAGCTCCATCTTATATTTTTTCCTCTTCTTTTCTCTGGAAGTTAAATTCCTCGACGACAAATGTCTCCATTTTTTTTAATGTACTTCACTATCTTTAAAATGGTTACGAATTTCATGCTCCTGTAACTCTTCTTTCGCTTTTGAGAACAACATGATAATTTCAACCAATAAACCCAGCTTAACTAATTTTCATCAATAAATTTCAACCACAATTTTCTAGTTAATAATTTATTTTTTTAATTCAAAATAATAACAAAATGAATAATTATTGTTTCTTTGTGTATGTTAAGAAAGTACTATTATTCTTTTTTCAAACACAAAATTGCGAAAAAAAGAAGCATGTTTTAAAAAATGTCGTGTATATAAAATACTTTTACTGATATTTTAAACTCAAAAAATGTGAAAATGTATGAAATTAAAAAAAATGATAATAATCTGGGTTAATAAAATACTTTTATTTATTTTTCAAATTCAAATGTGCCTCTTCCTCTCTCATAAAGCTTATTTTCATTCTAATTCACTGAATTTATTTTATAGTCTTCATAGTTTATCGTGTTTTTTTATTTCTTTACTGTCTCTTCATTGGTGCAACTCCATCTTATCTTTTTTTCTTCTTTTCTCCGGAAGTTAAAAGCTTCGATGACAAACGTCTCCATTTTTGGACCTGCTACACTATCTCTAATGACTACGAATTTCATGCTGTTGTAACTCTTCTTTTGCTTTAGAGAACAGCATGATAATTTCAACCAATTTCCATATATCAATTCCAAACAAAATTTTCTGGTTAATAATTTATTTGTTTTATTTTTTAATTCAAAATAATAATTAAATATGTATAATTATTTTTTGTGTGTCTGTGTTAAGAAAGTACTGTTATTCTTTTTTCAAACACAAAATTGCGGAAAAAAAAGTATATTTAAAAAAATGTCGGGTATATAAAATACTTTTACTGATTTTTCAAACTCTAAAATGTGAAAATGTATATATATAAATCCTACAGTATCCAGTCCATTGCTTTTTATAATGTCTTAGCTTTTGTTTTTCACATCTGTTTTCATTTTTAAATATATATATATATATATATTTCCTACAGTGTCCACGCTCCATTGCTTTTTATAATGTCTTATCCTTTGTTTTTTACATCTGTTTTCATTTATATATATCCAAAATTTCATAAAAATCCTATAAAATTTCGCACTGTTACCATCGGGTGTAACACATATAATAATAATGCAAGTAATTTACTACTTAATATTTTAAAGCAGATATATGATATAACGTTAAAACATAATAACCAACATTGCCTAAAAAACAGTTTTCAACTCATTAATAAAATACATAATATCAATCCGGTAAAATTCATAAAAACATTGGATTTTAATGATTTATTTAATAACATTGATATAAAAGACTTACATAAAACAATGTGTATATTATTTAAAGAATTTAAATCTCAATTAAAATTAAAAGAACATATTTCAGTAAATTTTTTTAAAACTTTACTAAATTTTACATTGCATAATAATTACATCATATATGACAATATTATTTATAAACAATGCCAGGGAATTCCGCAGGGCGGAACAGCATCTAGTATTCTCTCTGACCTTTACTTATATTATTATGAAAGAAATATTAGTACGAACAATGATTATGTATTTTATCGATACATTGATGACATTATCATATTTTATTTCAATGAAAAAAAATTGCACATCACCACTCAATTTTTATCCTACTCAACTTAAATTAAGCGAAAATGATTTAATTAATAATAATATTAACTTTCTTGACTTAAAAATCAATATTAATAATAATTATAAATTAATTTTTGATATTTATGATAAGAGATTTGATTTTCCATTTAAAGTAAATATTTTTACCAATTATGCTTCATGTTTACATAAATCTGTATATAAAAATATAATTATCAATTATCTACATCGTATAAAATACTTATGCTCAGATATAAATAAAAACAAAAATATTAGATTTATTCGAGATCAAGCAAAAATATATGGTTATCCAATTTTTATGATAAATTCAATTATCAACTCTTTTAAATAACATTTATTATATCATTTAATTATTAACACTGTATGTAATAAATTTTTGTTTTAATGTGCAATAACATATAACACTAGATATAATATTACAATTATAACATACATTAATACAATTATAACATATTAGGAAATTTAAAATTTGATTGAACATTATATACACTCTGTATAGTATGTGATTGTGCGTTGCCGATCACATATGTTTAGGGTGTCATTGATGAGCAGTTTTCATACATTTATAATTTAACTTATACAATAACACATAAAATTATACATGGATAACATTGGTTATTATAACTCACAAACATATCTATTTGCAAAGTGTATAAATATATATATAGTTTTTTTATTTTTATCTATGAAATTAAATTTAATGAGTATTTTTAATTACTGCATAGCATAAATTTGATTGAAGCACAGTAGTGATAATAATAATTATTTAATTTGATATTAAATTAATCTCTGAAATCTAAAATATAATTAAGTATAAGTATAAACAATACATTAATTATTTAATAACAAGTCTAAAATATATTTAAGTAGAAGCAACAATAAAAAATTAATAATTTAATTATAAGTTTATAATATATATCAGTGGTTTAACACAGCTGGCAGCAAAGCGCTTTGTTTTAAAATAATATCTCTTTTACAAAATATACTCTTGTTAAGAATATCTGAAATGCTGTGCAGGATGAATAAATTCTGTGTATATTTATTCATATTGTAGGATTTTATTCGAATTTAATATTAAAACTACAAGGAAGTATTGTTTATTAAAATTTATATATTGATTAAATTTAATGAAGTGATTATGTTAATAATAATATGGATATGTAACTAAATATTAATTATGAATAATTATAATACCAACAGATGGCGACACTTTACGTTTTAGTTAGTTGATTATATTATAGATATTATTTTTAATTTAACTATAGAGGGAGCTATTGCTTATATATTAATTTTACTTTCAGGAATTAAAATTAGATGGAGTAATTATATATTCACGGATATAATTTTGTTATAAGAGTATTATCAACAGTATAGTTTTGTGTGTTTTTGAATTATTTTGTGTTGGGGTGTCATTGATCGAGTTGTGTTAAAAAAAAAAAAAAGAAATGAGCTCTCAACTTGTCATTCAAATCATTTCTCTCAACTCGACTCGAATGTCAACATGTTTGATACGTGCCATGTGGAATTGATCATTATGCAGAAGTTGCTATATTTTGAGGATTCTGTATCATTCTTGTGAGTAAAACATTTTTTCTACAATTTAAGGGTTCTAAATTCCAATATTATTTCAAAAATGATATCTGGTGGTAATTTAGTGTGGTGATTTATAAAGATTTTAGGATAATCGTTGTAAGTGATATATTATATATTTCTTAATGGTTTTTTATTTACATTTTACATATTTCCAATTTTAAATTTTTCCAATTGTTGTCTGGTAATAATTCAGTATACTTGGCTGATTCTACTGTTCTTAGCATCATGCCAGTAGAATTATAAAATACTGAATTATTTTTAAAACACATGTGGGTGCAACCAAGCTGATGAGTACATCCACATATGTTTTTTCATATCCAATTCTTGATTGGTTCTCTTGTGGTCCAGTTTTTCCACTGAATAATGTTCATAATTAATTTATTAATCCATTTGTGTTTACATAATAGCAACTCCAATTTATAATTTTTTCCCCTTTCTCTCTCTTTCTTTTTAAATGTTCTTCAGGTATGAGTAAATTTGGCTAATTATCATTGAAGCACATGCTATGGTAATTTTATGATTGCACAAGTTAATTATTAGCTATGTGGTATTCTGATTACACAATATCATTAATTATCTCTTTGCAGATTTTAGTAGAATGATATTAGAACTTGATATGTTTTTGAAATTCATAGATATTATATATATATATATATATATATATATATATATATATATATTTCCATATTCAGTGTGTTGGGGAATCTTTCATTGACAACTAATTATTACATACTTAATCATTATTTCATTGTTTAAGTTGGTGTTATGATAATGTTTCATTTATGGTTATATATATATATATGCAATAATTCAGTATACCTGGATGATTATACTGATCTTAGCATACATGCCAGTATAATTATGAAATACTGAATTATTATTTAAAACACGTGTGGGTACATCGTTCATATTTCATTTCTTAATCCATTTGTATTCACTTGATATCAACTCCAAATTATTAACATTTTATGGTTTATTATAATTTTTTTTTCTCTCTCTTTTTAAATAATCTTCATATTTTCAGTATTTTTGGCCAATTACCATTGAAGCACAAGCTATGGTAAAATTATGATTGCACTTGTTAATTTATTAACTATGTGGTATTCTGTCTACACATTATTATTAATTATCTCTTTGGAGATTTAATTAGAATGTTACAAGAACTTGATATGTTTTTTGAAATTCAAAGATATTATAATTATATATATATATACATATTTCCTACAGTGTCCACTCCATTGCTTTTTGTAATGTCTTATCCTTTGTTTTTTACATCTGTTTTCATTTTTAAATATATATATATATATATATGTCGTAGGGTAATTGGGAAATCCGCCTCTTTGCAAACAGCCTAGGCTCTTTGCAACGAGACGGTCTAATTGGAGAATCGTTTCCCTTTTCTCAATCAGCCTGATGTTTTTCAGGCTTATTGCAAAGAGCCTAGACAATGTTAGGCTAATTGGAATATGGTCATTTATTTTTCAATCAGTCTGACATTTTTTAGAGTCATTGCAAAGAGCCTAGATAGCGTTAGGCTAATTGAAAAATGACCATGCCTATTTAGAAAATGACCAGTTCTTTGTCAAAATATCGTGTTGTACCCAACTCGAACCTGAACATTCCATTCAAAGTCGACCCGAACCCGACAGAAAAATTCCATCGGACCGTAACTCCATCCTAAAAGGACAAAATAAATTCCTTCGAATCCTAACCCGACCTGAACCAGAAAACTCAAGTTATCCCGAAATCCGACACGAACCCGACAAAAAAAAATACATCGAACCGTAACCCGATCCGAACCCGACAAAATAAATTCCTTCATGTCGCAACGCGACCCGAACCTAAAAATTCGATGTTAACCAGTAACCCAACCCGAACAAGACATAAAAATTCCATCGAACCGTAACCAGATCCGAATCTGAAAATAATAGTTAACCCGAAACCCAACCCGAACCAGGAAAAGAATTGCATCAAACCGTAACTCGATCCGAACCTGACAAAATAAATTTCTTCGTCTCGCAACCCGACCCGAACTGAAAATTGAACTTAACCCGAAAACCCACCCGAACCAGAGAAATAAAAATCCATTGATACGTAAACCGATCCAAACTCGACAAAATAATTTTCGTCGTCACGCAACCCGATCTGAACCAGAAAATAAAAGTTAACCCGAACCGAACTCGAGAAAAAAATCCACCGAACCGTAACCCGATCCGAACCCGACAAAATAAATTCCTTCGTGTCACAACCCGATCCAAACAAGAAAATTCAAGTTAACCCGAAACCCGACCCGAACCCGATAAAAAAAATCTATCGAACCGTAACCCGATCCGAACCCGACAAATTAAATTTCGTAGTCACGCAACCCGATCCGAAACTGAAATTTTAAGTTAACCCAAAAACCGATTTGAACCTGAAAATTTAATTTAACCCGAAACATAACCCAAACCTGAAAATTAAAATTAACTTGAAACACAAAGTCGAAACGCAACCCGACCCGAAACTGAAAATTGAAGTTAACCCAAAATCTGAACCCGTCAAAAGTTTTATCGAACTGTAACCGGATCCGAACCCAACAAAATAAATTCCTTCGTGTCACAACCCGATCCAAGCCAGAAAATTCAAGTTAACCCGAAACCCGACCCGAACCCGATAAAAAAAATCCATCGAAAGGTATCCCGATCCGAACCCGACAAAATAAATTCATTCGTTTCTGGTTTGGATCGGTTGTGACACGAAGGAATTTATTTTGTCGGGTTTGCTTCGGATCGGGTTACGGTTCGATGGATTTGTTGACGGGTCGGGTTTCGGGTTAACTTCAAATTTCAGTTTGGGTTAGGTTTCGGGTTAAATTAAATTTTCAGGTTTGGATCGGTTTTGGGTTAACTTAAATTTTCAGTTTCAGTTCGGGTTGCGTGACGACGAAATTTATTTTTGGGTTCGGATCGTGTTACGGTTCAATGGAATTTTTTTCCCGGTTCTGGTTGGGTTTCGGATTAACTATTATTTTCGTGTTCGGGTCGGTTTGCGACACAAAGGAATTTATTTTATCTGGTTCGGATCGGGTTACGGCTCGATAGATTTTTTTATTGGGTTCAGGTCGGGTTTCGGGTCAACTTGAATTTTCTGTCTTGGATCGGGTTGTGACACGAAGGAATTTATTTTGCCGGGTTCGGATCGGGTTACGGTTCGATGAAATTTTTGACGGGTTCGGGTTTCGGATTAACTTCAATTTTCAGTTTCGTGTCGGGTTGCGTTTCGACTTTGTGTTTCGAGTTAACATTAATTTTCAGGTTTGGGTTAGGTTTCGTGTTAAATTAAATTTTCAGGTTCAAATCAGTTTTTGGGTTAATTTAAAATTTCAGTTTCGGATCGGGTTGCGTGACTACGAAATTTAATTTGTCGGGTTCGGATCGGGTTACGGTTCAATAGATTTATCGGGTTTGGGTCGGGTTTCGGGTTAACTTGAATTTTCTGGTTTGGATCGGGTTGTGAGACGAAGGAATTTATTTTGTCGGGTTCGATCAGGCTACAGTTCAATGAAATTTTTGACGGGTTCGGGTTTCGGGTTAACTTCAATTTTCAGTTTGGGTTAGCTTTCGGGTTAAATTAAATTTTCAGGTTCGGGTTGGTTTTGGGTTAACTTAAAATTTTCAGTTTCGGTTCGGGTTGCTTGACGACGAAATTTATTTGTCGGATTCGGATCGTGTTACGGTTCGATGGAATTTCTTTCCTGGTTCGGGTTGGGTTTCGGGTTAACTATTATTTTCGGGTTCGGGTCGGTTTGTGACACGAAGGGATTTATTTTATCGGCTTCGGATCTGGTTACTGTTCGATGGAATTTGTATGTCTTGTTCGGGTTGGGTTACTGGTTAACATCGAATTTTTAGGTTCAGGTCGTGTTGCGACATGAAGGAATTTATTTTGTCGGGTTCGGATCGGGGTAAGCTCGATGTTTTTTTTTTTGTCGG
The DNA here is from genome assembly GCA_963931845.1 of Maratus michaelseni. Lineage (NCBI taxonomy): Eukaryota > Metazoa > Arthropoda > Arachnida > Araneae > Salticidae > Maratus > Maratus michaelseni. The sequence goes on from OZ007595.1 coordinate 299,699,407, forward strand.
GTTCGTATCGGATTTCGGGTTAACTTTAGTTTTCTGGTTCGGGTCGGGTTGCGACTCGAATGAATTTATTTTGTCCTTTTAGGATCGGGTTACGGTCCGATGGAATTTTTCGGTCGTGTTTGGGTCGACTTTGAATGGAATTTTCAGGTTCGAGTTGGGTACAACACCATATTTTGACAAAGAACTGGTCCTTTTTCAATTAGCCTAACGCTATCTAGGTTCTTTGCAATGAGTCTAAAAAATGTCATGCTGATTGAAAAATAAATGACCATATTCCGATTAGCCTAACGCTGTCTAGGCTCTTTACAATAAGCCTGAAAAACACCAGGCTGATTGGGAAAAGGAAATGATTCTCCAATTAGACCGGCTCTTTGGAAAGAGCCTAGGCTGTTTGTAAAGAGCCGGATTTCTCAATTAGCCTACGACATATATATATACGGTTTAATAAAATACTTTTATTGATATTTCAAATTCAAATGTGCCTTTTCCTCTCTCATAAAGTTTATCTTCATTCTAATTCACTGAATGTATTATAGTCTTCATAAGTTTATCTTTTTTTTTTTTTTCTTTACTGGCGCAGCTCCATCTTATCTTTTCGCTTCTTTTTTCTTTCTTTCGGAAGTTAAATGCTTCGATGACAAATGTTGGACGTACTTCCACTATCTTTAATAGTTACAAATTTCATGCTGCTGTAACTCTTCTTTCGCTTTTTAGAACAGCATGATAATTTTAATCAATCTTTGCAGCATCATTTCCCAACAATTTTTTTACTCGTGGCCCGGTTCACTGTCATACCACTTCTTTGCAATCCACTAAAATTCCCCCCACCCCCATCCCTTTTTATAGGCAAGAATATCTGACTGTAGAAAAAACATCATTGTAAAGAGACTTTACAAGCAATTGGTGTTTTTTACGCATTTATTTACAACGTGTTCCATAAAAAAGTCCCTAGCTTTAAAATTCAATAATTTGTCAACTGTAGTATATATTGTAGAAGGGGCGAGGTCAACGAGGTAATAGCGCTGAACATCAGAATATTGAATTCGTCAGGTTTAAAATTAACTCTTGTCTTCAAAATAGAGAAAGAAAAGGAATGGCTTACCTTTTCTATGGTCGATCAAATTTTAGAAGTATCGAATATATATATCCACGTGATTTAGGTATTCCAATAGTAGAAAACACACTAGATTAAGTAGTTTCTTGAATTATCCATTTTTATGCACCACGACTGAAATAAAACTTGTAGATAATGGTATTAGATGTGGTTAACTAATAAATAAATGAATTGACTTTTGAACTTGATTTTAAAGATTATATTCTACATTAATTACAATTATTTAAATGTTTAACATTTTTGAATTAGAAGATTTTTAACAGGAGACATTTTTCCTGTGTGTTCACAGAATGGGATTTAGAAGTACACTGATTCATTTTAATTTAGTCTGGAAAGTTACAAATAATTAAGTTGCACGAGTTCTTTGAAATAAATTGACGCCACTAACATATATTTCACAAATTATTAGTGGTTTTTCTGAAGAAATATTGTTGCACGACTGTAAGTTCATAAGTTACATTTAATGATGAATAACTGTCTTATAAAATGTTTTTTAATTCTTTAACAAGTTTATAATAACATAATCACAAATCATGAAACATACTTCACATTATTAGAAGAGTGATGAACATAACGATGTAATAAATATCTATTGCTTGGTATCTTCAAATTTAAGAGTCATAAAATTAGGTCACTGGTTTTTGAAGAGATGAATAAAAATATCGTTGGGTTTTTTCTGTGCTTTATCATTTTCCTTCTTTATTTATTTTGATTGGAAAATATTAAGTTGATTCAAATGAGTTGATTAGTTTTCTACATATATAAATATGAAATAAGTAAAATGTTTATCATGTAGGTGATAAACCTTATGTAGAGTAAATTTTAAAAATTTTAAACCTAAAGGAAGAAAACTGGCAGGCTTGACTATTGTAGCAATTTGGAATCGAATGGTGTTTTTCATTTTTGGATAAATACAATACTTATCGTGTTAAAAACGATTGTTGTCACGTGGCGAGAGGTTTTCCTCCTTTCCCGCGCTATCGCGTTCAGAAATTGGGTTCAAACTTGGCCAATTTGACAGTATTTACTGAAAGATTATCTTCCTTTGCCAAAAAATGGATTCGATTACATAGTTTCTGTATAATAATATCTGCCATAATAAGCCTTCCATACCTGCCTAAGAATATCATGTGTTTCTGAACAAAAATAAATTCAGAAATGTGTCAAAAAGTAGCTTCTTTTTATCTAAGAAGCGCCTGAAGTGACAAGGTATGATCTTTCTACAGTCCATCAAATTGTTTCCTGTTATGTTGCTGGCATTTCCAACGGTCAGTAACTTTTTTCCTTTGTAAAGTTCTCTTTCGGAAAATTCGCAAAAGTACTTTTTCTGGTTTCTCTCAACTTATCTTCTCATGCACTTTTCTATTTCCTTAATAAATGGAAGTTCACATGTTATGAAACTGCCGGAAGATATTCGGAGGAAAAAAATCCTTCCAGAAAAGAATTATATGCGAGAGAAAAACTATTTTTCATGTTGCACTGGGCTATCGGGTCATTTTATATTCTGCCCGCGGTTGCCGCGAAAAAAAAAATTGTTCTTATTCTTGGGAGTTTTAAACGAACATATTTGAAAATAAATCGACGTTTTATACACTGTAAAAAATGGGGAGTATAATTACGCTTAATTTGGGTTTATGAAATGCCAAATAAGGTTTAAATATGCACTAATTTTGGTGTCAACACTGAATTAAGTGTTATAATACACTTAAAATAGTTTATCTGTACTCTTTAAAAAAAAATCGGTGATATCACACACCAAGAATGACAATTTGAAATTAATTCCGGAAACCAAAACTCCAATATAGGTGTACATTTTTATCTCGCAATCCAGCTCTGTGGTGTTGAAATATACGATGACGTCAGAGTGTTGCGTCAGCAGACGACAACAGAGCAGAGAACGGAATGAACCATTTTGATTTCATTATGAAGTGCTGTTAAAAACATAAGGTAAGCCTAGTAATTATTCCTTATATATTTAATAGATAATACTAAATAGTGTTTGTATAGTTAGATGAGGGAAATTAACTAAACAAAGCATGAGAATTTTTACTTTGTTAGTTGTTTTTGCTTAATAATCCTCTTCACGCACTTGACAACACTTGATCGCTAATGTTAATTCTATATTCTATAGGCATTATTTTTCTAATATCTCGTTTGTATTTGAATAGTTTTAAATGTTTTTTTTTTTTTTTTTTTTTTTTTTTTACATTGGGTAGCAGAGATTAATCTCTATTTCCGCCGTTGATTACGTTTTCGATTTTCTTTGCGGATTTTTTTTAGGAAGATGCTTTTACTTTCGAAACCGGTTCCGAAAATGAAAGTATCTTCGTAGAAAAAAATCGAAAAAGTAATCAACGGCGGAAATAGAGATTGATCTCTGCTATCCAGTGCAAAAAAAATAAAAAAAAAAATAAATAAAATCATTTAAAAATATTTAAATGCAAACGAGATATTAGAAAAATAATGCCCTATAGAATTAACATTAGCCCTTAATAAAAAATTATCATATTTTAGAACATAATATTTAGTTCCTGTTTTATTTTTAAAGCAAAATACTTGTGGATTGCATTAAAAGAACATTTAAATCATATTTTAAAGGGGAAAAAATCAGTAGTGTATGTTGTATCTGAATAATAACGTTTAGAAATCATTGTTTATGTGAAAAAAAAACAGTATTTATTGTTAAATATCTGAGCAGTCCATAGTGATTTGAATTTTCATAATTTTTCCTCTGTACTGTGAGGAGTTTTGAAATCTTGTATGCAGCATAATTAAAAGTAAGCTTATTCCCTGGACTACACTCTCTTTGTGTTTGGCTTTTCTAGAAATTCGTATTACCATTTGTTAAACATTTGCTCAAAAGCAAACTTTTGTGATTATAAAAATATAATTTGCTGCTTCCGTAGAAGATTTTTAGCTTTTGGAAATCTACTTTTATTTATTTTATAATTCTGCAATAGTTGTGATATAATTAATATAATCCTAATAACAGTATTTTTTACAAATCTTCTAGATTAAAAAAAAAATGACCCCCCCCCCCCCCTTAGGAAAGATTCTCAGGTCACCAAATGAAACTGTTCAAAAATCGAACTTTGTTTTGGGATCCTTTTACATTTTTTAACATTCTTACAAATACTAAATTGCAATATGTATAAAAACTGCAAATAAGTGTTTTAAATTAGTTTAAATAAGTGTTTTAAAAACAATAACTTTAAAATGCAAAGTACATCCTTGATTTTGTCAATTTTTTTTATCGTATACAAATACAACTTTAAAATCCTTAAGGGTAGGGAATTTTAATAAAATAATTAAAGGTTGCAACTCTTTATGAAACGGGTGAACCGCAAGCTTTTTATTTATTGTTGACATCATCACTTATTATTTCACCAGTATAATTATACACTAGTTTACACTGGAAATTTTTATTCTCCAGCCTTTTCTTTTCTTAGTATACAATGATGTTATCAACAATTTAATAAAAAACATAGTGCCTAGAATATGAATATACACTAATTTATCTTTCTGCATAATACTTTGATTAAAGGTTGCAACTCTTTATGAAACGGGTGAACCGCAAGCTTTTTATTTATTGTTGACATCATCACTTATTATTTCACCAGTATAATTATACACTAGTTTACACTGGAAATTTTTATTCTCCAGCCTTTTCTTTTCTTAGTATACAATGATGTTATCAACAATTTAATAAAAACATAGTGCCTAGAATATGAATATACACTAATTTATATTTCTGCATAATACTTTGATCATCTATATATATATATTTGTGTGTGTTTTTGTGCGTGCATGTGTCAGAGAGAGAGAGAAAAAAAATATGAGCCTCCGCTACATTTTCTTGAGACCCCCCCCCCCCCCTATTATTCACATCCAGCTACAGCCCTAATTTTTAAATATTAGAAACTTTACTTATTTTTTCTTGATTTATGCTCTTGTATATGGTATTATTCTAAAATTTGATTTAGTTTATATTTTATCATTTTTAGCATGGAAAAAGATATTTTGGTATCCTATAATTCAAGAAGTAAATTGTTTAATTTACCAGCATCATTGGATGAATTTGAAAATGTAAGATATTTAAATTTTGCAATGTTTTTTGTAAAGAAATTAATGTTTACTATTTTCTAAACAATATTGATGTTTAATGCTACTTTATTAAATGGTACTTGTGTACTAACGCCACCGCAGCAGAAGTTGCGCTAATGTGCCAATAAAGAACAATCTTGTTGTTTGCACGCGCACACAGTTATCTTTTGGATTCCTTGTTGTTTGCTGATTTTTGACGCCATTTTTTAGTGCTATGAAAGATTGGCGGCACTTAAAAACCGCCAAATCTGTACCTACGGTGGTTTTAATACGTAAGTAAATATTAAATTTTAACTTTCTTCTTTATTGTTTCATTTTCCCCAAAATTTATCAACTTTGAACTTTAAAAGTTAAATCTAAAGCTCTATTAAAGCTGTTTTCAAGTTCACTGTGCAACAAATTCAAAATTTTCTGACACAATGACGGGCTAATTTTTAAATGTAAAGATACAAACAGTGTTGAATTCAGGAGGTGACCCAGGGTGGACAATAATAAACGTTGTATGTGTCACATGTTAAAAAATATACACAATCTTTATATAAATATGTATTATTTTATGTATACTAGATGGAACCCGTCAAAACCTGACAGAAACAATTTACTATAACAATATGAGTAAAATAAGCTTCTTTATTATTTAATAGGGGGATAGTATGAAAAAGTGTTTCATAAATTTTATTTTAGAAGTTCTTCCCCTAGTGAAACACAGTACTATTTTCGATGCAAACTCCAAACAGACAATCTGTAAACAACTGTGTAATGCAAATCATTTCGAAATTGCAGTTATATTCAGTACTGCAAGAAATAAATTTTCAAGGATCAGTATATTCCTTTGTCCATATCATATTCAGTAAATAAAAGAACGTAGTATAAATAAAGTACATTACCCTGTGATAATACAACCGAGTGAGCTCCTATGCGCATTCTGCATTGCATCTGCTCAAAGGCACCATGGAAATTTTATGTTAAGGCGGTATTAAAAAAATATTTTTCCACGCTCAGCAACTCAAAATTTTGAGACACATTTTCAGACTCATTTTTAAAAGTAAAAACATGAAACTTGGCGGTGTGATTTATGAAGAGATTTATAAGGGACCTATGTTTTTATTTTTCGCTCAATTAATTAGAAATTGAATTACGAACATTTATTTTCCCAGTATAATTTTATTTTGTTTTCAGCGCTATCGCTTTGGGAAATTTTGTTCAAAATGTCCACTTTGACAGCATTTTTTGAAATATATTCTGCCTTTATCAAAACATTGAGACAATACAGACATTATAAAAGTTTCTGAATAAGAGAACCTGCCAATTGGAGGCATTTTAGAGCAAAATTGAATTTAAAAATGTGTATCAAAATAAGCAGTTTGGATTTGAATACTCTTAATTTTTTTTTTAATATTTAAAAGAATGTTTTAAAATGTCCTCTTTAATCATTGTTCGTTTCAAATCCATATCTTCTAAAACACATCCATTGTTGTAAACTAATCAATTTTTATGCAAAGATGGAGAAATTTTCGCTATTGCCAAACTATGGGATTTAAAGCTAAAAATAATTATCGTGGCGTCACATTCAGTTGACGTCAAATGCGTTACATGTGCTTGTTATTTCATCAAATGATTTTTAATTGGATGTTAATGATTTTTTAATGATGTTTTACTGATTTATTAGTTACTTCATTAACTAAAATAAAAATTACGTCTTCGACATCATGATATTTAAACAGAAAAAGCATTGAAAAAATGTTGCAATGTGTAGTTACGTACAATAGATCACTTTCAACTGACATCACAAATATTTATCCAACAGTCGAGAGGGATAATTAAAAAAAATAATGTAAATAAATAAATATCAAAGATTATTTTGGTTTCTTTTTTCTTTAATGTATTGTAAATTTTATTGTTTAAACTTGCTGAGAAATGATACTTTAATGAATGGTGCTTTCCTAATTTCTTTTTCTTTCGTTTCTTTTCCTTACTTTTTTTTTTGAGATTCAAATGGCAACATTCTTTCATTTGTTTATTGGATGCTACAGTTTGGCAAATAATTTGGCGATAGTTTTTTTTTTTTTTTACGGAAATTGGTTGACTGGATAATATAGAAGTACCAGAATATTTTTCTGCATTTTATAGTTATATTAATAAAAATACATTTTTAAGATTTGCTGAATCACTTATTTGTTTACTTTTTCATGCATTACATTACTGAAGATTGTCCTGTTATTCTTTTAAATATCCTCTACTTACATAAAAAAATAGCATGTGTTTTCTATGGTGTTTCTCATAAACATTGTAAAATTAAGATTATTAGATTTTATTCAACTTCAACTGTCATAACTGCTGATGAAGCAGTTATTTTTGGCGATTTTTCTGTTACCTGTAAAATGGTTGTTTTTGGTATAGCCGTAAATAAGAAAAAAATTTCCAATCGATCAAATAATTGTATTTCGTTAATCATTATATTTTCTGATTTTTAAGCTAAGAAAAAAACAATAATCATGGATTTAATTAATTTTTCAATTTTTAATCATTAATTTCAGTACACCCAAACAATTTTGATTAAATCGGTACAGATGTCACTGCACAGGGTTTTCTTTTTGGCACCATAAATGGCGATTTTTGCTGTGTATAGCAACCTGTTTTTTTATAATAAAAATGAATATATGTGTAAATAAATCAAATAATATAAAAATAATAAATTCAATTAAATGCGTGTGTGTAATAAAAGATTGGGAAAATTGGGTTTTTTTGCCAAAATGGCGCAAAGAAAAATTGCACAAATCCCGGTGCGTCTGCGACATCTGTTCCATTAAATCATGTAAGGGTAGTTTTTATTTAATAAATAATGAATTTTGTAAGAAGACTATGGCTATGTTAGTAAAATGGATTTTGAGAATGGGCTTGCTTTATTAAATGAGTTTTTATGAAATAGGCCTCCAATTTTGTCAGGATCAACTCCTGGTATGGTTACTGAATTTATACAAGATGTACTTGAAACTTATGCATTCTTATTTGATGTTTCAGGAGGTTTATGCTAGATTTTGTATTGATCGGACAGTATCCATTATTATACAGTTTTTTAATGAAGTTTGGCAGGAGTACATTGATGTACAAAAAGATGAAAACATTCTTCCAGGTAAGAAATATAGAATTGTGTTAGATACACCCAAAGTATTATATATTGAAAATTCAGTTCCTGACTGTGCTGAATCGAAATCATCATCCCATATAACTGAACCATTTTTCACTGATGAGAGAAATGCTTCTGGTTCCTGTGAATCATCAGAACCAGATCTATTTGCTGCAGCAACTCCACAGTCATCTTTTCCCCTAGATAATTTCACAATACCCGCTAAAGACTTTTCAAGTCGCCTAAGACAAGCTTTGCAAGATGAGGTACCCTTACCTAGGGTTTTGCGGTCAGAATTAATACATACCATATGTTCATCTGTTGTGAAACATTCAAAATATCCGACATCAGTTATGGTGACCGACATGGCAAGAGCCATTGTTTCTAAATACCCATATTTAAAAGAGTCCATTGGAACTGGATATGGTGGATGGCGACAGGCTATTCGAGATAAATTGAAAAATATGCGTAAATTTGATCAAAGTGAGGAAGTAAAGCAGAAGAAAATAACCAATAAGTTCCATAACAAAGGAGAAAAAGCGAATGAAAAAAAATAAATACCACAGTTCAAAAAACAACTCATGGTTATTAATGAACAGGCTAGTGCTTCATCTGAGTTAAATGAAACATTTGACATTAGAAGAGATGAAATTGTCAATCAATATATGAAAGTTGCTGATTTAAAAATTAAATATCCAAACTTATTTAATAAACAGCACTTTGCTGATGAATTTTTCCGAATAACAGGGAAATCTAACATTTTTCAGTGTATTCCAAAATTTCTCAGTTTATATAATAAGCAGCTCTATAATTTATTATTGGCACGAAAAAGCCTTCCTTCATGGGTTGAAACTCTGAAATGTCTCCAAGAGCAAGCTGACACAGCAATAGCTAAAGATGAATTTCTGCTGATCTCATTACCTGTGCATTTTTCTGAAGACCAGCTATTTTTAACATACACGGTAAGTGATAAATTACAAATACTGTTATTAATTTATTTGATTATCTGCAAAAATAAGGTGTCTTTGGAGAAGAAAGGTTTAACATAAGAGTAAGAGTTTCCCCCTTCCCCTCCTCGAGGGATGTTGTGCCTAATGTTTACATAAGATAGTTAGGTAATATTTTATATGCAATGTTGCTTTCACATTTACAAAATGACAGCATTTTTTATACAATTTTTATCGCTCTTATTAAATGTTTAAAGTTTTTATAACATGCTATTTAATTTATTTACAGTGTTAGTGACCGTACAAGACAATAACATGTTTTGGTACTTTTCCATTATACTGACACCATGCCAAAATGTATGTTAATGCATAATGTATATATTAAATGTATGCTTGGCGACAATGGTATCCGTATAATGGAAAAGTAACCATATTTTTCTTGCCCACTTTTATTTTCTGTGCATCTATATTAGAAACATTTCTTTGATATTAAATTAAAATGTCTTGGTTTGTAACATTATTTTTCTTTTTTATGAAATGTGTGAAAAGTATGTATTTTATTTGCATGTGTTAGAAATGAATTTAATGTGGTTGAAAATGATAGGAATATTATTTAGCAGTGTGCCACCTGTTATTGACTTGCATAAAAAGTATTGTTATTACATACATGTAAATGTTTAAAATGTCTTCCATTGCCCTTAAATTTTCAGGAAAAGATTTCTAAGATTCCTGCCTAATATGTTAGAAAAATCCTAGTTTAGCTCTGCATTTAATCAAAGACATTCTTATAAAAATGATTTTCATCATGATTTAAATTTCAGTTTAAATAATATTTAATAGAGCCTCCCTGTGGGTCGGTTTTGGGTTGGGAGATGGGGGTGAAGGCTGATTGTGCAAAATGTTGGGGATTTTCAACATTACAATTGAATAATAGGTAAAATGTAGCACTATAATAAATACGGCAATGTTTTCACATTTTATAAATAAATTATACGCCTCAATTAATATTTCACAGGTTTCTATGAAAGGAGACTGCAAATATCAGCTTTAACTATTGTTGCTCATGTGTTTATAAATTACTTTCATATGCTAAAAAAATGAGTCACTTGTCTCTAAGATTGATTAGAAGCCATAACTTTTAGATTTCACCTAGTATTAGAAAAATATTTATCTATCAAATCTTACATTTAAATTAAACAACCCTGATAATGTAGTCTGTTTCCTTATGTCACAATCTCATTAAAGATTTGAATTGCTTGATAAAGAATCAAACTAGAGATCTCATCAAAATGATAAATATTTGCTTGTACAAACCTTTTTTGTTGTTGTTGATGTTGCCCATATTTATGTAATTTACAATAGACTGCCAAAATAAAGCATTTATAGTCAGTTACAACAGATGAAAGAGAAAAAATACATTCTTTATTTTACATATCAGAATCTGCTAAATCTCTTTAACTGTTTGTTAAAGGATTACTGAACTTGTAGTATCAATAAATATTTCTTTATAATTTTTCTTCCTGCATGCCATACTTTCTAAGTTGGTTTGTTTTCTGCACGTTACTCTTTGTATAAGTGAAATATAGCTAAAATCTATGTGGTAAATGTTTTGTCTATAAAACGATAAATCTTGTCTTAATATTTCTTCTACATTATCAGTTATCAAGTTTTATAATAGCATGCTTGGATGATCAAGGGTCGATCCAGGAAAATTTTGGGGTCTATTTAGAGCCCGTTCACAAAAATCTAATTTAACAAAACATTCTCCTTCACAAAATTCATTTTAAAAAAATAGACACTTTCACAAATTTCTATTCCATAAAAACATACTCTTCATTGATTATTTTTATTACGTTATGTTTTAAAATTTGTAATTTGCCAACAAAACAAGTTCACTGAAAAGTAAAACTTTAACAGAAGGACTTAAAGAAGAAATTATTATTAAATGCTTCGTTTGAATTTGAGTTAGCTAAATTTCATCCTTTGTTACAAAATGTTATTTTTCACAAAAATATGATAAATTTCACAATAATAACTTATTTTTCACAAAATGGGCCCCAAGAAAAAAAAAAAAAAACTGCATCGACCGCATGATGAGGTTTATGCTATATTTAAAGAAAAAAATTAAAATTGTATTTGTCATGCAGTGAAATCGAGTAGCACTGATTTTAATTTTAATTTCTCTTATAGGCAACTACTTCTATTGATGACATTAAGAAAGCAGGTTATTCATCGCCTCATGTAGGAATCATTGGCTTTGAGACTAAACAAGAAAAATATTATGTGCTAGCTGAGCATGAAATTATTCTCCACTGCAATTCATTATCGGAAGCAGTCACCAATCTGATAGCATCATACTTTATATTTAATTGCGAGTATCCAAAACGTTGCATCAAAACCCTTATTTTTATAGAAAAGTTCATCTTTGACATTCAGTCAGACAAGAAGAAATTACCATCAATTGTTGTAAACTTTGCACAAAAACTTAAAAATTGTATGTAAGGATAACAATTAGAAAGACATTTTATACTTAAGTCAATTTATATTGTTTAGTGCTTTATCTTTTTTATAATCATGGTTTTAATTTGTAATTTTTGCCCAAACATAACATTTACAGTTTTTACCAAGTATCTTACTCATTTAAACTTGTTTCATAGCCAAGAAAACAATTTTTTTTTGCAATGTGCTGTTCATGACTGTCCAAATACGTTCACTAATTTTCACGCATATAAATCTCATGTTTATAGAAAACACAGGAATACATTTTCTCAAGATAGATCTATTTTTCCTGGCCATTACATATGTAAAACATGTATCAACTGTCCACAAGTAAGCTGCTTTAAAAATCTGCCAGATATTTCAAAACATTTGAATGTACATACAAAACAAAATAAAACAATATTTTGCCCTTTCATAAGCTGTACAGCCAAATTCAAAAGTTTTTCCTCTTATCGATCACATTTGAGTAGAAAACATACATATTATACGCACACTGATAAAAGTAAAAATAATTTGAATAATTGCGATGAAGAATTTTTAAGTCACATTAATTGTAGTAAAGATCCGTTAATGGACTTTGAATCAATAAATGTAGAAGATGATATAGGTGCAACTGAAGAAAATTTTGATTCAAAAATGAAACGACATGTTAGTTTATTATTATTAAAAGCTCAGGAAAAACACATGCTACCTCTGTCCACAACCCAAAAAATCTTGCAGGATTTTAATTCTTTGTTGGAAATGCAGAGTGATTATTTAATTAACAAAATTAAAAATGAAACTTCTAATTTAAGTATAAGTAATGAGAGTTTTCTAAAGATTAATGAAATTTTGAAACAAAATTGTATTTTTGAGAGCATTGATTCATTATCTAATAATTATAGGAGAATGAAGTACTATGAAACAAACATGCAAATGGTTCTTCCTGTTGAGTATATTTTAGGAAATAATAGTTTCAACAAGTCGTGTTGTTTTCATTATGTGTCTATATTAAAAACTTTGAAATTTTTGTTGATACAAGATGATGTATTTACACAAGTTGTGAACCCTAAGTGTGACAAAGCCAAAAATCTTATAACAAGTTTTGATGATGGTAAATTCTGTAAAACTCATCCCCTGTTTTCTACCAACTTCCATTCCTTAAAATTAAATCTGTTTTGTGATGAATTTGAGATTTGTAACCCATTAGGTGTTCATAGAAAAACTCACAAATTACTGGCATTTTACTATGTTCTAGGAAATGTATATCCACAGTATAGATCTTCAACTGATATAATTCAATTAGTTATTATTTGTAAAAGTACAGATGTGAAATATTTTGGTATTGGTAAAATTGTTGAACCCTTAGTTAAGGATTTGAATATTCTTGCAACTGATGGAATTTCTGTGAGAGCTGAAACTTTTGTTGGCTGTCTGTCTTTTATTAGTGGTGACAATTTAGGAAGCAATATGATTGGTGGTTTTGTGGAATCATTCTCTAATAAAGTAAACTGTTATTGCAGAACATGCTTGTGTAATAAGGCTGAGATACAAAACACATATACTGATGATCATATTACATTGAGGACTCCTGAAAACTATAAACAACATGTAACAGAGTTGCTTGCTGATGACACAAAGTTAATTCAGTATGGAATAAAAAACAATTCTCCATTTAATTCAGAATTTTTTCATGTTACACGTGGTCTCCCTCCTGATATTGCCCATGATTTGCTAGAAGGAGTTGTCCCATATGAAACAGGTTTAGTTTTAGAAGCTTTACACACACACAAAGTAATTTCTATTGATTATATAAATAAACAAATTGAAATGTGGCCTTATGGACCTTTAGATTCTATTGATAAACCATCTTTAATAAATAAAAAATGTAAAATAAATCAGACAGCTGCTCGAATGTGGACACTTGTCAGATTACTCCCGTTAATGTGTGCTGCTGTCATTCCTGAAGACAATTCATATTGGAAATTGTTTATAGATTTAAAGGGTATTGTTGAACTTATTTTTGCCCCTGTTCTCACAGTAGACCATATTGCTTATTTAAAAATTAGAATTGATGACCACCTACATTTTTTTAGAGAACTTTTTCCTGATAAAATGAAGATACCAAAGCAGCACTTTCTTATTCATTACCCTTCTCACATGTTAAATTTTGGGCCTCTCCGTCACTGCTGGACATTGAGATTTGAAGCGAAGCATTATTATTTTAAGAGACTTGCTGCAATAGGAAAAAAATTTTAAAATATAACTATCACATTAGCAAATCGCCATCAATTACGTCAAGCATATTATGCTTGTAATTCAAATGGATACCTTTAGCATAATAAATCGGTTGGGATTACCAAACCACTTGAATTAAGTTCTATACAACCAGAAGCTGCTCAGGTTATTGTGAAAGACAAAGGATTTACTAGGGAACTATATTCTGTTTCACACTTTACTATTAACTTTTTAAAATATGTTAGTGGTTTATTTATTGTTAGGAAATTAGTTGAAGAAGAACCAATTTTTTCAAAAATTTTGCTCATTATAACAGATAGTGATAAAGTTTTTTTTCTTTTAGAAGATTATGAGTGTGTTTTCAATGATCATTTTGGTGCATATAAAATTAAAAAAATGTCTAATAAGGACTGTTCAAGATTTTTTTTTATGGATTCAAGTCTCTTGCAATTTAGATATCCATTTTCCAGCTACTACAAAAATGGAAACTGGTACATTGTCTTAAAACATATTTTGGTAACATTAAATGATGTTTCATACATGGAATGTAATACTTAAGATTTTTTTTTGTTACATATAAAAATTGTATAATATTGTGTGTAATATATCTTAAGTGGGCAATTTGAACAGTACAAATCCAAAATGACAATTAAAAAATTGTGTAAGCCTGTTTTGGGTTTAACTGTAGGTATACTATTTTGGTTAATATCAATATATTTAACCATGAAATGTGTTTTGATAATGTTAAGTAATAATTATATGCTGTTTGTGTGGTTTGGTACACTGCAATATGCAAATTTTTTTTTATGATTAGCTAAAACCGTTCTTTACTTTTAACCTTGACTTATGCTTTTTTATGTGCTTATAAAAATCATTTTTTTATTGTGAAATTGCAAATATACTGATTTGACCAAAGGCTTACTGTCAGAACTTTGCCCATCTAAGATATGAGTAAGTAAATGTCTTCAGAGAAAATTCTATAATTTTTTTTGCTAACTTTATGAGAAAAGTATGTGTCTAACCCATTGGTCTGCAAGCTGTTAAGAATTATTATAAGCATTGCTTGCCTGTTCAAATTAAGTTAGGTTATTTTGTTTATTAATGCATTCAAATTTCTTTAAGATATTTTGAATTTAACTTTTTTTCTTTCTTCACTGTATTTCATTCGTTCTTACTTAGTTATTAGTCTCTGATTATTTTCATATAATACTTTTAGTATTGACAAATGTGTATTATACTTTCCAATTCAGTATTAGTTAAATAAATATAAAAGTTATTTTGTTCTTAATTCTTACTATTAAAATTTTGAATAAATTCTGCATACATGGTTACCTGATTATTCTATTGACCAACTAAGTTATAACCAGAAATGTAAGTTGTGTTGGGATGCCATAGTTAAATATCACTAACAAGTAATACTTGTAATTAAATCCAATTAATTTAAGCTTCTTAAGAGTGATATTTTAAAATTAATTTTTATTTAAAGTGAGTAACATTTTCCTTGGGGTATTTCTTAAGAAATTTATTCAAAACGCAAAACATTCATTACTAGGATAATAAAATATTAGGTGTTAATAAGAGTGGGGGATGGCCATAACTTCTACAATGCTATATTGAAAATCGATTAAACCCTTTCACTACTAAAAATAAGTGCAAATAGTTTCATGTGGCTTCATTGTTAAATACGTAAGTATTTTGACATGAAAAAATACAAAGTCTAACAGAATTTCCTGACTAAGTTTATTTTAACATTTATGTAATCACAACATTTATATTGTTAAATTTCTATATGGAATTCTTTTTAATTATAACTGTAATTGAATAAGGTTTTATTAATGGTGGCAACAAAGTTGCTATCATAATTGTTGTAATTAAACACCCGATAAATCTTGCAGCACCAAATTATTTTTTATAGCTCTTTTCAAGTCTTTGACCGGAAATATATCGTCCCAAATTATCCTAAGAGAAAAGGTGATTGAAAGGTTATGGATATTTACGTAAAGCTACCAGCATTTTTACTGGATTTTTCTTCTTTTGATTAAAAGATAACATATTTTGAAACATCAGTAAACTTTTATAATTAAAATTAAAAAAAATTATATTGAGGATTTCAATTACAGATTTGCGAATTGACTTTTAAATATCCTTTTCTGAATCAAAGAGAAAAAGATCTCTAAATTTTCTGTAAACTGTTATACATTTATGTAAAACTTAGACATATTTTTCTCTTTGATTCAGAAAAGGATATTTCAAAATTAATTCGCAAATTTGTAATTGAAATCCTCAATATATTTTTTTAAATTTTAATTATAAAAGTTGTTTCAAAATATGTTATCTTTTAATTAAGAGGGGAAAAATCCAGTAAAAATGCCTGTAGCTTTACATAAATATCCATAACCTTTCAATCACTTTTCCTCGTAGGATAATTTGGGACGACAGATTTTGAACACCAAATTTGGTGTGATGCTGCATCGAAGTGGCATATCCTGAATTAGTTAGTAGGACACCCAATTTGGTGTTAAAGCACACCAAATTGATGATGGTGTTTTATTACACCACTTTTGGTGGCAACTTTGTTGCCACCAAAAGTGGTGTTTCTTTACACTAATTAATTTTTGGTGTTTCATTACACCAATTTACAAGGGGTGTTTCTTTACACCGTTTTTGGTGGCAACTTTGTTGCCACCATTTTTGGTGTAAAGTAACACTAATATTTTTTACAGTGTATGTCTTTGAAATTGTAGAGTTAAAATGCTTTTATTACGGTTTTTTTTATAAAGCGACAGGGTTACTTATTGCTTTCAGTCGCCAGAAAATTGTCGCGTCATTTATAATAAGAGCATCATGGAAAGAAACTACTGTTGTATTCTTGAGGAGAGTATATTATTGATTTATTAACGTTCTTACCCTATTGTAATTTTACTCAATCCTGGTAAAAACGTTTCACGCCAGAATTTTTATTAAAAACTATTCAACATTTTTATTTAACTTATTTCTCCGAGTCTTCTTCAAATCTTAAACTGCAAGTTAAATTTGATTGGCTGCTTTACGCAAGCTAAATTTGATTGACTGGCTTACTTATATCTGATTGGCTGATGAAGTTATTGGTTAAATCCTCTGCTTTTCTTTCCTTTTACAGTATATTTTTGCTAATTTTATACTCTTTTTTCCATGGCTTCTTTAAGATGTGATACACAATTAGTCATATACAGGGAGTGAAGTTACTAACAATGGGGAATCCCATTGAAACAATCAACTGTTTCACTGTTTCTTACTTTATGCAGAAATTTCTGGTTCTAATCGAATGACATAAATTATAGAAACGGGTCGATTCGACGCATTCAGGATACGAATGCTAATTTAACACAATTTTTATAATTGTTAAACAAATCATGAGAGTTGTAATTTTCCAACTGATTGAAAAGTGTACAGGCCCTGATTCAAATCCAGACCTAATATTACTGTTTCTTTCTTATATGGGGTTCATTTCTGTATGTTATTCCTCTCATATAAACATTAAGCAATATTAACTTTTGCATCAACCTACTTAATCTTATTAAATTTTATTCAAATCAGATTAGTGGAGATTTCTCATTAGTCACTATTATTTTTATTTGTTAAAAAAAAACTAACTTTAAACAAGATGGCTACCTTGATAGTTCGGCAGGAACCGAAGAAACTCCTCTTAACTCACTATAAGACAGGATTTGAAACACTAAATTTATCACTATAGAAAATTTTAATTAATTAACGGAATGCCTTACTACTTAGACATACTTTTCAGGAAAAATGTGATTCCAAATGCAGTCGAAATGAAACGTCACTGCCAACGATACGTAAGCGACTCTGAGAAAGGTCAAACTTGTCTCTTCTTGTATCACGAGGGACGAGAGCCAACAATATTCACTACTACCGCCGTATTTATACCACCTAGTGGACTACAGAAAACTAATTAACATTTTACTGCATAAAATAACCGTGACAATCCGATTCAGGTTGATTTCGGCACGCTTTGTGAAAGAAAAAGAAATGACAGCTCGTTCAAGCACAGATGTTTATAGTGCACAGATCAGCACAATACGTTCATACCCAGAACTCAACAGTCCATTTGATTTTAGAGTACCTTCATAAGAGAGTACCTAGTCACTTACGCTACAGTGTGTTATAAGATGGATGTAAATTCAAGTATATAAGATGGATGCATATGTATGTTATATAAAAATTTATTTCCTTCGTATCCTTCCATTTTATTCGCATTAATATTTTAAAATTAATCTAACTTCTGTCATAGTCAGTATTTCCTTAATTCTTAATAATATCTATTCCTATTTAAAGTCCTTTTAAAAGTAAATATCCGTATATTAATAAATATTTTATTCCAAATCTTAATCTAAAATTTAAGATCATTCGTAGCTTTTATCAGTTCCCCAATCTATAAAATTCTGAGACGCGTTCTCATTTCGAATGTTTTTTAAAAGCCATTTTCTTTTTATTATTATTATTATGCTAAATTTTTCGGGCGCTGAGGTAGTTTCACTCCAAAATTAATCCGCTACTAGGTTCGGAATTCTTTACCGTCTTAGCTCCTCCTTCGCACCTCATTTGCTGGGCTGGAGCTAGCCTCTCACTCATTGGTTTGTATGCTCGTGACGTAAATTACTGTATGTCTCCGCTGAAGGAACAAAACCAGGTCGCATCGGTCGGAGCACTAGATTTTTGACGTTTTCGGAAGCTAAACAAATATGTGTCTGATGTTTTTATGTCCGTAGAATATTCAACTGGCCCAGTAACATCTTAACTCAATGAAGTGAAGCAACGTTAGCCCGAGGGCTATAAGTTTTAGACCTTTGGGAATTGTTTCTGTGTTGTTCGTCTTCTAATAAAATTATTTGTCTGGAGATTGGCTGGATTTATTGGAAAACTTTGGTGGACTCATTTCATTGCCTTCTACTTCGCCATACTCGCTAATATCGACTGCAACTTGCTATATCGTTGAAGGACTGCCATCTTTTCATCGAATATTATTCATCGTAATATCTCAACCTCGTCAAAATGCTACATGTATAGCTATAGGATATATCATATATTCTAATACGAACAAATCTGGTGTGTGTGTGTGTGTGTGTGGTTGCATTATTTTTTAGACATGTGCAGGGTTCTGCCAGACTAAAGATTAAACCTTGCACATGTCTTTTTTTTTTATTATTTCATTTTAATTTCATTTGATATCCAAATTCCAATTTTCTTACATTATATGGCATATTATATCATATTTGTTATAAATTTATTTCTAAAATTTCTTTACATCTTTCAGTATTTTTGGCTGCGTGTCATCACTGAAATGGCACACTGATAATCTGTTGTTTGCACTTGTTAATTTTTTGTATTACCTTACTTGTATTCTGTATACACTTTATGATTATCTATCTTTAAATAGGAGATTAAGGTTAGATTTGTTGCAAGAACTTGTTTATTGTATAAACTAGTCGTTGGGGGCCACCGTAATACTTACCCATCATGGATATGCATAATGTAAAATATTAAAATAAAAATGTGTAAACTACTTATAAAATGCATTGCAATTCAAATAAAATCGTGGCTTGATGACGTCACAAACTTTAAAGGCTCGATTACTGAATTGCTTGAAAGAAACATCCTTATAACTCCAAAAATAATAAACCTATTAACTAGCGGTTTATTGCATCTGATTAAGCGTCAAATTTCCAATTAAAATATATCTTTGAAGTGAAATTTGGATGAAATACAGGGTCATGAAAAATCGAAGAGTGTGGTAAATAGGATTACAAATATCTCGGCAACTCATTATCCGACCGACTTCATGCTTTATACAAAATTTATGTTTTTTTATTGTCTTTTATATTCATTTCTTAAAATAACCAATTTCGAAAATTTTTATATACCTTTCATCAGAACGAATATTTCGAGAGTCCGAAAAAAAATGTTCCGGTTAATCGAGGTTATTGAAATTAAATAGGCTTCTTCCCATTATTACATACTAAGTACATACCGAATTGCAAGTCTCTATCTCAAATTTTTCGGTAGATAGAGTGTTTACAGACACACAGACACACAGACTCACAGACACACAGACGGACGGCAAAAATTTTTTTCTAAAAATATGTTTTTCGGAATCTCCAGTGTCTGAAACGTGTAAATCCGTCAAAAAAAATTTTCGATTTTCAAAACGATTACAAGACTTACCCTATACTACGTATGATGGGTAAGTAAAATATATAGAAAATTCCATGTAATATGAACGTCAAATTCACCTTATGAAACTTATAAAACACAGTGTAAACACATTGATAATTTGTTTGTTACTAAATAAGTGCTATAATTAAAACCATAGTTTTAAAATAAAATAAATTAAAGGGATTGCAAATATAAATGGTTTTTCAAAAAAATTTATTAATATGTTGATTTATGAGTATAGAAATAAACAAGCTACAATAGTTAAAAAATATATGCAATCTTCAAAATTCTACAGTATTAATTATATCCCACATCTTTTTGAGCGGATTAAATACGCATTAAAGAAATATAATGTAACTCTTATCGCAAAGCCCCCAACAAAGCTAAAATATCTGGTACATAGAAGGATTGACCCCATTGATAACGGAGATAAATCTGGCATATATATTATTCCTTTTAAAGTTAATGGCAGTTCTAAAACATATTCATATATAGGCATGACAACTCGCAAATTAAAGGAAAGGATTAAGGAATATACAGCTGACATAAAAAAAGGTAAATTATCCACCGCTTTATCCAGATTAAATCAAGCTAAAGAAATTGATGCATTTTTCAGTAAGGCTAAAATAATTTCACATGGTTCACAGTATGATAGTTACATAATCAGAGTCCCTAGAAATTTTGAAAAGAGGTGATGATACATGTAATGATGTATTGTCTCATCAGATCCCTCGTATTTGGTATAATGTACTTGGTGTCATTGGGGTTTTTGTTTTTTGCTGACACCCCCCCCCCCCCCACTCCCCCTCAGCTTTTAGCGGTATCATCCCATCTTCATTCACTGCCTCCATTTCATAGTTTGTTGGTTTCGCCCATTTTCGACCTGTCAAGTGCACTTCTTCGGAACTGCGTTTTTTCGATTGGTTGTTATCAGCTGAGGAAGGCTAATGTTTAGCCGAAAGCTTATGTATTTTGACATCTAATAGTTTTAATGTTTTAAAACTGTGGTTTTAATTATTGCACCTATTTAGTAACAAACAAATTATCAATGTGTTTACATTGTGTTTTATTGTTTAATGTATTTTGAAATTCAAAGGTATTACAATTATATAGATATATGCAAATTTTATCTAAAAACGGCTCTAACGATTTTGACAAAATTTTGTATCCTGCCATTTTGGTGCACCAGAAAATCATTGGGCTAGGTGACATGTTCGAGAAAATTTGATTAGTGGGTCATTTTGGGTCACCACGGGTCAGGGTTAAGCTAATTGTATCTAAAAAACGGTTCAAACGATTTGGACTAAATTTTGTATCTTACCATTTTCAGGAAAAAGAAGACTATTGTTCTGGGTCGCATGTCCGAGAACTTTCAATTAGTGGGTCATTTTTTGGTCAACGCGGGTCAAGCGAATTTTATCTAAAAAATGGCTGACTATTTTGACTAAATTTTATATCCTATGGGTTTCGGGCACGAGAAGTCAATTGGGCTAGCTCACATGTTAGAGAAAATTTGATTAATGGGTCATTTTGGTCATGGGTCATGATATTTGAACTCAAAGCTAATTTTGACCGAGCATGACTCGGTCTTCCGTGCTCGTGTATGTAAATATGTAAGCTAGTATTTAGAAAATACATTGAGTATGGACTGTTATGAATGCTGCCAATTTGAAAATTAGTATTTATTAAACTGTATAACGTATAAAAAATAACTGCCAACAAGGCGATATATCACGTATTATAATTTTATTTCGTTTGTGAATTCTAGTACGAGATTCAAGGGGTTGATGTACAAGAAATCTATAAAATGGTAGCATTTCGAATGTGATATCACATTGAAACAGAAGTCGCGTCTCAAGCGAGGGGTGTAGATATGAATAGAAACTTGGTAATCGATGTAATATTGCGCGATGTAATGTTCGTGTATAATGATCTCCCTCTTATAAGCGATTGAAAAATCCGTCTTTGAAGATTTGTGTATAAGTGAGAGATCTTCAACATTATTTCATATGAAAACAGGGTCATCATAAGATATTTGTAGGACCTGGATATGACCAAATTTTGGTGGCCGCTCATCATTGACCTCCTTGACATTTTTCTGGCGTTTAGATATTAAAACAGATGCTATTGTGTGATTACATGATAGAATCGACTTATATATGTGATCCTTATATTGTAAATGTATTTTATTTACATACAGCTGAATTATCATAATATATGAGGTGGCTCCATTGAAGTATAGGTGTTTAGAGATCAATTATAAATAATGCACTAGGGCGAACGGCAACACCCTTTTTCACATATTCAATTTACTCCATGGTCAATCGATTTATACATAAGAAAAAATTACATTTTTGTACTTAGAAATCTGTTGAAAAAAAAAAAGATAAAGCCTCTTTCCATAATCGAAGTGCTTTTATCATATATGGCACAATATTTATTCGGCGACTAAAACAGTGAAAAAACTTCGCCGCTTAAAAATTAATAAACACACATTCTCATATAAACAAAAAGAATAATTGTCACTCAAAAAAGTATTAGCAGAATTTTAATTACTCATATATTAAAATATTTGTGTTGCTTGAATGTTGTATAGATTGCGCATTGCGTTACTTCACGAATAAATACCCGATGAAATTCACAGTCTTCAGATAAATGATCAGTTCAATACAGTTTCTTCTCAGCGTGGCAGAATACCTCCCACTGTACGGCAGTTTCGATTAACTGACATCGATGGAATTTTCAGATTAAATATGACTGATTTCGATTTATGTGAAACGAAAATGATGTATTGTATAAATAATAGGATCCCTCAAGTAATTCTCAGAAACTTTACTGTGTTCTAATTACTGAAGGAGTGTATGTAACTTCGAAGGTGCCACGTGTTGTAAGCATATCAGAATGTTTCTGACGTTTCGATGATGTATTATGTATATATCGCTTATTGAGTCATTTCGCGAATCAACATCAGTGAAATTCATCAGCATCGGTTCCAGAAGTAGAAAAGTGATTTACGATCTGCGATGCGACACATGTATCAATATTACAAACTAATCTGCAGCCTTGTCTGTGTTCTTTTGTTTTTGCCATAAATCTTAAGGATATGAGTAGAGTCTTGCATCGGGTTGGGTAGCTAGATTTTATGTGAACCTGACCCGTAGTTCGGGTCAGGTCGGGTTGAGGCTAATTTTTTATTTGTTGCGGATCGTGTTGATCGGATTCGGATTAGTTTCGGGTACGTACCAGTTGACCCGATTTGTCAAAAGAAAGTCCTGAATATTTTTCAAAAGAAAAATATGTTACAGATATATTTTAGACTATCTTTCCATAACGGTAATAAAATATGGATTTTTTTTAATTATTATTTTACTTTGGGTTCGGTTTGAAGTGTATCGGGTTCGGGTTGGGTTTCGAGTTGACAAATTTTTTTTGCCGGTTTCGAGTTGATGTTAAGCAGAAATTTCAGGTTTGAGTCTGGTATAAACCGACTCGTGCCGGACTCCAGTTTAGAATCAGGGTAGATGCCCTGTACTCTGTTCTTTTGTTTCTGTTCAGTCACACAAACTTTCTAGCATGTGGATTCATTTCGATAATTCATGTACTTGAAACGAAAAGCGCATTCTGCCAATTTTCCACACGAATATCGTCTCTTTACGCATGCGTCAACGTTTTTTTTTAAGGCTTCTCCCCTCAGAAACGGGAAACCCGATTGATTAACCTGTTTAGCCTAGGGGGATTGAAAAGGGTTGATTGAAAACGGATAGAGGTATACCATTGCATTGAAAGCACAGACCTAATCCATATACTTAAAGCTAACCTGCTTTTTAGTTTTTCGTGCAAAAATGCTATTTATACGCATGCGCGAGCATTCAGCTAATCAGCTAGAGGCTTTTACTATCTTCAGACGCGATGTTCCAGCCAATGAGGTGAAGGCTTTTTCCTCTCTCTAGAAGCGTATGTGTTCCATTTGGTTGTTCGGTTGTTGAAACTTTATAGATTTCTTTTATTAAGGTATTTTTTCATTTTACCGTATTTATTTTCTTTTTAAGTCGTATGTATTTTACTACTTTGAATTTTTTATAACTAACCCTTTTTTTGAGAGAGAGAGAGATTTCGTGCCGCGAAATTCCGCGAATCGTTTCCGATGTAAACAAACTAATTTTAAACTTTTAATATGTAATTCTGTGTGATATGATTAAATTCAGGTTTTCTCAGCGACGATCACAGTATTTTTACCAAATAATTTTTGTATTAATCAAGCTTTTTTGGTTATTAAGCATAGCTAAACACGAAAGAAAACTTTGTTATTTTAAGATTTTGATGTGAATTATTTGCGTACATTTATAAGACGAGTTTCACTGAATAATTCAAGAAAAAAAAATCTCATCATTATACATATTTAGTTATGCATTATTAATTATTTACTTGGCCTTTACTTTTAATATTTCAAACTTACAGCTGAATGTAACTATTAAAACATTTGAAATACTGTATTCGTAAAATGAAATTTCAGCTTAAACACTCGACAATTACTTTTAGTTATGCATTATTAATTATTTACTTGGCCTTTACTTTTAATATTTCAAACTTACAGTTGAATGTAACTATTAAAACATTTGAAATACTGTATTCGTAAAATGAAATTTCAGCTTAAACACTCGACAATTACTTTTACTTATGCATTATTAATTATTTACTTGGCCTTTACTTTTAATATTTCAAACTTACAACTGAATGTAACTATTAAAACATTTGAAATACTGTATTCGTAAAATGAAATTAGTTTAAACACTCGACAATTACTTTTAGTTATGCATTATTAATTATTTACTTGGCCTTTACTTTTAATATTTCAAACTTACAGTTGAATGTAACTATTAAAACATTTGAAATACTGTATTCGTAAAATGAAATTTCAGCTTAAACACTCGACAATTACTTTTAGTTATGCATTATTAATTATTTACTTGGCCTTTACTTTTAACATTTCAAACTTACAGCTAAATGTAATTATTAAAACATTTGAAATACTGTATTCGTAAAATGAAATTTCAGCTTAAACACTCGACAATTACTTTTAGGTTAAATTCAGGTTTTCTCAGTGACGATCACAGTATTTTTACCAAATAATTAAAAGTACTACATGCATGCATCTATCTATCTATATTAGAAATCGTGCAGGTTTCTGGTCACTGTTTTGTTTACATATTTTAAACAAAAATTTCAATTTAATAATGCACTGAAAATTATAATGAATGCTTACAATTAAACACAACAACACAAAACAAAAAATTTCACAAAAACACATTATTTCCCCGATATTTTCCCACAACTAATCAATAAATTTCATGATATTTTATTGCGATTTTAAACCATGAACTTTAGTACTTTTCTGTTATACGGACACTATGCCAAAATGTATGTATGTATGTATGTTTGGTGACAATGGTGTACGTATAACGGAAAAGTGCCTGAATTAATATTTATATATATATATATATATAAAATATAAACATAATTGGCGACACAGAAAGTTTTCTGGATTTCTCCCTGTCTCTCTAACCACATTGTTAACAAAACAAAAAATTCACGAAAAACACATTATTTCCCCGATATTTTCCCACAACTAATCAATAAATTTCATGATATTTTATTGTGATTTTAAACCATGAACTTTAGTACTTTTCTGTTATACGGATACTATGCCAAAATGTATGTATGTATGTATGTATGTTTGGCGACAATGGTGTCCGTATAACGGAAAAGTGCCTGAATTATTATTTTTTTATATATATATATAAAATATAAACATAATTGGCGACACAGCAAGTTTTCTGGATGTGAAAGGCGGAGATGAATTTCATTCATTCAATGACCGTTTTAAAAGTTTCAAGTTTGGATTGAGTGCACCTGAACATAAAAACCGATACCTATTTCTATGTTCATGATTGAGTTATTTGGATATCTTTTCGTATAGCACAGAAAATCATTTCTCCCGCTTTCGTAATACAGATAAATTCTGGTGTATTTTTTTTTTCTTATTTTTATATCATAAGTACTTTTCTACTTTAAATTTTTTAATTGTCGAGTTTCTAAGCTGAAATTTCATTTTTCGAATGCAGTATTTCAAATGTTTTAATAATTACATTCAGCTGTAAGTTTGAAATATTTAAAATATTAAAAGTAAAGGTCAAGTAAATAATTAATAATGCATAACTAAATATGTATAATGATCAGAATGACATATTAAAATGTGTACAGAATGACATGAAAATTTTAAAAAACTGAAATTTTGCACTTGCAACTTAATTGTAAATTTCATTGTTTACATTGGAAACGATTTGTGGATTTTAAGAATTTGCTGAACTTCGTGTGACCAAATTACTAAATCTCTCTCTCTCACTCTCCAAAAAAAAAAAAAAAAAGGGTTAGTTTAAAAAAATTCAAAGTAGCAAAATACATACAACACAAAAAGAAAATAAATACGGTAAAATGAAAAAATTACTTTAATAATAGAAATCCATAAATTTTCAACAACGACATCAAACGAACGTATCTCATCTTTCGTTTGTGATAAGGAACGCCCTTTGGCCCCCTCCACTCATTGGCTGAATTGTAAAGGGCAAAATTGGGGGACAAAATGACTACAGCATTTCTGAGAAAAGAAAAAATCAGACAATTCACAGAAAATAATTATTTTTGTTGCAAGTTGGGTTAACTGTCTTTATGGTTCGAGTCGATTTCAGACTGAGTGTAGATTTCTGCAAGTTGGATTTGGGTTAACCCGATTTTTCAAAAGTTAGTTCAAGTTCAGTATATTATTTCAGATTAAAACTACACCTATCAGGGCTTGAATTTCAGGGTGGGATTCGCGCGGAAAATTTTAAAATCCCGCCCAAAAAATTTCCGCATTTTTGGAGAAATTTGCATTATTTAATTTACCTGCAACCGAACGATAAATTTCGTGATTTTTTTTCCCCGCAACCGATTGACGGACTTTGTGTTTTTCCGCGACTGATCGACGAACTTTGTGGTTTTTTCCGTGACAGATCAACGAACTTTGAGTTTTTTCTGCGACAGATCGACGAACATTGCGTTTTTTAAGCGACTGATCGACGAACCTTGCGTTTTTTGGGGACATATCGACGAACTTTGCGTTTATTCCGCAATCGATCGACGAAATTTTTCTTTCTTCCCTGACTGATCGACGAACTTTGCATTTATTCCGCAATCGATCGACGAAATTTGCTTTTTTCCGCAACTGATCGACGAACTTTGCGTTTTTTCCGCGACAGATCAACGAACGTTGCATTTTTTTCTGCAACTGATCAATGAACTTTGCGTTTTTTCTGCGACAGATAGACGAACATTGCGTTTTTTAAGCGACTGATCGACGAACCTTGCGTTTTTTGGGGACAGATCGACGAACTTTGTGTTTATTCTGCAATCGATCGACGAAATTTGCTTTTTTCCCACGACTGATCAACGAACTTAGCGTTTTTTGGTGACAGATCGACGAACTTAGCGTTTTTTCCACGACAGATTGATGAACTTTGCGTCTTTTCCACGATCGATCGGTGAATCTCAATCAAGTAAAATCTAAAGTCAGAAATTTATTTAACAACCTAATTGTTAAGGGTCCCTAACACATTTAATGGAACTTGAAAAATACACTGCATATATAAAACTTAACTTTCTTCCCTTTTTTATAATAAAAATAAACATTTTACATAATCATTCTCAGTTGACTTAATTTTTTCAATGGTATTTTGTCATGTCTGCATTAATGTAATTCTTTAAATAGCACGTAAAAGAATAGTGGGGTTTAAAGATTTTTTTTCTCCCTCCCAAACATTACAACTCCCCTCCATTTAAAAATGTTGGTAGGGAGACTCCCGTCTTTGGAAAAATTGAATTTCAAGCCCTGCCTATAATATGTTTGTGTGTATTGAGGTTTGTATAGATGTTTGTGTGTGTGCTGTTTTTAATACAGACAGTTTCATTTTTCACACGAACCTTTCAAAAAATTCACATTCTTTGTGCAATCCTTTAACAAAATTCGCATTTTTTTTCGTGATTCTTTAATGAAATTCGCATTTTTTTCTGTATTTTTTTTTTGTCGAGATTCATAATTTTTTGAGCTATCCTATGACGTAATTCGTGTTTTTTTTTCAGCGATAATTTGACGAAATTTGTGTTTTTTCTGCGATTTTTTTTTCACGAAATTTGCGTTATTTTCCACGATTCTTTTATGAAATTTGCGTTTTTCTGTGATCCTTAGACGAAATTTTCTTTTTTCGCAATGCTTTGATAATAATCACATTTTCTCTGCTGCCTTTTGATAAGATTCATGAATTTTCAGCAATCCTTCGATGAAATTCGCGTTTTTTCAGCAATCTTTGAAGAAATTCGCATTTTTCTCGCGATACTTTAACGAAATGTGCGTTTTCCAGCGATTTTTTGATAAAATACATTTTATTCCGCAATTTTTAGACGAAGTTTGGCAAGAAAGCGCTATCTTTGGGTGAAATTTCCTGTTTTGCGATTCTTTGACAAAATTTGCTCATCTTTTGTGTAAATCGCGTTTTTCTGTGGCCTTTTAACAAAATTCACGTTTTACATGATCCTTTGATGAAATTAGTGTTTTTCCCGTGATCATTTGATGAAATCTAGGATTTTTTTCCCGCGAAGATTGATTATATGTTTTTAGTCTGCAGGTGCCCTAAAAAGTTTGTGACGCCTGTCGCTGCATTGCACGCATTCTGCCACGGTGTATCAAACAAACAAGATTCATCCTAAAGAATTATTGTTTCGTTTCTGGAAATGAACAACCGTCAACTCATTGGCTGAATTATAAAGGGTGAAATGTGTAGGCACTGAGTATCATCTATACTATTAATGTCGGTAAACGTCTGTCTGTGTGTGTGTTGTTGTGTCTGGCGTCTGTAAGCACAAAACTCTGCATGCAGACGACGGACATAAGTGCTTTTGGTATAAAAAAATTCGTAAGTGGAGTTTTTAAAATTCACAACATTTTGCGGGAGAAGAGGGGTGCGAACGAATTTAAAAAATGAGTCCGCATCAATAATTATGGCGGCGGGGGGGAGTATGTTTTGCCTACACGGGGCGGAGACTTTTCTTTGTTGACACCACTCATATGATATATCGTTCGAAAGGCCTGTGACTGCCTTTTCATGTTATGCATCTGTGTGGTCCATCCCCCCCCCCCGCCAATTGGGGCACTTTTCTAAATTTTGCACATACCACTCATGTTATATATCGTTAAAAAGGTCTGTGACCGCTTAATCATATTATGCATCTCCGGTGTCCATCCCCCCACTTTGCCCCCCCCCAAGGGGGTACTTTTGTAAATTTTGCACAATCCCTTCATGTTACGCATTGTTGGAAAGGTCTTTGACTGCTTATTCATGTTATGCATCTCCGGGGTCCATCCCGCCACTCCCCCCCCCCCCCTTAAGGGGGGCAATTTTCTAAATTTTGTTGACACCCCTCATGTCATATATTGTTGGAAAGGTCTGTGACCGCTTAATGATATTATACATCTCCAATGTCCATCTCCCCACTTTGCCCCCCCCCCTCCCCCAAGGGGGTACTTTTCTAAATTTTGCAGACAACCCTCATGTCATATATCGTTGGAAAGGTCTGTGACTGCTTAATCATATGCATATCTCCAATGTCCATTTCCCCACTTTGCCCCCCCCCTCCCCCAAGGGGGTACTTTTCTAAATTTTGCAGACAACCCTCATGTCATATATCGTTGGAAAGGTCTGTGACTGCTTAATCATATGCATATCTCTGATGTCCATCTCCCCGCTTTGCCCCCCCCCCCCCCAAAGAGGTACTTTTCTAAATTTTGCACACAACCCTCATGTTATATATCGTTGGAAAGATCTGTGACCACTTAATCATATTATGCATGTTCTGTGTCCATCCCCTACTTTACCCCCCCCCCCCCAAGGGGGTACTTTTTAAAATTTTGCACACACCCTCATGTTACATATCGTTTGAAAGGTCTTTGACTGCTTATTCATGTTATGCATCTCCTTGGTCCATCCCGCCATTTCCCCCTCCCCAAGGGGGCACTTACCATTTACTTGCACAACAGCGCTAAATGTGTCAGATGAAAGAAATTCCGCGAGTACATGTGCCAGTGAAACTTAGCCAATTGCTGTTCTTCAACCTAGCTTTAATTCAAAGTGGGTTTTTTATTTATTTGAATTATTCTGCAAAAGTTTCAAACATTTTAAAGCAGCTATGAATTTTATTTTTATGGTATTATCAAGTTTTTTGCCGTCAAATTTTGACGGGTTCCATCTAGTATATTTTATAACTGATTGAAATGTCAGAGAGTTCAGAAGATGATAACTATTTTTTTATTGCTATGTTAAAGGAGCCGACGCGAAAACAAACAAACAGAAGAGCGAGAAGGAAACATTTCTTTTACAACTGGATAACAATATTTTTTCACGAATTTTTTACACGGGTTCAGTTTATCTTGAACTCATAACAGCAGGACCTGAATGAAGTGCATTTTTCCCCACCATTTATGTGGCAGTTCCTGCATGATATTTTAATCATTAATATTTACTTAACCTTACATTGCATGTTGCGTTGGATGCGCAAGATTAGATGTTCAGCATCCACCGCAATTGATTGGTTGAACTATGAACAACTTTCGTCTGTCTGCTGCAAAAAATAAATGAGAGGAGACAGGGGAAAAGAGTGCCAAGTGCCAAGCCATATTTTTGAACTTCTGCGATATTTCAATTTGAAAATTTGTCAAATACTCATATCAAGATATATAACCTAAAGTTTTTTCGCCAATGTCTTAGTAACATTATAGATATCTTGAGTAAGAATATGGCGTTTCTTTAATGATATTACTATTAGGTTTTTTGTAAATTAGCTATCTTCATTAGGGTCATAAATATCTGGGGCAAAAACGAAACCTGTCACATAGGCTACCACCAAGTGACATTAGAAACAAATTATATGTTAGACATTATAATTTACAATATTAAGCAACATATTACAGTGTTAGATTTATTTCACCAACTTGACACTTTCTTGCCCCGACCCCCTCAAATGAATAGATAAGTATACCACTGAAAATAGTCTGCAGACTGCATAAACAATCTGCGAAGCACGTCCCGCGTTTTGCATTTTCTGCCACTGGAACATTAGTGAAATAATCTAACATTACGACCACTAATTTCGATTTTCATTTAAACAAATAAATAAATAAAAATATTCTTAAAAAATGTAACATACATTGTCATAGTTATTGAAAAAATAGGTATTACTCAGATTTTTAATGTTTATCAGAACGTTTGTTATAATACGGTGATACATAAATTGCTTGTGTTGGTACCTCACCAGTAAATACTGATTAATTTTTCAAGCTGGGGCGTAGAAATGATCAATCTGCTACACTTCTCCCTCCCGTCTTTCAGTCGTGTCACAATATCTTCCGCTAGCTTCGACTAACTGAGATTGATGGAGCTAGTGATTTTTAATGAGATTGTCACTTAGTTCGGCATGCGAGACAAAATGATTCATCAACAAAAATAGGGTCTCTTATATAATTTTGGTATTGTGTCACTCAAAAATTTTATAATGCAGTTTGTTATAACAACGAGAAGAATCAAAATGATACAAAAATGTTTAAATTCTCGAAAATACGTGAAAGTCTGTGGCATTTTATTTCAGTGATATATAAAATGCCAGTTGTGGGGTAGTGTTTCACAAACAAATAGCGAGTCAATTAAAGGATTGTGTGGAAATGATTGATCTTTTATATTTTTCTTTCATTTTTTAACGGTATCGAAATAACTTCCGATGTATGGTTAACTGGTTAACTCTTAACTGCGAGTGACGAAACCTGAGATTTTCTAATTGGTAGCAGATTTCTGCACGGAAATATCATAGGTGGTCGAATGGTGGGTATAGTACATGGGGAGATTTAAAAATATATATCTCCCGGTGGTGTTGTGATTAATTGGTTGAATAGGTAAAGCATCGGTTCGAGTATTTTATCGTATATACTGTTGTATCGCTTCATATATGTTCAGCATATAGATTGTTTTATCGCTTTAAGTTAAATAAGCAATGCATAATAAAATAAACTAAAAATACGTATGGTACAAGTGATTATACAGAAAACATAAAGACTTAAAAAAACTTTTAACCACTTAAATGTTTCGTTTTTGACACAGTAATCTAAAAATAAGGACAAAGTACCACTTTTTCCGAACTAAAATATTTGCCTTATATCATCGAAAAATGTCTGTCAATTAACAAACCGAAGATTACAGTTAAAACTTAGTGGTATCTAAAAGCTTTTAGTAACGAAGCAAGCAAACACTTCTTGCCAGAACACACTTCGGGTAAATCTGTTAAGTAGTTAATATTGGGTTTGTCCGGAAAGATCGTGCCGGTAAGGAAAATCAATTCGTACCGGAAAATTCTGTCATTTAATTAATAGACATTGATTCCACTATCTAATACCTAATAATTAACGGGCAGAATTTTCCGGTACGAATTAATTTTCCCATCCGGCACAAACTTTCCGGGCAACCCAATAAATAGAGCTACTAGTTTCGTACAGACAATTGGTAACATTCTCAAGATCAGCAATGATAAAGTAAATTATATTCGTAAAAAAATTGAAATATG
Organism: Maratus michaelseni; assembly: GCA_963931845.1. Classification (NCBI taxonomy): domain Eukaryota; kingdom Metazoa; phylum Arthropoda; class Arachnida; order Araneae; family Salticidae; genus Maratus; species Maratus michaelseni. The sequence goes on from OZ007595.1 coordinate 299,732,324, forward strand.
AACTTCATACTACAGGGACCATATCACAGTAGCATTACAGTGATCCATAAATTACTTATTATGTTATAACGCATGTGAGTGCTGATAAAATTTACAAAATCAGACGAAATTATCAATCTTTCCAGTTCTTATGCCCGCCGATCCTTCAACCATGTCAAAAAAAAAAAAAAAAAAAAAAAAAAAAAATGTGTTCCACTGCACGGCGCTTCCGACTAACTGAGATTGATGGAGCTTGTAGTTTTTAATAAGCCCGCTTTTTATTTCGAAATTTTGCGCAACCAAAATTGATGACTTAGTAATATGCAATTAACAATTATTTAATTTCCTATATGACTTCAAAGTTCTCCCCAAAAATTCGGTTTTACATATTGTATCAACTATCTGAAAGATTGTAACTCATAAAGTATCAGATTGTTAAGGTTATTAGAAATGTCGGTGATGTTGCTGTTATATACGGTTGATTCATGGTTATATACAGGTTGACTTTGGGGTGCTGAAAGGTCATAGTTTAATTTTTATTTACGTGCAGCTTTCATGAATCTGATGGAAAGTGCAATTTGCCTGGCAACACTGGTATACGCTATAGGGCGAAAGTATACCCAGAGAATTAGCTACCCAGATACCCAGAGAATACGCTAGAGTTCTATTTAATAAATAGAGGCAGTATGGAATTTCCTTTAAAAAACCTTGAAGGTATACTGCGTATACTGCCGTCTACCTTCAACTACAGCTCTGGACACTACAGTATGTATCTCTTCCTCTTTATTCACAACTCCATTGAAACACCACCCGTACTGTAGGGTTTCGTAAAACATACGGTTGAAAACGCTGTTATATATCATTGAAGGCAGGTTTCACCGCAAGAACTGCTTATCAATTTAAAATTTTAGGACCTAGCGTACTTTATAAAGCAGCAAAATTATTATATATATTTTTTTAAATTATATTTTGCTTATTTAAACAGTACAGATTTTAAATCTGCCCATTATAAAAGGAACGTTTTACTTCCTACAAGAATTTCAGCTTAAAAATTCTCTCTTTCTTGAAATCCACTGAAAGGTTAAAATATTATTTTTGTCTTTGATCATCATCGTTGTCGTCTAAGCGTAGGCGATTAATTACAATATCTTCGTCCCACATTCCAGACACCATTAACTGATCAGACGTCAGTCTCTTCTGGGTCATTAATAATTTACTCTCGTGTTAAGTGGGTGATTACGAAGTCACTATGGGTCATTTGGAAATAGATGATAGCTTTTCGAATGGGAGATTATGGTTTTTGAACTTAATGGAAAAAAAATTGTGACATTGTAATAGTAAAAGATGAATAACAGTCATCATACAGTAATTCAACAGTGTGTTGAAATAAGTTTATGTGGCGTAAGGATTATCGTTATTGTTTGGAAATACTGAAGTAAAAATAAATATGAAGTACCAGGAGGGAAAAACGACGATAGTCCACATTTTGGGATGATTTGTGCATTTTCGTGTTTTGAGATTATAGATATAGAACAAGAAAAGAACAAAACTGAGGTGATAGGCATCGGAACATGAGAAGCGTACTATAATTAGGCATCTTCGGACCAATGCAAAAATTAAAATAGTTCTTGGAAAAATACAATTGAAAATACGTATAAACGGGAAATGACGATGAAAGTCCCTTTGAAAAAAATAGCTGAAGATAGGTATAAAGAGGGCAGAACGATGAAAGTAGAAAGCTTTTAAAAGAAAAAAACGATGAATAACTATTATCTAACTTTTTGTGACTATCATCGTTTCCCCCGCCTCCACCCCCTGACCCTTCATATGTTATCTATCATAGCAACAGAATTGACATTTGAAATACAATATTAGTTGAATTTTTGTATAACACTGGGAAAATATTAGAATAATCGTAAGAATTTAAGATACAAAAATGAGATATAAAAAGAAGGACTATGATACATTCTTCATTTAAAGTTGCAGTGCTTACTTGTTTTAGCCGAACACATATTGTCTTGGTTATTAAATGACCTTATTATTATTTGTTGTTGTTACACTGTTTAGGGTTAAATTGTTATAAGAAGGTTTAAAAGAATACATCAATATAGATAAGTAGTTAAAAGCACATTCACCTGCATACGACGTTCATAAGCTAGTGAAAACCTATTTGTACCTGTTTTTTCTTTCCTTCCCAGTACGTTGTTTAGTTATAACCGCTATACATTATACTAATCTGAATATTCTGTTTGTAAATTGTGTAAAATAATCATAAAAAATTGAAAAAGTAATCTATCTAAAAAAATATGAATTTATTTCCTAAAAATCCCACTGTCCCAATTTTGGACCAATGAACGCGTTATGTGCAAATGTCTCGTTTGCTTTTTAATATTTTTAAATGGTTCTTTTCGCATATGATATCTTCATATAATATATGATATATGTGTGAGGTTACTTTAATATTATTTTGTATATATTATTAAAACTTGGAGGTAATCACGCAAGACGACCAAAATCATGTTTTTTTTTGTTTTGTTTATTAATTATCAAATAAAATTAAATACTTTATTACTGCTTTTTTTTATCTCGTATGTATGCTAATATTTTAATATAAATTAAATGCAAAAACACTTAAATCTTTTCTTCTTTTCTTTTCTCTAGCCATCCAATCTTTGGATTCTCTGAACGAGCAGATCGTCCAGGTTTTTCTCAGCTCGCAATCGGATGGCCACCTAAACGAAGATCCTGTCACTGCCGCCAGATGGAGCCACCAGTGCCGCCACTCGATGGTGTTGATGCGACGCTTGCTGATCGAAGCTCAAGCGAAATTCCGCAAGATGATGTCCGACAACAAGGCCCTCGCCTCCAGGATCGACAAAGACATCCAGTCTGCCCACCTCCAGGTGTCAGCGCTGCGGGCTGAGCTCGCCGATACCAACCAAAGGATTAAAGACATCTGTCTGCAGTCCGAATCGTCTGCGGGCATGGCAGGGAACGTCATTACTACCTGCATGCCCCCCACATCCACAACTAATACTGCCGTCAGCAGCACTGCAGACGGGCATTGGTCCAAGGAGACGAAAGAGGAGCAGTCTGCTACACGTGGCGAAGCTACTTCGGCTGATATGTCCCGTACGTTACCTTCTTCCCCTCCCATTGCTGACAAAGGTGGGACAAAAACAACGGAAATAAGTGCAATGACTGATCAACCCCGTTGTCAAAGTTCCAAGCATGTTCAAAGTTCCAAAGTAGATGTTCCGAAACCTGTTGTTGTCAATGGGCCACCGAAAGAAAACGAGGCAAACTCTGCTGATAAATCTCTCACAGTTCCCAATAGTTCCAGTTCCAAAATAATAAACAAAGATAAAACGTTATCTCCGACTAAATCTGCAACTGAAGAAGTACAAAATAAAACGCATACAAGTCCTCAGACGAAACAGGAGCTCAAAGAGAAACCTGATAGCATGACCGAAAGTTCGGAAGCTAGCGAAGAAACTTCGTTCTCGAGGCATCGTAGTCACCGAAGAGAGCGGCGATCTCTGAAAGGCAGCGATGTTCAGAAATCTCTGCTAAATGAACTTAAATCGCAACAAGGAAGTGATACGCTTGACGATCCAAAAAGTGAACTTCAACGCTCTGAATCTGAAAGCAATCAAAACAGCGCCCCTGAATGTGATCTTAGTCTAAGCGGTTCCCCATTTAAAGAGGATAATTCAAAAATAGCTTTAGAAAAATCAGTGTTAGATAGCAATTCTAGCAAAAACGTCGTGCAAGGGAACAAGGAAAACCATTCAGACAAACCAAAACGCGAGGAATTCAATATTGATCTCCACAGGAATAGCCCCCCGGTTAAAGACGATTCAAACGCACAGTGTTTTAATTTTCTAAAAGAGTCTACAACTTGTTCTAAGGACCTTAGCGAAGGACACAGGTACAAAGCAAAAACTAAAAGTGATCCCTTAGACAAGCGACGTGATAAATGTGCTCAAGAATACTCTGTGCTCTCTAGCCCAAGTTCTGTGATGAGACATAAACCTGGTGCTTCCAAGTTGCAGCTAGGTATTTGCAGTTGGGAGGACAGAAGGTTCGACAGATCGGACACATCGTCCAACAGTGCATGGTACAAAACTCAAAACTCATCGAGTACCAGTGGTAAAAGCCTGCTCGGTGAGTCATCTTCAAAGGACGAAACCTCGGATAGTCAGGACGGGTTGCCGTCGGAATTTTGTGATCGTGGATCTGCGAAAGACGACTGTCAGGGTCGATATGTGGTCTTCGACTCTAGAAGACCCCAGAATCGACAGTGGCGACAGTCGCTCAGTGAAAGTTACAGGGACCAAGTAATATCGGATGCGTGGAAGAATGGTGGTGATGCTAATGATATAAACACTGTCAACTTGGATGATAAAAGGGAAGTTCCGGAGAAGGACGACCAAATTACTAAACCCCACGCTCAAGAAAGTTCCTATTTTAGGAAATCGTTGAACTTGGATTACTCTTATAATGGTAAGTGAAAATAGTTATTTGAATTTTTAAATGTATTTTTAATTATTTATTATTTGTGATAATACAGGCTGTTGCACGAAATGTCCTGCACTGAAATATTTAATTAAATCCAAAATATCCCATCATGTTAGTGTTTAAATATGCATTGAAATGTTCACGAAGGATGAATACACACGTCTAACTATTTTGCATGTAACTTCCTGGAGACAAATCTCCATATTTGCAATTATTATACTTCACAGATATTTTATTAATTCTCGTAAAACATCAAGCTGTCCGATTACAGCTTCAATACTGTTTCAGAATTTATTCGCAGGATTTCGATATCCGTATCCGTATCCTTGTGGTTGCATTTAACCACCTTTTAAAATAATCTGAGAATCGGTCGGCAGTGACATGTCTGTAGAATGATTGAGGTGGCAAAAGCTAAGGTGTCCGTTACTCAGGTTGATCCTCAGACCTCCCTTTTTTTGCTTATATTTGAAGCCAAGAATAAGGCTGGTATACAGTTTTGACTCGGAATCACCATTAACATAGTTACATTACTGTTGTGATGTTTTGTGCGTAATTTCTTTATTAATTGCTACTAATTTAAACATAATAAGAAGTTGCTACCTCATAGAACTTTTTCGAGAGACCATCTGTTTTTTTTTAAATGGTCTTCTTTGACGTTATAAAGTCTGTAATACCCAAAGGAATTTCAGGTAGTGACAGTATACTGACTTTTATTAAATCATTTTTCTTAAACACTTGGAGCTATTCCCAAGCCATTTCAACATGTGCTTAACTTCTACAGGGCTTAATACAAACTTAAAGGTACCCATATTAGGTAATGCTTATCAGTCGTCCAGAGAAAAGTGGACGTAAGCTCTCAGAGTTCTTACGCCAAAGATTATGCCGGGAAATTGACATTACCAGGAGCGAATCCCTGGACGTCCTGATTACGAAAAAAGACTCTAAAGCTGCTTATGTGTAGCGTGGCGTAACTTATCGTATGTGATGACTTATCGCTTAATAAATTGATGTTTGTGCTTGTACAAAGTCTTTTAATTTAAAAGCGGTAAACTGTCAATTGGAATAAATGCATGAATGCTCGATTTACTGGACCAAGGCAATTTATTATATCTATATATTTAAAAAGCAAAAAGCATTTCGGCTACCTAAGAGCGATTTTAGTACTGAGCATGCGCAATGACGTGATTTTCTGTCTTTAAAGCAGTAGTTTTGAACTGGTTTCATTTCAGAGGGAGTTGGGGCAAAGACGAGATGACTGAGTGGTCTAAGACCCCAAAACGGGAATTCTGGTTCCTTAAAGAGAGCGTCGGTTTGAATCCCGCTCCTGGTATAGGATATTTTTCAGATAATGTAAGTGTTCTGATAACTCAGTTCAATAATGTAAATTAAAATTTTATTTCAAGGGGAAAAGTTATCGAATTTATTTTTTTCTTTCGTCATTATTAAGCAAAATTTCCATCCCAATATTTTTTCAATTAATGATTTTGTATTTGAAATTTAAAATTTTATATTATTCGCATTATTTTGCTTGAGAAAATGTAACCATCAGCAGAATAAAGTAGTTTTATGTGACATAGACATCATTTCTTTCTTTCTAAAGTAACTTTGGCCCTCCTCCAAATCCTTTATCGCCCAGTAAGTTTCATTGCAATGTTACTAGAAATTTTCTTATTAAATTTTTCACCTCGTATTTTTTTCTCGTTCTTTTTTTTTCATAGTATTAGCATAAAAAGAATGTTCTCCATACGGATTTCTTACATTTCTTTTCTTTTTTTTCGTGTTTTATTTAAAAAAATAACTCACAATAAATATAAATTAAAATGTTTTGATGCTACCATTCTACGGATGCAAAAGATAAATTAAGTGCTTTTAACACTTTCTTACATAGTTGAAAAATGTTTATGAATTCTTTTTGTCAGTCTGTCTGGGCGCGCAAACTCGCAAAAAGTATTGTCGGATTGCTATGTAATTGATTTATGTTATTAAGGTCTACCATAGTATGTTCAACATTGAAAATGAAGTGTGTAGCATTTATAGCTCGTTTACAATGGCACTCAAAAGAATGCCGTTACATTTTGGTCTATGAGGGAAAATCGTTTGCAGTATATTTCAATGATGCTACACTGTTTCAAACATATTGAAATTGATACACGTCACTGAGGTGCAGTACAAGATACTTACTATAGAATAGGGTGTGCTTAGCATCCATCGTTCATTTACAGCGACACACAAAATAATTTGGTTACAGTACTATGAGCAATTGCTGAAAATGCATTTTCAACTGTGGTATGAGTTTTTAAATTTAACTAATTTTTTGCATAAAACTTGGTGCGTAAATTCTATAGATCATATACAGGGCTGCACAAAATAATTCGAATACATTTCCGCTTATTCACGGAAATTGCTAAAAGGGTACTTTAAGCTGTTGAAGATATGCGTTTCCTAACAGAAACACATCTTTGTACAGTATATATACAAATCTACGGATCATATACAAAGTTACACAAAAGAATTCAGATATCTTTCAGCTGTAGATGGTAATTGCTGAAATCGCATTTTCAAATGTGTTATGTGTTTTCCAAACTGTTAACCTAATATTTAACCTTATTAAAAGAGGAAGTTTTGTTACAGTGTTCTGAATGTGGTTGGCAGGTGCTTCATAATCTATGCTTAATGCATCATATTTCTTTCTTGTTTATTTTTAATATGTGTTACTTAATGGTTTATTTTTACTAAAATTTATTGACTCTCAGCTTTTTTGCTGCCACAAATTAATCTTGAAAGAATTTCTTTGTGAATAAAAATTTTAGGAAATACGACAAACTCCCGATTTATGATTTCTAATAAGTTTTCTTGAATGCTTATGCATTTACATTATCTATTATTTATTAAAGTTTTTCTTTTATTTTCCCCCCTCTTCTGTAAAATTTAATATAATTTTTTTAATCAAATTTCTTGATGCATAGAATGTTACTAATTAATTACAGAAATCTGCTTCATGGTATACCTTGTAATATGTCGAACATAATTTTATTGATCTTCTAACTGATATCAGCTAACATAAAACTAAATTATCAAAAGGGATGAGGAAATATTTTTGTGAGTACCAAAATGTGTTCCTTATCCGAAATTTTTCATATCCCTGTAAATGAAAGATAAATGCAACGTACGTCATATTCTACAGCAAGCATCTTGTAGTAAACCTCAGTAATGTATACCAGTTTCATTATGCTTCAAATAGTATAACACAATATTAAAATACGCTACAAACAGATTTTCCCCATAGACCATTATGTAACCGAATTCTTTTGTGTGACCCTGTAAATGAATGGCAAATGTTTTGCACTCCATATTCTAAAGAAAGCATGTTTTAATGCAACTGAGAAATTTGAATAAATATCATTAAGCTTGTAACAGTGCAACATCATTAAAATACATAGGAAACGATATTTTCCCATAGACCATAATATAACAGAATTATTTTAAGTTCCATTGTAAAATGAAATAAAAGCACACCATATCCAATAGTGTGCATCTTGTAGTGTATCTCAGTGATGTATATCAACTTCAATATGTTTGATATAATGTAACATCATTAAAATGCACTGCAAACGATTTTTTCCCATAGACCATAATGTAACGGAATTCTTTTGAGTGACCCAGTCAACGAACTATAAATGCTACATACTTCATTTTCAATACCGAACAGATCATGATAAGCCTCACTAACGTATATCAATTACATGGCAATCCGAGTATATTTAGATGAGTTAGAAAATGGACGGACAGACAGACAGACGGCCAGAGAATCCGTGTTTATAAACACATTTCAACTAATGTTGGGACGTGTTAGGATGAAAAAAATATATAAATAAAAAATGACAATTTTCGGAAAATTTCTCACCCAGCTGCTTTTAGAAAGCAACTGAAATTCCGCTAATTATTTCACCATATTTTTCTGATTTTTTTTACGAAATTCGAGCTGTCTTTGTATATGTGTTGTCCTGTATCAGCGGTCACGAACCTGTCGGACCTTACGGACCTGTAATTACCTATTTGCCAAGTCTATATAATTTAAGTACACTGTAAAAAAAATTTCTCAAATTGACAGAAAAAACTTTTAATTTTGGCGCCAGTGGAAAACCGTTTAATTTACAAAAAATATCCATAGATTTTCATTAAAACAGCTTTTTTCTGTAAAAAATATAGATATTTTTTGTAAAAATGAAAAATCCATATTTTTTTTACATGTAAAAACTTTTTTTTTTCCTTAAAACAGTTTTTTCTGTAAAAAAAAAAATACAATACTTTTTTGTCAAAATTATATATTTTTTTTACAGTGTACCATTATTTCGGATTTCAAATACCCTTTTAAATGCAGAAATACTGTGATTAAATAAAGCTAATATTTCTATTTAAAAATAGTGGTACTCAAGATACGCGAGACTTTCAGATATGCAATTCCTTCATCCTCTAAACTTCAAAAAAGTGCATTGAATACACAGAAAGTTGTATATAAATTTAAAAAATAATAATTTATGTAATAAATAATTTTAACTTAGTTACCGATGCAATCTCATCACCTTAGAGTTTTATACAATGTAGGTATTTTGCGTGAGAAAATGTAACTATCAGTAAGAATAATGTAGTTTTATGTGACATAAACATCCTTTCTTTCTTTTCAAAGTAATTTTGGCTTTTCTCCAAATCTCTCATCATTCAAAATTGCAATGGTGGCTGAAATTTTCTTCTTGCATTTTTCACCTCGCATTTCTTTTTCTCCCTTCCTTCGTATTAGCATAAAATAAAAGATCTTTGATGAACTTTTAAAAAAATTGTTTTTATCTTCATAGATAACAAACATAAACAAAGATTAATGGTTAATAATAAGAAAGGGTATTGACTTGAGACTTGGACGACTTCCAGAGAAAGTTAAAATAGTTATTTTTGTATCTAACCGTTTTAAATATTACGTAATATACACTTTAAAGAAAGACAAATGATTTTTAATCTAGGAAAATATAATATAACCACGATCAAAAATATACAATAACCTCTTTCGAGTTATACTCACGATTCCAAAAACCGTTCTTTACCTTAGAAACCAATATATAGGATAGGATGAGCCAAAAATCTTGCCCTGATTATAAATATTTATTGTGCTCAACACAGAAAAAAATTAAACCCAATTTGGGTCGAAAGATTCTTAGGAATGTGCCCAATTTGGGCACATATCTAAGAATCTTTCAACCCAAATTGGGTTTTATTTTTTTCTGCGAAACTATTATAATTAGACATAAGTTTGTTTGGATACATTGTAAGTACTGTTATAATTGTTTTTATAAGACCACATACCTCAGTAAATTTCGTCTTCTGTTATATACAGTGCACACAGCAACTTATATCCTAGTCTTCAATTCTTCGACATCAGCAATTGGTGTGGCAAAGACTCTGTCCTTGATATAGCCCCAAAAGAAAAAATCTAGAGGAGTAATACCTGGAGAGCACGGGGGCCAGGGTGTTGGTCCATCCTTTCCTTTCCAATTCGCGCCATCTATTGCACAAAAAACTACTAAAACTGACCTATCCAGTGACACAACAAGTTACATTATTATACAAACGGTTATTTTGTAATGAATTATTATAATCACGGCAAGACATTTGGTTCACTCTGTATTTTCGCGATTTACAGAAGAATTTATGAAAGCAAAGATTATTTTGTTGCCAATGATTTTCAGAAACATTTCCGAGTCGATTTTATTGTGTATTAATCAATTTTTTCAAACCATAATATAAATTTTTCGTATGCTATCATTTCTCAAGCACTCATTTTCAGCTGCATAACTAAATTTATGCTTGCAGGAGTAAGAAAATAATATTGATTTTTAATGTTAATGGCAATGCTGTTAATTTATCTTGCTTGTTTGTAAAACATGTTTGTTGAACATGAAAATTTTTACTGTAGCATCCGAAAAACCTATGTGCCGGGTTGAGAAAACTGATTAATACACTATAAAAACTACGCGGAAGCGTTTTCGAAAATCCGTGGCAGCAAAAGAGACTCTGTTTTTATAAATGCTTCTTTAAATCTCGAAAATGTATTAGTTTCTGAGCTTTCTAAAGATAAGGAACGCTTTTCGGAATTGTGGGTAACTCGGAAAATGTGTATATTTCCATTCGAGGTAATGTTATATTTTCGTAGATTAAGAAATATTTGTCTTCTTTTATAGTTTCCTGTTGATGAAAAAATTAAATGCAATGTTTCTACTACTAATTTAATACTTAATCGTTATATATATATATTTTTTAATTCTGCTGACTCAAAGCTTTTCTACTGCCACAAAACAATCTTAAAATCACTTTTTTTAAATAAAATATAACAGAAACTATAAATTTCTGATTTATGAATTCTTATACATTTGGTTCGGCTTGAATGCATAATGTATTAGTACATAATAATAAAATTTCTTTTTGGATTTTCATCGTTTTTTCTCCCTTTTTATGTACAAATAATTAATTTTTATTAATATTTACGATATATTGAATGCAATCAATTATTCTCAGAAAGTTGCTTCATGGTACTGCTGATATGTATTATGTCTAATATGATTTGATCGATGCTTTAAAAATCTCAAAAGACATAATATTAAATTATCGAAAAAGAATCGTGAGCTATTTGAGTGAGGTAAACGTGAAATATATAATTACTTCATGCTTTTTTTAATTTCAAGTGTTAGACACCTAGAAAGTTTAGGCATAGTTAAAAAATAATAACTTATCTATAATAATAAAAGAAAGTTTTGCTCTATCTCTCTCTCTATGTGTGTGTGTGTCTGTTGGGGATGGCTAGGAAAATCTACCGCGCTCAGAGGGCGGAAAATTTGTATAAGGATAGTCCAAGGCAGGTCCTGAGGCACCTGACGCTTAGATTTTTCATTATTTGATAATTAGCCGAGGTATTAATTAAAAACACATCAAAAAGTGATTGTATTCGCAAATCGGCGGAGGCGCGTCCGCACATGCCCAGTCCCTGTTTTTCTGAACGATTAAAAGGGAAGAACCCAATACTGTTTAACTTTGGCTGTTTGCCTCGTCCATCTGCCGAACTGTCCCTGATACGGATAAAAGGATGATATATTCTTAAATTTCGTACTTTTACGACTTTAACGCCGCGATCAATTCGAAAAAATATTGTTGTTAACCCTTTGAAAAAAAATTCAAAAAGTATCATTCTCGTGATTGACTTTTTCTCCATTTCGGAGACGCTTCTCCAGGACTGAATTTCAGAGGTGCCAATTCTAAATAATACCTATTTAAAGCTGAGACCTTCTTCTTTTCGACGGTACAATCGGTTTTCAAAAATACGAATTTTAATTTTACGGCTAGATAACAATATTTTTTCACGGAATTTTTACACGGGCTGTAAAACCCTTATATTTATAACCAATAAAAATTTCAAGGAATTCGGAAAACAAGAACTAGTTAAAAATATATATATGAAACGTCCATATGTGAAAAACAAGAAAATGTCTTCTCACAAGCGCTTTTACCACTAAATAAATACCAATATTTTTACGTGAATTTTCCCGTTAAAAATATAAATTTAACCAAATTGGCCAAACGATGCACAAATTTGTGGTTATTATCCCGTGCAACGCCGAGCGGGTCAGCTAATGTGTTAATACTTTTAAACCGCTGCATTCTTATCGTCTTAAAGTTCTACAGAATGCAAGTATTTTACGTGAAAAAAAATTTAACTATCACTACAATAAAGTTGGTTTAATGATACATAAACATATTTTCTTTCTTTACAATCTGATTTTGGCTTTCCTCCAAATCTCTCATCGCTCAGAATTGCAATGGTGGCAGAAATTTCTTTTTGCATTTTTCATCTGGTATTTCTTTCTCTCTCTACTTTTGTATTAGCATAAAAGAAAAGTTCTGTGATAAGGATTTTTTATTTATTTACTTTACTTTTTGCATTGTTTTTATTTCCATAGAAAACAAACTGCAAACATAAACAAAGATTGATGCTTAAAACAAAGATAATTAGAGGCTTAATGGAGTACCAGAGAAATGAAATATTGCTTTTCATAAATTAAACTGTTTTTAAGATTTAGTAGTATTGCATGAATAAAAATGATAAATTCGGTGCTTTTTTTTCCCCTAATTTGTTACTTAATGGTTTATTTTTCTAAAATCTAGTGACTCTGAGTTTTTTTTTTACTATTATAAATTAAACTTGAAAGCATTTCTTTATCAATAAAAATGTTATAGAAGAGGACTAATTCATGAGTTATATGATTTTTAATGATAAAGTAGTGCTTTTAATGATTAGTATTGCATGAATAAAAAAGATAAATTCGGTGGTTTTTTTGGGTTTTTTTTTTTTTTTCTAATTTGTTACTTAATGGTTTATTTTTCTAAAATCTAGTGAATCTGAGCTTTTTTTTACTACTATAAATTAAACTTGAAAGCAATTCTTTAGTAATAAAAATGTTATAGAAGAGGATAAATTCATGATATATGATTTTTAAAGATAAAGTAGTGCTTTTAATTGTAACTTTAGTTTTAAAACGAACGCCATATTAAAAGAAAGATTATTTCGTCAAGATATAGTAGTATTAGAAACTTAAATTATTGCCGGATAAATTAAAATGATTTTTACTTTTATGTTGATATATATATGTATAGTATTTTTTTTAAGTGTTTTTTATTTTTTTTATTTTATTTTATTTTTAGTTTCTAATTCGTTACTTAGTGGTTTGATTTTTCTAAACTTTATTGACACTGAGCTTTATTTATTGCGACAAATTAATTTTAAAAGCATTTATTTCTTTGTCAATAAAAATGTTTTTGAAAATGATAAATTTATGATTTATCATTTTCGATAATTTACCTTGGTTGTTTATGTATTTGTATACATATTTATTTATTTTTAATATTTCAATTTATTTATTTCGCCTAGTTTTTATACAAAAGCTTAATTCTTATTAATTTTTTATACTGATATGTTGAATAACAACACATATTCACAGAAAACCACTTCTTGGTACTGCTGATATGTATTATGTCCAGGGCTTTACAAATTTGAAAAAATCTGGTAGCCAGGTATAAATTCTAGTCGCCAGTAAAAGAAAAAAAAGTTACCCCCCCCCCCCCCCGAATTTGATTTCCAAAAACACGAATGTTTTTTTTGTGAATTAAGTGAGAAAAAATAATAACAAACATAGTTTAGAATTGTTAGTTTCATAGCTCAGAATAGCACTTAATTAAAACAGACAATAACACTAAGTTTTATAAGGAAACTTATATCTATGAAAAAAATCAAAAAGGAAATATTGTAAGCTTTGTATGCTCGGGAAATGCTGATTGCCGAATGCTTCAAAAGTCGGAATTAGTTGAGTGCTACAAAATCTATATCTGATGAGAGAGCATCTATAAAATAGTAAAACCGGAAAATGATTTTTTGCCTATTTAGCCTATCGAATTCAGTCAAATAATTCTGATTTTATTATTTCGAAATTTGCATTTAATGAACTCTTAGTTTTGCCAAATTAAAAATAAAATATATTTTTTTAATGTGTGTGTGTGAATATAATTTCAAGTTTATTTCTTAATATTTTGAAACTTTGCAGCATCCATAATGAGACACCTTAACAAGAAATTTAATTAAACATTGTGACGTTCGCAGTAATATACATTGCTAAAACGAAAAAAAAAAATAAAATGAATACATTTTTCCGCGCTGGGATTACATAACGGAATATGCAGCCAAATGAGGTTTATTTTGAAAAAAAAAAAAGAACAACATTTTTCCAACGTTCCAACGATTGGAATTGTAAGAATAAATAAAAAAAAAAAAAAAAAATACCTCACCCTTCTGAAGTGCAATCAATGATTTTTTATTTCCATTTACTGCAAATAATAATCCAAACAATGTAATTATAAAATATTCTTGAGTAACAGTCCAGTACCAGACAACTGTCTCCAAGACAGAGTGACGCCGTACATGTGTGGGGCAAACAGGTGCTAGGCGCCAAAAATTTTAAGTGGATAAGAAATATTTAACAGATTCATATTATTTTTATTAAAAAGAATTATTCTTGAAAGTTTAATTGTTTTATGGATTTACTTCAAATGAATTACTTATAATCACTTATATGTTATTGTTCTTTAAAATGAATGTGATAGATTAATAAATTTTAATTCTGAACACAAAAATCTGATTTGAAAGTTACAAAAAAGCGTTAAAACTTTTTAATCATTGCATCCGATTTTTAGATGTTACAGATTGATTGACAATATTTCTTATTGAAACTTCCTCCCTCTCCCCACATTCTCATCATGTGACATGCTAAGCCGACAAGAACGGAAAAGAATGGCGCTTTGTGTGCATAAAATGGAAAATTCCTTTTAAACTTGGCTTTTCCATTAAAAGTACGAGAGAAGAGGGAGATTACTGCGCTTGCTGCCCGCACGAGTAGGGATGTTGGAGAGACAAAATATCGTTTGTGCTCATTTTTTAGTTAAATTTTTGTAAAAAAAGAAAATAAATAAATAACAAAGTCAAATTAAAAAACTTAGTGGCCAGATAGAAAAAGTTGGTCGCCAGTGGCGACCTGGCGACCGCATTTGTTAAGCCCTGATTATGTCCAATATGATTTGATCGATGATTCTATTTATCTCAAAAAACGTAAAATTTATTTATAGAAAAAATAGGGACAAGATATTTGAGCTAGGTAAACGTAAAATGTATAATTTCTTCATGCTTTTTTAACTTCAAGTATTAGATGCATAAAAAGTTGCACATAGTTTTAAAAACATATGTGTCAATAATTTTAAGTTAGCTACCAGTGCATTCTTATCGTCTTAAAGTTCTATAGAATGCTAGTATCCCCCCCCCCAAAAAAAAAAAAAAAAAAAAAAAATGTAACCATCAGTACAATAAAGTTGGTTTAATGATACATAAACATCCTTTTTTTTTTTTTTTTTTCAATGTGATTTTGGCCTTTTTTCAAATCTCTCATCGCTCAGAATTGCAATGGCGGCAGAAATTTTCTTCTTGTATTTTTCACCTGGTATTTCTTTTTCTCTCTACTTTTGTATCAGCATAAAAGAAAAGTTCTCTGATAAGGATTTTTTATTTATTTATTTTGCTTTTTGCATTGTTTTTATTTCCATAGAAAACAAACAGCAAACATAAACAAAGATTGATGCTTAAAACAAAGATCATTAGAGGCTTAATGGAGTACCAGAGAAATGATTAATCATTTTTTTTTATGAATTGCATAGTATTGTGTGTATAAAGAAGATAAATTCAGTTCTTTTTTTTTTTTTTACTTCTAATTTATTACCTAATGGTTTATTTTTCTAAAGTGTTCTGACTCTGAACTTTTTTTTTTTTTTTTTTTTTTACTGCCACAAATTAATCTTAAAAGCAAGCATTTCTTTGTCAATAAAAACGTTATGGAAGATCATAAATTCAATGATATATGATTTTTAATAATAAAGTAGCGGTTTTAATGATAACTTTAGTTAAACAGCGAACAACATATTAAAAGAAGCATTATTTCTTCAAGAAGTAGTGTTAGAAACTTAAATTATTGCCGGAGAAATTAAAATGATTTTGTTGATAAAAAATAAATAAATTCAGTAAGTTTTTTAATTTGTAATTGTAGGGTATTTTTTTCTGTTTTATTATTTAATGGTTTATTTTTACTAAACCCTTCTTTGGCTCTGGGCTTTATTGATTGCAACTAATTAATTTTAAAAGCATTTCTCTGTCAATAAAAATATTTTTGAAGGCAATAAATTTCTCATTTTTCATTTTTGATAAATTACCTTGGATCTGTTTGTAGATATTATTTATTTATTTTTAATATTTCCATTTATTTGTTCCCCTTGTTTTTCTACAAATGATTAATTTTTATCAAATATTCATTATAATTGGTCCGCTGAATGTCATAAAATATTCACAGAAAATCACTTCATGGTTCTGCTGACATACAGGGTTCATACGGAAAACTGGAATTTTCGGAAAAATTACCAGTATTTTCTTATTGAGAAACTCCCCTTATGTAATCGCGCGATAATATAAGACGAGTTTTTCAATTAGAAAACACTGGTAATTACCCTGAAAATTTTAGACGTGCGTACGAACCCTGGATATCTATTGCATAGAATTGATTAATCAATTAATTGATCTCAAAAAACTTAAATGAAAATATAGAAAGGGAACGCGAGATGTGTTAGTAAATACTTGATTGTAAAATACAGAATTTTTTTCAAGCCTTTTAAATTTTCCTATAAAACATTGAATACATAGAAATTTGCAACTTTTTTTTTAATACTTTATCTCGTAAAAAATCTTAATTTGGCTACCGGCACATTCTTATCTTCTAAAAGTTTCACACAATGTTGGTATTTCGTGTGAGAAAGCGTAACCATCATTTAGAGTGATGTGGTTTCATTTCACATAAACATCCTTTCTTTCTTTTCAAAGTGATTTTGGTCTTTCTCCAAATCCTCCATCGTTCAGGTCTGCAGTCGTGCGCTTCTTGAATTTTTCGACTCGTATTTCTTTCTCTCATTTCTTTCCTATTAGCATAAGAGAAAGTTTCTGTGATTTGGGTTTCACTTTTTTTCACTTTTAACACTTTCTAACATAGTTGAAAAGTGTTTATGAATTCGATTTGTGTGGCACTGCTCTAACTCGCGTAAATACACTTGGATTGCCATGGAATTAATATATGTTATTGAGTTTTACTATGGCATGTTCGATATTAAAAATGAAGTGTGTAGGATTTATAGTTCGTTTACAGCGACACTCAATAGAATTCGGCTACATTACGGTCTATGGGGAAAATCATTTGCGGTGTATTTTAAAGATGTTACACTGTTTAAAAGATATTGAACATGATATATATACAGCCATGAAAAAAATTATAAGACACATTGAAAAATTAGTAATATGTATTAAAGTAATCACCAACTGAAAACAAAATCAAACATAATTTACTACTCGTCATTAAGAAACATTAGGAACCCATTAATACACGAAATTTAATTACAATAAAATTTAAAAATCACATATCAATAGAAATATACGACGTGAAACATGAAAAAAATTATAAGTACATAATGAAATATGTCTGGAAATAAATTAATATTCTACAAAATCACCTTTTGTTTTCAATGACCCTTATTAATCGTGCAGTCATTGACTCAGAAAGTCCAGTTAAAGTTTGTTTAGAAATGTTTTTCCCCGCTAACTTGATGGATGATGTCAAATCGTATGTACTTGCATATTGTGTACCATGCTTTTATACTTCTCTAGCTAAAATGTCCCACATATTCTCTGTGGGGTTTAAATTAGTGCTTCTTAGTGGTCAGTCCAAAAGTTTGACAGAATTGGCCTCGAATCATGAACGTGATGCACGAGACACATGGCAACTTGCTTTATCTTGTTGAAACAAATAATCATCACCTGTGATAAGGGGTACTTCAGGCAATAATTTTTCAGCTAGCATATCCACACATGATTTTGAATTCATGCGACCTCAATTGGACACGATTGGTGTTGTTCCATTCGCTGCTAAACCTGTCCACACCATCACAGAACCTCCTCCGAATTGGCGTTTGGAAACAAAAAGGTTTTTCCTTTCACAAGTCATATCAATAATGGCGAAAACAATCTGGTCTGTCCAAATTAATTGTTTTTGTCCAAAAATACCACATTTTTCCAGCGAGATCCAAAAGAAACGTGTTTCTTAGTAAATTCCAATCTGACTTCTTATGTAGTTTTGTAAGTGGTGGACGTGACCGTAGTTTAGCATGTGTAACATTGGGATTCTTTTGCAGAACGTTACACACTGTTCGACTAAATACATGGTAGATTCATTTCTGTTTTAATTTAAGTAGAACTCTATTTTTTTAAAAACAAGCTCATTGTACAATTGCACGTTTCTGGCGATAGTCAGAGAAACAGACCTACCTATATGCTTCTTCTTACCATAATCTTTTGGATATAAATTCTATAGATCATATACAGGGCTGCACAAAACACCTCGAGTACATTTCCGTTTATTGGCGGCAATTGCTGAAGGGGTATTTTCAACTGTAGTATGTGTTTACTAGCTAAACTAAACTTTAGCGTACTATGTTGCATAATACAAATCAATAGATCATATACAAGGCCGCATAAAAGAATTCGGATATTTATTTTACTATTGATGGTAATTGCTGATGTGTGGCTTTTAGGTGTATATTACGTGTTTTCCATATTGAGTATTTAGACATAGGCGGTGCTAGTTGAGCTTAAGCCGAAAGGTAGGCCTCCCCGCCAGGTTTGAATTTGACTTTGACTTTGATTATTTAGACATCATCTTTCATCTAATTAAACTGTGAAGTTTCATTACAACATTCGGAATGTGTTGGAAAATGTTTCATAATCAAAGCTTGACGCATGATTTTCGTTCGTGTTTTATCTTCAAAAATTACAAACACCAAACATAAACAA
The DNA here is from genome assembly GCA_963931845.1 of Maratus michaelseni. Lineage (NCBI taxonomy): Eukaryota > Metazoa > Arthropoda > Arachnida > Araneae > Salticidae > Maratus > Maratus michaelseni. The sequence continues at coordinate 299,751,345 of OZ007595.1, forward strand.
AGACTAATGTTTAAAGAAAGAATATTAGAGGCTTAAGCGACTGCCAAAGAAGTGAAAAACGGCTTTTCTGCATCAAAATGTTTTTACGATTGTGTGTATTTTGATGATGGAAAAAAAAAGGTGTATTTTATTTTTAAATTGATCCTTAATGGTTTATTATTGTGAAATTTTCTGACTCTGGGTGTTTTTTGCTGCCACAAATGGATTTTAAAAGCATTTCTTTCTCAATAAAAATGTTATGGATGATGGTAACTTCCTGATTTGTGGTTTTTAATACATTACTTCCAATTTTTAGTTTTGTATATTTTATTTATTTGTTTTTAAGATATTCATTATTTAAAAGGTTTATATATAAATTATTTAGTCTTAAAATTGTTCCGATGTTTCTTTCCTTTGATACCTTGAATGTAATCGATTATTCAGAAAAAATTGTCCCAAGGAAATGCTGACACCCTGACATAGTATACGATTAGAATGGTGCTTAAAGCACCACCTTCTGAATCTATTGCGTTTCTATGATATGTTTAGAGAACTACTGCTGAGCTACGACTGATCACGTGAGTAACAAGTCTGGCTAAGACGAGTCTATTCTTGATAATAGGAAAGTGGGTAATGAAAGGGATGTTTCCCCTAGTTTTTGTTTTGTGGTGGATGAATATAAGAATTCTGACAATTTGGTATTTACTTGTATCCAAGATTATAAAAAAGGATTTCGTTTCCTATTGGCAATATTACATAAAAATTGCAGATTTCTTTTCGATGAAGGGGATATCTTTAAGCTAAAGAACCACGTTATGATAATTTAGATGTTTAAATATGTATTGTTTTTATTTATAAAATACATTACCAGACAATTTCAAATGATATGAAAAATAAATAACGCGAAGGGATGAAATATTTTAGTTCTTGATTCAACAGAACTTCACCAATCATGAACTTATCGCGACTTAACAATGACGAAATCCCTGCCACGCTGACATAGTATGTAAACAGAATGATGTTTAAAACACCTTCTGAATCTATTACGTTCCAATTAACTGTTTAGAGAATTAATGAAATTACATCCCATTCATTCCACTGTACCAATTTTTCAGTTTTTTAAGCGATGTATATTTGAGAAAAGGAAATTTTTGTAACTTTATTTGCATGAAGAATGTTCCTTGCAGACTTTGATATTCAAGTTTAAGCCTAAAGAATACAATATTTATATACGTTATAAAATGAAACTAGTATATTATAGTATAAAATTAAAATTCCCACCTTTAATACTGTTCTTAAAAACTTTTATCATCTTTAGCAATATACTTTTCCTTGGTATTTCCCTTTTGTAAGGATCGTTTAACTTTAATATTGCAAAGCTTGACGGTCGCCAAGGTGTGAACTAGCCAAACAGTAAACTCTCCCCAAGGCAAGACTTTTTCTAACTTATTCAGAGATTTTTTTTTAATTAACTTTTTTTTAAATCCCTACTACTTTTATAAATATGAATATTTTTGCTTCGATTTTTTCCACATTCACTAGAATATACTACATAAAATTGTGCAAGGATTTTTAGAAGTATGGGATTTTACATTTAATATGATTTTTTTTCTCTCGTGTATATTAAAAATGAAGGAAATTCAGCAAACTCTCAATTTAAATATTTTTTAAAGAATAACTATAAATTTGAATGTTAAATCCATGCACAAAAATATTAAATGCACCATGGAGAACACATTAAAAATTTTTTAAACCTCTATCTAAATTAGCAAAAAACCCTTAGTGTTTATTGAACAAGCAACTTATAAAAATATGAACATGGAGAAAAATCAGTTTAAAGTTTTCATTTGCAAAAATAACATGTTTAATCTTATAACTTGTGTAAAATTCATGTAAAATTTTATCAAACACATAAATTTAAGTATATATAAACACTTGCATATAATTTCATTATACATAATAAGTTAGGTAATGTTTTAACAGTATTAATCACCGAAAAATTAAAGATGAGAAAATTGTCTCATTTGTCACTATTTGTATAAAATTTTACTTACTAATAATATGTATCCTTTGAGAACTTAAATAAGTTTCATGTACATTTCGTATAAAAATTAAAAAACATCCAGGTTTCTATTTAAGCCCCTCATTTTTTATTTTTGAGGCATCTCTGTTTGCAAGCTTAATTTTTTTTCCGTGCTAATTCATTACACTGTATACTTTTTAAACTATTTTTTTTTTTCAGTTTTGATTAATACTGAAAAATCTGTGGTGGCATTATATATAATACTAAAAAGCAAATATATATATATATTTTTTAATCTTGTAAAACAACCTATTTTACTAAAATTATTATTATTATTATTTTAAAGTTTTTAAAAATCTCTACTATTTTTTTAAATATGAATATTTTTGCTTCGATTTTTTTCCCACATTCATTAGAATATACTACATAAAACTATGCATGGATTTTTAGATGTATGGGATTTTACATTTAAAATGATTTTTTTCTCTCGTGTATATTAAAAAATGAAGGAAATTCAACAAACTCTCAATTTAAATATTTTTTAAAAAATAACTATAAACTTGAATGTTAAATCCATGCACAAAAATATTAAATACACTATGGAAAACAAGTAAAAAAAAAATTCAAACCTCTACCTAAATTATCAAAATAGCCTAGCATTTATCGAACTCGCAAGTTATGAAAATATGAACATGTCCTGTCATTTTAAATTCTGTCACTGCGCATAAAATCTTTAATAACTTCTTTATTTTTAAAGATACAGCTTCGAAATTTTAGCAGTATATTTTTAAAAGGTGTAGCTATAATTTAAGCCAATAATAATAAAAAAAATCGATAATCTGACCAATTTAAAGGTACTGTGTCCCTTTAATAAGGAATAAAGTCAGGACTAAAAAGAAAAATTAATTCGGATAAGATGTGAATTTTCTTCAACAAAATGTTTCTGTTAGTGTTATATGTATAATGAAACTATTCTCTGTGCACTGTTTTATTTTATACGTAATATCATAAAACTTCAAAATTAAAATCCCTTTTTACAAATTTTACAAATCTGATACTCTGATTTGAGTTCTGATTTCAGACCAGTCTTATTACAATAAATTAAAAAATTAAATCAACTTCCTGCTGGTAAAGTTTTACCTCCTTCACTCTTTTTTTTTTTCTTTTCAGCCTTGATGTCTTAAAGAACTGGCATACCTTAACCAATTCACTTACCTTTTCCCGGGAGAACGTAAAACAAAGCCCGTATTTTCCCGTTACTTCTCTGTTTACCTTTTAATCTGATAGTGCACGTAATAGAAAAAAAAAGTAAAAATAAAACGACCTTTATATGAGATCTGTTTCTCTTGTACCCGCTTCCTACGTTTCTTGGCTATTTTCCGTTCTCCGGTACGGAAATAAAGACCATAAGGTTGAGTGTAAACAATGATTGATGGCGAGACAAAATCGAGTATTTTGGGAAAAGATACAATTGTGAAGGATTTTTCTTGAAAATTTTTTTCTTCGTTGTCTGCATATGTGAGACATGTAACGTCTATATATAACATACTATAATAAGCATGTTTTCTACATGTCCAATTTCTTTTCGACTTTTGAATGTATAAGAAGGATTTGTTGTCCTCGCAAGGTATTTTTAGGGATGGGATAAAATGACAATCACAGGGATTTAATAAATTCTATGTAGGTGGTATGCGTGTGTGTGCTCTATATTTGCTTAGATTTTTATAAATATATTTTTCTTTAAAACATTCTACAGTGTAAGGGAGGCATTAAAAATATTAATTTATGCATAATACTTAATACATATCGATTTGAAAAAAGAATTACAGATTTCAGCGGTTGATACTAGAGTTTTTGCAATAAAAATAGTTTCCAAGAAAATGTGGAGGTGCACTTTTGAGTAAAAGAGCGAAACTTTTATATATATTCTTGTGTATAATAGATAAAATTAGTCTTAGAAAAATTAGAATCAATAATCGTTTCTGTGTATTTTGTACACTGTTAAAAAAGTTACTAAAAATAAAAACTTAAATCTACGCGTTGTTTTTAAATTCTACCTTAACTTCTAAAAGAACACTATAATAAATTATTACACCTTGTAATAAATTTATTTTAAATGCTAAAAGGTGTAAGCTAAAAACACAATATACAGTAAAGTAACTTTTATTAGGTTGTTGACATGTTTCGGCTCACTCCGAGCCAGTATCAATAAACAAATGAGAATAGTCCACAATTGCACGGACTTTGAAGTTATTATTTGAAATGCTACAATTTAATCTTTCCATGTACTTTTTAAAAATTACGCATGTTATTTTTTATTTTTACTTGGTTGTTTATTTCCATATTTGTAACCATGGAGTAACTCGAACCACAATTTCGGTAAGTTAAAAGATATATATTGTATTTTTTGGCTACACATTGAATTTATGGATAGTATAGACTGGATGGAAATGAAATAAAAATAATTTTTCCTCCAATCTATACTATCCATCCATAATAAGAGAAACCATAGAGATAGTATCACGCAAAAATACAATATGTAACGATGTAGCATCTTTTAACTTACCGAAATTGCGGCTCGAGTTACTCCATGATGACAAATATGGAAATAAAATGTACTCTAAAAACGACATCTTCAAAACTGGGCAAAAAATACTCCAATCTGAGTATGCCGCATAGTCAAAATGGTTCCGAATCAAAATGACTCAAGTTTGAAACATGTATAGACTCATTTCTGAAAACAGGCGCACACTCAAAAATAAAACATCATGTGCTCCTATTTGAGTACGTCCATGTTTCAAAAATGAGTATGACCTGACCTGTATGTGCTGAGTTTTGAGTATGTCCATGTTTCAATATTCTGAGTATTTCTGGTATTTCAGAATTGAAAGCATTGGGTCATCCTATTTGAAACAAAATGAAAACATCGATTTACTCAGACTTGAAAGTATCATTTTACTCAGTAAAGCAACCAAGTAAAAATAAAAAATAACGTGCGTAATTTTAAACAAGTTGGAAATTGTACGTCAAACGTTACAAACGAGGTGCGTTCGTACGCACGTTTTAGAATTAAATTCATGATATCCCGTGCGTAGAACGGGTTAAACAGCTAGTTAAGTATATATTTTATGACACTGTTCATACAAATATCTTAACTAGTTATATAAATATTCAGATATATATGTATCAGCTAGTTATATAAATATTCAGATCTTGATGATTTTTAATTCTGTGAAATGAATTATATCGTCTGCAGATTAATTTCTGTCATAAAATAAGTGTCTCGGTCGCTTGACGATTTAACATCCATCGGAAGCTTCTCTAACAAGAAAGCACCGATTTAAAAAAAAAAAAAAAATTCAAATTTCTTAATAAATATTTTTATTAATATCTCCTAAAGTTTTGATTCGATTTTAATAAAATTTGAAATGTCTCGACAAAATTCTGCAAAGATAATATATTTTAAAATGCAAACCATTTGGTTGGGTAGTTTTTGCGTTGTTATATGCGGACAGACAGACAGACGGACAGACAGACAGACGGACGGACAGACGGACGGACCAAACGACGACTATAGGTGCTACGTATTTATATAATTACGAACGCACCTAAAAAGAACATGAAAATTAAATGATAGTATTTCAAATAATAATTTCAAAGACCGTGCCATTATAGAATATTCTGATTTTGTTTTGTGAGCCGAAATACGTCGGTACCATGTCAAACTATCGAATTTGAAAATAGCTACTTTTCAGGAAGGCAAAAAAACTGTTTTAATTATGGATTTAAAATCAGCGCTTGGCGGAAGTAACTAATTGTTATATATTTCTTGTGCTGTTTAATATCCTATTTAAGCTTGCTATCGAGAAAAATCATTTGGCTAATTTTATTCGCCAAAAAATCACATTCGATAGTTTGAAATGCTATGTTTATTTGTACTTTTCTCAGTTTTTGCAAAATGTTGCAACTCAAACTAGCGAATTTGCCGTATTCGATAGTTTGATTTGTAAAATTTTGTACCTTTCTCAGTTTTTGCAAAATGTTACAACTCAAAGTAGCGAATTTGCCGTATTCGATAGTTTGATTTGTAAAATTTTGTACTTTTCTCAGTTTTTTGCAAAATTTTACAAGTCAAAGTAGCGAATATACCATATTTGTATCAATATGGTTGTCAACCTAGATAGTCACTTATCAACCTAGTTGAAAAGTGTTTATGACTTATGTTTGTCCGTCTGCCGTCTGTCACTCTGTCCGTGCTCTATCTCTAGTAAATGTACTTGGATTGCCCTGAAAATTTTGTACGTTATTGTCGCTTACTATAGCATGATCTCTATTGAAAATTAAGTATGTATAATAGTTTTTTTTTTTTACAGTGACAGTCAAAATTATTCCATTACATCACAGTCAATGGGAAAAAATCGTTTCAAGTGCATTTTGATGATGCTACGTCATTTAAAACATGATGAAATTGATATACAATTGTGAAGTGCACTAAAACATACTTTTTCTAGAATATGGGGTGCAAAGCATTTATTATAATTCATTTACAGGGTCAAACAAAAGAATTCTGTTACACATCGTTCTAAGGGGAAAAATCGTTTGCAGTGTAATTTAGTGATATTTCACTATTTCAAACATAATGAAAATTATATGCATTACTGAGGTGCACTATAAATAGCTCTCTTGCGTGCATTGCGTTTATTTACAGGGACACACAAAATATATTACTCACAGTACATGTGCGATATTTACAGTCTATGTGTGATAAGTGAGTTTTCAACTTTGGTTTGCGTTTTTAAGTTTAACTAATTTTTTTCATAGTACGTGTGTGTTTATAAACTGAGTTGTTCATATACAGGGCTACACAAAGGAATCCGTAATCATTACAGACTATGGGAGTGAAGTGCTTAAGGGTAGTTTTTAATTGTGTTACGCATTTTTCTGCTGAACTATATTTAGTAGACTAATAGAAATTTGTGGAATATAAATAAATTCATATACAGGGCTACGCAAAGGAAAATATACATTGTCATTTACGGTTGGTAAATGCTGCGAGTGAGTTTTAAGTTGCATTTTAGCTTAATATGTGGTGTGTACAAAAGACTTCAGATAATATACAGGGCTGCACAAAATATTTCGAGTGATCTCAATCGATTCGCGAAAATTGCTAAATGTGAATTTTCTAACTGAACTATATTTCATCCTCCATGTATTAAATATCCACATCTATAAATCATATACAGGGCTGCACAAAAAAATTCGATTACCTTTTTGACAATGGAAGGTATTTTTGAACACTGGATATTTCAATGTGTTAAATGTGTTCTAAACTGTTCAATTACGTATCTTCTTTCACCTTATTTAACGGCGAAGTTTCGTTAACGTTTTCTGGATGTGTTGTAAAACGTTTCATAATGTATGCTTGACGAATTATTTTTTGTTCTTGTTAGTTGATTTACAGGGGAAATGAAAGGAATTCTATTACATTACGCTCAATGGGGAAAAAGAAGTTTGCGGTGTATTTTAATGACGTTACACTATTTCAACTATAATGAAATTGATATGCACTTATAAAGTGCATTAAAATATTTTTTATGTAGAATATGTTGTGCAAATCATTTATCATTTATTTACAGGATCACTCAAAAAAATCAGTTTACATAATAATATACGGTGCAAAATTGTTTGAAGCGTATATTTATAATGTTACACTATTTGAAACATGATGAAATTATACGCATTACTGAAGTTCACTACAAAATGCTAACTGTACAATATGACAAGGCATGACAGTTATCGTTTATTTACTGGTATACACGAGAGATATAGATTATAGTGCTCTATATTAGCGGTAATTGCTGGAAGTGCGTTTTAAGTTATGGTATGCGTTTTTAAGTTGACCTATTTGCATACTACGTGGCTTATAGCAATTCTGTGGATCATATACAGGGCTACACAAAAGAATTTGTAAGCATTACTCTGTATGGGTGGGTATGCCTTAAAAGTATTTTTTAGTTAAGTTATGCTATTTCGGGCCAAATTATATTTAGTAATTCGTAGTATATAAATAAATTCATAATATACAGCGCTACGGAAAGAACTGGATATATTGTCGGCTATAAATGGTAATTTCTGGAAGTGTGTTTTTAATAGTGTTAAGCGTCTTTCACCTGAATTAAATTTTGCCTTAGTACAGTACAGTAAGCTACATGATGTGTACTGTACATAAAGTTGCAGATAATAAACAAGTCTCTACAAAATAATTTGAGTACACTTCCGTTTAATTATAGAAATTGGTGAAGGTAAATTTTTGACTGTGCTATGCATTTTGTAACTAAGCTACATATCTATTGATCGCGTGTAAGGATAATCAAAAGATTTCGAATACTTTTCCGGATATGGACATTAATTTCCGAAATCGCGGTTTCACTTTGATATCTTCTTTTGCCTTTTTTAAATAGTGTTCCTTACAGTGTTCTGGATGCGTTAGAAAGCGTTTCATAGTCTGTTGTTGACGTTTGTTTTTTCTTTATTTTTTGACAGAGCAGCATTTTTAAACTCAATTCACTGTACATAAAGTTGTACATTTGCACCAATTTCCGATCAATCAGTTTGATGTTTTTTTGAAAATTAATCATCAATAATTATATCAATTAACATGACTAATTGTATAATCAATTAATATAATAATATAATATATATAACAATTTAAATTTTATAGTTGAAATGCGACACTACTATGTCAAACTATCGAATAAGAATATTAAAACTTTTGTGTGGAGAGCGAGAAAATGTTTTTATTGTGGATTCAACATCAGTGGAATGCTGAAGTTGTTGATTGTTATAGTTTTCCTAATCTGTACTATTTAATATTGACACCGAAATTTACAATTTCATTGTTTTAATCGACAAAGAATACATTCGTTAGTTGAATCACTAAGCTGTTATGTACTTTTTCAAGGTTCCCTGCATCAAAGTAGCGATTGTGCCATACACGATAGTTTGAATTGTTTTTTTAGTATTTTATTTATATTTACATATTCACTATCAAACGCATAACAGTTTTCCTTAGTGAATTATTTGTAAGTAAATACTAATTTAATAGAACAAAATAATTTATTTTCAAACGTTACATAAGTTTTAAAAAATGTAGCAAAAATTAATATTAACTTGAATTGTGAGATTCAATTCTATCTTCAGTTCTATCAACTAAATTAATCTTAATCAATTTCTTCTTCAATGTCACTCCAATCAGGTTCTGCTAAATTATCGCGTGCAGTGGAAGAAGTTGGTAGTAAATTGTAGAAATCGTGATAGGATCTTGGTATTAAATTGTGGGTGCATAACAGCAAAAGATCTTTTTTCTTTTCGTTTGAAATTGGTAGACGTTGCTGGTATGGTTTGACTGGTTTGCTATTTAGTTTTCCTTTTCGTTTTTTAATGTATAATTCAATGCAATTTTCATCTTGTATTCGTGTTTTCATAAATATTTTGTTTTCGTTGCTTTTTCGGTACTGAAACCAAACAGCGTCACTAAATTTATATGTCTGCTCATTTTCTCTGTGATTGCTTATTTCTTTTTCCTCATTACTGTCTCCATTTTTTGGACTTTTTTTTATGTTGGTTTTCTATTTCAAATTTTGCCTCATGTGAATTAAAATTGAGAAAGTCATCATGAAGTAATCTAATAACATTATAAGGACTAGGTTTCGTGCGAGCCATTCTCACAAGCTGTGCCCATTCTTCAGGTGTATATATAGGAGTATTTTTTGCTTTTTTCTCTATTTTTGAGTGAATGGAATCGCATTCCATGTACGAGTGCCCGGGCTCAAAATAAACGTGATCTATGGTGGATAACGTTGGGTGTACTTTGACAGCATGAAGACACATAGCAGAAAAATGGAAATTTTTTTGCTGGCCACTACAGCTGTCCGACATCATTTTTACGTGCTCTATTTCTGGATGGGCCATAATGTAATTGAATATGCAAGATGAAATTTCAATGCTGCCTCTTCTTTCTTCGGTTTCATCCCACATATAGCATTGAACACTCGAATCTTCCAAATTATAAATAGTTAAATTATAGATGGCCAATTTTCGAACATAGAAAAAAGTTCCTGCAGCTCCTTTTGGAGTTGATAAAACTGACTGCAGATCAAAATTGAAAGCCAGTACTTTTTCACTTCCTAAAACGGAGAGTTTGTCTTCGTTCCTTTTCATTCTTGCGGCTTCTTTTCTTTCTTGATGTCGATCAAATTCTTCTCTGTTTGTATTTTTCTCCGCCTCGAGCTCGCCTCAAAAGTGGCACATACTTTACATAAATCTTTTTTGGGCTGGTGGAATTTTAATTTGAAGGATTTAAATGTTTTCCTATATGATTCATAACATCGTTCTTTTCTGCCTTCTGCTTTACATTTTACCTTATACAGTCGATACATGATATTTATATTTAAATTTGCATCTAAAAATCTAAAATCAGTTGATTTGCGGCAATAATGTGACTCCACAGCAGGAAATGAAAGGATGGCTGTTTCACATAATCTTCACCATCATTCAAGTTGATCCGTGGGTTACTTCCTGGATTTTTTTTTCTTCTGCACCCCCCTCTATTATCAGACTCTATGACACCAGTCTTGTTAATTTTTTTAAATGCTCCCTTAATTAGTCCCTCACTAATACCAAGGGTATCTAGAAAAAAGGCTCTACAAACAATGTGTTTCTCGTTGCCATAAGTAAATGAGTATGTTTTTGTGAATTCTTTTCTAGATATTTCACTACTATGTCTTTTCGGTTTTTTCCGAGTGATGTGCCTAACAAAGAATTCTCTTTGCTTGTGTAATGAGTCAAGGGAATGAAAATTATCAAATATAATCTTTCTTTTCTCTTCTGGAAATTTTGCACAACATTGATGTTTTCTATTATTTATGCAAGTAGGTCTTCTCATTGGTTTGGCAGGAATTATTTTATGGTTTTCAGTTTCATATGCTGCACCTTTTAATCTTTTGGCTTTATTTATATTTTTTCTCCATTTATGGGGATTGGACTTGTACCGTTTCACAGGCTCGATAATTTCATCTAACGTAGAATCATGTGAACTACAGCTATTTGTAGCAGGACAGCATTCCTTGTTATTTTTGTTGGCGGAAGAGCTAAAAGTATGTTCTAAACCAATGTTTTTCACACATTTTGCAGCCTGGAAATGGTCTAGTTCTGAACGGAAATGAACTTTTTTTTTACTTATAACCTTTGTGGGTTTCTTTTTCTTATGAATTGTGATTTTAGATTTTCCAGCTCCTAAAAAAACATAAAAATTAATAATTATAATAATGAAAACAACAATCATTTACAGGGTGTTTCAAAAGTTTCTTGGCATTTTCCTTCAAAGTGCTTTTAATAAAGAACTTGTTAGTACAAATAAGAAGTACAAGGTATAATCAATACATTTCAATGTGGTTGCCCTGTAAGTCTATGCCTAGGCTCCATCTTTCATGGGTGACGCGAAAAGCATCTGCTAGCATATGTGGTGTTATTTGTGCTGCTGCGTCAGTTATTCGTTAATTTATTTTTTCAATTGTGTGGATCTTCACTGCGTACACTTCGACTCTATGAACTCCCACACAAAAAAGTCTAAGGGGTGTTAAGTCAGGAGACCGCGGCGCCCACAACCGCGACCTATCCACCTATCGGGGAATTGTTCATCCAGGTTGTCTTGAACAATTCATGCGAAATGGGATGGTGCAGTGTCTTGCTAGAAAATACCATCACTTTCTAATTGTGGCTGAAAAAAAAATTGCAGCATATCAAGGTCGATGTTTCCTGTAACTGTTGGCTCCGAGAAAATAAAAGGTCCATAGATCTTTGTTTTAGTTATTCCCATCCACACATTCAACTTAGGAATGTACCTTTATACATTAATCATTAGGTTGAAATATTCACTCCTAATACAATAATATTTGTTCACAAAAACCTTACAGCAATGTCATTTAAGTGTAATTATTATTGTTAACAATTTAATTGTAGTTATTATTAGTAACAATCTCTCCTACCCATGTGCGCAATCACACCAACCCTGTAAGGACAGATTGCGCAAAATAACTTTCTTGGTTTTATTACAACTGTTCTATTAAATTGCAACATAAAAACAAAATAGCAATGGAAATGCATAAAAAACAAATGAAGTAAATAATATTCATGAATGGTTTAGCAAAAAATTAATATTTAGATGTTTTATTGCTATTCTTTTGAATTGTGCGCAGACTATCCTAGCTTTACCTTATGTATAATATATAAATTAAATATAAAAAAAATCTACTAGAATTAAAAAAAAAATGATTTTCACCTATGTTAAGGTAAAGACAGGAGAGATGTCGCAGTCGGAGGAATTGCGCACATAAAGGTTCGGGGGGAAGGAGTAGAGTGAGAGCGCAGAGACTCCAGGTATTTGTAGAACAACAGTAGTGGAGTGTCTATTTGAAAGTGCACGTTGATTGCTTTGAGCGTCTAAGATAAAGTATTGCTATTTTGTTTTGTTTTCCCAAAGTAAGTGCTTGAATTTTCATAGCTGTTCATCAGAATTTCTATACAATGTCAATAGTACAAAATACTTTCAACTTAAACGATTTCTCATTAGCTACTATTCTAGACTAACAATGTGAACATCAACGGTTCGTTTTAGTAGCGGCCATGTTTAAATAAAAGGCTGCGCAATCTCTCCTACCAAAATTGGAGGGTTTGCGTATCTGCTACTTAGGAGAGATGGCGCATTGTTCCCATTAGTTTAAATGCTAGGAGAGATTACGCAGCTTATTGGTAAATTTGCATAAAAATTGAAAAATAAAAATGGACTAATTTTAAGTTAAACGTGTTATTAAGTTACATAATTTTATTTTGTAATCTTATCTGGACTTGCTTTTTCAGATTCTTTATTTTTTTTCCTTTAATTAAATTTTTTTAATCATTTTTAAAATTATTTCCTTTTTCTGAATCTTTAAGCATTAGGTTGAAATATTCACTCCCAATACAATAAAATTTGTTCACAAAAACCTTACAGCAATGTCATTTAAGTGTAATTATTATTGTTAACAATTTAATTGTAGTTATTATTAGTAACAATCTCTCGTACCCATGTGCGCAATCACACCAACCCTGTAAGGACAGATTGCGCAAAATAACTTTCTTGGTTTTATTACAACTGTTCTATTAAATTGCAACATAACAACAAAATAGCAATGGAAATGCATAAAAAACAAATGAAGTAAAAATTATTCATGAATAGTTTAGCAAAAAATTAATATTTAGATTTTTTATTGCTATTCTTTTGAATTGCGCGCAGACTCTCCTAGCTTTACCTTATGTAATGCGGGAAGCCCGGAATACATCCCCTATTTAATATACTGTAACGAAGGTATAAACGGACGGGATATTTTTGTCCTGTGAGCATTGTGATAAAATTACAAGTCAAAATAGAATCTTATTAATCAAGCAGGACGGTCGTTCTGTCAAGCCAAGCTAACAAAAAATAGTAAGCCAGCCATACAAATAAACGCCAAGAACAAGACAACAGACCGGTTCTGTTTTCTTACAGGAAACAAATTTTGAATGTTAAATCGACCAAACATGCCAGATTAAAATATCACATATAAAAAAAAAACCCGAAAATTAGAAGAATTTGATGAAATCTGATGAAGAAATTCTTCAATTTGAGATCAAACTCATCATCATGAGTGATATATAAACAGAGATATATATATTTTAAAATAATGTCGAATTACTTATAATGATCACTTTTTTCTTCGTCAATTTTTTTTCCAAACAACCTACAGCTGAACTAATGCACAGAAAAAAGTAAAGATTGCATTTTTGGACAGGTAATTGCTTAATCTACGTGCTTTTATGAAATTCAGTGTCAAAAAAATAAAACGTCTATCATTAATTATTTTTATTTCCCAAAAACCATGGTAAAGGACAGGTATTTCGTTTGCAGGCAGAGAATCAAATCAGAAAATACCTTTGTCGTCATTTTAATATAAATTAATGAAATTCTGTTGTTAAATTGTTTTTGTTTTAGAAGTCAAGTTTTCATTTAAATGTATTGTAAGAGTGTGTTTAATTAAGCGTTTAATTGTGTGTTTAATTGAGCCCAGAAATAGTAGAAAAATTCTAATTTAACAATTTACAACGACCATTGGGAAAATACAGAGGGATAGCGGGGCAGTGTTCAGTCTCTACCCTAACCGTTACCTCGTACTATAAGACATTTAAAAGTTTTATTAATTTAGCCCTCCTAAAATACCCCCCCCCTTCCCGTCTTATAGCAGACTATTCGCCCCACCCTACTATAACATAGCTTCCCCACGCTAGCTATTCTAACGACCTACTATAGTATGATCTCGGCAGAAGGCGGTATTACCGCCACCATCGCCTGCTGCTGACGCAGAAATCCCATTTCCTATCTACTGACTTCCCGTTTGGTATCCGAAGGTCGAATAAACCGAAATATTGAAATAGGATGCCAATTTTAGGTGTTAGCATTGACATTTTTAAAGTTTGGTACAATTTCTATTTGTAGACCATCCCCTAAGAAAAATTTAAGTATTGCTTTAACTGTTGTTTAGAATGATATCTGAGCTAAAAGTATTTTGAGGAAATTAAAGTTGAAGACCACATTTTTTACTTCATAAGACGATTTCTCATTCGACGTCAATTTTTGAATTCGGCTTTTTTTCATATCTGATAATTTGCATCTATCCTTTTTGTAACTTTAAAATTTTTGTAACGATTTTATGCATTTCTATTGACTATTCAGAGAAAAATTCATCTAAAGTTATAGAATTTTGTTAAAAACGCTTAAAAAATTCTTCTAAAATTACACAATTTCGTTAAAAACGCTTAAAAAATTCTTCTAAAGTTACAGAATTTCATTAAAAACGGTTTAAAGAGTAAAGTGCGTACATCATTTGGTCCATTCTCGACCGAAAGTATCAACCCTTTTCCCAATGGTTAATAAAACCTAGCAATAATAAAAAGATTACTGTCTGAGCCATAAAAAACAATATACAATTAAAATTAAATAATACCTTGGTCGATATAGCTGCCATCTGATTCAGTGGTGTGACTTGGAGAAAATGTTGGGTCTAAATCAGTGTTATCAGATGAGGTTGGATATAAATCTAACAGAAAAAAATGATAAAATCAAGAAAAACGCGTTAAATTTATAAATAAACGTTTGTCTGGCTTAATGAGCCACTTACCATTATGCAAAGAAAAGTTTGAAGCCTGTTGATCTGTAAAATTTTTTTCAGCTGCTTTAAAAGTAACATCAAAACTATTAATATTTCTGTACTTTTCTCCAACGTTAGATAATTTGCAGTTTTCAATACCTAAAATAAACGTAAAATATTATTAGTATTCGAAGAATACAAAACATAGCAAGATAAATAAATAAAGGAATTGTTTACCTTTTTCATTCTCCGCATTGGATATCAGTGTTGAAGGGGATGGTCTAATCAAATTTAAATCGAGTACAGGGTGAATATTCCAATCTAAATAAAGAAGACACAATATACAAAATTAAAACAACATTCGAATTCAAATTAATTACGCTGAATAGCAGAATATTAAAAATAGAATAAATACCTGTGTTAAAGAGGATATCGTTTTTATCTCGGAGTCGAGATGACGACGGCGAACTCGATATACAGACGTCTTTAATTCCAATGTTAATTTCTTGATATTTTTTAAATAAAATCCGTTTTGCCATTTCCGTTACATTACAGAGGATAGAAATGATTGGAATAAAATTTAACTAACTCAACCAGATTTAAGAAATAAGTTACTAACTACCGCAGACGATTTTAAATTTGATGAAATACAAGTGTATTCTAGAATTAAAGTTTCTTAAAACAAAAACCAGCAGAAAAAAAAAATTAAATTACCGAGTTGTCACGATTAAAGAAATCGTACTAAAAATGTAAATAAGAAAAAAAAACATCATGCGTCAATCATAGATTATGAACCATTTTCCAACGCTTCCAGATTACTCTAACGAAACTTCAACATTTAATATGGTGAGAGAAGATATTTAAGTAAATAATTTAGTAAAAGGCATTATTATAAAATGATAACCGTCTAGCAATTACCGTCTATAGACGGAAAAATAATCGAATTCGTTTGTGAAGCCCTGTATATGATCTGTAGATTTGTATATCTTCTAGATAGTGTTTGAAAATTTAGTTTAATTTTAAAACGCATAACACAGTTCAGAAATTTCCGTCAATAGACGAAAGTTTACTCTAATTCTTTTGTACAGTCTTGTATATTATCTGCAGATTTTTATACGCGTCACATAATATGATAAAATTTAATTCAGGCAAAAATCACATAACACTATTTAAAACACACATTCTGAAATTATCATACATAGCCCGCAATGCTTTGTGTAGCCCTGTATATTATGAATTTATTTATATTCTACAAACATCTCTTAGAAAAATAAAATTCCGCTCAAAATTCCGAAAAAGAATTAAAAACCTCGTTTATGTAATTTAGCACGCATACGAATTAATGCTTACAAATTCTTTTGAGTAGCCCTGTATAGTACTATCTGTGGAACTTTTACACACCACATAGTATGCGAAGAGTTAAACTTAAGGAAGCATACCATAATTAAAAACGGTTTCCATCAATTATCGCTAATACAAAACATTGTAACCGAGTTACTTTGTGTGCCCCTGTAAATTAACGATGACAAGCATGTATGTCATATTCTACAGTAAGCATCTTGTAGTGCACCTCAATTACGTATATCAATTTCATTTTGTTTGAAATAGTATTGTAACATTATTAAATTACGCTTCAAACATTTTCCCTTACGCCATTACGTAACCGAGTTACTTTGTGTGCCCCTGTAAATTAACGATTAGAAGCATGCACGTCATATTCTACAGTAAGCATCTTGTAGTGTACCTCAATTACGTATATCAATTTCATTTTGTTTGAAATAGTATTGTAACATTATTAAATTACGCTTCAAACATTTTCCCGTACGCCATTACGTAACCGAATTCTTTTGAGTGGCCCTGTAAATAAATGATAAATGATTTGCATACTATCTTCTAAATGAAAAATGTTTTACTGCACTTTAGATATGCATGTCAATTTCTATATTGTTGAAATAGATTAACATCATTAAAATACACCGCGAACGTTTTTTCCCCAATTGAGGGTAATGTAAAAGTATTATTTTGAGTGTCCCTGTAGATGAACTATTAATGCTACACATTCCATTTTAGTAGAAAACATTCTATACTAACATAAAAAAACATGCGTCAATTCTGTTAATTTTGAATACATAATTAAAAGTTTTAGATCTTTGCCTTCCTACAAAGTGACTATTTTCAAATTCGATAGTTTGACATGGTACAAATGTAAAAAAAAGTAAAAAAAATACAAAAATTTACGGCGAAGTATCGAATTTGCCGTATTCGACACTTTGACATGGTAATTTTTTGAAAAAATGTGCAAATTCGATAGTTTGAAATTTGCATTTTCTAAGTTTCAAGTAAGTTCTAATTAAGCTAGAAAAGTGACGATTTGGCAACGTACGCGTCATACACAATATAAAAGATTGGCATAAAATATGAAAAATGCATTTTTTCACATTCGATAGTTCGGAATGGTACCGACGAATGTCAACAATTAATAAAAGTTCTTTTACTGTTTATTATGTTTTTAGTTTACACATTTTAACACTTAAAAGAAATATATTCTAAAAGAACTTTTATACCTTACATAATTCACTTGCCTTTTCCCGTGAGTGATTAAAACAAATCCCGCATTTCCTCGTTACTTTACTGTTTATCTTTTAATCTGATAGTGCGTGTAATAGGAAAAGATAAAGCGATCTTTATATGAGATCTGTTTCTGTTATACCCGCCTAACTACGTAAGTTGGATTTCTTCGCTATTTTCCATTCTCTGATACGGAAATATAGACCATAAGGATGAGTGTAAACCTGTAAACAAAGATTGATAGCTAGATGAAATCGAGTATTTTGGAAAAAAGTAAAACGCAAAAGATTTTTCTTGAATTATTTTTTTTCTCCGTTGTCTGCATATGTGAGAGACTTGTAACGTCTATATATAACATAATATAATAAGAATGTTTCCCACATCTGCAATTTATTTCCGACTTGTGCATTTTTAAGAAGAATTTGTAGTCCGCGCATGTTCTTTTGGGGGTAAGAGTGGGTTCGCTTTATGTTTAGTTAGATTTTATAAATAATATTTTCTTTAAAATGTGGAGAAATGCTTCAGGGTAAAACTAGTCGTTGGGGACGAACGTAATACTTACCCATCATGAATATGCACAGTATAAAATATGAAAATAAAACATGTGTAAACTATTTATAAAATGCATTCCAATTCGAATAAAATCCTGCCTTGATGACGTCCTAAACTTTAAATGAATTGCATACGAGAAACATCCTTGTAACTCTAAAAATGATAATGCTATTAACTAACAGTTTACTGCGTCTCTTTACTAATCAAAATATATCTTTGAATTGAAATTTTAATGAAATACAGGGTCAGGAAAAATAGAAGAGTGTGGAAATGTGATTACAAATACCTCGGTAGCTCATTATTCGATTGACTTCATTCTTAATGCAAAATTTATGTTTCTTTATTCTCTTTTATATTCACTCCTTAAAATAAACAATTTCGAAAATTTTTATATACCTTTTATCAGAACGAATATTTCGAGAGTCCGAAAAAAATAGTTCCGGATAATCGAGGTGGCTGAAATTCAATAAGCTTCTTCCCTACCGAATTTCAAGTGTCTATCTCAATTTGTTCGGGAGATAGAGCGTTTACAGACACACACACAGACGGACGGTAAATTTTTTTTTCTAAAAATATGTGTTTCGGAATCTTTATTGTCTAAAACGTGTAAATCCCCCCCAATTTTTTTTTTTCGATTTTCAAAACGATTACAAGACTTACCCTTACTACGTATGATGTGTAAGTAATAGTTTCCAAGAAAATGTGGAAGTGTAGTTTTGAGTAAAAGAGTATAAGCGAAACATTTATATATGTTACGGCCAAAACCCGAAATCGGCCAATTCGCGAATTGGCCAACTTTGTTTTAAATTGATTGGCCAATTCGCGAAATGGCCAGAGGCTGTCGGCCAGTTCGCGAATTGGCCAGATGCCGTTGGCCAATTCCCGAAATAGCTATGGGTAGTTGGGCAGTTTGAATGTAGGTGCTTGACAAGTTCGGTATTGAAAATGAAGTATGTAGATATTATAATTCATGTACAGGAGTACTCAAAAGTAAAATGTGACTTAATGGTCTATGGGGAAAATCAATTGCGGCGTCCGTTAATGGTGTTACAATGTTACAAACATAATAAAATGATAAGAATTTCTGAGGTACACTAAAACTTGCTTCTGTAGAATACGGAGCAAAAATAATTCATCATTAATTTACAGGGTCACACAAAATAATTCTATTACATAATGGTGTACGGAAAAAAATGTTTGCAGCGTATTTTAATTATGTTTCATTTTTTGAAATATGCTGAAACTGATATACATTGCTGATTTTTACTACAGGATTTTTTCTGTAGAATACAATGTTCATTTACAGGGACACATAATTGATTTCGAATACAGTACTGTATCGGAAGTATTATCTATTAGGGATGATTGCTGGAAGTGCGTTTTCAGTTATGCGTTTTTAAGTTTAACTAAATTTTTGTATACTACGTGGTGTGTATAAATTCTATTAATCCTATAGGGCTAAACAAAATGATTTTTAAGCTTTACTAATGTGATTTTAAAAAGATACATCAAGTATGCTTTTTAATTTGAATTATGCATTTTTAAGCACAAATATAGTATTTAGATTACTAAAAGAAGTTTCTAGAATATAAATTAAATCATATACAGATATATATGCAAAAAACTTGATACTTGGCTGCCTATGAAAAGTAATTCCTGGAAGTGTGATTTCAGTAGTTTTATGTGTATTTTTGCCTAAATTAAATTGTAGCTTAATATTTGGCGTGTATAAAAACCTGTAGGTAATATACTGGTCTTTACAAAATAATTCAAGTACATTTCTGCCTATTGGTAGAATTTTCTGAAGGTGTATTTTCAACTATGTTACGCGTTTTCTAACTAAACTAGATTTTAGAATACTATATAGAATATATACAAATCAGTACATAATATACAGGGTTTCACAAAACAATTACAGTTTTTTTCTGGCTATGCACAATAGTGGCTGAAATCTGGCTTTCAAATGTGTTATGCGTTTTCTAAAATATTTACTTGAGAATCTTTTTTAACTTGTTAAACGGTTTTGTTAAAATATTCTATAAGTGTTGCAAAGTATTTCATAATCTATGCTTGACGTATATGATTTTTCTTTCTTGTATCTTCATTGATGACATTATAACGATAAAAAATAAAATATTAATTTGCAAAAATGGTGTTTATCAAGGGCATTAAAATTGAACTAACATCATATATCAAAAGAAAACATTCATTTAAAAACATGAAATTGCAGCATTTTGGTATGATTGGGTCAAAATGAAAGTGTTTTCATATTTTTTCATTCTGCCTACTCCGAAATTTCACCTTTGATAATGCTGTCATTTTAAAAAGACATTCGACTGAAAATATATTTTTTTATTCAGAAAATGGCAATATTTGACTACGATTGTGTCCAAATGACAAAATTTACATTGGTATTTCATTCCTCTGATACTGACATCAGACCCAAATGTTTTACAATATGTTTTTATCAGAAAAAATGGAATCATGTTTAAGAGAAAACGCACATTTTCTTCCATAAATTGATGTTTGCCATATGAACGATTTCTGTGCGTGAAGAGTAGAGACCCGTTACTGAGAGGTTCCTCGTTACAGTGATTGCCATATTAAAGATTAAAAGTCTGGAAGAGCACAAAACTATATTTTGGTGATAGCTGTAGTAACAGTTAAGAGGATGCTTCACTCGCGCGAAAACAACCGCTGGCTTTTATTAATCCTATAGGGGAATTTTTTTTTAAATATTTCGTTGGTATTTCAATAATTTTAATGATTGTTTTTGCATAGGATAACAGATATTGATTTCTACGCAGGTCATTTGTTTTACTTTTTCGATTTTGTTTACAGGGTTTTTTTTATTATGACGCTACTATCACTTTTGGAACCGGCTTCGAAAGTGAAAGTATCTTAATAAAAATAATCTGTAAACAAAATTGAAAAAGCAAAAAACGGCCTGCGTAGAGATCAACCTCAGCTACCCAATACAAAATAAACTTAATTAAAAATATTGACATATAAAAGAGAAATAAAAAAAAATCCCATAGGTTTAATATTAGCGAGCGGGTGTTCTTTCGTCATTGAAGTAGCCTTTTAATGGTAGCGAAGCACAAAAAGTCCCATTAAATTAAGGGACCCTATTATACTGATCACAATTTAAAAGGTTAATAGGCGCGAAGCCCAGAATGCCTATTATATAAAAGGTGTCCGTTATAATTATCATTATTTTAACGGTTCATGAGCGCAACGCGCAGGGAGCCTCATTTTTCAGGAAACCACGTTCTACACTCTAAAAAAAATCCGTGAAAATACAAGAGATTTTCCGTGAAATTTCACGGAGAAGTTTCATTTTTCCAAAACAACAGTATAATTTCCGTAAATGACATTAGTTCCGTAAAAGAGATTTCAAATCCTTAAATATGCAGAAAGTTTTCCGTAAATTTAATGGATTTTGTCCGTATTTCTTTCGAAACAGTACAATGTCCGTATTTCTTCCAAAACAGTGCAATTTCCGTAAATAACTTTTAGAGGTTTGCGTACAGAAATCGCCTTGTTTGAAATGGGAATTAAGATTGTTGTATTTACTAGAGTTCTTCAAGGATCCAGGCCTGACCCGGCTCGACATGCTGGCCCATTCTAACCGGGGCCGTGTCTGGGCAGTAATTTTTTGTGAAAATAATAGCAATATTTTTATTTTTTTAATGAAATAGTTAGAAATTGATTTTGTTTTTATAATTTTTATAATTTTTTTTTTAATCTGTTTTTTTATTTTTATTGATAGTGCTTCAAAATTAGAACTTTTTTTGTCACTAATTTTTTAAAATTTTATTTTAACTTTTCTAACGTGAGGCAATATTGGGTTATTTAAAGGTTTCATAACACAATATCTCTGCAAGTTATCGCTACGTAAATTGTATTAAACTAAACTGATTTGGCTTATAAATTTATGAATTAAACTAAAATTTATTATTCTATAAATTATAATTTTACAGCGTTAAAATTTTTTCTTTAAATTATAAAAATAGTTAATATTTTTCTTTACTTTTATAAAAATGAAGTTTATAATTTTATTAACTTTATAATTTATTTCTTTAGTTTTAATTATTTTATTTATTCATTATATTATTTATTATTATTTTATTTATTTTTAATTATTTATTTATTTTACAAATTAAACTAAATTAATTTAAACTAAATCAAAAGCAAGTCCAAATTTAAATCTTACCTATCACAAGATCATTAATTTCGAAATTGTCTTTAAGAATCAATTTTTTGTTTTAATATTATTAAAAATATTCAGTTTGCAGAACCGTACACAAAAGTTCTCAGCATAGCTCAAATATAATAACTTAATTTATTATAAAATTTTTTATTTACGTATGTTTTTTAAAATAAGAGATAACGAGAAGTTATTTTAATAGCATGTAATAAATACGTCTCCTTCAGGTAATTATTATTTTTAGTGGAATTGATAAATAGATCATCAGACAAATAATTAAAAAAAGTATATGTTCAAAAAAAGAAAATGTTATACCATTACAAAAGGATGCAATCATACAATGACTCTTAATACAATGTCTCTTAATACAATGTTTTACGCATATGATACATAATAAGTTAAAATTTATCTGTTATAAAGCATCAAATAGTAAACAAAATACTGAAAAATATGAAAAGAAAATATTGAAAAATATGAATAGAAAATATTAAAAACTTTGGAACTGAAAGAAATCCGTGGAACCATGAACCTCTATAGAAGTTCATGCATGGAACCTTCAAATTTTTGCATCATAAAAAGTGGCTGCAATAAGTAGCAACGCTTGACTAAGCCGAATATCTAATCATGGCGTAGGGTTTGGGACCTCCGGTTCAGTAAACGAAAGATTGCGGGTTCGATTCATACCGAGGGAAGGGTTGGTTATTTACACAAAACTCACTCGGAAGTGAGAAAAAAAAAATCACTATATCTGTATAAAGTTGTTCCTGAGAAGAAACTTTTTTTTTTTTGTCCTATAATGTTTATACATTATAAAAATTTCTAAAAAATACGGAAGATATCTGTTATAAAACGGAAATTTAAAAATGGATATTTCAGAAATCACGAAAAATTTCCTGGAATTTAGGGATTTTTTTTCCGTTAAAAAACGGAAATAGTACTGGCGTCTCGATTGCCAGTACAATTTCCGTTTTTTTCAGGAATTTTTTTTTTACAGTGTAGTGATTTCCGCATTAACAAATTATAAGTGCTAATTGCATAAGGTCCCGTTTTGTAAGTGACTCCATTACAGTGATTACCTTATTAATGATATATGTGCACAAAATGACCAATATGATAAATACAAATACTCTTGCGATAGGATGATTATGCGACGTTTAAAAAGCAACGTAAATAGTAGAATAAACAATGTAAATTTACGTTCCAAATATTTCCAGACTGCATAAGAAAACTTTTTTTAGTAGGGAAAAAAGGAAAAAGAAATATAGCAATGCCAACGCATAGGATCGAAATTAAATGTGATTGTGCTTTTCTTTATGTTGGTTTTATGTATTAGATATTGATCATGAAACTAATAGAACACTGGACATATTTATTTGTTAACATGGGAGTGACATATTTATTTGTTAACATGGGAGTCCGCAGAACAATATCAGGAAGGGGCCAGATTTTCGAACAGATGTAACTCTAATCTAATTTTTACTTTTTTCTATCTATAATAGAAAAAAATATAGTAATCGAAAAAAAAATTCGACTTTCAGTTTCCGACGGATTTACACGTTTTAGGTATCGGAGATCCCGAAAAACAAGTTTATACAAAATGTCTCATTTATCAATGCAAAATTATTCTCATTTTTTGTTTTGAAAATATACATAATTAAAAAAATACGACTTTTGAAGTACTAACATCTATGAGATAGAAGAATATTTTGTGATTGGCACAACCGACACGTTTTCTTCTGTTAAATAGAGAATATAAACACGAAATAAACAAAATGTATTATTTTTTGTTTAATCAGAACTCTACGTGCAAAACAATTTTTAAGTATATCAGCATAAATACAGAAATATAACAACACACAATAAAAATGAAGAATTGAAACAGTTTACTATTTTTCCTAATCAGGGTGGGGGGTTTTGCCCCCTGTATCCTACGTTTAAGATAATTTTTAAACACATGAACATAAAAATGAAAACATAACTAAAAATTATCTTTAACGGGGGGGTAAGGGGACTTTGACCCCGTGATAAAAATTATTAACTACTTCTCTTTTTAGTGTTTAATTATTTTATATTTGAGAAGAATAAATTTTACTATTGCTTTCAAACTCAAAGAGAAAAAAAATCATAAATATGGAAATCCAGACGAATAATAATGTTTTAAAATTCCTCCATACAAATACTTTGGCTTAACGTCAGATTAATAATAATAGAAAAAATTACACTTTTAAACTAGTTTTTCGTAACAAATAATGATTTTGGACAAAGAATATTTTTTATATGAATCATAAGAAATTGTATTCCAAAAAAATATAGAATAGCCTTTTACAATATTTATATAAAATACTATACTAATAAGAAGAATACAATAATCACAATAAATCCTGAGTCACAGAAGCAGGAAATTAATTCTTATCAGAATGTAATAATTCTTATAGAATTATTAATTCTTATTAGAATATAATCGTCACAATGAGTACACTGTATCAGAATAAGTCACAGAAGCGGGAAATTCTTCATCAGAGAACATCTGTCATAAATTTCTAAAAAGTATAATCGTCACAGCTTGGAACTTCCTTTCCTATCACTTGTCACGTGTGCACGTGAGTGTCCCCTATCGGACAGCCTTGGATCCCCATTTCGTATATTGGCCAAGGATTCCCGGCCACTTCGCGAATTGGCCGGCCAAAACCCGAAATGCATTGTTCATTTCACGTACTTCGGGTTTTGGCCAGAAATCTCGGCCAATTCGCGAATTGGCCGAACTTCGGGTTTTGGCCGTAACATATATATTCTTGTGTGTAACAGATAAAATTAGTCGTAGAAAAACTAGAATCTATAATCGTTGTTTCTGAGTATTTTGTACACTGTTAAAATATTTTACTAAAATAAGAAAACTTGAACCTATATACTTAAACTTTTTTTTTTTTTTTTTTTTTTTTTTTTAAATACTACCTTGACTTCTAAAAGAACTGACTTACCTTAAATCAGTGCGGTTCAACTGCGGCCCACGTAGAACCAAATACAGAAAATTTCGTCTTTTTTAATATCAGAAATTATGTGGTTAAATAAGACGAAGCTCTCTGTAAGAAATTTTTGGTTCTAGGCGGGCCGCAGTTGGACCTAGAGGTCTGCACGGGCCGAAATTTTCGGGCCCGGGCCCGGCCCGACCCCTACAAAAAATAATTTGGCCCGGCCCGGCCCGATACAAAAATTAAAAGTTCGGCCCGAGCCCGGCCCGGCCCTAGTGAATTTCTACAAAACATAATTTTTACGTCGATTTGGTTAAAAATTTGCCCCATAGGAGGAGATCTAACCAAAAATTCCTATCTCAGCCTTTTTTTTTTTATGTTTATAATCTTCATTTTTATAGAGGTGCCACAAGCTGGAATATTTATTTTTTTAATAAATCTCTATTTGTTGTATGTATGTGTTTAAGTTATCATCGATATTGTTAATCCATATTCCATTTATTGAAGTGTTAAAAATCAGAAAAATGCTATACAGTAAAATCTAAGATGGAATTGCATAGGAAAGAAAAAAAAATGAGTTATAGACAATTTGCCTTCTTAGCAGGTGTAAATGTATTATATATTCTTTTCTTACATATTAGTATATTCATTTTTAATGGATCAACACATTTTTCAATTTAAGACAGGATTCCATCATAAGCAGGTTATTTTTCACACGTTTTACTATATTTTAATTTAGCTATATTTTAATAAGTGTATAAATCTACTATTCTTTAAAAAGAATAAATTTGAATGTTTAATTATAAAATAATGACGATTTAAAAATGTATGCATGTTTTGAAAAGATTTTTATGCCAGATCTTATTTTACTGACCTTCGAACGGACCAGGTACGCCGAGACAATGATTTTCATACGAGTCAAAACCAGGACTAAAAATTTTAAGGCATGAAGTCTAGGGTTGGGTTGGGTTGATTATTGACGGCCAATTATCTACACGTGGGATATAGGCCCGGGGGGGAGTGCCCTTCGTGGGGGTCTTTCTAAGGGAACCTAACCCGTATTTACGCATGGATAAATCAACGGCTCGAAGAAAACCACGAAAACTCAGAACGATTAGGCCGACGGGCGCGATTGGGATCGAACCCAGCACCTCCCGTCTACCAGCTTCGAGAGCAGAACCTCTCAGCCACTGGTGGGGCGCATGAAGTCTAGGAAGAATGAAACCAGTCCCGGCTCTGTACGAAAAAAATAATTTAAGGCCTTCTTATCCTTCAGGAAAAAAGTAGGGCCCGGCTCGGCCCGGCCCGTAAAGAGTAATCACTAGACCCGGCCCGGCCCGAGCCTTCAGAAAAAAATATGGCCCGGGCCCGGCCCGGCCCGAGTGCCGTGAAGAAAAATAGGCCCGAGCCCGGCCCGCGGGCCGGGCCGAGTACGGGCTTCGGGCCTTGGCCCGGCCCGTGCAGATCTCTAGTTGGACCACACTGCCTTAAGGGTTGCTCGTTAGTAAACTTCCCGATTACCCTCGCTAATGTTAATCCTATGGGCGTAGGATGCATTCGTATATTTAAAATATCTCCTCAGGAAATTAATAATTTTAACTTCTGTCTTATTTGTACTGTTCTTAAACATGTATCTTTTGTTTCTTAGTTGTCAAAATATTTCTAAAATATGTGCTTATTTTATAATTTTATGTGTTAAAACCTTAGCAAAACTGAATAAGATTTTAACACTTCACATAATATTAAGCATATATATTTTTAGAAAAGTTTTGACAGCTAAGAAAAAAAGAGACATTCTTTACGAAGTTTACCCAGGAAAGATATTTTCAATATACGAATGCATCCTACACCCATAGGATTAACATTAGCGAGGAAAGTTCACTGACGAGCAGCTTTAAGGGTCCTCTTTACTCACTTGAAAACGCCCACTCACTGATGTTAATCCTATGGGGCGTTATTTTTTCTAATATCTCGTTTGCATTTCAATAGTTTTAAACGATTTTTTTTTTTTTTTTTTTTTTTTTTTTTTTTTTTGCATTGGATAGCAGAGATCAATCTTTATTTTCACCGTTGATTACTTTTTCGATTTTTTTTCTTTTTTTTTGCGGAATTTTTTTACGAAGGTACTTTTACTTTCGGAGATTGATCTCTGTTATCCAATGCAAAAAAAAAAAAAAAAAATCGTTTAAAAATATTGAAATGCAAACGAGATATTAGAAAAACAATGCTGCATAGGATTAACATTAGTGAGCAGGTGTTTTCAAGTGATTAAAGAGGACCCTTAAACAATTCACTTGTCTTTTCCCCGGCAGTGATTAAAACAAAGCTCTTATTTTATCGCTACTTCACTGTTCATCTTTTAATCTAATAGTGCACGTAATAGGAAAAGATAAAGCGATCTTTATATGAGATCTGTTTCTCTGTACCCACCTCCTACGTAAGTTGGGTTTCTTGGTTATTTTCTGTTCTCTGATGCGGAAATAAAGACCATAAGGGTGAGTTGTAAACAAAGATTGATGGCGAGACGAAATCAAGTATTTTGGAAAAAGATAAAATGCGAAGGATTTCTCTTGAATTCCTTTTTCCTCTTCGTTGTCTGCATATGTGAGAGACTTGGAACATCTATATATAACACCGTAGAGAAATAAAAATTCTTCCTACATGTTCAATTTCTTTCAGACTCCTGAATTTTTAAGGTTGCTCCGTATGTTCTTTTTGTGGATGAGATAAAATAACTTATTGCGGGAATTAATAAATTGTATGTAGGTGGTATACGTGGGTGTGCAGTGCACCTGTGTTTACTTAGACTTTATAAATAACATTTTTTTTTTCGTGTAAAATTCCGAGAATTGCTTGAGATATGAAAAGGGAAAATTAAGGGTATATAAAATAAATATAAGTTAAAAGTTAGAATTAAAAATTGTTTTTTGCTGAATACTTAGTGTTACAACTGTTTTTTTAGAGAAGAAATACAGTTATACAGACATATACAAAATTGTTTTAGTTGAACAAATTGCAATTTTAGGTGTTTAAATGTCTAGAATATTATCTCAACTCTAATAAATAAGAAAATTAAGAAATAATAAAGGTAAATTCGTAACAATACGGTAGGATAAACATTCACACATACTCTTATACTATACAGGCATATAAAACTTAAATTTAAGCACATATACTTAGCCAATTACGCATATAATATTTACATAGAAAACACACTTTTGTGAACTATTTGCTTCTTTCATACTTGACATCTTAGTTGCCATGAAAATACTAACATTTTATTTTGAAAACCCCTATTTTTTTTTTTTTTTTTTTTTTTTTTTTTTTTTTTTTAAGAAATAGTTGTATTGTTTAATTACAAAAATTTTGTGGTTAAATCAGGTAAAATTATAATACTATACGAAAAAAGTGGTATTTATAATAAAATGTTAATATTTTCCCGGCAACCCTGCTCGGCACTTCGTTGGACATGTGAGCATCTTAACATAATACTTTTCAAAATATTTCAGGAAACTTAATAAAATAATCGATTTTTACCTTTTTCCATTTCATCTACTAATATGAATTAGGAAAATATTATTATTAGTATTTAGGATGTTTTCAATTTTCAAATTGTTACAATTTAGCAGATTTTTTTTAGAAAAGTTTTAGTCAAATATTTGTGTTCGCAGACATTCATTTTTATACTACTATCCTTAACAGATTTTCACATAGTTTAATATACCATAATGATTTTCGAGAACTTGATGCTAGATTAATAGTCAGCTAGTGTCACCGGACTTATGCTTTAGTGATCATTCGAAATATTGGGTTTATTTCTAAAAAAAACTATTCTTTTCGTGAAAAAAAAAAATCTTGTTTTGATAACATATTAAATATCTATATTGAAGGAAGTTTTGCGACTGCTAACGGCAAAGAAACATTCATGAATGAACCATTTCGTCCAAATTGATTTTTCTTTCAGAAAGGCTAACGTTCTTTTTACTTCTTTTTCAACAAAATGAGGATTATGGGAAGGTGGTACTATTGAAATAAAAGTGCTGAGGCACCAAATGCACTAATTAATCGAGTTCTTTCGTTTGCATAGGGAGGGTATTTTTCGAACGCATTAATTCTTCCATGTTTCCCCTCTTTTTCCAGGAGAGCCAGATTAAGGTCGACCCATTTAGTAACTAATTGCTTCCGATGATGAGTGTACCCGAGTTCATTGTTCTGCCCCGATGGATGATTAATCATCAGATTTGATTCGATGTTCGGCAGCGATAAAGGGCGAAGGCGGCTGACTTTATGAGAATTTCTGGCTGAACGATGGTGATTACGGAAATCAGAAAGTGGACCTTGAATGTATTAGTGTGAAAATTAACTTGTTCTGGGGAAATGTTAAATGTCAGCGAATATTTCTGCTGTATTTATCGTTGAAATGATTGAGGTCTTTCTGAAATTATTGAGAGAAATTAGACACTGTTAGCAGTTACAAAAGCGAAAGTCTCTCAGATATATCGGTGTATTGATTTGTTTTATACGTTGCTTTAAGTTTATCGATGTTAATAAATATAGATAACGAAGTATAGGATGATTCATTATAATGGGCCCAATTTCTTATGATTGTATATCTCAAAAGATAAATTTTACGTGAATGATGTAAATTGCATTTTACGAGGGAAAGTCATTAAGTAAGTCACAAAAGATAATTAAATAATAACCTACAATGATATTCACTTCAAAACTATTTTTATTTCTCAACATATTCTCCACCAATATTTATGCACTTACATCACCGTTTTATCAGTGCCCCAACACCAGCTGCATAACATTCTTTGGGTTGCTGTCTCAGCCACATTAGGACTTCAAGTTGAACACAGGAGACAATTCAAAAGTTTGGTTGGCAACATCTCAACATCCACTATATAGCTTCAACTTAGCCCCAAGCGATTTTCATCTGTTTAGTCCAGTAAAAAACCATCTTGGAAGCAAGATGATGTTCACAGATGATGAAAAGGTTCAACTTGAAGTCCTAATGTGGCTGAGACAGCAACCCAAAGAATGTTATGGAGCTGGCGTTGGGGCACTGATAAAGCAGTGATATAACTGCAAGAAATATTGGTGGAGAACATGTTGAGAAATAAAAATAGTTTTGAAGGGAATATCATTGTAGGTTATTATTTAACTATCTTTTGTGACTTACTTAATGACTTTCCCTCGTATTATATCCACATTGAGGTTTATAGATAATCAATGCGCCCCATCCCAGATGCACGGATAACATCTCGATGGTAAATTATTTTATTCCACGCATGATTAAAAATGTCTTGCGTCACTGAATTTACAGCAGCTATTTTACGATGCGAATTTTTAGATCATCCAAAGTTTTTGCGTGTTATATAAACTGATTATTTTACGAGCCCCAGCCAGAAGAAAAGAAAATCACGTTTCAACCCAACTCACCAATGCAAATAGTTTGTTGTTCTGCATAGTGCCATTTTGCTCACAATTGAAAGAGTTGTTACACTGAGCGATATTTTGGACCTCTCTAAAAGTACACTGCAAAAAAAAAAAAAAAAAAAAAAAAAAAAAGATTTTAGAGTACGCTGCCGTGCTTTTACGGTATAATACTGGCAGCTGGGGTGCCAGTATTATACTGTAAAATATTTTTTTTTTTCAGTGATTGACTCGAAAAGGGGGGGGGGGAGGAGGGGGCTCTTCTATTTGAAATTAAAAATTATATATTTCATAACATTTTGTGGTTTATAAGCAGTACTGATATTGACGGATTTTGATTATAACATTTTGTGGTTTATAAGCAGTATTGATATTGACTGATTTCAATTCTCTATATACTATTGAACAACTCTCGACTCATAAATATCTTCTAACGAATGCAATGGACTTACCTTTAATCTCAATATGATCCAAATTTAAAATCGATTAAATTAAATTTATTTACTTTATTATGTGATGATTTTTTTTCTCAAATATCACATCGCTTGAAATATAATTTCAAGAAATCGCGATATGTCGGTTATAAACTATCGGTAAAACGATAAATATAAATCTATAATTGAAATTTTTCGGAAACAAATATTGAGTTTTTCAATATATCTATTCTATAATTGTTATCCCTAACTCAAAAGACATTATCTTAGCGAATCTTCCAATTTAATTAAATTGTGAGCTAATTTAACATGTATATTTCCAGCATCATTTTAATATTCAAGGATAATTTTCGTTAAAAAGTTTCGTTTCATAATTTTAATTAGATATCAAAATTTATATAATGAATAGCTAATAACTCTTAACAACGTACGGCGAAAATAATTAACAGAGTAATTCTGGATTCTAAAATCCTTTACTATTATTCGGTTAGTTAATTATAGCTTGTTTTGAATAATGAGGTTATTCAATATCTTCATAAAGTGTCTCGAAGTTTGTGAGAGAGAGAATATAATTTTGCCTCCAATAACTTGTTTTCCCGCCACTTGTTAAAACTCGGCAAGCGATACTTCATCTCCAAACTGCATAAATGTTATTCTCGTAATACTACTTAATTTATTAAATTCAATATTAGGATTCGAAACTCATTTAAATTTTAGTCTGCAATGAACTTATTAAATGTCTTGCCGTCACTATGGTAATAGTCCGTCTGTTTAATAAGTGTTAAGCTTTTAATTCGGTGGTAAATTAGGAGGTATAGACATTTATTAGTTGATATCAATTTGAAACACTAATATTTCTCCACGTGTATAAATAGATGTCGTTTTAGGAATTGATTAGTTTAGAAAAATAAATAGTCGGTTTGTTTGTACAGCTAGATATCAAAATAATTTCTCGTTGTTTACTTGGAAAATAATAGAAAAGTTTTCATTATTTCAATGGTGGCCTTTGATCTGGGCATGTGCAAAGTAATAATAATTATTATTATTATAATTACGTCATTTGACGCATTTGTTTAAAACTAAAATATTTTTACCTTTATACTAAGCAGAATTGGTCGTAGATATTTTATACAGCAACAAATATTATTTGCTATCAGTGTGTTCAGTTTGAAACATTAATCCTATGTACACAAACAGATGTCGTTTTAGAAATTGATTAGTTTAGAAAAATAAATAGTCGGTTTGTTTGTACAGCTACATATCAAAATAATTTCTCGTTGTTTACTTGGAATATAACAGAAAAGTTTTCATTATTTTAATAATGACCTTTGATCTGGGCATGTGCAAAATAATAATAATAATAATGATAATAATAATAACTACGTCATTTTATGCATTTATTTAAAACTAAATATTTTTAGCTTTATACTAAGCAGAACTGGCAGTAAAAATTTTATACAGCCGCAAATATTACTTGCTATCAGTGTGTTCAATTTGAAACATTAATATTTTCCTACGTACATAAATAAATGTCATTTTGGAAATTGATTAGCTTCGAAAAATATTAAATAGATGGTTTATTTGTGCAGCTAGTTACAAAAATAATCTCTTGCTGTTTGTTCTGAAAATAATAAAAAAGTTCCTATTATTTTAACAATCGGGACATGTGTGAAATAATAATAATAATAACAATAGGGAAAATTACGTCATTTGATGCATTTATTCAAAACTAAAAATAATTTTATTTTTAGCTTTATACTAAGCAGATATTTGAAACAGCAACAAATATTAATATGTTTTAGCCTTATAAAAAATAAGGCGGAAATTTATAACAGAACAAAAATAAAACCAATAAAGTAAAATCATAAAGTCGAAAAAGTAAAAAAACAATTTGATTTAATTAGTTTATTTTATGAAAGTGTTTTTCCTCAAATATCATTTTTTATGAAAAACAATTTCAAGAAATGTTGATATATGTCGAGAAGGAATTATCGAAATATCGGTAAATATCGTGCATGATGTTGAAGGGGCGAGGCCAACGAGGTAAGCGCGTAACATCAGAATATTAAATTCTTCAAATTAAAATTAACTCTGGTCTTCAACATGCAGAAAGAAAAGGAATTGCTTACCTTTTCTAAGGTTTATCCAATTTTAGTAGTATCCACTGATTTATATATTTCAACTATTTGAGAATTTATTATAATCACTTCTTGAATAATTCTATTTAGATGCACCACCGCTGAAATAAAACTTGTAAAAAATAATATTAATGCACAATTCACATTGAATAAATAGGTTCACGTTTGGATTGATTTTAAAAATTATATTTTACATTACTTAAAATTTTAAAAGGTTTACATTTAGAATTATATTAATTATAGCATCAGGAAACATTTTTTCCTGTGACTTTACAGAATGAAGGATAGTA
Organism: Maratus michaelseni; assembly: GCA_963931845.1. Taxonomy (NCBI): domain Eukaryota; kingdom Metazoa; phylum Arthropoda; class Arachnida; order Araneae; family Salticidae; genus Maratus; species Maratus michaelseni. The sequence goes on from OZ007595.1 coordinate 299,785,167, forward strand.
ATACACTGACTCATTTTCACAAAGTTTGGAAAGTTACGAGTAAAGTTGCATCATTTCTTTGAAACAAATTGACGTTGAATAATTGTCCTTTTAAATGTTTTAGTTCTGTAATAAGTTTATAATAGCATAATCACAAATAACAAATTATAAACATATTTCACATTATTAGAAGAGAACGATTATAACGAGGTAATAAATCTCTATTGCTTGATAAACTTGAAACTTAAGAGTCATAAATTAGGTCACTTGTTTTAAGAGATGAGAGAAAAATTATCGTTGGGTTTTTATCTGCGTGCTTCATCATTTTCTTTATTTATTTATTTTACTTTGAGTGGAAAATATTAAGTGATTGAAATGAATGGATTAGTTTTTTACAATTTCCCCCTTAATCCGTTCATGGGGATTAACTAATATTTTCATTGAATTTCTGTGTTCGATGAATCGAGGCTTGGGTAAAGGTTTGGTAAGTGCATCAGCTATCATTTTTTCTGTTGGAAGATATCTTAACTCAATTATGCCTTCTTCGCTATATTGTTTAATGGCATTAAATTTGACGTCGATGTGCTTTGATCTTTTCGTGAATTTTTCTGATTCAACCATTTTTATGGTACTTTGATTGTCTTCATATAAAGTGATTGGTTTTTGCTGTGGAAAGCCTAGATCGTCAAGTAACTTCAATAACCAAATTATTTCTTGGCTAGCATGTGCTGCGGACACATATTCAGCCTCTGCTGAAGATAAGGCAATGCAACTTTGCCTTTTCGTCGTCCACTGAATTGGGTTGTTGCCCAACATATATAATATTCCCGATGTTGATCTGCGGGTTTTGGTATCACCTGCCCAATCGGCATCAGCGAATACCTTTAATATTGGTTCTTCATTAGTGTTAATTATTAATTTTAGTTCTTTAGTATGATATAGATATCTTATTATTCTTTTTACGGCTTGCCAGTCTTTTTCGCGAGGATTCTCATTTCGTCTACTTAAAATGTTTACTGCTGCTGAAATGTCAGGTCTCGTTATGGTTGTTATATAAAGCAATGAACCAAGTGCCTGGCGATATTTAATATTATTTGGCATTAAATTATCATCATCATTTAATTTGTTATATCCTGGTTCCATTGGAGTTTTGCACGGTTTGGAGTTTTCAAGATTGAACTTTTTCGCTAAATTTTCAATCTTAATTTTTTGATCAAGAGAATAACCGTTAGGTAATTTCTGAATTTGAGTACCTAAATAGTTACTAATATTGCCTAGATCCTTTAATTCGTATTCTTGTTTTAGAGAATTTACGATTTCTTCTATTATTTCATCTTTGCTGGCGATGAGTATATCATCAACATATATTATTATGTATGATGTATGATCTTTTTCTTTTCTAGTGAAAAGACATGTGTCTGCTGTACTTTGGATAAAGTTCAAGTTGTCTAGTGTTTCAGCGATTTTAATATGCCAAGCTCTGGCGGCCTGTTTGAGGCCATAGATTGCCTTTTTGAGCTTGCAAACTTTTTCAGGAAATTGTTCGTTTACATAGCCTTCAGGTTGATTTATATATATTTCTTCATTTAAGTTCCCATGAAGAAAAGCGGTGTCAATATCTACATGTCGCACATTCAAATTATTATAAGCTGCTGCTAAAAGAAGTGTTTTGATGGTACAATGTTGTGCTACTGGTGAAAATGTTTCTTGATAATCTTCCCCATATTTTTGACTGAAACCTTTGGCAACAAAACGTGCTTTATATTTTTGTGTATTTCCTGAACTATCAATTTTTCGTTTGAAAATCCATCTACTTCCTATGATTCTTTTATTAAGAGGAGGATCGACTAGATCCCATGTATTATTTTTCATTAACGATTGTATTTCGTTTTCAGTGGCTTTAAGCCAGTTTTTCTTTTCTAGTGGATTGTTTATTTTGATAAGCTGTTTCCAGTTTTCAGGTTCTGTTGTATCGCAATCATTTGCTAAAGCAATAAAATTGTCGGAAGTATATCTTTGAGGTGGTACTCCTCTGTTTTGTCTTTCAGATCTACGAGGTTGATGTGTTTCTGATTGTTTGGGCGCGTCAGGTGTACAGGGTGTGTCACCTATTTCTATTTCAATGTATTTTTTATCTTCAATTAATTGTTCGTGATCATTAATTTTCTCGTTTAAATTGTTCAGTTTTTCTTCCAGAAATTTTACAGATCTGGAAATTATTATTTCACCATTTTTAGTGAAAACGCGGTATCCCTTTGTATTATTATCATAGCCCATGAAGATACCCTCTTCTGCTGTGTCATCTAGTTTAGATCTTTTGTGTTTGTTTATGTAAGTGTATACTTTACAGCCAAATACACGTAAATAATAGAGATTTGGTTTTCTTTTGAACCAAATTTCATATGGCGTTTTATTTGTCAATTTAGTGGCTAGCCTATTTTGGAGGTGATTAGCAGTATTTATCGCTTCACCCCAGAACCTATGAGGTAAATTTGCTTCGGATAATAGGCTTCGTGTCATTTCAATTAAACTTCTGTTTTTTCTCTCAGCAATGCCATTCTGGCTGGGACAAAATGGAACTGTGTATTCATGTTTTATACCATGTTCCCTTAGAAAGGCTTCTGTTTTATTTCCTATGTATTCCCCACCGTTATCCGATCTAATCGCCGTCGGATATTTTCCTTGTCTGGTTTTGACCATTTGTACATAGTCTTTTATTTTTTCATAAACTTCATCTTTACTTTTTAATAAGTAAATAACTGTGAATCTAGAATTGTCATCTATGAATGTAAGGAAGTAATTTTTTCCTCCTATTGTGGGTGTTTTAAAAGGCCCACATAAATCAGTATGTACTAAATCTAATACTTTTGTTGTTTTATTTTCGATAGATTTAGAGTACGGTGCATTTGTTGACTTTGTTTTTATACAGGTTTCACAGTTTGTTTTATGATTACAGTTATTTATTTTTATCCCACTGGCCAAGTCATTTTTGACTAATTCTTTTATACTTTCATTATTTCTGTGGCCAAGGCGTTTATGCCAAATTTCGAGGCAATCTTTATTTCTGCAATCATGTGCAATGTTTATTTTATTTTGAGAACTTTCTTCTAGTGTTTCAACTTGATATAAGTTATGTTTCTTAAATGCTTCTAAGTATATATTTCCATTGCACGATAGTATGCATTTTTCATTTTCGAAAAATACTTTATAGCCATGTTCTGTGGCTTTACTTACGGAAATTAAATTTGATTCCAATTGTGGAACAAATAACACATTTTTAAGTGTAATTCTATTTATACATCCATCAGATGTTTTTGTCATTATTTGTGTTTCGCCGGTTCCGTAAGAATTTAATGTATTCCCATTAGCAATTGTTACTGTAGTTTTTTCAGTATCGTTGAATTTTGTAAATATATCCCTATCGTTCGCTATATGCGAAGACGCTCCTGAGTCAATTAACCAGGTTTTATTAGCGGGATTGACAATTATGAATGCTGCATCTTTATGTTCACTTTTATTTATTTGTACCTGTTCATTTGTTTTTGATTCATTCATTTTATTTTTACTATCACCTTTTGTATTTTCAAAACACAACGATGTGTACTTTTTGTATTTGTATTGTGTTTTAGGTGTAGTGGTCTGTGTGTTTCTGTTCTTGAGATGCCAGCATTGTTTGTAAGTGTGATTTGATTGTTTACAGTAGGTACAATATTTGTTTTGCCCTTTATAATCTTGAGTGTATTTCTTTTGTGTTTTAAACACCTTTTGTGAGTTTTCAACTTGCTCACTATTTTCTACCCGTTTATTAAATTCATCAGTAAGTTTGCTCTTGATGAATTCGGGAGTTAATTCAATTTCATTTCGGGCTTCGAGAGCTGTTATTAGAGTATTATAACTCGCAGGTAACGAGCACAATAGAAGTGCAGATAAATGCGAGTCGGTTATGTTCTCTCCTATTGCGGAGAGCTTATCTTTTATTTCCAGTATATTAGTAATGTGTTTGTGCATGTTCCCATTTTCGGGAAGTTTTGCACTATACAATTTTCGTAACAAATACAATTTACTGGACAAATTGGCTCTCTCATGAATATTTTTTAAACTATCCCATGTCTGTTTTGCTGTTTCTAAATGTTTTACATGAACTATTTGCGTATCGTCTATACTCAGGTTTATTAAAGCGCGAGCTTTTGCATCCTTTTTTCTCCAATCTTCGTTAATTGGTGTAGGGGGTTCCTGAGTTACGAGTTCGTACAAATCTTCCTTAATTAACAACATATTAATTTTAAACTTCCATATAGAATAATTATTATTGTTTAATTTATCTACTATTTGCATTTCCTTTATTGTCGCCATCTCGGAGAACTTGTTTATACAGTTTTTAAAGTTTTATTAGTTTAAATAGTTTATTAAATTCAATTATGTTTTCTTGAATTTTTAATCTAGCATAAGAGCTGAGTATTATTTTTATTAATTAGAGTCAATTATTAATCCTTAAGAATAAATTCTGAGTTCATATATTCATCAGTCTCATAATCACTGTTGAAGGGGCGAGGCCAACGAGGTAAGCGCGTAACATCAGAATATTAAATTCTTCAAATTAAAATTAACTCTGGTCTTCAACATGCAGAAAGAAAAGGAATTGCTTACCTTTTCTAAGGTTTATCCAATTTTAGTAGTATCCACTGATTTATATATTTCAACTATTTGAGAATTTATTATAATCACTTCTTGAATAATTCTATTTAGATGCACCACCGCTGAAATAAAACTTGTAAAAAATAATATTAATGCACAATTCACATTGAATAAATAGGTTCACGTTTGGATTGATTTTAAAAATTATATTTTACATTACTTAAAATTTTAAAAGGTTTACATTTAGAATTATATTAATTATAGCATCAGGAAACATTTTTTCCTGTGACTTTACAGAATGAAGGATAGTAATACACTGACTCATTTTCACAAAGTTTGGAAAGTTACGAGTAAAGTTGCATCATTTCTTTGAAACAAATTGACGTTGAATAATTGTCCTTTTAAATGTTTTAGTTCTGTAATAAGTTTATAATAGCATAATCACAAATAACAAATTATAAACATATTTCACATTATTAGAAGAGAACGATTATAACGAGGTAATAAATCTCTATTGCTTGATAAACTTGAAACTTAAGAGTCATAAATTAGGTCACTTGTTTTAAGAGATGAGAGAAAAATTATCGTTGGGTTTTTATCTGCGTGCTTCATCATTTTCTTTATTTATTTATTTTACTTTGAGTGGAAAATATTAAGTGATTGAAATGAATGGATTAGTTTTTTACACATGATTATATCTCCAATGAATCTATTCATATCTATAAATGATATATATGTTTCTTAATTTGATACACTTTAAAACATAGTTGAAAAGTGTTTATGATTTCGGGTTGTCTGTCTGACCGTCTCTCCGTCTGTCCGTGCTCGTCCTGCAGTAAATACAACAGGATTGCCATGAAATTGATATATGTTAGTGTGGTTTACTGTAGCATGATTGAATGAAGAGTGTAGCCTTTATAGTTCGTTTACAGGAACACTCAAAAGTATTCTGTTACATTACTGTCAATGGTGAAAAATCCTTTTCAGTGCATTTGAATGATGTTACACTATTTCAAGCATAATGAAATTTATATATATTACTTAGTGCACGATAATATGTTTACTATAGAATATAAAGTTTATAGCATTTCTCAGGTATACTAAAACATACTTTCTGTAGAATATGGAGTGCAAAACATTTCTCATTCATTTACAGGGTCAACCAAAAGAATTCCGTTACATAACAGTTTACGGGAATTTGGTTAGAATACTGTCTGTGGGCGATAATTGCTGAATGTGCTCTTTCAGTAGTGGTATGCATTTTTTACTTTATCTAAATTTTTGCATATTACGTGGTGTTTATAAATTCTATTCATCGTATACAGGGCTACACAAAAGAGTTCGTAAATATTACCGCCTATGGGCACGAATGCATTGCTATTGCATTTTCCTGTTGATATATATATCAAGTATAATAAGAGACGTTTGTGTAAATAAATTCATGTACAAGGCTATGCAAAAAACTGGATATAATGTCATTTATGGATGTTGATTTCTGTAAGTACGTTATTAATTGTGTTATGCATATTTACCGGAATTAAACTTTAGCTTAATATGAGGAGTGTATAAAAATCAATAGATAATATACAGTAGTGTACAAAAGAATTCGAGTACATTTCCGTCTACTGGCAGACATTTCTGAAGGAGAATTTTCAACGGTGTTATACGATTTCTAACTTAACTAAATTCTAGAATGCTATACCTTATATATGAAAATCTATAAATCAAATACAGGGGTGAACAAAATAATTCGATTACTTTTCTAACTATGGGCGGTTATTGCTAAAACTGAATTTTTAAATGTGTTATGCGTTTTCTAAACTGTCATATATCTTCTTCCATCTTATTTAACGGCGAAGTTTCTTTACAGTTTTCTGGATTTGTTTGAGATGTTTCATAATCTATGCTTGACCCATGATTTTTCGTACTTGTTTCAAGATATCTTCATCTTACCGTTGCCATCCCCAACTGAAAATACATCATCTAATCTTCAAATTGATTAAACAATTTTCTACTTTAAATTTTGGATTTTACATATCCAAGGTGATGCTTTGTTGGAAAGTCTCTCAATTTTGATTAGGTATCAAAATTTATGTTATGGATAGATTATAACTTTTAACAATGTTTGACAAAACTAGCTAATTATTTTAAGATTCTAAAACTCCTTACTGTTATTCATTTCGTTAATTATTCCTTGTTTTGAATAATCAGATTATTCAATACCCCCGCAACAGCTCTCGAAGCTTAGGAGAGTAAAATTTTACGTTATACCTGTTTTCTCGCAACTTGTTAAAATTTGGTAAGTGATATTTCATACCCAAATCTGCATAAATGTTATTCTCGTTACTCTGCTTAATTTATCAAATTAAATATTGTGATTCGAAACTCATTAAATTTTAGTCTGCGCCAAATTCATAAATTCTTTGCCGTCACTATAGTAACAGCCCGTCGATTTAATAAAGTAATAAGCTTTTAATTTGAGGGCAAAGTATGACACACAGACATTTATTAGCCGCTATTAGTGTGTTCAATTTGAAATTCTAATATTTTTCCAACATGTGGGTAAATAAATGTCGTGTTTCTCCAAGCTGTTAATTTCGAAAACTGATTAGTTGATTTGTTTGGTTTTTCGGGATATATTAAAAGTACCTCTTGTTGTTCATATTAAAAAAAAATACAAATGTTTTCATTGTCAGAATAATGGGCCTTAATCTAAAATTTGTTCGGAATAATAATAATGATAATAATAATAATCAAAATTACGTCATTTGATTCATTTATTAAAAACTAATAATAAAGCATTTTAGTTTTATACTAAACAGAATTGTCAGAAATTTTCTTTCTTTCTTTCTTTCTTTTTCAGCTTTTCTTTTTTTTTTTTTTTTTTTTTTTTTAATTAGAAAAGAATTATTTTATTCTTAAAAAAAAAACTAAATTTGGAGTGATATCACTCAATTTTGCAAGTACTTTATAGAATACTTTGCATTCAGATACCAGGTCAGGGATCTTTTTAGGAATAATTTCGGCCCTTTAAAGGACCCTTCATATTTTTTTTTTTCATCTTAAAACAGAACTCTTCTCAAAGTTATTTGTATTAGAAAAATAACCTTTCACAAAACTTTTTCATATAAAAAATGAACTTTTTCAAATTTAATCATGTTAAAATAAAATCGAATTTGTTGCAAAACATCTGGAACCATCAAAGAATCTATTATGTAGCTATATTTATAAAGTACGAGAATATGTATGATTATAAATTTATATATCTAATTTTAATGCATTTATGTACATTTGTTTGTTAAAGAAGAACTTTGAATTTCCACGCTTTTATCCGACCAATAAAATTCACACAATTATTTCTATTGTTTTTGATTAATTTAAAAAACGCTTTACTAAATTAAGTCATGTTCTGGTGAAATAAGATGAGCGTGAGCAATAGATAATGTGCATGTTTGTCAACACAGACCTTAGCTCGATGTACTGCCAAAAAAACGCTTGGAGGTGTGAGGTCGTGGCGCAAAATCACAGAGTATTAAAATTCTCAAGATCAATATCAGCTACTGTCTATTGTTCATCAAAATAAAGAGAGAAAAGGAAATCGCCTCACCTTATCTATGATCGATCGAGTTGTAAGTAATTATCCAATAGTAGAATCATTGATGTATCCTTTTGGAATTGAAAAGCTGAAAAAAACTTGTTAATAATATTAGTTCAAATGAAATAATTGAGTGGATTTCAAGAACTTAGATTTTAAACTTATATATTATCTTGATTAATTTACAATTATTTGAGTAATTAACAATTTTAGAAACATTTTAGTTGTTTTGTCAGAAGACATACTGCTGCGTCTATATGCATGGATTTTTGAAATACACTGAATCATGATCACGAAATCTGGAAAGTTCAAAATGATGTTGCAAATGTTCCTTGTAATAATCAATGTCAGTATTGCATATTTCACAAGTGATTGGGATTTCCAAATTAGATGATAAATAGTCATTACAGAAAGTTAATTAGTTAATATATCATATTTAATGTTTAATAACTGTCTTTTAAAGAGTCTTTAAGTTAGATAATGAGTTTATAATAATGTGATCACAAACATTAAAACATATTTCACTTTTATTAGATGAGAGATGAAAATAATAAGATTATAATTGCCTATTGCATCACGTCTTGAAAGTTGAGAGGGTAAAGATGGGTAACGATTTTTAACAGATGTAACGATGAAAGAAATTTATAGTTGGGTTTTTCTCTGTACTTCAATTTCTCTTTTTTATTTATCTTGAGTAGAAAATCATTAAGTTTATTCGAATGAATGCATTATTATTTAACAAAAACTTCGAGCTAAATTGCTCGTAGATTTCGCTAAATTACTCGTAATTTCCGTGTTAGTTATAATACATCATATTATGCGTCCTAAATAATATATTATGAATTACTAGCTCTGCGAGAATTGTTGCGTTTTTCCCACGCAGAGTTGAGAAGTACGTCTTTACTTGGCTGCTGCTGCTTCGTGACGTCACATGCCACATTATCTATAAAAATATTTAATTGAATATTTGAGTTACCAAAAGAAGAAAATATTTATCGTTTTTCTCTGGTCACAAAATGTCTCAAAAAGGGTTGAAAATAGTTTGGATAGCAAATCCATCGTCCGACTTATACGAAAATGAATACAGCTCTTGCGACAGTGGCTTATAACATATTTGTTAACTGGGAGCTCAATCGAAAGCACAGTTTGAACGTCATCATGTTCACTCTCTCACACACATATGTTGAAGGGGCGAGGCCAACGAGGTAAGCGCGTAACATCAGAATATTAAATTCTTCAAATTAAAATTAACTCTGGTCTTCAACATGCAGAAAGAAAAGGAATTGCTTACCTTTTCTAAGGTCTATCCAATTTATGAAATATCCACTGGTTTATATATTTCAACTATTTGAGAATTTATTATAAACACTTCTTGAATAATCGTGTAGATGTACCACTGCTGAAATAAGACTTGTAAAAAAAAATTATATTAATGCACAATTCACATTGAATAAATAAGTTCACGTTTGGATTGATTTTAAAAATTATATTTTACATTACTTAAAATTTTAAAAGGTTTACATTTAGATTAATTTTAACATCAGGAAACATTTTTTCCTGTGACTTTACAGAATGAAGGATAGTAATACACTGACTCATTTTCACAAAGTTTGGAAAGTTACGAGTAAAGTTGCATCATTTCTTTGAAACAAATTGACGTTGAATAATTGTCCTTTTAAATGTTTTAGTTCTGTAATAAGTTTATAATGGCATAATCACAAATAACAAATTATAAACATATTTCACATTATTAGAAGAGAACGATTATAACGAGGTAATAAATCTCTATTGCATGATAAACTTGAAACTTAAGAGTCATAAATTAGGTCACTTGTTTTGAGAGATGAGAGAAAAATTATCGTTGGGTTTTTATCTGCGTGCTTCATCATTTTCTTTATTCATTTATTTTACTTTGAGTGGAAAATATTAAGTGATTGAAATGAATGGATTAGTTTTCTACAATTTCCCCCTTAATCCGTTCATGGGGATTAACTAATATTTTCATTGAATTTCTGTGTTCGATGAATCGAGGCTTGGGTAAAGGTTTGGTAAGTGCATCAGCTATCATTTTTTCTGTTGGAAGATATCTTAACTCAATTATGCCTTCTTCGCTATATTGTTTTATGGCATTAAATTTGACGTCGATGTGCTTTGATCTTTTCGTGAATTTTTCTGATTCAACCATTTTTATGGTACTTTGATTGTCTTCATATAAAGTGATTGGTTTTTGCTGTGGAAAGCCTAGATCGTCAAGTAACTTCAATAACCAAATTATTTCTTGGCTAGCATGTGCTGCGGACACATATTCAGCCTCTGCTGAAGATAAGGCAATGCAATTTTGCCTTTTCGTCGTCCACTGAATTGGGTTGTTGCCCAACATATATAATATTCCCGATGTTGATCTGCGGGTTTTGGTATCACCTGCCCAATCGGCATCAGCGAATACCTTTAATATTGGTTCTTCATTAGTGTTAATTATTAATTTTAGTTCTTTAGTATGATATAGATATCTTATTATTCTTTTTACGGCTTGCCAGTCTTTTTCGCGAGGATTCTCATTTCTTCTGCTTAAAATGTTTACTGCTGCTGAAATGTCAGGTCTAGTTATTGTTGTTATATAAAGCAATGAACCAAGTGCCTGGCGATATTTAATATTATTTGGCATTAAATTATCATCATCATTTAATTTGTTATATCCTGGTTCCATTGGAGTTTTGCACGGTTTGGAGTTTTCAAGATTGAACTTTTTCGCTAAATTTTCAATCTTAATTTTTTGATCAAGAGAATAACCGTTAGGTAATTTCTGAATTTGAGTACCTAAATAGTTACTAATATTGCCTAGATCCTTTAATTCGTATTCTTGTTTTAGAGAATTTACGATTTCTTCTATTATTTCATCTTTGCTGGCGATGAGTATATCATCAACATATATTATTATGTATGATGTATGATCTTTTTCTTTTCTAGTGAAAAGACATGTGTCTGCTGTACTTTGGATAAAGTTCAAGTTGTCTAGTGTTTCAGCGATTTTAATATGCCAAGCTCTGGCGGCCTGTTTGAGGCCATAGATTGCCTTTTTGAGCTTGCAAACTATTTCAGGAAATTGTTCGTTTACATAGCCTTCAGGTTGATTTATATATATTTCTTCATTTAAGTTCCCATGAAGAAAAGCGGTGTCAATATCTACATGTCGCACATTCAAATTATTATAAGCTGCTGCTAAAAGAAGTGTTTTGATGGTACAATGTTGTGCTACTGGTGAAAATGTTTCTTGATAATCTTCCCCATATTTTTGACTGAAACCTTTGGCAACAAAACGTGCTTTATATTTTTGTGTATTTCCTGAACTATCAATTTTTCGTTTGAAAATCCATCTACTTCCTATGATTCTTTTATTAAGAGGAGGATCGACTAGATCCCATGTATTATTTTTCATTAACGATTGTATTTCGTTTTCAGTGGCTTTAAGCCAGTTTTTCTTTTCTAGTGGATTGTTTATTTTGATAAGCTGTTTCCAGTTTTCAGGTTCTGTTGTATCGCAATCATTTGCTAAAGCAATAAAATTGTCGGAAGTATATCTTTGAGGTGGTACTCCTCTGTTTTGTCTTTCAGATCTACGAGGTTGATGTGTTTCTGATTGTTTGGGCGCGTCAGGTGTACAGGGTGTGTCACCTATTTCTATTTCAATGTATTTTTTATCTTCAATTAATTGTTCGTGATCATTAATTTTCTCGTTTAAATTGTTCAGTTTTTCTTCCAGAAATTTTACAGATCTGGAAATTATTATTTCACCATTTTTAGTGAAAACGCGGTATCCCTTTGTATTATTATCATAGCCCATGAAGATACCCTCTTCTGCTGTGTCATCTAGTTTAGATCTTTTGTGTTTGTTTATGTAAGTGTATACTTTACAGCCAAATACACGTAAATAATAGAGATTTGGTTTTCTTTTGAACCAAATTTCATATGGCGTTTTATTTGTCAATTTAGTGGGGAGCCTATTTTGGAGGTGATTAGCAGTATTTATCGCTTCACCCCAGAACCTATGAGGTAAATTTGCTTCGGATAATAGGCTTCGTGTCATTTCAATTAAACTTCTGTTTTTTCTCTCAGCAATGCCATTCTGGCTGGGACAAAATGGAACTGTGTATTCATGTTTTATACCATGTTCCCTTAGAAAGGCTTCTGTTTTATTTCCTATGTATTCCCCACCGTTATCCGATCTAATCGCCGTCGGATATTTTCCTTGTCTGGTTTTGACCATTTGTACATAGTCTTTTATTTTTTCATAAACTTCATCTTTACTTTTTAATAAGTAAATAACTGTGAATCTAGAATTGTCATCTATGAATGTAAGGAAGTAATTTTTTCCTCCTATTGTGGGTGTTTTAAAAGGCCCACATAAATCAGTATGTACTAAATCTAATACTTTTGTTGTTTTATTTTCGATAGATTTAGAGTACGGTGCATTTGTTGACTTTGTTTTTATACAGGTTTCACAGTTTGTTTTATGATTACAGTTATTTATTTTTATCCCACTGGCCAAGTCATTTTTGACTAATTCTTTTATACTTTCATTATTTCTGTGGCCAAGGCGTTTATGCCAAATTTCGAGGCAATCTTTATTTCTGCAATCATGTGCAATGTTTATTTTATTTTGAGAACTTTCTTCTAGTGTTTCAACTTGATATAAGTTATGTTTCTTAAATGCTTCTAAGTATATATTTCCATTGCACGATAGTATGCATTTTTCATTTTCGAAAAATACTTTATAGCCATGTTCTGTGGCTTTACTTACGGAAATTAAATTTGATTCCAATTGTGGAACAAATAACACATTTTTAAGTGTAATTCTATTTATACATCCATCAGATGTTTTTGTCATTATTTGTGTTTCGCCGGTTCCGTAAGAATTTAATGTATTCCCATTAGCAATTGTTACTGTAGTTTTTTCAGTATCGTTGAATTTTGTAAATATATCCCTATCGTTCGCTATATGCGAAGACGCTCCTGAGTCAATTAACCAGGTTTTATTAGCGGGATTGACAATTATGAATGCTGCATCTTTATGTTCACTTTTATTTATTTGTACCTGTTCATTTGTTTTTGATTCATTCATTTTATTTTTACTATCACCTTTTGTATTTTCAAAACACAACGATGTGTACTTTTTGTATTTGTATTGTGTTTTAGGTGTAGTGGTCTGTGTGTTTCTGTTCTTGAGATGCCAGCATTGTTTGTAAGTGTGATTTGATTGTTTACAGTAGGTACAATATTTGTTTTGCCCTTTATAATCTTGAGTGTATTTCTTTTGTGTTTTAAACACCTTTTGTGAGTTTTCAACTTGCTCACTATTTTCTACCCGTTTATTAAATTCATCAGTAAGTTTGCTCTTGATGAATTCGGGAGTTAATTCAATTTCATTTCGGGCTTCGAGAGCTGTTATTAGAGTATTATAACTCGCAGGTAACGAGCACAATAGAAGTGCAGATAAATGCGAGTCGGTTATGTTCTCTCCTATTGCGGAGAGCTTATCTTTTATTTCCAGTATATTAGTAATGTGTTTGTGCATGTTCCCATTTTCGGGAAGTTTTGCACTATACAATTTTCGTAACAAATACAATTTACTGGACAAATTGGCTCTCTCATGAATATTTTTTAAACTATCCCATGTCTGTTTTGCTGTTTCTAAATGTTTTACATGAACTATTTGCGTATCGTCTATACTCAGGTTTATTAAAGCGCGAGCTTTTGCATCCTTTTTTCTCCAATCTTCGTTAATTGGTGTAGGGGGTTCCTGAGTTACGAGTTCGTACAAATCTTCCTTAATTAACAACATATTAATTTTAAACTTCCATATAGAATAATTATTATTGTTTAATTTATCTACTATTTGCATTTCCTTTATTGTCGCCATCTCGGAGAACTTGTTTATACAGTTTTTAAAGTTTTATTAGTTTAAATAGTTTATTAAATTCAATTATGTTTTCTTGAATTTTTAATCTAGCATAAGAGCTGAGTATTATTTTTATTAATTAGAGTCAATTATTAATCCTTAAGAATAAATTCTGAGTTCATATATTCATCAGTCTCATAATCACTGTTGAAGGGGCGAGGCCAACGAGGTAAGCGCGTAACATCAGAATATTAAATTCTTCAAATTAAAATTAACTCTGGTCTTCAACATGCAGAAAGAAAAGGAATTGCTTACCTTTTCTAAGGTTTATCCAATTTTAGTAGTATCCACTGATTTATATATTTCAACTATTTGAGAATTTATTATAATCACTTCTTGAATAATTCTATTTAGATGCACCACCGCTGAAATAAAACTTGTAAAAAATAATATTAATGCACAATTCACATTGAATAAATAGGTTCACGTTTGGATTGATTTTAAAAATTATATTTTACATTACTTAAAATTTTAAAAGGTTTACATTTAGAATTATATTAATTATAGCATCAGGAAACATTTTTTCCTGTGACTTTACAGAATGAAGGATAGTAATACACTGACTCATTTTCACAAAGTTTGGAAAGTTACGAGTAAAGTTGCATCATTTCTTTGAAACAAATTGACGTTGAATAATTGTCCTTTTAAATGTTTTAGTTCTGTAATAAGTTTATAATAGCATAATCACAAATAACAAATTATAAACATATTTCACATTATTAGAAGAGAACGATTATAACGAGGTAATAAATCTCTATTGCTTGATAAACTTGAAACTTAAGAGTCATAAATTAGGTCACTTGTTTTAAGAGATGAGAGAAAAATTATCGTTGGGTTTTTATCTGCGTGCTTCATCATTTTCTTTATTTATTTATTTTACTTTGAGTGGAAAATATTAAGTGATTGAAATGAATGGATTAGTTTTTTACACATGATTATATCTCCAATGAATCTATTCATATCTATAAATGATATATATGTTTCTTAATTTGATACACTTTAAAACATAGTTGAAAAGTGTTTATGATTTCGGGTTGTCTGTCTGACCGTCTCTCCGTCTGTCCGTGCTCGTCCTGCAGTAAATACAACAGGATTGCCATGAAATTGATATATGTTAGTGTGGTTTACTGTAGCATGATTGAATGAAGAGTGTAGCCTTTATAGTTCGTTTACAGGAACACTCAAAAGTATTCTGTTACATTACTGTCAATGGTGAAAAATCCTTTTCAGTGCATTTGAATGATGTTACACTATTTCAAGCATAATGAAATTTATATATATTACTTAGTGCACGATAATATGTTTACTATAGAATATAAAGTTTATAGCATTTCTCAGGTATACTAAAACATACTTTCTGTAGAATATGGAGTGCAAAACATTTCTCATTCATTTACAGGGTCAACCAAAAGAATTCCGTTACATAACAGTTTACGGGAATTTGGTTAGAATACTGTCTGTGGGCGATAATTGCTGAATGTGCTCTTTCAGTAGTGGTATGCATTTTTTACTTTATCTAAATTTTTGCATATTACGTGGTGTTTATAAATTCTATTCATCGTATACAGGGCTACACAAAAGAGTTCGTAAATATTACCGCCTATGGGCACGAATGCATTGCTATTGCATTTTCCTGTTGATATATATATCAAGTATAATAAGAGACGTTTGTGTAAATAAATTCATGTACAAGGCTATGCAAAAAACTGGATATAATGTCATTTACGGATGTTGATTTCTGTAAGTACGTTATTAATTGTGTTATGCATATTTACCGGAATTAAACTTTAGCTTAATATGAGGAGTGTATAAAAATCAATAGATAATATACAGTAGTGTACAAAAGAATTCGAGTACATTTCCGTCTACTGGCAGACATTTCTGAAGGAGAATTTTCAACGGTGTTATACGATTTCTAACTTAACTAAATTCTAGAATGCTATACCTTATATATGAAAATCTATAAATCAAATACAGGGGTGAACAAAATAATTCGATTACTTTTCTAACTATGGGCGGTTATTGCTAAAACTGAATTTTTAAATGTGTTATGCGTTTTCTAAACTGTCATATATCTTCTTCCATCTTATTTAACGGCGAAGTTTCTTTACAGTTTTCTGGATTTGTTTGAGATGTTTCATAATCTATGCTTGACCCATGATTTTTCGTACTTGTTTCAAGATATCTTCATCTTACCGTTGCCATCCCCAACTGAAAATACATCATCTAATCTTCAAATTGATTAAACAATTTTCTACTTTAAATTTTGGATTTTACATATCCAAGGTGATGCTTTGTTGGAAAGTCTCTCAATTTTGATTAGGTATCAAAATTTATGTTATGGATAGATTATAACTTTTAACAATGTTTGACAAAACTAGCTAATTATTTTAAGATTCTAAAACTCCTTACTGTTATTCATTTCGTTAATTATTCCTTGTTTTGAATAATCAGATTATTCAATACCCCCGCAACAGCTCTCGAAGCTTAGGAGAGTAAAATTTTACGTTATACCTGTTTTCTCGCAACTTGTTAAAATTTGGTAAGTGATATTTCATACCCAAATCTGCATAAATGTTATTCTCGTTACTCTGCTTAATTTATCAAATTAAATATTGTGATTCGAAACTCATTAAATTTTAGTCTGCGCCAAATTCATAAATTCTTTGCCGTCACTATAGTAACAGCCCGTCGATTTAATAAAGTAATAAGCTTTTAATTTGAGGGCAAAGTATGACACACAGACATTTATTAGCCGCTATTAGTGTGTTCAATTTGAAATTCTAATATTTTTCCAACATGTGGGTAAATAAATGTCGTGTTTCTCCAAGCTGTTAATTTCGAAAACTGATTAGTTGATTTGTTTGGTTTTTCGGGATATATTAAAAGTACCTCTTGTTGTTCATATTAAAAAAAAATACAAATGTTTTCATTGTCAGAATAATGGGCCTTAATCTAAAATTTGTTCGGAATAATAATAATGATAATAATAATAATCAAAATTACGTCATTTGATTCATTTATTAAAAACTAATAATAAAGCATTTTAGTTTTATACTAAACAGAATTGTCAGAAATTTTCTTTCTTTCTTTCTTTCTTTTTCAGCTTTTCTTTTTTTTTTTTTTTTTTTTTTTTTAATTAGAAAAGAATTATTTTATTCTTAAAAAAAAAACTAAATTTGGAGTGATATCACTCAATTTTGCAAGTACTTTATAGAATACTTTGCATTCAGATACCAGGTCAGGGATCTTTTTAGGAATAATTTCGGCCCTTTAAAGGACCCTTCATATTTTTTTTTTTCATCTTAAAACAGAACTCTTCTCAAAGTTATTTGTATTAGAAAAATAACCTTTCACAAAACTTTTTCATATAAAAAATGAACTTTTTCAAATTTAATCATGTTAAAATAAAATCGAATTTGTTGCAAAACATCTGGAACCATCAAAGAATCTATTATGTAGCTATATTTATAAAGTACGAGAATATGTATGATTATAAATTTATATATCTAATTTTAATGCATTTATGTACATTTGTTTGTTAAAGAAGAACTTTGAATTTCCACGCTTTTATCCGACCAATAAAATTCACACAATTATTTCTATTGTTTTTGATTAATTTAAAAAACGCTTTACTAAATTAAGTCATGTTCTGGTGAAATAAGATGAGCGTGAGCAATAGATAATGTGCATGTTTGTCAACACAGACCTTAGCTCGATGTACTGCCAAAAAAACGCTTGGAGGTGTGAGGTCGTGGCGCAAAATCACAGAGTATTAAAATTCTCAAGATCAATATCAGCTACTGTCTATTGTTCATCAAAATAAAGAGAGAAAAGGAAATCGCCTCACCTTATCTATGATCGATCGAGTTGTAAGTAATTATCCAATAGTAGAATCATTGATGTATCCTTTTGGAATTGAAAAGCTGAAAAAAACTTGTTAATAATATTAGTTCAAATGAAATAATTGAGTGGATTTCAAGAACTTAGATTTTAAACTTATATATTATCTTGATTAATTTACAATTATTTGAGTAATTAACAATTTTAGAAACATTTTAGTTGTTTTGTCAGAAGACATACTGCTGCGTCTATATGCATGGATTTTTGAAATACACTGAATCATGATCACGAAATCTGGAAAGTTCAAAATGATGTTGCAAATGTTCCTTGTAATAATCAATGTCAGTATTGCATATTTCACAAGTGATTGGGATTTCCAAATTAGATGATAAATAGTCATTACAGAAAGTTAATTAGTTAATATATCATATTTAATGTTTAATAACTGTCTTTTAAAGAGTCTTTAAGTTAGATAATGAGTTTATAATAATGTGATCACAAACATTAAAACATATTTCACTTTTATTAGATGAGAGATGAAAATAATAAGATTATAATTGCCTATTGCATCACGTCTTGAAAGTTGAGAGGGTAAAGATGGGTAACGATTTTTAACAGATGTAACGATGAAAGAAATTTATAGTTGGGTTTTTCTCTGTACTTCAATTTCTCTTTTTTATTTATCTTGAGTAGAAAATCATTAAGTTTATTCGAATGAATGCATTATTATTTAACAAAAACTTCGAGCTAAATTGCTCGTAGATTTCGCTAAATTACTCGTAATTTCCGTGTTAGTTATAATACATCATATTATGCGTCCTAAATAATATATTATGAATTACTAGCTCTGCGAGAATTGTTGCGTTTTTCCCACGCAGAGTTGAGAAGTACGTCTTTACTTGGCTGCTGCTGCTTCGTGACGTCACATGCCACATTATCTATAAAAATATTTAATTGAATATTTGAGTTACCAAAAGAAGAAAATATTTATCGTTTTTCTCTGGTCACAAAATGTCTCAAAAAGGGTTGAAAATAGTTTGGATAGCAAATCCATCGTCCGACTTATACGAAAATGAATACAGCTCTTGCGACAGTGGCTTATAACATATTTGTTAACTGGGAGCTCAATCGAAAGCACAGTTTGAACGTCATCATGTTCACTCTCTCACACACATATGTTGAAGGGGCGAGGCCAACGAGGTAAGCGCGTAACATCAGAATATTAAATTCTTCAAATTAAAATTAACTCTGGTCTTCAACATGCAGAAAGAAAAGGAATTGCTTACCTTTTCTAAGGTCTATCCAATTTATGAAATATCCACTGGTTTATATATTTCAACTATTTGAGAATTTATTATAAACACTTCTTGAATAATCGTGTAGATGTACCACTGCTGAAATAAGACTTGTAAAAAAAAATTATATTAATGCACAATTCACATTGAATAAATAAGTTCACGTTTGGATTGATTTTAAAAATTATATTTTACATTACTTAAAATTTTAAAAGGTTTACATTTAGATTAATTTTAACATCAGGAAACATTTTTTCCTGTGACTTTACAGAATGAAGGATAGTAATACACTGACTCATTTTCACAAAGTTTGGAAAGTTACGAGTAAAGTTGCATCATTTCTTTGAAACAAATTGACGTTGAATAATTGTCCTTTTAAATGTTTTAGTTCTGTAATAAGTTTATAATGGCATAATCACAAATAACAAATTATAAACATATTTCACATTATTAGAAGAGAACGATTATAACGAGGTAATAAATCTCTATTGCATGATAAACTTGAAACTTAAGAGTCATAAATTAGGTCACTTGTTTTGAGAGATGAGAGAAAAATTATCGTTGGGTTTTTATCTGCGTGCTTCATCATTTTCTTTATTCATTTATTTTACTTTGAGTGGAAAATATTAAGTGATTGAAATGAATGGATTAGTTTTCTACAATTTCCCCCTTAATCCGTTCATGGGGATTAACTAATATTTTCATTGAATTTCTGTGTTCGATGAATCGAGGCTTGGGTAAAGGTTTGGTAAGTGCATCAGCTATCATTTTTTCTGTTGGAAGATATCTTAACTCAATTATGCCTTCTTCGCTATATTGTTTTATGGCATTAAATTTGACGTCGATGTGCTTTGATCTTTTCGTGAATTTTTCTGATTCAACCATTTTTATGGTACTTTGATTGTCTTCATATAAAGTGATTGGTTTTTGCTGTGGAAAGCCTAGATCGTCAAGTAACTTCAATAACCAAATTATTTCTTGGCTAGCATGTGCTGCGGACACATATTCAGCCTCTGCTGAAGATAAGGCAATGCAATTTTGCCTTTTCGTCGTCCACTGAATTGGGTTGTTGCCCAACATATATAATATTCCCGATGTTGATCTGCGGGTTTTGGTATCACCTGCCCAATCGGCATCAGCGAATACCTTTAATATTGGTTCTTCATTAGTGTTAATTATTAATTTTAGTTCTTTAGTATGATATAGATATCTTATTATTCTTTTTACGGCTTGCCAGTCTTTTTCGCGAGGATTCTCATTTCTTCTGCTTAAAATGTTTACTGCTGCTGAAATGTCAGGTCTAGTTATTGTTGTTATATAAAGCAATGAACCAAGTGCCTGGCGATATTTAATATTATTTGGCATTAAATTATCATCATCATTTAATTTGTTATATCCTGGTTCCATTGGAGTTTTGCACGGTTTGGAGTTTTCAAGATTGAACTTTTTCGCTAAATTTTCAATCTTAATTTTTTGATCAAGAGAATAACCGTTAGGTAATTTCTGAATTTGAGTACCTAAATAGTTACTAATATTGCCTAGATCCTTTAATTCGTATTCTTGTTTTAGAGAATTTACGATTTCTTCTATTATTTCATCTTTGCTGGCGATGAGTATATCATCAACATATATTATTATGTACGATGTATGATCTTTTTCTTTTCTAGTGAAAAGACATGTGTCTGCTGTACTTTGGATAAAGTTCAAGTTGTCTAGTGTTTCAGCGATTTTAATATGCCAAGCTCTGGCGGACTGTTTGAGGCCATAGATTGCCTTTTTGAGCTTGCAAACTTTTTCAGGAAATTGTTTGTTTACATAGCCTTCAGGTTGATTTATATATATTTCTTCATTTAAGTTCCCATGAAGAAAAGCGGTGTCAATATCTACATGTCGCACATTCAAATTATTATAAGCTGCTGCTGAAAGAAGTGTTTTGATGGTACAATGTTGTGCTACTGGTGAAAATGTTTCTTGATAATCTTCCCCATATTTTTGACTGAAACCTTTGGCAACAAAACGTGCTTTATATTTTTGTGTATTTCCTGAACTATCAATTTTTCGTTTGAAAATCCATCTACTTCCTATGATTCTTTTATTAGGAGGAGGATCGACTAGATCCCATGTATTATTTTTCATTAACGATTGTATTTCGTTTTCAGTGGCTTTAAGCCAGTTTTTCTTTTCTAGTGGATTGTTTATTTTGATAAGCTGTTTCCAGTTTTCAGGTTCTGTTGTATCGCAATCATTTGCTAAAGCAATAAAATTGTCGGAAGTATATCTTTGAGGTGGTACTCCTCTGTTTTGTCTTTCAGATCTACGAGGTTGATGTGTTTCTGATTGTTTGGGCGCGTCAGGTGTACAGGGTGTGTCACCTATTTCTATTTCAATGTATTTTTTATCTTCAATTAATTGTTCGTGATCATTAATTTTCTCGTTTAAATTGTTCAGTTTTTCTTTCAGAAATTTTACAGATCTGGAAATTATTATTTCACCATTTTTAGTGAAAACGCGGTATCCCTTTGTATTATTATCATAGCCCATGAAGATACCCTCTTCTGCTGTGTCATCTAGTTTAGATCTTTTGTGTTTGTTTATGTAAGTGTATACTTTACAGCCAAATACACGTAAATAATAGAGATTTGGTTTTCTTTTGAACCAAATTTCATATGGCGTTTTATTTGTCAATTTAGTGGGGAGCCTATTTTGGAGGTGATTAGCAGTATTTATCGCTTCACCCCAGAACATATGAGGTAAATTTGCTTCGGATAATAGGCTTCGTGTCATTTCAATTAAACTTCTGCTTTTTCTCTCAGCAATGCCATTCTGGCTGGGACAAAATGGAACTGTGTATTCATGTTTTATACCATGTTCACTTAGAAAGGCTTCTGTATTATTTCCTATATATTCCCCACCGTTATCCGATCTAATCGCCGTCGGATATTTTCCTTGTCTGGTTTTGACCATTTGTACATAGTCTTTTATTTTTTCATAAACTTCATCTTTACTTTTTAATAAGTAAATAACTGTGAATCTAGAACTGTCATCTATGAATGTAAGGAAGTAATTTTTTCCTCCTATTGTGGGTGTTTTAAAAGGCCCACATAAATCAGTATGTACTAAATCTAATACTTTTGTTGTTTTATTTTCGATAGATTTAGAGTACGGTGCATTTGTTGACTTTGTTTTTATACAGGTTTCACAGTTTGTTTTATGATTACAGTTATTTATTTTTATCCCACTGGCCAAGTCATTTTTGACTAATTCTTTTATACTTTCATTATTTCTGTGGCCAAGGCGTTTATGCCAAATTTCGAGGCAATCTTTATTTCTGCAATCATGTGCAATGTTTATTTTATTTTGAGAACTTTCTTCTAGTGTTTCAACTTGATATAAGTTATGTTTCTTAAATGCTTCTAAGTATATATTTCCATTGCACGATAGTATGCATTTTTCATTTTCGAAAAATACTTTATATCCATGTTCTGTGGCTTTACTTACGGAAATTAAATTTGATTCCAATTGTGGAACAAATAACACATTTTTAAGTGTAATTCTATTTATACATCCATCAGATGTTTTTGTCATTATTTGTGTTTCGCCGGTTCCGTAAGAATTTAATGTATTCCCATTAGCAATTGTTACTGTAGTTTTTTCAGTATCGTTGAATTTTGTAAATATATCCCTATCGTTCGCTATATGCGAAGACGCTCCTGAGTCAATTAACCAGGTTTTATTAGCGGGATTGACAATTATGAATGCTGCATCTTTATGTTCACTTTTATTTATTTGTACCTGTTCATCTGTTTTTGATTCATTCATTTTATTTTTACTATCACCTTTTGTATTTTCAAAACACAACGATGTGTACTTTTTGTATTTGTATTGTGTTTTAGGTGTAGTGGTCTGTGTGTTTCTGTTCTTGAGATGCCAGCATTGTTTGTAAGTGTGATTTGATTGTTTACAGTAGGTACAATATTTGTTTTGCCCTTTATAGTCTTGAGTGTATTTCTTTTGTGTTTTAAACACCTTTTGTGAGTTTTCAACTTGCTCACTATTTTCTACCCGTTTATTAAATTCATCAGTAAGTTTGCTCTTGATGAATTCGGGAGTTAATTCAATTTCATTTCGGGCTTCGAGAGCTGTTATTAGAGTATTATAACTCGCAGGTAACGAGCACAATAGAAGTGCAGATAAATGCGAGTCGGTTATGTTCTCTCCTATTGCGGAGAGCTTATCTTTTATTTCCAGTATATTAGTAATGTGTTTGTGCATGTTCCCATTTTCGGGAAGTTTTGCACTATACAATTTTCGTAACAAATACAATTTACTGGACAAATTGGCTCTTTCGTGAATGTTTTTTAAACTATCCCATGTCTGTTTTGCTGTTTCTAAATGTTTTACATGAACTATTTGCGTATCGTCTATACTCAGGTTTATTAAAGCGCGAGCTTTTGCATCCTTTTTTCTCCAATCTTCGTTAATTGGTGTAGGGGGTTCCTGAGTTACGAGTTCGTACAAATCTTCCTTAATTAACAACATATTAATTTTAAACTTCCATATAGAATAATTATTATTGTTTAATTTATCTACTATTTGCATTTCCTTTATTGTCGCCATCTCGGAGAACTTGTTTATACAGTTTTTAAAGTTTTATTAGTTTAAATAGTTTATTAAATTCAATTATGTTTTCTTGAATTTTTAATCTAGCATAAGAGCTGAGTATTATTTTTATCAATTAGAGTCAATTATTAATCCTTAAGAATAAATTCTGAGTTCATATATTCATCAGGCTCATGATCACTGTTGAAGGGGCGAGGCCAACGAGGTAAGCGCGTAACATCAGAATATTAAATTCTTCAAATTAAAATTAACTCTGGTCTTCAACATGCAGAAAGAAAAGGAATTGCTTACCTTTTCTAAGGTCTATCCAATTTATGAAATATCCACTGGTTTATATATTTCAACTATTTGAGAATTTATTATAAACACTTCTTGAATAATCGTGTAGATGTACCACTGCTGAAATAAGACTTGTAAAAAAAAATTATATTAATGCACAATTCACATTGAATAAATAAGTTCACGTTTGGATTGATTTTAAAAATTATATTTTACATTACTTAAAATTTTAAAAGGTTTACATTTAGATTAATTTTAACATCAGGAAACATTTTTTCCTGTGACTTTACAGAATGAAGGATAGTAATACACTGACTCATTTTCACAAAGTTTGGAAAGTTACGAGTAAAGTTGCATCATTTCTTTGAAACAAATTGACGTTGAATAATTGTCCTTTTAAATGTTTTAGTTCTGTAATAAGTTTATAATGGCATAATCACAAATAACAAATTATAAACATATTTCACATTATTAGAAGAGAACGATTATAACGAGGTAATAAATCTCTATTGCATGATAAACTTGAAACTTAAGAGTCATAAATTAGGTCACTTGTTTTAAGAGATGAGAGAAAAATTATCGTTGGGTTTTTATCTGCGTGCTTCATCATTTTCTTTATTCATTTATTTTACTTTGAGTGGAAAATATTAAGTGATTGAAATGAATGGATTAGTTTTCTACAACATATATACATATCGACATAATCAAAACAAGAACGAAAAATCATGCGTCAAGTATAGATTATGTAACACTTTCCAGCATTTACAAAACATTTTTACAAATTTTTGCCGTTTAATCAGGTGAAAGATGATATCTAAGTAAACAATTTAGAAAACGCATAACATATTTAATAACCCAATTTCAAGAATTACAACAAACTATTTTGTGCAGCCCTGTATATGATCTATCGATTTGTATATATACAACATAGAATGCTAATTTTTAGTTCAATTCGAAAACCCGTGGCACAGTTTAAAATTCCCTTTCTGGAATTTACGTCATTAAACGGAAATGTACTCGAGAATTTTTATGCTGCCCTGTATATAATCGATAGAATTTATACATACCAAGTAATAGGCAAAAAATGTGTTAAATTTAAAAACGCGTTCAGCAACTGGAAAAGAACCTCCAGCAATTATT
The DNA here is from genome assembly GCA_963931845.1 of Maratus michaelseni. NCBI lineage: Eukaryota > Metazoa > Arthropoda > Arachnida > Araneae > Salticidae > Maratus > Maratus michaelseni. Next base: position 299,810,509 of record OZ007595.1, read on the forward strand.
GTTAACAGACAGTACCAAATTCTTTTGTGTGTCTGTGTAAATGAACGATGAATGTTATGTACACAATATTTTATAGTAAGCCTCTTGTAACACTTTATATCTATTTCAATATGTTTTAAATTGCGTAACATCATTAAAATGAACCGCAAACGATTTTTCTCCATAGCCCGTACTGTAACGGAACTCTTTTGAGTGCCCCTGTAAATGAACTATAAATGCTATACACATCGTATTCAATATTAAGCCTCTTGTAGTGCACCTCAGTGATATATACCAATTTCGATACGTTTGGAATTGTGTAACTTCATTAAAATAAACCGCAAATGATTTTCCCCATAGACAGTAATGTAGCTATATTCTTCTTTTGAGTGTCCCAGTAAAAAAACTATAAGTGCTACACACTTCATTTTCAATACCGAACATGCCATAGTAAACCTCAATAATATATATCAATTGAATGACAATTCGAATATATTTACGCGAGTTAAAACTCAAGTTAGACAGGCAAACCGAATTCATAAACACTTTTCAACTATGTTGGAAAGTGTTAAAAACACAAAAATAGTCTCTAGCGATCATAAAATGTGAAGAAATTCTAATATACGCACATACACATGGAAGAGATTTGAAAATAGTGAAAACTGATTCAGAAAATCTCAAAATTTCAAAATATATACCATAGTATCTCAAAATATATACCATAGTATCCATAATCGTGTTTTTATCATGATTACAATACTTTCCTTGCACTACATGTATCTGGAAAGTAATAAAATCTTAAACTGAACAAAAAAAAAAAAAAAAAAAAAAAAAAATTGAGATTGAGTAGTAAACATTAATTTTCCGAGTATATCAAAATATCCTTGCCATGCCTAGTTAAAAATTCATTATCTTAACTGATTTTTTAAATTAAGATCCAACTACCGAAATATCTAAAGCTCTAATATTTCATTTGCAAAAATCTTGCATATTTTAGCTAGAAAAATATCCGTTCGAATTATAATTTCATCGCATGAAATCGATAAAGCTGTGCTAAATATATTTAAAACTAAATTAAATCTTTAATAGCTGAAAAGAAATTTTGATAATGAACAAAATTTTTGAAACAGTCTTATCATTTAGCGCCAATATTTAACCGTGAGCTGTCGAAATTGATCATTTTGCAAAAATTCTTTTCCAATTTCCTTTAATCGTTCCTTATTCAAAACATCACGGATTCTTCAAATCCTTGTAACCATGGCAACATATGGCGGAAATAATATTTGAAGATATTTCAATAAATCGCAAAACTTTGAAAGTAATGCATGCTTGTTGCGTTTGCATAGTACAGGCCTACAGGCATAGAGCATAAATGAGATACTTAATATAACGGTTCGTATTATTCACACATAAAGTTTCCTTATGGTAGGTTCTGAAATAATAATGCAAGTAACTGAGATTTTAACAGTGTATTACATATTTTGTATCGTAAATAAATTTTATGATTACAGAATGTAACAAATTTAATATTACTCGCCGACAATATTGTCATTTAAAATAGAAAATCTCTATTTAGTAGTAACTTCAGCGATATATGGATATATTCACAATGGAATTTTAAGATTATATATATTGTAGACCCAATATGAAATTAAAATGATGTAACGTTGTACAAAATAAAGACGATTAAAACTTTTAAATAAAATTTATATACTATATGAATAAAATGTCCATTTAATTTGTTTTTATGAATTAAATTCTGTGTTTGATTTATACTCTGAGAAAAATAGCACTTTCAAATCTCAGTAAATCTATGTCTTCATTTTGAATCGTTATGAAACTTTTTGTTTCAAATAGAACGACCCGATGCTTTTAATTCTGATATAGAATATTGAAGCATAGACATACTCCAAACTGTTCACATAAAGGTCAGTTCATACTCATTTTTGAAACATGGCAATACTAAAAAATGAGCACATATAAGTCAGTTCATACTCATTTGAATAAAATGCAACATTTCCATTTTTCAAGAGAAAAATAATTGTGGCGTTAATGGGTTAAAATGTGTCAAAAAAAATTTTGTCAGTAAAATTTCAATATCCAGGGAGCGCTTTTTCATTTAAGCAATATACTGATAACAATTGAATTGAAAATTTGTATAATTCATATCTCCCCTTCCCCACATATATGATGAAGTTGTACAATCTTAACCACCATTTCAAATTGACCAAATATATCCGAAATCCAGTTACAAATTTCCAATTTTCTCAGCAACAAATTCATGAATCCTATAAAAATATCAACATGTGTCCGAATCATTCGATGACTTGCATATAACCCACTCATGTGATGTGGATGGCGAAGTGGAAAAGGCAATGAATTTGTAAGTAGTAGGACTCGGGTTCGATGCTGGCTCTGTGTAAAAACGTCAATTTAATTTATCCTCCCATAATCTTAAATAGAACCAGAGATGACAGCACTAGCGCTTTTTTCTAGCTGTTCTTTACTGTTGTTTGAAACATGGACATACTCAAATAGGAGCACATGGTGTTTTATTCTTGAGTGTGTGCATGTTTTCAGAAATGAGTATATACATGTTTCAAACTTGAGTCATTTTGATTCGGAGTCATTTTGACTCTGCGACATACTCTGATTGGATTATTTTCTGCTCAGTTTTGAAAATGTCGTTTTTTAGAGTGTATGTTGTATATCATTTAAAGCAATATCGTTTAAAAAATTTCACCTCTGACATTTCATTTTAAAAATTAGACCATCAAAATTGAATAAAAAAAAATGATAGGATCAGCTTTTGTATATGCATTTTTGCTAAACTGTATTTTCATCGATAAAAGAAAATTTTCATATACTCAAATTAAAATGTTTTTTTTCAGTAGAAAAGTAATTTAAGGTTACGAAATCAATGCAGTCAAGAAAATGTATCACCATTCTGTATCCGTTAACTGAAAAATTTGATCAATTTATAAACACTTTTCCAATTTCCTTTAAATCGTTCCTTATTTTGAGATAAGACAAAGCCATCTAAAAACACTTATTGCTTCTTTAGTGATTTGTAACCATAGCAACGTTTTACTGAAATAATATTTGAGAGTGCCTGTATTATAAAGCAAACACATGTCCGTGAGTAACGCTGACGTCATATCGACGGTGGCAACGGTCTAAGAAATCCATTTCTCTTTTTTCGCAAATTAATTACTTCTAAACATCGCACATTCACTTTTTACACAACCGAATAGACAAAAAAAATGTACTTTCAACTGCAATATGTTTAAAAGCTGTATCTCCATTTACCGATATTTTATGGTTTAAAAAATAATTTTCAATCATGATTTAAATATATATATATAGAGAGAGAGAGAGAGAGATTGCGTGCAGCCCGATTACGGTAGATTAATCCGTTTGTCCTTAAAACGAAAATAAATAGTTCATAATTTGTATCCGGATAATATTCCATAACGAAATTAAAACTTCATCAATAATTAAATAACATAAATAACACACAAATTTAATAGACATGTAAACAACGCGCTTAATCCACAGAAATAATCAAAATTAAAACAGATGCTGTAAATAGCAAAATCTTTGGCGATATCTTCGTCCATTAATCCCTGGCAAGCGGCTAATACGAAAGTACCGTTTTAAATAAATTTCAAAATTTTATTAGAATACATAAAATTGATAGTTTTATGTAAAAATGGATTCTAAAAAAATATATTAAATGTATAAAATCAATTGGCGTCTTCAATTAAAAAGGATTTTTACCTATGTTTTGTACATCGTACAGTATGGTCCACAACCCGAGGAGCCCGGGTCTGGGCTCCTCAGGTATATACTTTAACAGTAGTGAAGATATTTTAACAAAATCCTTACAATATGCTTCCGATTCATACAAAAATGAGTTTGTTGCGAATTTTGTTAAAATTATGCACGGAAACGCGACTTGGGATTTTCGTGAGACGCCCTGTAATTTTGACTAAATACACTCTAAAAACGACATTTTCAAAACCGAGCAAAAAATATTCAAATTTGAGTATGTCGTATAGTCAAAATGGCCCCGAATCAAAATGACTCACGTTTGAAACATGTATATACACATTTCTGAAAACAGGCACACATTCAAGAATAAAACATCATGCGCTCCTATTAGAGTGTGTTCATGTTTCAAAAATTAGTATGAACTGAGTTTGTTGCGAATTTTGTTAAAATTATGCACGGAAACGCGACTTGGGATTTTCGTGAGACGCCCTGTAATTTTGACTAAATACACTCTAAAAACGACATTTTCAAAACCGAGCAAAAAATATTCAAATTTGAGTATGTCGTATAGTCAAAATGGCCCCGAATCAAAATGACTCACGTTTGAAACATGTATATACACATTTCTGAAAACAGGCACACATTCAAGAATAAAACATCATGCGCTCCTATTAGAGTGTGTTCATGTTTCAAAAATTAGTATGAACTGAGTTTGTTGCGAATTTTGTTAAAATTATGCACGGAAACGCGACTTGGGATTTTCGTGAGACGCCCTGTAATTTTGACTAAATACACTCTAAAAACGACATTTTCAAAACCGAGCAAAAAATATTCAAATTTGAGTATGTCGTATAGTCAAAATGGCCCCGAATCAAAATGACTCACGTTTGAAACATGTATATACACATTTCTGAAAACAGGCACACATTCAAGAATAAAACATCATGCGCTCCTATTAGAGTGTGTTCATGTTTCAAAAATTAGTATGAACTGAGTTTGTTGCGAATTTTGTTAAAATTATGCACGGAAACGCGACTTGGGATTTTCGTGAGACGCCCTGTAATTTTGACTAAATACACTCTAAAAACGACATTTTCAAAACCGAGCAAAAAATATTCAAATTTGAGTATGTCGTATAGTCAAAATGGCCCCGAATCAAAATGACTCACGTTTGAAACATGTATATACACATTTCTGAAAACAGGCACACATTCAAGAATAAAACATCATGCGCTCCTATTAGAGTGTGTTCATGTTTCAAAAATTAGTATGAACTGAGTTTGTTGCGAATTTTGTTAAAATTATGCACGGAAACGCGACTTGGGATTTTCGTGAGACGCCCTGTAATTTTGACTAAATACACTCTAAAAACGACATTTTCAAAACCGAGCAAAAAATATTCAAATTTGAGTATGTCGTATAGTCAAAATGGCCCCGAATCAAAATGACTCACGTTTGAAACATGTATATACACATTTCTGAAAACAGGCACACATTCAAGAATAAAACATCATGCGCTCCTATTAGAGTGTGTTCATGTTTCAAAAATTAGTATGAACTGAGTTTGTTGCGAATTTTGTTAAAATTATGCACGGAAACGCGACTTGGGATTTTCGTGAGACGCCCTGTAATTTTGACTAAATACACTCTAAAAACGACATTTTCAAAACCGAGCAAAAAATATTCAAATTTGAGTATGTCGTATAGTCAAAATGGCCCCGAATCAAAATGACTCACGTTTGAAACATGTATATACACATTTCTGAAAACAGGCACACATTCAAGAATAAAACATCATGCGCTCCTATTAGAGTGTGTTCATGTTTCAAAAATTAGTATGAACTGAGTTTGTTGCGAATTTTGTTAAAATTATGCACGGAAACGCGACTTGGGATTTTCGTGAGACGCCCTGTAATTTTGACTAAATACACTCTAAAAACGACATTTTCAAAACCGAGCAAAAAATATTCAAATTTGAGTATGTCGTATAGTCAAAATGGCCCCGAATCAAAATGACTCACGTTTGAAACATGTATATACACATTTCTGAAAACAGGCACACATTCAAGAATAAAACATCATGCGCTCCTATTAGAGTGTGTTCATGTTTCAAAAATTAGTATGAACTGAGTTTGTTGCGAATTTTGTTAAAATTATGCACGGAAACGCGACTTGGGATTTTCGTGAGACGCCCTGTAATTTTGACTAAATACACTCTAAAAACGACATTTTCAAAACCGAGCAAAAAATATTCAAATTTGAGTATGTCGTATAGTCAAAATGGCCCCGAATCAAAATGACTCACGTTTGAAACATGTATATACACATTTCTGAAAACAGGCACACATTCAAGAATAAAACATCATGCGCTCCTATTAGAGTGTGTTCATGTTTCAAAAATTAGTATGAACTGAGTTTGTTGCGAATTTTGTTAAAATTATGCACGGAAACGCGACTTGGGATTTTCGTGAGACGCCCTGTAATTTTGACTAAATACACTCTAAAAACGACATTTTCAAAACCGAGCAAAAAATATTCAAATTTGAGTATGTCGTATAGTCAAAATGGCCCCGAATCAAAATGACTCACGTTTGAAACATGTATATACACATTTCTGAAAACAGGCACACATTCAAGAATAAAACATCATGCGCTCCTATTAGAGTGTGTTCATGTTTCAAAAATTAGTATGAACTGACTTCTGTGTGCTCATTTTTGAGTATGGCCATGTTTAAAAAATGATTTTGAACTGATTCTAATCCTTTTTGAGTATGTCCATGCTTCAAAAATGAGTTTGAACTGATTCTAATCCTTTTTGAGTATGTCCATGCTTCAAAAATGATTTTGAACTGATTCTAATCATTTTTGAGTATGCCCATGTTTCAAAAATGAGTATGAACTGACCTCTATGTGCTCAGATTTGAGTATGTCCATGTTTCAATAGTCTGAGTATTTCTGGTATTTCAGAATTGAAAGCATTGCGTCGTCGTATTTGAAACATAAAGTTTCATAACACAATGAAAACATCGATTTACTCAGATTTGAAAGGGTAATTTTTCTCAGTGTAAATGAATTTTTGACCCTGGTTTCCTATACAATAAATGGTTTTTTTTTTACAGTATCCTGTACCAACCTACTGTAAAAATCATTTATTGTATAGGAAACCAGGGTCAAAAATCCGTTTATTGAGTCAAAATTACAGGGCGTCTCACACTTGAATCCGTTGTCACGTTTTCGTTCATAACTTTAACAGCAGTAGCACAACTCCACGTAAACAAAACTTCAAAGAAGCTTGGGACCCAATTAGATCTATTAAAAGTGATTGAAAAATCTATCGACGAATAAAAAGGGGCTTCTCCAGTGACCGGGCTTATTTGACAATCAAAACAATGTAAAAATCTTTCTCCCAAGCCAGTGTATGCGGTATAAATATTAAAAAGATTTTGTCCAAAGTTACAAGGCGCGGTCTGCGAAGCCAACGAAGAAGATATTTTAACAAAATATGCAACAGACTCATCTTTGTATGAATTGTAAGCATATTGTGAGGATTTTGTTACAGTATCTTCACTACTATTAAAGTTATGACCGAAAACTCGACTTCGGATTGGAGTGAGATGCCCTGTAATTTTGACTAGATTTCCGACCCTACTTTCCTATACAAAAACTGTTACAGTGTCCTGTACCAAACCTTAAATTTTGTACCATGAATTTGGAATCACCCTGTATAATGGACCACATATGCACACACATAATTGTTTTCTCAAAAAGTATTTTGAGACAGTGTGATGGGTAGATACTTAAAATCTAGGTTACAAATTTATACTCTGACTAAACTTTACACAATAAATTTTAATATTGCTCTCTGATGGTTATTGTATGGAAAAGAAGACGAAGAAAATAGTGCTGTATTAATATAAAAAATACATTGTTATTATTATTTTAGCTATACACTTACTGTTTTCGCTATTTTGAAACTATCGATTTTAGATTTTGTATGAAATAACGTGTTGTAACATTGGTGAAAATAAATGCGATAGTAATTGGTAAGCAATTAATGGCAATTAAAGCATTTAAAGATAGTATCCATTTAACTGATTTTATCAGTTTTCTGCTGGCATGGATTCGAACATCGAAATGATTAATGTATTTTAAAATCATTAAGACAATCAAATTAAAGTATTTAATGGCTGTGAGGCTGTGATATTTTATTTTAAAAATATTTAATATTCATCAAAAGCGTTCTAGAATTATATAAATAGCTATCATATGAGCATTTTTGCTTGGATTAAATTATAATCAATTTATATATAAAATAGCATATACATATTTTCAAATTATATTTTTTTCTTTTTGGAGAAAAGTAATTTAGTATTATGAAACTATCGCAATCAAATATTCTTATGGCGTTAACCAACCGTTAGCTGTCAAAACAGATCGTTTTAAAAGCACTTTTCCAATTTCCTTTAAATCATTCCTTATTTTACGACTAAGCCGTCTAAACATTTCACATGCTTCTTCAATGATTTGTAACTATGGCAACGTTTGACTGAAATAATATTTGAGGGTATTTTAATAAATAGCAGACGTTAGAGGTAATGATTACTTAACTGTGTTTACGCAGAATCTAGGTAAGATACTTAATATAATGGGCGATATATTCATAATACATAACGTTTTCTCAAAATAGATTTTGAGACAGTGTGGTGGGTAAAGGATATTTCAGAATATTGTTGCAAATTTATATTCTGAATAATCTGTACTTATGTACACGGTAAATTGTAATATTGCTCTCCGATATCTGTTGTATAAGAAAAAGAAAAGTTATGTCATTTAAAATAGAATAATTTAAAACAAACTACATGTATGGTTATTTTTAATTGATTTAATTATCTTAAAAATCGCTTAAAAATTATATGAATAGCTTTTTATGTATATGCATTTTTGCTTGGATGGATTTATTACTATCAACAATTTTTAGAAAAATTTAATATATCAATCTAAAAAGTACATTATAGGTGAAAATTAATTATTATTATTGTTATTATTATTATTATTTTGTGAGATTAATGCTCTCTAATAATTATATGCCGTTATCCAATCGCTATCTAACAGAATTGATTATTTTATAAACATTTTCTCAATGTCCTTTAATCTTCGCTTACTTGACGACAAGCCATATGAATATTTCTCATGCTTCTTTGATGCTTTGTAACCATAGCAACTTATTATTGAAATAATATTTGAGGGAATTTTAGTAAACAGCAGAAGTTGTAGATAATGTGGACCTCCATTTGTATAGAGTTTGTAACAACCCTCTCAGGGCTGTTAGTTTCAAATGAGAACATGATACTGATTTAACAGCAAAACAGTACATTAAATCACTTTAAAAGGAAGAAGAGCAGTAGAGTAACAAGTTTTTTTTAAACATAATAATGCTTCTTTCCAATTCGTTAAAATTTAAGTTCTACGCTAAATTCACAATGTCGCTAAAATAATTTTCTCTCCTAGAAACATAATCTCCACCTAAACTTAAACAACTAAAAAGACTTCGTGAGCCTAAATTCACTTTATTTGAACAAGGGATCAGTTTTGGTTGAGCTCTTATCTAGCATTAATGACCTGGTGCATTTTATTACCCTATAGGCCTTAAGTTAGAGAACCAATAAAATGCGTCTGCAAAAATCGTATTATATATATATTTGCACACATTTAATTTGAAAGTAATGAATTTTGCATTGTTAATTTTCCGCCAAAAGCGAGTTAAGTCGCTAAATATGGTCTTATGAATCCAAAGCACTACTCACACACTGCAGACAACTATGGCATTCCGAAAGGGTTGTCGGGAAGAATTCTACGGTAACGAATAAAGCCAATTTTGCGCCACCAAAAAGTGCAATTATGATGTTGTATTTTGTGAAAATGAAATTCGTAGGTCGTTGAAGGAATTTTTAAACAATTTACCATATTTTATTTTTATTATTAACTAATTTGTATTTTAATGTATTTTTTTCAAAAAAACTTCCAAAGATAATAAAGTTAATAGTCGGATAAGTGAATAAAGTTAATAGTCCAATATGTGGTCTCAAAAATTACATATTCAGAAACTTATTCTGCTGTAAAATCAATAAATACAATTTTTACATACAAATTTTATCGGTTCTCCCATTTTGGCCTATAAAACTATAAAATGGCTCCGAACTTCACCAAAAGTGCTCCCCATGTACGTAGCTGAAAAAGACTACTTTTTACCAAACCTGCAGCCTTGCAATAAATCCACTTTCCTCGTGCCCAGCACAGTCTGCAGTACTTTGATCCCGGAGAAACTCGAGGTTGTGATAGCAGCTAGAATATCTTTCGACGAGATACGCTGTAAATCATCTATCTATAAGCTCTGAGAAATCTGTACGATAGCTTTTGATCGCAGGTAGTCTTACTTTCGGCGAGATTCGCTATCAATTCGAAATTTCTTGTTAACACCTCACTATTTGTATTAACACTACACAACCACATCACTTAATTAGCATATCCTTGTCAAATAACCATGACAGACAAATTCTGGAGATCCATAACCACTTTGCGAAAAAGACAGAATAGATTTTTCCTTCACGCACAAATGTTGAACGATTCAGGACAATACGATCGTACGCAAAGCCACAAAAACTCACTCGTTCACTAGAGTACCCTTATAAAAGAGTAGCCAGGCATCCTGCTACAAGTTTAGATAGGTATTTAATATAATGGACCGTATATTTACAGGGCTTTCTGTGGCCGAGTTGTTAAGGCATCACTCTGCTAATTGCTTACGAACGTAGGAGAAGACGTTCGGTTTGACACCCGGTGACTCCATTGCCATACTTTTTATGGAATTTCCGGCTGTATTATTTAGTGATATCTATTTCCTTGTGTCTATCCCACCCTCATCTCAACGAAGACTTATAAGCGGGCGTAGGTTATGAAATCATTGTATAGAGTCATCATGCACGGGTCTGGTTATATCCGACCTGAACACAAAAAGTATATTTCAAGTCAACCAAAACTGTAAAAAAATAAAAAAATAAAAAAATAAATAAAATAAATCAACTCGAATCCGAACTTGCAAAAAATTAATCCATAACTTAATACAATTATGGAAAAGCAGTCTACAATTACCTCTCCAATAGCAGCTTTATCTTTTATGTTGAAAAAGGAATGTATATACACTCGTTAATGTTTAAATATCTATTTTTATCATCTGAAAAAATATTCAAGACTTTTTTTTTCTTGTAAAATTACATCAACCCGAACCCGACCTGTAAGGGTCAAATCCCAACCCGAAACCTGCCCGAACAAGAAATAATTAAAGTCTACCCGACCTGCAACGAAAAAGAACTCTTGCATTCAACCGACCCGATCTGAGTTGTGTGTCGGGTCGCGTTCGGTTAAAATCGAGTCAACCGACCCTATCTTTAAATCAGTGCAGTCATATAATTTAACCCCGTTAATCATCCGCTAACTGACAAAATTGATCCTTTTATAAACACTTTTCCAATTTCCTTCAAACAATTCCTATTTTTATGACAAGCCATCTGAAAACCACCTCCTGCTTCTTGAGTGATTTGTAACCATAGCAACGCTTGACTGAAATAATATTTGGGGGTATTTTAATAAACTGCAGACGTTGGAGGTAATGGTATATCTTTGCTCTGTTTGCACAGAAACTGGGTAAGATACTTAATATAATGGACCCTTATATGCACACGCATAACATTTTGTCGGAATAGATTTTTGAGACAATGTGGTGGGTTAGACGGGATTTTAAAACTCTGTTACAAATTTATCTTCCGAATAGCTAACGTGTGCAGTTCTGGAAGAAAAAAGCGCACATACCCGCTACTATCTCTGCCGCAAATTATCGTATAAAATTGTGACTGATATCAATCGATTAGTAATAACGTCTACTAATTTTTATGCTATACTTACTTTTTTCTTGGGGGGTCGTCTGTAAATTGTATCAAACTTTAAAATTTTCAATATTAACACCAATTTTCGACTTTATATTCATATTCTTCGGTAAATTTTACCGAAATATAAAAATATCGATAATGTATTAAGTATCAATAATGTAGCACATCCATAATGTATTCAAATAAAGTTTTGAAATTTATTAAAGGCCATAATTTCATATTAGTCGCATACCAGGAGTTAATAGCTGAAAAAATCGCCAAAGGTCGCTACTTTACAGTAGTCTTTTCAATTCTGATGATTTCAGTGGTTTAGGAGGGTATTTTCATTACATGCCTGCAAATTTGTTCTTTACTTATATTATTTTATTTATTTATTGATGAAGTTTTTACTTCGTTTTATTAGGAAATAAATGCTGGACGCAAAGGGGTTCCTAGTAGGTTGCAGGTGGTAGAGATATATTTTTTAAAGCAAAAACCGTGCTTTAAAATTATTTTTAAAAACATTTAAAAAAAATTAGTAATTTAAGATACAGTTCTCATACAAATTACATTTGAAAGAACATTTTTTTCCCTATTCGACGATGTAAAAATTGAAAATTTACGATGTTTAGAAGTTAAAATAAGTATAGTAAAAGCGAAATATATTAGTCAGGTGTTACAACCGCGCATGTGCGGCAGTGTATTACTGCTTATTTTACTGTTTATTACTGTTAATTTTACGGTATAATACTGGCAGCTGAGATGCCAGTGTAAAATCAACACCCTTTTCTTTTCTTTTCCTTTTCTTTTCTTTTCTTTTCTTTTCTTTTTTTTTTTTTTTTTTTTTTTTTTTTCAAGTGTAGAATTATAAAAATTTTGTACAAAGGTGTGTTTCCGGAGATAATACAACAATTTAATATTTTTAGAACTTAATTGTATAAATTAATAACTTAATTTTAAGGCATTTTTCCATTAGTCCGCCACAGATGAAAAATCGCAAAATAATCATTACCAGTGGAGAATTTCACTCTGCAATCTAATATTGCTTAGCAATAGCTAATATTTTTTAGATGCAGGTTTAAACTTCTAAAGGAAGAATAAGGCTAAAAATATCTGCAAACAACGTTAGTCAAGCCAGAATATCGTCTCATTTATTCCATCAAAGTTACAGTAAAAACTGATCGAAGATAGCAAAAGGCACGCGCGAGGGAGGGCGGGTGAAATAACAATCGTATTTTAACTGCAAAAAATTATAACGTCATCCGCTTCGGGAAAAAACATGGGACAAAGAAATATAAATCTAAACATTTCAATTTCAATTTTGCTTTTTAATCATAAATATAAAATAAACCCGTGTGGAGTTTTTAATAATCATTACTCAGCATATGTTATTTTATTTTTGTGACAACACTCATTTGGGGAAAACCTTTCATTTCATTTATGAAAACAATGCCGATTTAATTTTTAATGAACTGCAATTTTTTATCCAAAAACATGTTTTAACGAAATGTGAGTGCACTATGTCAGAAGCCGCTTCAACAACCTTTCGAACGCTTGATGCATCATTTTTCTTTCTTGTTTTCACGTGACGTCAACAGCGACATGCTCTTAAATAGCATCGTTTTAATACTAACGTTTCGAGAAGAACTTCGTGTCTAATCAGAGTTTAATCTAATCTTCGTTCGAAATAAACTTTAACTTAAAAGTTATTCCAAGATTTCATCTTAGTCGGTCGGCACTATCCAGGTTTGTACGAGTTTCTTCTTACGCATGTTATTTTTATTCCCGTAAAGATTAGGTGATGGCTAAAGAAGGGCAGAAATTCAATTTGGAAATTGAAAAATCGCAATTTCCTTCACTTCCCACGCGCGATTTATTTTGGGAACGTGCAATACGTTATCAACGTCATTCGTGATGCCGTTTTCCAGAAAAAATATAATCAAGTAATGTTAGAAGTTTTTTTTTTTAATAATGTTTTATTTTTATTTTAAATTTCTACTTCGTTTCGTTTTGATATGCAATTTTTCCATCCGCGATGATCTGTTGGGAAAAAAATCATTATAACAATAATGTGATAATGACATGAAAAAGGATACATTATAGCCTTAGATTATGGTACACTTTTCAACATTACCTAAACCAGGAGAACCAAGCTTGTTTTCTCGGAATACAGAACATACCATCTAGTGTACACAACATAAGTGAAAATAATTTTTAATTGAAGACTCTTATAGATTTTTCAAATTTAATATTTTTGTTGTTGTTGTTGTTTTAGATTGCACACAAATCAGACGAACAATAAACATTATATGAAAAATATCGATTATGCATTCAAATAATAAAGTTTTTAAAATTACTAAATTCAGCCTTGCCTTTTCGTATTACCCGCATGTAAGCCAAATATTTCACTATTTATAGCAAATTTTTTTTAGTTCTGATTACTTCAGTGTTTAAACGCGTAATTCGATTATACGTCTGTTAAACTTGTACTTTATTTATATATTTATCCTTTTTACTTTCTTCTATCTTTACAAGAAGAAAGTATTGGATTCATGAAAATTTTCGATTTCCGGTTTTCGACGGATTTATATGTTTTAGAAGGTCCTGAACACGATTTGACTGTCTTTAGACAGTGTCTGTCTGTGAGTCTGTGAGTCTGTCTGTCTGTATGTGACACAAATTTTGTGGGCACTCTATCTCAAGAACTAATGCTCGGAATTTAATAAAACTTTAGATTCAGTTAGTCCCTGATATAAATTGGTGCTGATTAGTTTTTGGTAAAAATCACCCAGGAGGTGGCGCTGCTATGCAGCATTTTTCGCGATTTCCACAATACCTCTATCTCAAGAACTAATGCTCGGAATTTAATAAAACTTTATATTCAGTTAGTCTTTGATATAAATTGGTGCTGATTAGCTTTTGGTAAAAATCGCCCAGCAGGTGCCGCTGCTATGCAGCATTTTGCAGGATTTACACGATTTTAGCTATGGTCATATCTCAAGAAATACTGCACGTATTTTAATAAAACTTGAGTTTCAGTTAGACCTTGATATAAATTGGTGCTGATTCGTCTTTAGTGTATGCGAAACCTGTGTGAGATAGAAGAAAGTTTTGGGATTGACACATCCGACTAGTTTTTAGTGAAGATTTAATTTTGTTATGGAATATTAGCCGGAAACAAATGTTGAACTAGTTACAATTTTTCAAGGGCAAACTTGTTAATCTTCTGCTTTCGGGTTAATTTAATCGGGTGGATTAAAACAAATCAAACTTTGAAAATTATTTTATAGATCATAAAAACTCAGTAAATTGAGATACAAAGCAAGCTTTAACAAATTAAATCTGAAAATCTTTTTTTTTTTTTTTTTTTTTTTTTTGCTATTGAAATTATGCTATTTAAGAAAAAACAATTGATTGCCCAGGGCGTTGGCACCGTGGATATGACGTTAGCATTACTCACGGGCATGTTTTTGCTTTATAATATTCATGTACATTGGATTAAAAGGAACATCACATACTATTTAATTCCCAAACTATCTGATAGATACAAAAAAAAGGCTTCATTCAACTGGAACTAATGTTTTCTATAATTCTTTATGTATCAACTAAGCTTAGAAATTAGAAGGTTGTGTATGACCATTTATCGAAAAATAAATAAACTCTATATTTTTAAATAGGAATATCCAAGCTTGTTGCGATAGTTAGATATGAATATAAATTTTAGTTTCAAATAGCAAATTTCAAGTTATTTGATGATGACATTTTCAATTACATATCGGCAAAAGAAAAAACAAACAAACGGTCGATGCTTAAGAAATCCTCTCCTTCCTAATATTAAATTAATTTTTAACATTTTATTTTATGACTGTATTGTAATGACTGTTTTTTTACTCACTTTGCTTTTCTTTGTTATGTGCTAGTATTAAGTATCTGAAGTTTGATTAGTTGATTTTTAAAATTTTTATGCGTGGAATATGAAACTAATAATTGACAAAACTGTGAACTAACTTGTAAATATTTTAACGGAAGTAGATTTCTAAATTCTGCGTCGCAATCTGAATTCTGGTTCACTAAATTCTGCCGCGCATGCGCGGCAGCGTATTACTGCTTATTTTACTGTTTATTACTGTTAATTTTACGGTATAATACTGGCAGCTGGGGTCTCAGTATTATACTGTAAAATCAACATTTTTTTTTTTTGCAGTGTAGCTTTGCCAGATTAATTTAGTAATAATTTCAATATAAATATTTTTTATTTTTATAAAACATAAATAAACAAAATCAAAAGGAATTAACAGTCTAAATTAACTACAAGTTTCCTTATCCACGATCAAGCATTTGAAACAGTTTCTGGCCCTCTTAAGTAGTTGATTTCATTTTTTAAACCGCCACCAGAATTTATAGTTAATTTTTAAATAATGAAATATCGTAGAAGAATTATTCGTAGAAACTTATATTTATCCATTTATATGTAGGGGAGAGTAAAGGATAATGGAACAATTTTAAATTTTTAATTATTTTAAAATGAAATCAATAAATTTCTGAAATTTGTTTTTGTATGCATAGAAAGAGAAGTGTTGGCTTTATAAAAAAAAAATAATTTGAAGAGATAGCATTTGTTGTTTTTAAATATAATGATTTTTATACAGTATTGTACTTGTCCCATTAGTCCCCTAGGTTGGGGTCTATTGGGACACCCCGTGGGTCTAATGGGACATATCGAAATCAACACAAAAATTACATTTGCAGTACCTATTTAAAGACAACACATTTTGCTTCAAAATACAATGTATATAAACAGTATAGTATTAATTATCGCATATTAAAATTTGAAAAGACATTAAAGTTGATGAACGAATAGTTTTCTAATCGATTGTAGGCTGAGGTAATTTCATTATAATATCTTTAATTTCAGTCCAGTATTTTTCTTCTTTTTCAGAATAGACAAACTTTTGTGAAACTCACCTTTTTGTGAGGTAACTCAGAAAAAGTACTTGCATTCCACTGTTTATTTCAATAACAACTGCCACATAATGAGATACAGAACGTTTCCCTTCAAATTTTGCTAAAACAAAATCATTTTCAAATATTTGCTCTAAAAGAACATTTTCTTCGACATCAATTATTTATGCAAAGTGTTCATTACTTGAAAAATCATGTGGTACAAAACTATTTTTAAAACTTTCTGAAAAAGAAACACGCTTCTTTTTTTTTTTTTTTTTTTTTTTTATTATTATTATTAATTTAGGCATGTTTGAGATCTTTTTCTTAGTTACCTTTAGTATTATCATCAACTTTTGCAGGTGTTTTTTTAAAACCTTTTAATAAAACAATCGTTTAAATAAATCATGCATACCTACCCTTTGTCCCATTAGTCACCATATGCTGATATTTTATATTTTTCTAATCTACACAGCACATGTTTATCCGAAGATAATTTAACTAAGTTCAATATAAAATGCAATATTTGTGTTATATTAATTAGTAGCCTCGTAAACAATTTCAGGCAATAATGAATTATAAATGTCATTTAAGTAAAAAAAAAATCAAACTTACTTTTTGTAATTGAAAACGAACTTTCTTCGTGCACGCTTTCAAACAATTGCAAATATCTGACTTGTTGTTGTTGAAGTTAGTAACTTTGGTGTTGCCACTTAGGTGTAGCATAATATTTTCAATAAAATTTGGCCACTGTCCCATTAGACCCCCACTCTCCCCTATGTTAAATTGAGAACCTACATTTGCTTTCTAGTTTATTTTATTTTACTAAAATTGTCTCGGATAAAATACATAGTTTAATATCACATTTGTCTATCATCATGTTTCTTAATATCATAAAAGCTTTTGAATCGGTTTTTCAAAAATAACTCTTTTGAAGTCTTTATTTTCCAACATTTGTAATTTACATAATGAGTTCTATGCAAATAGAACCACTTTCCTTTAAAAACCAAAGAGTTCAGTGCATCTCGTTAAACATATTTTGAAAAAAAAAAATTCATACGGCTCGTATATATTTTTTTATGCCCTTAGCTTTTTTTTCTCATCCAATGTTATTTTCGAGCTTATTTTTATAGGCGAAAATAAATAAGATCTCAGCCGAGAGTATTCCATCCAGTTATTGGTTTAAAATAATTCCCTCGGGTACAAAATGCACTTTCGTTCTCATCTATCCATTACAGCGTATCTGTGATTAAATTTTCTTAAAGAAGGATGTAGTAGTTGTTTTTAAATTTATAGATGGATGATTCTGCAGTGTACACAATAATTTTTTAACTGTGTAGGGAAATGTGATTTATATTAAATTATTCGCCTGAAGATGAAGAGGGGTTTAATTATGTGTCAGTCAATTCATAATGATTTATTTGATTTACTCTCTACACTTTTTGTGGCTAATTGTATAAACCACCTGTAAACATTCGTTACTTCAAATCTAAAGTAAATTATAATTTGACAAACAAATTCATTACAGAAGTTTAAGAACCGTACAAATTTTATATTTTGAGCTCTTAGTGCTAAATATTTTTTAATATTTTAGTTCATTATTTCCTGTAAATAAGAATGTCGTCCACATTTCCATTCTTTTTCCCTATTATGTTCGTTTTATTAGTAATTTTTATACATAAAATATGAGTTACGAAATTAATATTTGATCATAGATTGTGCCTAGTTTTAAAAGCGGCCCTGACAACTAGTTACTGTTTCTCAGATGAAAAATATAGCCCTTATATAAAATATATAGCCGCTTAATATTACACAATTTTCAGAATTATATAAAAAAGAAAAAAAAAACACTTTTTTGACCATCTTTTCCTCAATATTTATAATTTACATAATAAGTTGTATATAAAGGGAACTATTATGCTTTAAAATCAGGTTTAAAAAGTATTTGGTATCTCAAATGCAGGCTATAATTGTTTTACCCACCTGTAAACATTTGTTACTTCGAATTTAGAGTAAATTTTTGTTTCAGATACCAATTCCTTAAATAAGTTTAAGAATTGTATCGATTAAATATTTTGATCTCTTAATGCTAAATACTTTTTAATATTTTAGCTCATATTTCTCGTAATTAATAATTCGTACACATTTCCATGTTTTTTACAATCTTGTTTTTCTGTTATTATAGTATTATTATGTTTTCAAAGCATAATTATTTGATCTTATACATTTTTGCAATTTTTATATATAAAATATGAGTTCAGAAATTAATATTTGATCATAGATTGTAAATAATTGCAAAAAGTTGCCATGACTACTAGTTATGTATCACATATGAGATATATAGCCCTTATTTCCCTCCATATCGTAAAATTTTCAGAAATATTTTAATTTTTTTTAACCATTTTTTCCCCAACATTTGTTATTTACATAATAAGTTGTAGATAAATGGAACTATTATGCTAAAAACAGGTTTACAGAGTTAGGTATCTCATATGCATGCTGTCAAATATTTTCAAAGAAATTTGTTTTTATACTATCTGTATATTTTCTTTATTGTCCTAAGCTTTTTTCTCCATCAATCTTGCTTTCAAAATTATTTTTAAAGGAGAAAATAAATAAGATCTCAACCAAGAGTGTTCCATCAAGTTATTGGTTTAAACTAATTCCTTCGGGCACAAAATGCACTTTCCTTCTTATCTTTCTATTACAACGTATCCTTGATTAAATTTCGTTAAAGCGTGTAGTTATTTTTAAAAATCGATGGATGGATGCTTTTCGAAGTACAAAATAAATTTTTAACTGTGTAGAAAAATGTGATTTATATTAAATTATTTGCCTGAAGATGATTAACGGTTTAATTAAGTGTAAATCAATTCATGATGATTAATTTACTCTTTATACATTCAGGGGCTAGTTAGTTAGTTAGTATATCTCAGATGAAATGCACAGTCTTAATTTCTCTTAAAATCATAGAATCTTCAGAAATATTAAAATAAATAAATAAAAACTCTTCTCTACCATCTTTTTCTCAAAATTTGTAAATACACCAGGCTTACTAAAGAGTTGGGTATCTTATATGCATGCTGTCAAATATTTAATTTAAAAAAAATGGGTCTTTAATATTGTAAAAATACGGTAAACAAAATATTCTCGCAAATTTTTGAAAATAAAATTGAAAAACATAAATCACGAGATCGTATATGTAATAAAGCAAGTGCTTAAAATAGTGAACTGTAAAGGTTAAAATTAATATTTCCGTATTGCTTTTTTTAAATTGAAAAATACCTCGTGCCAAATTTTAGCAATAAGAAATAAGCAATAAGAAATTATTAATTTTCAAGTTTACAGTTGACTATTTTAAGCACCAGCTTTATTCCATATATGATCTCGTAATTTATGTTTTTCAAGTTTATTTTCAAAAATTTGCGAGAATAGTTTGTTTATCGTTGTAGATCTTGATGATGGCTCCATTTGAACACTGAAACATGTCGATCTTTATATTAAAAGGCTTTTATAAACCTTTTTATGTTCTGTTTGTATCGCTTAAGCATTTTAACTATATTTTAGGGAACTATCCAATTATACAAAAATTACATTATTGCATCTAGCGGTTATTTTGTAATATTTTTTTAAAAATCAGGGCAAGACTTTGATAATTATTAGATAATTGGGTCTATACACTTTCTTTATTTCTCTTAGCTTTAACTCTCCTCCAATTCTACTTTCGAAATTATTTTTAAAAGAGAAAATAAATAAGATCTTAGCCAGGAGTGTTCATCTAGTTATTGGTTTAAAATAATTCTCCCGGGTACAAAAAGCACTTTTCTTGTCATCTTTCCATTACAACCCATCCTTGATAAAAATTTCGTTAAAGAAATATGTATAGTTATTTATTTTTTTTAATCAATGGATCGATGCTTTGCGAAGTATACAAAATAAGTTGTTAATTGTGTAGATAAATGTGATTTATATTAAATTATTTGCCTGAAGATGAAGAAAGGTTTAATTAAGTGTCAAGTATTTCAGTATTGTTGATTTGCTATTAATTTACACTTTTAGTGAATAGTTGTTTTACCCACCTGTAAACGTTCGAATCTAGAGTATTTTTTTTACTGTGAGATATCAGTTTGTTAAAAAAGTTTAAGAACTGTACAGATTTAATATTTTAAGATCTTAATGCTAAATATTTTTTAAATATGTTAGTTTATATTTCCTGTAAATAAGCATTTCTTTCATATTTCCTGTAAATAAGAATTTCTTTCATATTTCCATATTTTACCTTTCCTTTTCTCTATTATGTTAGCATTATTAAGTTTCCAAAGCATAATTATTTGATTTTTATGCATTTTTGTAATATTTATATATAAAATATGAGTTACGAAATTAATATTTGATCATAGATTGTGCCTAAATAAAACAAGAACGGAAAATCATGCGTCAAGCCTAGATTATGTAACACTTTCCAACGCTTCCAAAATAATTTTACAAATCATACCGTTTAATAAGCTGAAAGATAACATCTAAGTAAACAATTTGGAAAACGCATAACATATTTAAAAACATAATTTCAGGAATTTCCAACATATACAATATTCGGAAAAATATCCGAATACTTTTATTCAGCCCTGTATATGATCTATTAATTTGTATATATAGTACATAGGATGCTAAATTTTAGTTCAGTTAGGAAACGCGTAGCACAGTTTAAAATTATCTTTCTGGAGTTTCTGTCAATAAACGGAAATGTGTTCGCGAACTTTTGTGCTTCCCTGTATAGGATCTACAGAATTTATACACACCACGTAATAGATAAAAAGTGAGTTAAATTTAAAATCGCGTTCAGTAACTTAAAACGCACTTCCAGGAATTATTGTTAACAGACAGTAGGGAATTCTTTTGTGTGTCCCTGTCAATGAACGATGACTGCTATACACACAATATTCTGTAGTAAGACTCTAGCAATGCACCTTAGTGATATATATATAAATGTCAATGTGTTTAAAATAGTGAAACATTATTTAAATAAACCGCAGACGATTTTTCTCCATAGACGTAATGTAACGGAATTCTTTTGACTGTCCCTGTAAAGTAACTATAAGTGCTATGCACACCCTATTCCATATTAAGCTTCTTGTAATGCACCTTAGGGATATATATCAATTACGATGTGTTTGAAATTGCGTAACATCATTAAAATAAACCGCAAATGATTTTCCCCATAGATCTTAAAGTAACGGAATTCTTTTGAGTGTCCCTGTAAAAAAAAAACTATAAGTGCTACACACTTCCGTTGAAATAGGCAACATGCTATAGATAACGACAATAACATATAAAAATTGCAGAGCAATCCGAGCATATTTACGGGAGTTAGAGCACGGACAGACGGCCATACGGCAGACAAACCGAAGTCATAAACACTTTTCAACTAGGTTGGAAAGTGTTAAAAATTGGCCGTGATTACTTAGTTATTGGAGCTCAGATGAAATAAATAGGCTACATTTCTCTTAATATCATAGAATTAAAAAACATATATTGAAAAAAAAAATCTTTTCAGTCATCATTTTCCCAATATTTGTAATTTACATAATAAGCTGTACGTAAATTGAACTATTATCCTTTAAAATCAAGCTTACTAGAGAGTTGGGTATCCCATATGCATGTTGTCAAATATTTTTTAAAGAAATTTGTTTTTATACAGTGTATATATTTTCTTTATTCACCTTTTTTTTCCTCCTTCCAACTTACTTTCAAAATTACCTTTAAAGGAGAAAATAAATAAGATCTCAGCCGAAAGCATTCCATCTAGTTATTGGTTTAAAATAATTCCCTCGGGTACAAAATGCACTTTCCTTCTCATCTTTCCATTACAACGTATCCCTGATTAAATTTCGTTAAAGAAGCGTGTAGTTATTTTTTTAAATCGATGGATCGATGCTTTTGCGAAGTACAAAATAAATTTTAAGTGTGTAGCGAAATGTGATTGATATTAAATTATTTGCCCTGGAGATAAAGAAATGTTTATTTAAGTGTCAGTCAATTAATGGTAATTGATTTACTCTTTACACTTTAGTAGCTAATTGTATTACTGACATGTAAACATTCGTTATTTGGAATCTGGGATAAATTTTAGTTTCAGTTCGATAAAGGTCGGTAAAGAAATTACAGAACTGTATAAATAAAATGTTTTGTGTTCTTAATGTTAAATTATTTAAAATATTGTAGTTTGTATTTCTTCTAAATAAGAATTTTGTTCATAGTTTGTTTTTTCTTTTTTTTCTGTTCAGTTAGAAGTTTCTAAAATATAATTAATTTATTTTTATGCATTTTAGTAATTTTTATGTAAATAATATGAGCTAAGACTTTAAATACTTGATCCTAGATTGTATCTACACTATATATTATACCATCCAAGAAAAAAATCAAATATTTTATGTACGTAGGTATGACACTAAGGAAATTTCGGGACAGAATAAAAGAACATGAAGCAGATCCGAGATTAAATAGACTCCACACTGCGTTAGCAAGATTAGCACAAACTGAACCTATAAAAGTAGATTTCAATGGATCCAAAATTATATTCCGCACAAGTAATCACCAAGAAGCTATCATAAGAGAGTCTCTGGAAATAATATCTAAAAAAGAAATAGTCTGTAACGATGTATTATCATATGATATACACGTTGTCTGGAATGAATTAATACATGATTGATTAACCTGTACTTGTTTTTGAAATGTTGAATGACCTTTCCCATCCCACCTTATATTCCACACTCTTGAAGTAAAATGGTTTATTCCGGACATGCTAGAAGACGCGAAGAGACAACAACTCAACTTAACTATTAGTTTTTCACTGATGATGAATGAGTAAGTTCGGTTGAAAACGTTTTGATTTTTTTAAAAGGACTTTAATGTGCTTTTAAATGTTTTTACGCACCTTCAAGCAATATAGTTACATTTATTTGTATCTCTATGAATTTTAATTGTATCTACACTCAGTGTCTGATTTACGGCAGGGCATTCGGGGCACGGGCCCAGGGCCCCTGATTTTCAGGGGCCCCCAAATGCTACTAAAGATTTTTCAATTATTGGCCAAAACTGTTTTAACTGTCAAAAAACAAAATTAAAATGGAAAAATCTTGTTTGTCAGAGATTGTCTATGATATGTCAAAGTAACTTCATTTTTTGCTGATTGTCTTTTAACAATTTATGTGCAGTAATGTACAGAACTCCATTTTTTGGGATCACCATATTATTTCATTTTTATTTATTTTACATGTAAGGCCCTCATGGTTAACATTGAAAAAGCCGTGTGGTTCTGCTAGTTACTTGTTTAAATTTAGTTCCTTTTTTCTTTTTTTCATACAAAGCTTGTATTTGAAAGAAAAAAAGTTGTTTGATTAATAGGATATGCTAATATTTTAAATAATTATAACTTGGTACGGCGGTAAATTTATTATTAGTTGTTGCATACTTTATCATTCCAGATATATGGACTTGCATAGAGAAAGGTAATCAGCACCACACAGTTTATCATAAAATTCAATTAAAAATTCATAATTATGAAATAATTATTTAAACGTAAATTAATGATTATCAAATATAATTTTTTTAATTAATATTTTAAAGAAATTATGAAAGTCAATACTGGTTATCTTAATAAGTACTGCTCGAGGGGGGCCCCCATACGCATCTGTGCCCAGGGCCCCCAAATTTCTAAATCGGTCCCTGTCTACACTGTTAAAACTTTTGTTCTGTGCTGAACAAACTTTTGGTGCTGCAGTAGCTGCAACGATAAGATGGTGAAACCTCGTTCCAAAATTTAGATCTATGGCTCAACTGCACTGAAAGAAAATTTATACCGTCTTCATCTAGAACGAATAAATAGTAATTTTCTAAATCCCTAAACTAGAAATATAGATTTCCGAGCTATGCGAATAAGGTAAACAAATAAACTGAATAGACGAAATGATCGAGAATTTCTAGCCTATAGTTTTCTAGGTGATGAAACGATATATTATATTATGAATCGTTTGAATTGCGAGAAATTATCAATTGATTTCTGGAAAACAATTCATGAACTAGAATTATAGTTACTAATTACTAACCTCTTGGGTTCACATTTATTTACAGAGATTTTTAAATAAGTTTGACCGCGATAATATAGAAAAACGCTCTTTAATTTGAATAGAGGAGACTAGAACTTTCTAGCAAAGGGAACTAGAATTTATAAGTATGACATGGAACTATTTTTTCGAAAGCCACAATTTATTTTCTAGATGCTAGTGGCGGATTTTTTCTGCAGTGCGGAGCTCCAACGCTCTTATGATTTCAGCTATTGTAGCACCAAAAGTTGGTACGACCTGAGCTCCAAATGTTGGAACGATATATCATCATCTTATGGTTGCAGCCACTGTAGCACCAAAAGTTGGTACGACCTGAGCTCCAAATGATGGAACAAGATTTCATCATCTTTGGTTGCAGCCACTGTAGCACCAAAAGTTGATTCAACATAGCATTTATTTATTTATTTTTTACAGCGTAGTCTTTCTAATGGTAGAAGCGCCACTAACTACTAGATATTATATTTCAGATGAAATGTGTAGATCTGATTTCACATAACAACATTAATGCTTTTATATTAATTCTAAAAACAAAATTCAATCATTTTTTTTCTAACATTTTTAATTTACATAATAAGTTCTATGTAAATGAAATCATTTTTCTTTTAAAATACAAACTTATGAGTTAAATATTCGAGGCGTATTCTGTCAAATGTTATTTTAATTTGATTTTAAACAGCTCTATAAATTCTTTATACCTCTTAGCTTTTATTCCTTCAACCTTACTTTGTAAATTACTATTTTTAAAGAAGAAAATAAATAAAATCTCAACCGAGAGTGTTCCATCTAGTTATCAGTTTAAAATAATTCCCTCGGGTTACGAAAAGGCACTTACCTTATCATCTTTCTATTACAGTGTATCCTTGATTAAATTTTCTTAAAAGAATCGTGGTAGTTGTTTTTAAATCAATAGATGGCTGCTTTTACGATGCCCAAAATATTTTTTTAATTGTGTAACGAAACACGATTGATATTAAATTATTTTGCTTGGGGGGTAGACTTTGGATTCGGATGTACAGTTTAATTAACTATCAATCTATTGTTGGTAATTGATTCATTATTTACAACTTAGTGGTTAGTTGTGTTACTAACCTGTAAACTTTGTCTAATTCGATTTTAGGGTAAATTTTAGCTTCAGATACCAAATTTAAAGTCATTCTGTGTAGAAGTATTTTGAATTATACAGATATAAAATTTCAAGCTCCTAATTAAGAAGAAAAAAAATTCCATTCAAATACACTGTTAAAAAATTTGTGGTGGGTTGTACAGACATTTGGTGTTGCAATAGCTGCAACCATAAGATGGTGAGATTTCGCTCCAACATTTGGTGCTGCAATAGCTGCAACCATAAGATCATGAAATTTCGCTCGGACATTTGGTGCTGCAATAGCTGCAACCATAAGATGATGAAATTTCGCTCGGACATTTGGTGCTGCAATAGCTGCAACCATAGGATGTTGAAATTTCGTTCCAACATTTGGTGCTTCAATAGCAGGAACCATAAAATGGTGAAATTTCGCTCCAACATTTAGAGCTCCGGTTGAACCATAGCTCCAAATGTTGGAACGAGGTTTCACAATCTTATGGTTGCAGCTTCTTGTAGCACCAAAACTTGGTTCAACCTACCACAAAACTTTTAACAGTATATCCTGACTTAATTACTTTTTCGTAATATGTCACATGTTATGTTTATTAATAGCTATCCTAATTATAATTCTTTGATCTACTGCTTAATTTAATCTATTGTATGATCTACTGTTAAAAATGAATGAACCAACGTACAATTTTGCGTTAAACTTGGCAAATCAGTCACAAACATGTTTACGGTGCAAGGAACAAATGCAAGTACGATGCAAGTATAGTACCAGCAAGTTTACTATGTGATAAGGCAGTAAATATCGTACTCGCTATTCTGAGTGGCAAACATGGATGTACTGGCAAAGACATTTCAAAGATGGTAGAACTAGAGATCTGCGTTGGCCCGGGTCTAGCCCAAGGAACATACCCGACCCAGCCCGGTATAGAGGCAGAAATAAGGCAGAATAAAGACTTTTTTTTAACGGACCAGGTCGGATCGATAAAAAAAATAAGTGGACCGACTGGCCAGGTATAGCAAATTCAAAAGGGTACTTAACCGATAAAATATGAATAAGTTTCAATGGACCTGGCTGGGCCGAGAATAAGTTATAAATGTGCCGCACGTACACTAACCGATGCTAGTTTGACAACATCGATACAGAGATTTAACATGTCCAGCGTAAAAGGACTTTATCGGACAGTTAGGTCGTGTCTGAACCCGAACTTAATTTTATCTGTAGACTTGGGCCGGGCCAAAGTTATGCATAGGGTTGAAACAAACTTCATATGTATGTTTTTGACTATCGACGACAGATCCCAGTTGAAAATGGGAATATACCCCCGAAAGGGGGCGCTGTGGCAGCGATTTTTGTGGGATTTTCGCGGCTTTTCTCAGATTAGGCGAACAAGCTATGAATATTTTCCGACGAAACTTTATATTTAGACGTAATATCATAGGCAGAGGTTTGGATAAAAGTTTGGCGATATTCGGCCTGAAGGCTGTGATAGCTGTGATTTGCGCATCCGACTTAGTTTCAACTGAATTGGTTTACAATCCTATTCAATACATAAACACAATATAAAACTCCTATCACCAAAAAAAAAAAAAATCTTACTTATATTGCTTTAAAATTATGAATCCTCAAATCAAATTATCATCAATTTTAACAATTAAATTAATAAGTTCATTGAAAATGTATTACGCATTCAATTGTGAAAATTTTTTGCTTCAATGGATTTACCTCTCGTAAAGTTTGAATAGGAAAATATTAATTTAAATAAAACTTTTGCATTTTTAGTTCTTTTAAAAATATTATAAAAATTTTGTGTTTAAAAGAAAAGAAAAAATAAGTTCGCAACGCAAATTAATCTTAATATGTTCCTTTCAAAATGACTCTTCTGGAAAAATAAAAATTTTCTCTCCGTGTTCGTTAACCTGCAAATATATTTTCCGGAGATTATTTAAAGCCGGATAAAAATATTACTTTTCGTCAGCAAAAAAATAAAATATAGTAAAAGTTAATTCCTGGAAGTAATTGCTTCGTCTGAGTAGGACAATTTTCTCGTGCCAATCTCACTCCTATTAATTTAAAATTATTAATCCTCAAATCAAATTATCATCAAATTTAACAATTAAACTAATACGTTCATTAAAAATGTATTGCGCAATTAATTGTGAAAAATTTCGCTTCGAATGCATTTACCTCTCGTACTATTTCAATATAAAAACATTAATTTAATACAAACGTTGGCACTTTTACTTCATTTAAAAAGAGATTATTTAAAGCCGGATAAAAATATTACTTTTCAGAAAAAAACATCAGCAAACAATATCGTTTCGATAGCTTAATATGCGGCGTGTTTAAAAAGTCTGTTGGTGATATAATATATAGGGCTATACAAAAGAATTCATGTATGTTTCCAACTATTTATAGAAATTGCTGAAGGGGAATTTCTGACCTATTGTGGGTTTCATTACTAATCTAAATGTTAGCATACTATGTAGAATATATACAAACCTATAGATCAAATACAAGAATGTACAAAATAATTGGAGTACTTTTTCCGTCTATGAACGGTAATTGCTGAAATCTAGTTTTTAAATGTCATATGCGTTTTTTAAAATGTTTACTTAGGTATCTTATTTGCCATATTAAGCAGTGAGGTTTTGTTAAAATATTCAGGAATTGTTGGAAAGTGTTTCATAATCTATGCTTAATGCATGATTTCTTTTTCAAAGAGTCAAATATTTCTTTAGAAATTTCCTTTTACAATTGAAATATCAGTTACATTGGCTTATTGTTTCACTTCATTTCCTAACTTTAAAATTTCATGACAACTTTTTTTTTTTTTTTTAAGTACAGTAATTACTTTTAAAAACGAAAGGAAACAAGTAATATATAAAAAAAATTAAGTCAATTTCTACTTAGGTTAAAAGGAAATTTTTTTCCAGGTACACGCTTCTCCACTAACGTTATTTATTCCTAAATTTATATCCTGCTAAATATCTTATATAAGAGATATTTTTTTCTCCCGTATAAAACTAAAATTAATTAATTAAATTTAATTAATGAATTAATATTTGAAAAAACTGTATTAACATCAAGTGTCATCCACTACAAGTTAAAAAAAAAATGTATTTGAACTTGAGTGGATGAATAAAAAGTATTTTATTAACGATTGAAAATTTCAACAAGATATATAAATATATATAGGGAGAGTGTGAACTAATAGAAGGAACTGAAAAAAAAGAAACAGTTTTAAAAGGATAAAAAATAAATAAAAATCTTCTATATGTTGTATTTCACTATCTACTCTCTAGTGTATTACATCATACCTCTTACGATGGAACTCTCTAACAATGGGATTCACTTTCGTTTAAAAAAAAAAAAAAACAGAAATACAATTAAAAATTTGTTTCCGATTTGAAAATGCTTACAGTTTTACGCAACGCATAACACTCACTAAACTCTTATAACTTCATAGCAATAACTTATTTCCTTGAAAAACCAACCTCATATTGATAAATCGTTTATATATATATATATATATATATATATATATATATATATATATATATATATATATATACTAATTGAATTAAACACAGATTGTAAGAATTTCAAAACCTTTAAAATGTTAGTAATTTAATAAAAAACTACTCTTCATTATGAAATTTTAAATTTAATTTTAAATTATTCGTTTTTGCTCTGGTGAAAAATATTTTAGCAGATTTAAAAATTTAAGAAATGAGTACTTAATGCAAATTAATCTTAATATGTTCCTTTTAAAATAACTCTTCTGTAAAAATAATTTTTAAAAAAAAGAAAAAGAAAGAAAGAAAAAGGAAAAATGGTCTTGCTCGTTAACCTTAAAATACATTCCGGAAATTATTTAAAGCCGGGTGAAAAAAGTTACTTTTACTCGGAAAAAAATAATAATGCCTGGAAGTAATTACTTTGTCTGGATCGGACGTTTTTCTCTTGCATCACTTGGCGTTATCTTTAATTAAATTTTTAACTGCCAGGGAATATTATAGTTAAGGAAATTATGCAGATGTTCGAGAAGTTAATTATCGTATACATATGCAGTAAATTTTACTTGCTTTTTTTTCTGACCATTTTTCATTCTTGTAAAATTCCGGCTTCTGCCAATTAAGAATTTGTCTGATTAATCCGTCCTTCTTTATCTTTTCAAATACGCTTGTTACTTTGTAGCTATATTATCGGATTACTCAATGAAGATTTGGCAGCTTATCACACTCAAGTTGGCGCGTTACTGCAATCATTTGTCATATACCATTTGTTAACTCTATAGTCATTGTTATTAAAATCTAGTCGTTGGGGGCCACCGTAATACTTACTCAAATTATGCAGGAAATGCAGAATATAAAACATGAAAATAAAACTATGTAAACTATTTATAAATGCATTGCAATTCGAATAAAATTGTGGTTTGATGACGTCATAAACTTTAAATCGAGACTAACGAAAATGACAGACTACCGCGGTGCATTCCACTTATCTTTTTTTACAGACCGCTAGAGTAACGTGAGGCTCTTTTCGTACACCTGTATTGGTGCATTCGAGCATCACGTGACTCCGGCGGTCTGTAAAAATATATATATATGCGTAAAGCACCGCGATAGCCTTTCTTTTTCGTTAGCCTCGCTTTAAATGCTCTATTACTGAATTGTGTAACAGAAACATCCTTATAACTCTAAAAATGTTAATCATATTAACTAACAGTTTACTGCGTCGGGTTAAGCGTCTCTTTTCCAATTAAAATATATATTTGGATTGAAATTTGAATGAAATACAGGGTCATAAAAAATCGAGGAGTGTGGAAAATGGGATTACAAATATATTATCCAAGTTTTTTCGAAAAATTAAATTACATCCTTAAACGTACCATGGAGTAACTCGAGCCACAATTTAGGTAAGCTAAATGATGCTGCATCGTTACATATTGTATTTTTGCGTGTTACTATCTCTATGGTTTCTCTTATTATGGATGGATAGTATAGACTTTAGAGAAAAATTATTTTACTTTCAATAATAACTATTAATAAAAGTTATCTTACTATTTATAATGTTTTTTCTTCACACCTTTTAGCAATTAAAATAAATATATTATTACAGGGTGTTATGATTTATTATAACCTTAATGTATTCATTTTAAAAGGATTCTTCTCGAAAAATAAAATTTCTCTCCCGTCTCGTTAACCTTGAAATATCTTTTCAGCAGATTATTTTAAAGCGGATGAAAAATGTTACATTTTTCTTCGATTAAAAAAAGTTAATTTCCGAAAGTAATTGCCTTGTCTGGAGGGAACGTATTTCTCTTGCATCATTGGACGTCATTTTTGATTAAATTTTAAATTGCCCCGGAATGTAGTTAAGGAAATTATCCAGATGTCCGACGAGTTAATTATCGTAACTGCATGCAGAATATTTTTACTGTCTTTTTTCCTCCCTAACCATTTTTCATTCGTGTAAAATTCCGGCGAATAAAGGAACGTGCTTCAAATGGTTAAAAATGTGTCTGATTAATACGTCCTTCTTTATATTTTCAAAATATGCTTGTTATATTCTAGTCATTGTTGGATAACTAAATGAAAATTTGGCAGCAACCACATTTACGTTGGCGTGATCACACTTTTTATTTAGCTTAACATGATTTTTACTGTCTTGTCGGTAGCTTTCATTACAAAAAGTAAAAGCTATTGCAGCCGTACGGAGGAAAGGAATTCCAAAAAATTTTGGTATATTTTCAGCGATCATGACCCCTAGATCCCCAGACCACCCTCCGTTCAAATGTTGATTTATATACATATACAGTGGAACTTCCCTTTAACGATGTCCCTATTTAACGAAGTTTTCTACTTAACGAAATTTTCTGCAAAACTTTGACTTTGAACACCATTAGCATGTAAATTAATCTCCACATTACGAAAAATATATTCTATATAACGAAATTTATTCCACTTTTGTACGTGTACAGAATTCAAATTAAGCGATTGCTGTTCGAAGGATATGCAAATTTATTTCAGCGGATTCGATTGTATGAAAATGAACACATTTAAATAATTTCCATTCTGCTTGGTGCTAAATAAAACAACTTTTTTTCACACTAAGAAAAACACTTGTTATCACTATTCTCCCACTCCGAGATTCCAGCGCTGACAGTTGGAGGAAGTCAAAATCCCCTTTTTACTTTCAATATATATATAGAAGATGAGGTGTCGCAATGGCGTCAGATGCATTGAAACAAAAAATATCTATTAGAATCAGACAGGTACCATTCTGACCTTCCATTGCTGATAGACAATTGCTTTGTACATCCAAAAGAACGTGCTTCAAAATACAAATCGAAGAACATCAAAGTTATTTTTGTTCCTGCCAATACAGCTAAAATTCAATCATTAGTCTAAGGAATAATAAAAAATCTTGAAGTACATTATCGAAAAAGACAGAAAAAAGCCGATGTAGTGAAAACATTAGTTTGAGATTCTGTGTATCAGAGCTGATGAAAGCTTGGGCCAAAGCTTGGGAATGTGACGTGATTTCATCGACCGTACACAACTGTTTTGTAAAAGACGTCTTCATAACTAAAACTGAATCAAATGCTTTTGAATCCAGTACCTGTTTGTCATATCTCAAGAAAAAATTTCATGAATTTAAGTTAATTTCTATTTAACGAATTTTCTTCATAAGGAAGTTTTTAAGTGTAACGATGAGACTTCGTTAAATGGAAGTTCCACTGTATTTATATCCATATATATATATATATATATTATATATATCTGACATTTGTCACGCTGTAACTCTCTTATTTATGAACCGATTTGGATGTGACTAAGTATGTGTATAGGACATACCAATTTCTCGACCGAGTTCGTTGACCAGCTTCATCCGCCATCTTGTTTCAAAATGGCGGCCAGTTAAATTTTTCTAATTTTTAAAAAATTCAAAAAGATGTATAAAAAATTACGTATCAAAAAAGTTGCTTCCGTTCAGTGTTAGATTCTGATTTAAGGATTCCGGAACATTTTTTTATTTATTTTATTTTGGCTTTATCTTAAATTATGCCGGATATATGGCAGTTTGAAATTTTAGGGTGGCTGACATTTTGAAATAATCTGATGTTTGTTATGCTGTAACTCTCATGCTGAAATTCGCACTCAAATTCAGTAATAACGAAAACCGGGATTGAATCTTCAATAATCGGGTTCCAAGCATTTTAGCTTCGGGTGTTTGAGGAAAATGAAATTTGAAAGCATGGATAGTTGAATTTTAAAAACATGGATTAAGAAGCTACCTTTTCCGCCCGGTACAGTCCAGAAGGACTTTTATTTAATTCAATTTGTTTTTTTGTATGTAAAAATGGAATTTTGAAATTGATTTTTCAATAACTTCTTGATGTGCTAGAATTATAAAAGATATGCTCATAGGTATTATGTTTCCGATGAAAATACAATATTTAAAAAATTTTAGAACTTAATTATATAAATGAAAAATTTTAAGGCATTTTTCCTTTTACCCGCAACAGATGATAAATTGCCAAACATTCTTTATGCTTACGATCCGATTATATAAGAGTTACTACAACGAATTTAATTATGCCCCAAAAGGGCCAAATGGCTGAAAAACTGCAACGATTTATTTTAAACACTAAAAAGAAGAAAATAAAATATCAATAAAAAATGAGCATGAAACAAAATATGCTTTTATCAATTAATAGTTTCATATTAATTAAATTATGATTATATGTTGAAATCCTAAAGAGATAGCTTAAATAATGTTTGCTTTTTCCTGTTAGCCATATCTCAAAAAATAAACAGAGCAAAAAATATATTTTTCTATATAAATTCACGAGCTCGCGCTTTCTATCAAGCATAAATAAAAGCGGTGAAATTTCGGATTTGGCGCCCACGTGGTATTCACCTATATTAGTAGATTTATTTTTATTTATTTAATTTTTTTTTTAAATCATAAAATTGGGTTTTATTTTCAAGATATTCAACGTGTATAAAAGTGTTTTTTTTTTTTTTTTTTTTTTTTTTGCATTGATCGTGAAAGGGAAAGTTGCCAAGAAAGGGATTAACGTCAAAAAACGACACCCTTTTGGCGATGAAAGAGGGAAGATGTATGCTTCAACTTTCTGCTGGAGGAACAATGGAATCCGCACTCTACTTATAAATCCCTCCTCTATGATCGGCACTCTTCGCATAGTGATTATATATTCTGTTCGTGAATGTAATAATATGTATACTTTACTTTCGGTCAGTGCAATGATGATGCTCTACACAAGATCTTTTATACTACCCTTATAAGAGCCTGACTACAAACTGCTGGGGAGTATGGGGACGTCCTATTTTATCGTTTGCATTTTCTTCAAAAACTATATGTCGTCGAGGTATGGTTCTTTGGCAACTTTTATGTACTTTTATATAAAATATGTAAAAGGGGGTGATGGAGTAAATGCGTTGGTTCAGGTTGTCATTTTTTAATAGTTTCTTTTAAACTGTGTGCATTCACCTTAATTCATGCAAAATCTCTCTTAAATGCATTTACTCCTTGAAGCATTTCAGCATGAAATTATTAATTTAATTAAAAAAAAATATTCGTTTTTATTTCAATGAAAAATATTAACAATAAATTGTGTAACTTTTGAAAAACAACGCTTTCACAATGAAAATTATCTTTAGTATCTATCTTTGAAAATTATCCTCCGGTAAAAATAAAGATTTCTGTCCCGGTTCGTTAACCCTGAAATATATCTTACGGATATTATTTTAAACCGGATAAAAAATATTAGTTTTCTTTGAGAAAAAATTCATCTCTGGAAGTAACTAACTGCTTTGTCTGAAGAGATCTTTTTAATCTTGCGTCTTGCATCGCTCGACGTCGACGTTATCTTTGATTAAATTTTAAACTCCGGTCGAGGAAAATATAGTTAAGGAAATTATCCAGATCTGCAATAAGTTAATTATAGATGTAGTATATGCAGTAAATTTTGCTTGCCTTCTTCTCTGACCATTCCGTAAAATTCCTGCTCGATAAAGAATCGTGCTTCGGCCAATTAAAAATTTGTCTCATTAATACATTCTTTTTTTTCTTCTTGTATCTTTTCAAATAGGTTTCTTGCTTTGTAGCTATTATCGGATTACACAATAAAAAATTGGCAGCTACTACACTAACATCGGCCTATCTATGTCTACAGTTTTTTGTTCCATAGTACATTATTACTTCTGGCATGATTATTATTTAACTGCAGATTTTGAGAGCCATTGTGCTGTTAACTCGTCGTTATGGGTCTGGGTGTGACATTACACTATCTATTACACCGTTTTAAAGATGAATCCGAATCCGGTTTATGACCTTTCGCGTCCGCTTAAGATAGCTACATTATACACTGTAAAAAAAATTGGTCAAAAATTACGGTACATATACTGGCAACTTTGTGACCAGTATATGTACCGTAATTTAACTGGACGGTATATGTACCAGCTGCACTCTCCCCTCTCCTCAGGCCTGCACGCATTACGTAACAAGAGCAAGGGCATCCCTTCAGGGGTTGCCGTAAACCGAAGCAGGGCTAACAGCTTTTTCCTTACCGAAAAATAATTATTTTACGGTATAAATAGCGATTTTTTAGTGAAAAACAATCATTTTACGGTATAAATACCGTTTATAATCGAAATGGCAGATATACGGTTTTTGTACGCTTGATATACCTTAGAAGTACGGTACTCATACCGTAAAGAGTGAAAACGGAACAAGTACCGTTAATTTACGGTACATCTATTGAAATTTTACGAAATTTTTTTCAGTGTACAGCGACATTAACCCCGCGTAAAAGGTCTTAATCTAGTGGGATTCATCTTAAAAATGAGATAATATGTCTGGCTATAAATGAAGAGATGTCAAGCTTGACCCAAGTTCGCCTTGGGCATTCATATTATGACGTATGCCACATTAAACAGAAACCCTGGTGTTATTAAGCCTTGTGTGTAATATAACCATAGTGACTTCATGGTTCATCAGTTTACATGTTTATTGTTCAATATTTTTCCAGTTCTTGGTTCAACCGGTGCACCAACTGTTGGAAGAAGGTTTAACCATCCTCATAGTTGCAGTTACTGCAACACCAATTGTTGATTCAACCCAGCACTACTGTGTGTATGAATAGATTGAGATAACTTTATCTATTTTTTGATAGTCGTTTCGTAGAAAGTATCAAATTTATAAAGTTGATTACAGTGAAACGTATGCCGTCACTTGTCCTTGGCGTTTAATTCTTCTTTACAAAATTAATAAAACAGGTTATAAAACGTTCGAGAATTTGCTAATGCTGGTTGTGAATCACTGAATCATTAAATATCTAATTTTAATATGAAAATATAAATTTAATTATAAATTATTCACCTTAGTTTAACCCTTTGGTTACGAGACAGGAATGGCGACAATTTTTATATCCAATCGTACCATAATTTACAGAGATTTTTCTTTCTGGTAGTTTTCTTTTCAAAATACCCTATTTATAGTGTATGGCAAAGATTATTTTTTCAAAAAGTGGGACGAATAGAACCAAAAAATACTTCCGTGGAACGTATATGTCTCAAGCCATAATGAAAGGGTTTAATGAAAATTATTTCGGAAATTTTGAATCTCGAAAACCAAGCTGTAGCGTAAATTAATTTGAATATGCTCCCTTGTTAAGCTGCATTTTTGGAAAAATAAAAGATTCATTCAGAGTTCTTTAACCTTGAAATATATTTACCGAGAAATATTTAAAGCGGAATGAAAATATTACTTTTCTTTAGCAAAATAAATTAAATCCTGAAGTAATTGCTTTGTCTGATGGTTTTTATTTGCATAACTTAACGTGATTAAATATTGAGCAGCCTGGAATATAGTTAAGAAAATTATCCTCATGTGCCAGAAGTTAATGATCGTGTATGAATGCCCTTAATTTTGCTTACCCTTTTTAATCATTTCTCTCATATAATTTTTTTTTCTTTGTTCGTAGCAAAACTCCGGTTAGATAAAGGAACACGTTTTCCCGAATTAAGAAAACGTCTATTTGTCTAACTATTATGACCTTTTCTTTTTACCTCATCAAATGCGTTCGTTTTTTTCCCGAGCTGTTTTTAACTACTTAAAATTTGGCGGTTACTTTTAGGTTTATTTCTGTAAATTTTAAATTTAGTTTTTTTTTCTACACTTCTTTATTTAATCAATTGCTTTTTATATGTAAAAATGCAATTTTGTAATCGATTTTCTCTCACTCCCTGACAGGCTAGAATTATAAAAATTATGTTACAGAGGTGCGTTTCCGATGGCAATACAAGATTTTAATATTTTCAGAACTCATTAATAACTTATTTTAAAGGCATTTTCCCGTTAACCCGGCACAGGTGATAAATCGCCAAGTATTTTTTATAGTTACAATTGTATACTAGTTACAACAACAAAGGATTTCATGATGTGCCAAACCAAGCTCGCCAAAATAGATCAAATGGCTGTGAAACTTTAACAATGAAATATTTTAAACGCAGTAAAGTATAAAATATAAGTAAAAAATAAAGAGTATACTATACATTTAAAAAATACGCTTTAATCAATTTAAATTGTTTCATATTAATTAAACTATGATTATACGTTGAGAAATGAATTTATAAATCTTAAAAAGAAAATAATGTTTCATTGTTAAAGAATATTTCATTTTTTATTTCTTGTTGCCACATCTTAAAAAAGATACAGGGCAAAAAATATAGATTTTTAAATACATTTAACATTTACCGCGCGTGCTTTCTACCAAGCGTTAAAAAGAGAGAGAGAGAGAGAGAGAAAGTGCAGTGTTTTTCCATAATCAAGTTCAGTACCCATGCCAAATTAATGTATTGTAACGAAATTTTTTTCGGGAAAATAATTCCAGTAATGAAATTATGCGTGATTTTCAAAATAAGCATTGAATGCTCATAAAAGAGTGTTTAAAAAACAAACTATTTTTACTTTTATTGTTACATTTAAACAAAGTCAATAATATTTGCATATTATTTAACAAGTTTTCACTGTTAATGTTTTGATTTTAGAAGACTAAGTTATTTGAAATCTAACATCTAATTACAACTATTGTATACAGGTTGTTTTAAAAAAGTGTGTCAAGCTTTACGTGGTGGTAGAGCACACTACAAAAAAAATTTTTTTCATAGGACAGCATGGTTGCAATAAATTTATATTGTTAAAAATATAGGATTATTCATTCGAAGCCGAACCCGGATTTTTTTAATTAGATTTCAGTAAATGACATATTTTTTAAATTTTAGTAAACCGTAACTTCTGTGACTTGGATAGCTATTTTTAATTTGATTAACGTAACAGTATATTTTTTACCAAAATTAAAAGTCATTTGGCCCCAAAAGATAATAGAAAATATAAAAAAAGGATTAATATATGCGAAAAAGTATTGCATAAAATAATGAAATTTTCCTCTTAATAATGGAACATCAATCTGATAGACTGGTGATCTAATTTGCTAAAAGTGTTTTTTTTTTTCTTTTTACGTTTTAACTGGTGAATTGAAAATATATTATATCGGCTATCATTTACGTTATTATTTTAAATTGTAATTTCTTTCATTTTCTAGTTTTCTTTTATGTCTTTATGGTGGGATATTTCATATTAATTTTTTTAATTTTTCCTAATATGGGAATAATGTAAATCGACTTTCGCAATTGCTAATTTTATAAAATGTAATTTTGTGCTTTTTTATAAGTATATCACGAGAATAAAACAACAAAAATAAATAAATAAATAAATAAATAAAAATAACAATAATAATAATCGTTGTGAATTTATTATAACAATAACGTGTCCAAAAATACATTATGTCAAAGGTGCAAAAAATGTATGCATATTTCTAGGGAAATAATTCAAATTTTTATCGTCCGCAAATATTCTGCATGAAATCGAAATTCAGTAAAGCTATTATAAATAAGTGATAATACGAGCTCAGTAATGAATTAATACGAAATTTGATTTAAAAATAATAATAATAACGTATTGCGGAAAATCATTGCAGGGAAAAAATGTCTTTTTTAGAAAGAATATTATGAACCTTTTTTTCTAAAAGAATTTCTTGAACGAAATTATAAGTGACATAAAAATAAAATATTATAACGCTCGTTATTATTTCAAATGTTATTATAGTTTCTGACTATTTTAAATTTTAAAGCGCTCATTTCTAATATTTTCACAATTATTTGAATAATGCAAATATATTTTCGCAATCAATAATTTTATGAAAAGTGTTTTTGTGAATTTAGTTTTTAAATCTGGTAAGTATATTATGAGAATAACAGATAAGCATTATATTAATGGGTCGTAAATTGAAATAACAGTAACACAACAACAAAAAATAAAATATTTTTAAACATTAAAAAAGAATGAAAAATCAGCTCTCAACAGCATCTGCAGATATAGCATTTTGTTAAACATATTTTTCATATCTGACTTTTGATTGAAATTGAAATTGCGCAAAGCTGTAATTCAGTAAAACGACTAGATAAGAAATAAATTAATGTAAAAAACATAATAAAAAACATAGTGGTAATCACGGTAGATATCACAAGAAAATACTCCACACATACAGAACCTTTAATTTTTTTCATTCAAAAAAATTACCATATCTTTAATGAGTGCAAAATATGTATATATACATATAAATGTGATAAAGTTTCGTTCGAAAAACTAATACACTGTAAAAAAAATTCGGAAACGTTACCGAAAATTATGGACAGCAAAAGAAACGGTCGTTTCCGAAATGATTCTTTAAATCTCGGAAATCTGTTACTTACTTTCTGAGATTTCTGGAGATAAAGGTACGCTTTTTGGAAACTTTGGTAACTCGGTATTACTATATTTTCGTAAACCTTCTTGCTAGATTAAGAAACATTTTCCTTTTTTTACAGTGCATAAAAAAGGAAAATACACTGTAAAAAAAAAGGACAAGTGTTCTTTCATCAATGAAAACATAATACAACCACGTTCGAAAATATACAGTAACCTATTCCGAACTGTTACTAACGATTCCGAAAACCGTTCTTTACCTTTAGAAACCTCAGAAACCAATATAATTTCGAGATTTAAAGAAATATTTATAAAAGGTCTTCTTTTATATATAAAGCGCACTAATTTTCGGAAACCTTTCCGAGTAGTTTTTATACTGTATTAATCAGTTTTTTCTAACCATAATATCGGTTTTTAGGATGCTTTTAACTCTCAATTAAACATTTGCAGCTTCGTAACTGAATTTATACATGCAAGAGTAACAGAATAAAGTTAATATTAATTTTAATTTTAATGCTATTCATTCATCCTGTTTGTCTGTAAAACATGTTGGTTGAACATGAAAATGTTTACTTGAGAATGGATAGCATCCGGAAAAACTATATTCAGTGATTACAAAAAAAAAGAACTGATTAATGTAAAGTATATAACGAACTATGCTCTAAAACTACCCAGAAACGTTTTCGAAAATCAATAGCAGGAAAAGAAAGTTTGTTTTTAGAAATGCTTGTTTTCTGAGGTTTATAATGATAAATAAAGGTTAAAACTCACAAAGATACAACTAAATGTAAATATATTGCTTGAAGGTGCGTAAAAACATACATAAAACATTTAAAAGCACACTAAAGTCCTTTTAAAAATTCCAAAACGTTTTCAACCGAACTACTCGGTCATCATCAGTGAAAAACTAATTGTTGAGTTGAGTTGTTGTCTCTTCGCGTTTTCTAGCTTGCCC
This sequence comes from Maratus michaelseni, assembly GCA_963931845.1. NCBI lineage: Eukaryota > Metazoa > Arthropoda > Arachnida > Araneae > Salticidae > Maratus > Maratus michaelseni. Next base: position 299,851,133 of record OZ007595.1, read on the forward strand.
GGAATAAACCATTTTACTTCAAGGGTTTGTAATATAAGGTAGGATGGGAAAGGACATTCAACATTTCAAGACTAAGTACAGGCTAATCAATCATGTATTAATCCATTCCAGACTGCGTGGATATCATATGATAATACATCGTTACAGACTATTTCTTTTTTAGATATTATTTCCAAAGATTCTCTTATGATAGTTTCCTGGTGTCTGTAACGATGTATTATCATATGATATCCACGCAGTCTGGAATGGATTAATACATGATTGATTAACCTGTACCTTGAAATGTTGAATGTCCTTTCCCATCCCACCTTATATTACAAACCCTTGAAATAAAATGGTTTGTTCCGGGCAAGCTAAAAGACGCGAAGAGACAACAACTCAACTTAACTATTAGTTTTTCACAGATGATGATCGAGTAAGTTTGGTTGAAAGCGTTTTGATATTAAAAGGACTTTAATGTGCTTTTAATTGTTTTTATGTATGTTTTTACGCACCTTCAAGCAATATATTTACATTTATTTGTATTTTTATGAATTTTAATTATTAAACAAGGTGAATTTGCACTGAAATTTTAACTTTTTTATAAATAAAGGTTTTCGGAATCGTCGGTAATTCAGAAGAGTTTATTGTATATTTTCGTTCGTGTTTATATTATATTTTCCTAGATTGAGAGACATTTGTCTTTTTTTACAATATAGAAAAAAATAGAAGGAAGGCATTAGCAATTTAGAAACAAATATTAGAAACTCAACTGCAAAATAAACAACAGACAAAACTAATTCCTTTACGCTTAGTTGATTAAATTATTTTATCTTGTTTCATTTTTAATTTATTTTATCTTTTTGAGTAGTTATGCAGAATTTTAAGTAAATTGTTTTAATAGAATTCACACAAAATCAGCTTCAAAATCTACTTCTCTGAATTATGTCAAGTCAAATAAAAACTTTTGATTAAAACAGAAGAGTTGGTAAATAAATAACATTGTATCCAGAAAAAGGATACTAAAAAGTAATCGAGAAGAAAAAAATATTTCTCTTTTGAAAATATTAACTCATTTATCATTCAAATGTAATTACTTTGCTTATAAAGGAATTTTTCATTTCTGATATTAACCCTGATTAAATTTAGAATGCTAAAAATATAAAGTAAATAAAACTAGGTAACGACTGGATGCAAAACGAATTGAAAAAACTAAGCAACTGTGCAATTTTTATGTAGCATGTGTTGTTTTATTGAATTATTTAATAACTGTAGCGTATTTTCTTTTTATATATTTTTTGTTTGAAATGTATTTTTGTAAAGAAATTTCTAATTTAAAAACTTCTTAAGAAATTTTCATTCTATGCCAGCTAACAGAATAAAATAACGTAATAAGAAAAATGGATTTGTTTTAGTATCAAAATTTATGCTTTTTTTTTTCCTTTTTTCTCTGTAATGAAATGAAAAGTTATTCGTGTAATTTTTATTTATTGCCTTTATTTAAATTTTTTTATATACAATTGAGTTCAGCTCGTATTGAAAATTTAAATCGCTTAACTCGTGTATATATATATATATTTTAATCATTAAATTTTTATAATGTTATAAAAGATATGCAATGATATTTATTTCGTAATGAGACTAAAATAAACCAGTTGGGTTGCTTTTGAATGAGTTTTTTTAGTCTGTAATTCTCTGTAATGGACGATAAGAATTTTTAACGTTATCTAACGTCACGATAGCGCTTTATATATATATATAGCTAATCAGTGTCCCGATTTTCCCCACAAGCGTTAGCCAAGAGCAAATCAAATACGGTAATTCCCCACAGTTAACCAAGAGCCAATCAAATAGGGGTAATTCCCAACAAGCGTTAACCAAGATCCAATCAAATACAGGTAATTTCCCACAAGCGTTAACCAAGAGCCAATTAAATACGGGTAATTCCTCACAAGCGTTAACCAAGAGCCAATTAAATACGGTTAATTCCTTACAAGCGTTAACCAAGAGCCAATCAAATAGGGGTAATTCCCAACAAGCGTTAACCAAGATCCAATCAAATATGGGTAATTTACCGCAGTTAACCAAAGAGCCAATCAAATATGGGTAATTTCCCACAAGCGTTAACCAAGAGCGAATCAAATACAGTTAATTCCCCACAAGCGTTAACCAAGAGCCAATCAAATACGGATAATTCCCCACAAGCGTTAACTAAGAGCCAATCAAACACGGGTAATTCCCCACAAGCACTGCGAGCTCCGCCCTAGAATGACTAGTTCATTTAAACTGTAATCAACACTGTAAAAAAAAGACAAATGTTTCTTAATCTACGAAGATGCAATATAATCATGTACAAAAAATATACATTAACCGCTTCCCAGTTAGCCACGATTCTGAAAAGCGATCTTTATCTTTAGAAACCATAGAAACCGATATATTTTCGAGAATTAAAGAAACATTTATGAAAACAAAGTTTCTTTTGCTGCCTCTGATTTTCGGGAACGTTTCCGCGTAGTTTTTACCCCGTTCACTGCCGGGTTAAAATTACCGGAATTTTATTCTATTTAGAAAGTTCGAATTCATACCAGAAAATACTAATAGCAATGTTTACTCTATTTAATGACAGGCATTTCGTGATTACATAAAATAAAAATTCTTCTTTCGAAATTTCTGGTACGAATTCGTAATTTTAGATTGAAAAACCACGAGTATACTCGTGATTGGCAGCGAATGGGTTAAAGTGTATTAATGAGTTTTGTCAAACCGGAATATCGGGTTTTAGAATGCTGTCCATTCTTACTCGAACCTTTTCAGCAGTGTATTTGAATTTATACACGCAAGAGCGGCAAAATAATGGTAATTTTAATGTTAATGTTGTTAATTTATCCCGTTTGTCTGTGAAACATGATTTTTGACTTTTTTTCTTTATAATGAAATGGAAAGCTATTCGTGAAGTTTTTATTTCTTGCCTTTACTTAAATTTTTCAGATACAATTGAGCTAAGCCCGTACTGAAAATTTAAAGCTTTTAACCCTTTTCTTCTTATTAAAATTTTTGTAACGTTATAAGAGATATGCAATAATTTTTATTTTGTAACCATTAGGGTGATTTTCGAATGAGTTTTTTTAGTCTGTAATTAATTTACTTCATTGAGGTGGTAGAATGACTAGTTCATTTAAACGGTAATCTACACTGCTAAAAAAATTCAAATGTTTCTTAATGTACGAAAATATAATATAAGCATGTACAGAAATATAACTTCTTTCGAAACACGCACGATACCGAAAAGCGTTCAATATCTCTAGAGACATCAGAAACTTGGTTGAGATTTAAAGAAGCTTTCATAAAAACAACGTTTCTTTTGCAGCCACTAATTTTCGTAAACGTTCCCGAGTAGTTTTTATAGCGCATTAATCAGCTTTCTCAACTCGGCATATAGATCTCTAAGATGCTATACATTCTCAATCAAACACTTTCATGTTCAACGAACATGTTTTGAAATATAGATCTTTCGGATGCTATACATTCCCAATCAAACACTTTCATGTTCAACAAACATGTTTTAAAATATAGATCTTTTGGATGCTATACATTCCCAATCAAACACTTTCGTTCAACAAACATGTTTTAAAATATAGATCTTTCGGATGCTATACATTTCCAATAAAACACTTTCATGTTCAACAAACATGCTTCACAGACAAACATGATAAATTAACAGCCTTAACGTTAACATTAAAATTAACATTATTTTGTTAATCTTGCATGTATAAATTCAATTACGCAGCTGAAAATGTTTATTTGAGAATGAATAACATCCTAAAAACCAATATTCCGGTTTGAAAAAACAGTTACACACTAGAAATTCACACTCGGACAGGTTTCTGAAAATCAGTGGCAGCAAAAGAAACTTTGTTTTTTAAATTTGTTTTTTAATCTGAAAAATACATTAGTTTCTGCGCTTATTAAAAATAAAGAGCACTTTTCCGAACCACGGATAACAGAGAAGAGGTTATTGTATATTTTCGTTCGTGGTTATACGTTTTCGTATATTAAAAAACATTTTTTTTTTTTTTTTTTTTTTTTTTTTTTTACAGTGTAAGGAATTATTTACATCTTTCCTATTTTTCAAAATAATAATAATAATAAAAAACAATCTATATAAAAGTCCCAAACCTGCATTTCATTATCTTACAATCCACAATCTTCAACAACGTTGCTTTCATTACTTAACGCTTTCTCAAACCTTAGATTCATAATTTCATTATTCCCTTTCCCCCATGCCTTTAATTAGTTTGTTTTATTATGCCTTCGACGCCTTTGTTAGAAAATATTAAGCCTAGTAGACGCTGAAGTCGTATTATATTACTTATGCTAGAGTATTTGAGAAGAGAAAAAAAAATAATAAGGGCAATTTAAATTTTTCCTTTACACTGGAATCCGGTAAAAAGACTCCTGCTACAGTTTATTAGATTATTTCTATTTTTAACGGGTATGCCGCTGGAACAGTTTTGCGTAGCGTAAATGATAAATTTTTGGCACATAAGGCCTTCTTGTAAAGTAAATTTGAATAATGTTTATTTTATAAAATATCCTTTAAGTAAGTATAAAAGACAAAAGTAATGCATAAATCACTAACTCAGACCCTTAAGGGGTCATAAGATTTTTAAACTTTCAAAAATTCGATTTTTCCAAAAAAAAAAAAAAAAAAACATATTAAAGCATAATCTTTTCCGTACATTATAAAACAAACCGAGTTAAAAGATTCACACAATTACTCGAGTTATACCCCAAAATGTACAACGCTCGAAAATATGATTAATAATAAAATTTTTATGTCAATTTTCTCAAAATGAGGTTTTGGGGCATAACGCGATATATTTTATAAAGATATATTTTATGTTAGTTTGCATAAACTAAACCTAAATTTTATTTTTTATTCTTCAAAAAAATATCGTTTTTGATGGTTATATAGTGGAAAATTTCAAAATTTTGCCCAATCTAAATACAACTTTATACTAAAAATATAAAAATGCTTTAAATACAAGCCCATTTAAATTCAGCGTATTTATTACAATCTGAAGTATAATTAACTCATCAAAAGTTTTATATTCTAGACGTAAAATTTCTTTTTTAATCTTACGCGTAAGCTATTATGCCAATTTTCTGCTCTATAAATGTCTAACAGTTTGTTTATAAATATTAGTTCTGTGCATTGTAATTTTATAAATATCTGGAATGAAAGAGCATACTTATATATTTTTCTTTTATTCAAAAATTGTGTTTTAAAATTATATGTATTTTAAGATATTAAATGTTGAAAATGGTCATTTGTGTTTTTTTTTCATTTTTTCCTATTTAAAAGACCTGTGACACCTTAGAACACCGCATAAAAGCTTAAATGAATATCTTTATGTGATATAGGACGAGTAGTGAACATTGTTCAGCCCCTTGAAGAACAGTGGGATATTTTTCTTTAATACTATCTAATTTTAATCAAGATTTCGTACCAGACAAATCTTGAAAGTTTGAAATTCTGTCTGGTAAAATTGATAAATAACTATAACTTGACAGGCAGTTGTAATGTAGAAATATTATCGCCGAGAGAGAGCAGTGTCCAAAAAGAAAGCGATTTCTTTCCTAATTCTACCCCATTTTTCACCGAAAATATCATTGAAAAAAACAGTGGCTCACATTAGCCATGATCTTGCTTTTGTAGACCGTAAAAAACGTGAAAATCTTGATATTATTTAAATGATGAAATCCCCGTTTTAGCCGTGCTCGTAGTAAACGAGTTAACTATAATTATATAAATCACATTCTATATGTTTACTAAATTTGCATTTCGTTATCTTTTTGTCCGTTCTCCGTATGCTTGAATAACTTTCCCTTTATTACTTAGCGCCTTCATAAACCCCCGTTGATTCATAACTTCATTTTCCCCCATTCCTTTAATTAATTTGCTTTATTATGGCTTCGACGTCTTTATTAGAAAATATCAAGCGTAGAAGACACACTAAGCCCCTTTGAATTATTTACGCTGAAGTGTTTCGGAAGGGAAAATACATACAAAGGTAATTTTAAGTTTTTTTTTCACGCTTGAAGCCGATAAAGAAGCTCTGCATAAATTTATTCTTGATGGTTCCATTATTTCTATTTTTAACAGGTGTTCCACTGGGAATTGATTTTCTGAGCGTAGATGATAAGTTTGTACGACACCGACTTTCTGGTAAAGTAAACTTGAATAATACTCATATTTTATTTTATGAAAGCTGCTTTAACAAGACCTGAATGAGCAAACGACAAAAATAATGCATAAATCATGAACTAACGATTTACCATGAATATTTTTAACGCTGCAAAACGTTTTAGATAAATATTTCTTGTAATGTATGACCAGCCCACTGTAAAAAAAAAAAGGAAAAATGTTACTTAATCTACGAAATATACTATAATCACGATCTGAAATATTACAATTACCTCTTCTGATTCACCTGAACTTCGGAAAAACGTTCTTTTTCTTTAAAAACCTCCAGGAACCAATATATTTTCGAGATTTAAAGTCCTAACCACTGATTTTCGGAAACCTTTCCGAATGGTTTTTATAGTGTATTAATCAAAATATAATAAATTATAACACCTTGTAATAATATATATTTTTTAAATACCAAAAGGTGTAAACTAAAAACATAATATACAGTAAAATAACTTTTATTAGATTGCTGACATGTTTCGACTCATTCCGAGCCATTATCAAAGACAAATGAGAATATTCTATAATGGCACGGTCTTTGAAGTTATTATTTGAAATGCTACAATTTAATTTTCGCGTTCTTTTTAAAATTACGCACGTTATTTTTTATTTTTACTTGGTTGTTTATTTCCATATTTGTAACCATGGAATAATTCGAGCCACAATTCCGGTAAGTTAAATGATGCTAGCCAATCTCAATTACACATTTTCAGCCGCGTAATTCAATTGTGTTTATACTATATATACGATAGTCACATTACTGTTATGATTAAAAACAACTTTTAAAGTCCATTTATGTGTATATATCTAATTAAAAAAAAACACAATTTAAATATGTCGAATGTAATTTACACATAAGTTCTGCTATAATGCATACGTTACGTATGTTTTCTTTTTTAGTGACGTAAAATTCCTATTTGTAACTATACATTATAAAGAGATATTATACACTGTTAAAAATCTACACCAAACTGACCCTTCAATCGATAATTTTTAAAGATAACTGTTACTTGACCATAATATTAAGCGTATCTGACCCCATTATTGACTATATTATGGTCAGAATAAAGTTAAAATGCGGTTAGTGAATGACTGGATAGTTTGATGCAAAATTTTAACAGTGTACTGTCATTTTTCGTGTTTTAGAGATGAAAACCTTTGCTATAGAAATGTTAAAAGTTAAAATTTTTTCTTCTTATTATAAATGCTAAAATAAGATCTAAAATTTGCTGTATTCTTTTCATTAATTTTCAAAATCTCATCGTCTCTCTTTAAGAAATGGAATAATAATTATATAAATCAGATTCTACATTTTTTTTAAATTTGCATTTCGTTATCTTTCTTTCAGTTGTCCGTTGCCCCTTGAGTAACGTTTTCTTTATTACTTAGCGCCTTCCTAAACCCCCGTTGATTCTTAATTTCATTTCTCCCCATTTCTTTAATTAATTTGCTTTAATATGGCTTCGACGCCTTTGTTAGAAAATATCAAGGCACACTAAGCCCCGTTTCATTATTTACGCTGAAGTATTTCAGAAGAGAAAAATACAAAAGTAATTTAAATTTTTCTTTTACGTTAGCAACCGATAAAGGAACTCTGCGTCAATTTATTCTTAATGATTCCATTATTACTATTTTTAACAGGTGTTCCACTGGGAATTGATTCGCTGAGCGTGGATGATAAGTTTGTGAGACATCGACTTTCTCGTAAAGTAAATTTGAATAATACTCATATTTCTTTTTATAAAAGCTGCTTTAACAAGACGTGAATGGAGTAAACGACAAAAATAATGCATAAATCATGAACTAACAGTTGAACATGAATATTTGTAGCGCTGCGTTACATTTTAGATAATCTTCTGTAATGTGCGACGAGCAGTAAATTGTGTTTAAGTTCGCTGCAAAAAAAAAAGAGAAAAAAAATTGTTGATTTTACAGTATAATACTGTAAAATCAACAAATTTTTTTTCTTTTTTCTTTTTTTTTTTTTCGCAGTGTTGGTCAGGGACACAAAATTACAATGTTTTTATTTATAAATATTTTTGCATTATTTCATTTAACTCAACTACGCTTTTGTATGTAAAAATGGTATTTTGTAATCGATTTTTAAATTACTTGCTGGTATGCTACAACAGAGATTGGAAACCTTATTTGGCTGCGGGTAACAATCAACCAAAATATGTGTAGTAAGAATACGTTTCGGGTTAGTGGTATTTTCATTTTAAAACAGTATTTTTAAGTGAATAATAAAATTAATTTTATTGAGAAAATTATTACAATACGCTTTTTTAAACTTTAAACATAAAAATTAAAATTAAAGTTATTATGTCGTCTTTTGAACTTTAGTCGTCTTTAAGTGACGACTTTTGAACTTCGATACTCCAATTTTCATTTTTTTTCTTTTTCTTTTCATTTCTTTTCTTCTTCTTTTTCTTTTTCGGAAAGACCGGTTGTTTTGCTGGTGGTCCCATTTTAATTTCACCACAATTTAAAAACAGTTTGTTTGACTTTCTTTTTCTTGCACTTATTTGAATTTATAGGCTCTAACATAAAAATTATATGTAAAAATTAGTCAGTCGTCACGAATTTTAAATATAGTGTTAAAGTAAACAGTGTTTACTACTTTTTTATTCCTAAAATAGCCACCGTATTATGTATAATTTTTTACAGGGACATGTCAGAAAGTTTAATATAGGACTACTGCTTATCAAAATGTGTGATATTGGCAACAATTTTATTAAAAGTGAATGTGGCTATTAGAAAAGGGCTGTCAATATATATATTATATATATATGTGCCAAATGACTCTTTTTAAAATACGCCAAAAAGCGTGCAGGAAAATATAAAATTATCCTCTAAATTCGATTTTTTTTAATTACTCAATTTTAGAAAGGTTTTTGAGAATATGCTTTAAGGAAGAATTTTTTTAAATAGATCACACAAAGCAGCGGAGAATAATTGTTGACACCGATCATCTACTGTAAGTCGGGAAGTCGGAAATCTACTATAATTGAATAAGTCCAAGAAATGTTATTTGTGTTCTCTGTATATTAAATTAACAAACAACATGCACTGCATGATTGTTAAGTCACGTGAGTGTAATTAACGAAAACGATTCCTTAAAGAAAAAAAAATGTGTGGGATTAACCAATTTTACAATTGTTTATTATTTATTTGAACAATTTGTCTATCAGTGCTTCAAATTTTACATTTTATGCAATTATCTTTATTTACTGATGGGTAGTTTAGTTTTCTTTTTGTTCCAATTACTTAGTTTATCAAAATCTGAAACTTTCTTTAATCTGTTTACTTCACCAAACAATTAGTATTCCGTTTATCAATCCAACAATCTGGATAGCCCTATCGATTTCATCGATTGCATTTCTGTTCGCAACTCAAAACGGCCTTGTAATGGCTTATCCTTAATTGGTTCCTAATTCGATAACTTTCGCATTCAATTTTCCTCTTTTGACAGTTCTCGCAAGCTTGCATTACCGTAATAAATTACATCTGGTTACCAATGTGATTAATCTTTCCGGATTTGTTATTTATTCACTCTTAAGATTAATGGACGAAACATTTATTTGAATTTTATTTTCAGTTTGTTTTGTTTTTACATACACTTTCCGGCCACTGTTTATAAATTAATTTTTAACCGGTTTCAAAACACGAGATTAAGGAAATTGACAAATTATTTAATACTTTTTTGTATGTTCATGCATATACAGGATGAGCACAAAGTTTTGTCCTGATTATAAATATTTATTGTGCGAGAACTATTAAAATCAGACGTATGGTTGTTTGGATACATTGTAAGTAATGTTATAAAGTTTTTAATAAGACCACATACTCTTCATGAAGTTACAACATGTGCCCCCTTGGCAGCTTGGAGAATGTCAACGCGGTATCCTAGTGTTAGTTTCAAACCGTGGATTTATTTATCAGCAAGATAAAGCAACCCCTCACTGGTGTTCCATTGTTCCTAGAGGAAAAAATTCCGGGCCGCGTTTTCGGAAAGACTCGTGTTTTCAGCACCTTGGCTCCAGAGCTACGGTTGAAGCGGTGCTGAATCCAACGCTATGTACAGAATATGCACCCCTTCTTGTTTGTGACGTCAAACATATGGCAAACAGCAACCCCATTCCTTTGCTGCAGTGAAGAGAGTGTTTTTCTGTTTCTGTTTTTCTGTTTTTTTTTGTTTTTTTTCTTAAAAATGTTATCAATTGGAAAAAATAGTATGAGGAAATGTTATTTTACCGTAGTTGTAAATCGCTTTGAAACAAAGAGCTTTTGATATTGAAATGCTTTAAATTTTACAATACATATAATTTAAACTTAAGTTTATTTCTTCTTCAATTCCTCTCCTTTACCAGCATCAGCATACAAAGTTTAAAAATTGCTCTAGTTATCTATTTTTTTACTTTCAAGTAACAATAGATAATCATTCTAAATTTCTCCCCTCCCCTCTCTCCACACACACACACTGAGGCTATTTGGTTCCGCCCGCCATCATTTCACATTCAAGTTCAGATCAAAACAAAAAGAGCATGGACGATGATTGGCGATAGAACTGGCTGCACTTTCTCTTTTTCGTCAATTCACCAAGCTGGTGCTGAAAACGTGAGACTTTCTGAAAAAGCTTCTGCGCCGGTGGATTGGAAGGGATGGACCAACACCATAGCCTCTACGCTTTCCTGACATTACTCTTCTTGATTTGTTCTTTTAAAGCTATATCAAGGAAAACGTCTTTGCCACACAAATTGCTGACGTTAAAGAATTGAAAACTAGAATACAAAGTGCTATGCGTACTGTTACAGAAGACACGTTAGCGAACTCTTAGCGAGAAATTGAATACCCCGTTAACATTCTCCGAGCTACCAAAGGGGCACAAGCTGAAATTTCATTAAATATATTGTCGTATTAAGAAAAAAAAAATGAAATGGGTATTTAACAGTGCCCAAAATTACAGTGGTAACCAAAACAGGCATGACCCAATTTGGGCACATACCTAAGAATCTTTCGACCCAAATTGGGTGTTATTTTTTTTCTGCGTGGCTACACCACTGCCTATAGCTGGAGTTTTTATATGACTAGTACTGTCAAAAATGGACAAGAATAGACATATTGACGCCTAATCTAAATTACTGGTTTTTAAAATTAAAAAAATTGGGTGAATAGGCCCCTTTTATAACGTTGCTACCCATAAAAGAAAGGTTTTGAAAAGTATTTAAAATAAAAATAATTTATAATTTAAAATGTATTAATTTATTTTAATGACACTGGCGCATAAATAAAATTTCACAATTGCTTTTTTCCTTCTCGTGTTTAAGATTTTCTCTAATCTGTTTACTTCACCAAACAATTAATTTCACGTTTCATCGGTTGTAAAACCTAGACAGACATATTGATTTCATTGATTGCGCTTCCCTTCCCAATTCAAAACGGCCTTGTAGTGGTTTATCCTTAATTGGTTCCTATTTCGATCACTTTAGTGATCAATTTTCCTCTTTTAGCTTTTACTGTAAGTTTTCGCAAGTATGAATTACCGGAATAAATTACATCTTGGTTAAAATGTGATTAATCTGTCTGTGTTTTTGTTTGTGTTTGTTATTTATCCACGCCTAAGATTAATGGACGAAAATTACATTTTATTGTCATTTTGTTTACGTGAGAAATTCAGAAGAATTTTTTTTATTACTATTTACGAATGAATTTTTAACCGACTTAAAAACAAACAAAAAATTACTCAGTTTGACAAAAATTAAATATCACTTTCTATTTATTTATGCTCATGCATATATTTTGAAAGACAGTTTTATTTTTAACAATTATGTTTTACTAGCTGCGTAGGAACCCGTTGTGTTGCATTTAAATTTCATGAGATCTTTCAATCGTTTGAAGGAACATTTCAAGTTTCTAGCCGTAACAAGTTCAGATAAATCGTAATGTAAAACATTTTTAGAACATTTTCCGCTCACTTCACCTTTTTAAATTTCGATTTTTTTTAGTAACTGTTCTTAGAGAGAATTTACATCTTACGAGTAAACCATCATGCGAGATTTAAAGTTTTTGTCCCAGCAGTATCACAAAAATTGCAATTTTAGAATGTTTTTATTCCTGAACTCTTTTACATTTTTTTTTTAATTGTTGTGTTGCAGGTATTTTTATATTATAAGTAACTGTATATTATGTCAAGTTTTAAGTTTCTAATCTTAACAGTTCCAAATTAATCGTAATGTAGAACGCTTTTAGGAGATTTGCCGCTCATTTCACCCTTTCACATTTCGAACTTTCTTGAAACCGTTCATAGCGAGTATTTACATTTCAAAAGTAACTTTCCCAAAAATTTCAAGTTTATATTCCCAACACAGAAATCGTAATCTTAAAATTTTTTGCTCCTGTACCCCCTTAACGACATAAGATATTGCCTATGTTGGATCAGAGATAGTCACCAGCATTTTGCCACCATTAATTTTAAAATCAGCTCGGTATTTCCCGAGACTACACAGCAAAAGCAAAAAAAAAAAAAAAAAAAGCGGGCGTTAGCGTATTACTGCTTATTTCTGGTAGCTGGGGTGCCAGTATTATACTGTAAAATCAACGCTTTTTTTTTTTTTTTTTTTTTTTTTTTTTTTTTTTTTTTTTTCAGTGTACCCCTTGCAAACAAACACAGAAAAGATAGTTCTTTATCATGTTTATATAGATACATACATAATAGCTTTGTTTTAAATAACAGGAAAAATATCGTATCATTTATAATAAAAACATTCCGATCATGGAAAGATAATTGTATTAGTTGTAGTAATTGTATTAGTAATTCTTGCAGTAATTGTTGCGTTGTGGGTTAGATTATGCACGATTCCTCGTGAGATATTAGAACTCTCATTAGTTGAGAAAAAAATGTATATTTTGTGTCTGCTGCATGTGTTGCACCACAATCATGGAAAAGGGACATGTGTTCTGCTAAAAGCATTCTGAAGCTACTTGCACGGTTAGTTAGTTGATTTTGCGTGTAAGATTTATTATGTTGAATACAGTTAAAGAGTGTTTGACTGTAGAGTTATGGCGACATTTGTGGGGCGTCGAAAAACCATACAACTGACGTACTTCATTAAATTGTTAAAAGATGTTAAATAAAAACTATAAAAACAGTAAAAAAGGTTTTAATAAACTATTTAGATGTTTCGGCTCCTCCCGAGTCATTATCAAAATAAATAAGAATATTCTATAGTTGCACGATCTATGATGTAATGATTTGAAACGCAACTATTTAATTTTTCACGTATTCTCTCAGATTATGCACTTTTTAAAAAAAAACTTTTACTTGTATCTTATTTCGAATTCGGAATCATGGAAGAAATTAACCCATATTTTTTGTAAGTGAAATGATGTTGCTTACTTATTCAATTTTTACCTGTTACTATCTCTATGGTTTCTCTTATAATGAAGGGGTAGTACCAAGGAGGATCCCATAGATGGAGTAGTCACAAATGACGTCGCCTGAAGCCATTTCTGCTCCCCTCCAGCATCCGCCATATGTAGCTGCGTCTGGCACTGTAGACTGCTGATTGGACTGTTATCGGTCAACGTCAAATATGGCGGACGCAGGAGAGGGGAAAAGAACTCGTTTTTCGGCTTCAACTCTTACCACAGTGGAAGATTGATATGTCAACTCCTCTCTTTTCATAGCTCCATAGATACTAGAGAAAAATATCTTACCTTCTCCAATTTATACTATCCATCCATTATAAGAGAACCATAGCGGCTGTAACATGTAAAAATTCAATATGTAACGATGCAGCAACATTTAACTTACTAACGTGAGTTGCGGCATGGTTACGAATATATAAATAAATATATCCAATAAAAATAAAATCAAATTACGTGCGCAATCGGATAGAGTACTTGAAAAAAATTAATTTTGGCGTTTCAAATCATTAAATTATAAATCGTGCAACTATAGAATATTATTACTTGTTTTGATAATAGCTTCGGGAGAGCCGAAACATGTAAACAGTTTATTAAAACACTTTTTTCCTGTTTTTATACTTTTTATTTAACACATTTTAGCCATTTTATGAAGTATATTATTTCGGAGTGTTATGATTTGTTATACAGGAGTCCCAAAATTCCTTGACATATTTTAAAATTCGGTGATCAAGCTGTTGGCGCACGAGAGTGCGGTTTGGACGAAAATTCTTCTTATGATATAAAATTTTGTTTAAGCAAATAAAAAATAGTTCCAAAAATTTCTCATAGATATCGCCGCTTCTGGAAAGTTATCGAATAGGTAGAATGCCTTTATACATAACTGTGGCAAAAGGCGCACAATGCGTTTGCGCAGTTTTTGTTCAAACTATGGCAACCCACATTCCAGAAGTTAACAGTCATCTAGCCATCCTCACTCATCTAATCGGACTCAGGAGGGCGAGTATTATTGAGTTCTGGAATGTGGGTTGACATAGTTTGAACAAAAACTGCGCATACGCATTGTGAGTCTTTCGCCACAGTTATGTATAAAGGCATTCTACCTATTCGATAACTTTTCAGAAGCGGCCCCATCTATGAGGAATTTTTGGAACTAATGTCTTTATTTGCTTAAACAAAATTTCAGATCATAAAAGGCATTTTCTCCCAACTTGCACTCGCGTACGCGAATTACTTGATCTTTTATTGAATTTTAAAATGTCTCAAGGATTTTAGTGACACCTTCTATATTCAACTGACGTATATACATAACTGACAATAACAAATACATTAACTCCAGCTTCAACCACTAGTCCTAAAATCGTAAAATTGGATGAATATATACATTTTTAACGTCTACAAAGGAAGAATTTTGAAGAATATTCAAAATAAAGATAATTTTAAAATTACAAAGTATTTATCAGTGCGTAAATAAAATCTGTTTATAAGGCAGTTTCTTTTCTTTCTTGTGTTTAAAACTTTCTGCAATCTGTTTACTTCATCAAAGACTTTATTTCACGTTTCGTCGGTCGGTAAAATCTAGACGGAGGATATCGATTTTATTGATTGCGCTTGCCTTCACAATTCAGAACGGCCTTGTAGTGGTTTATCCTTAATTGGTTCCTAATTCGATAACTTTCGGGTTCAATTTTCCTCTTTAGCTGGTTGTTTCTAATAGCTTTCACAGCCGGAATGAGTTATACATCTGGTTAAAATGTAATTAATCTCTCAGTGTTTTACTTTGTTTTTAATTCATGCTTAATATTGGATGAAAAATTCTTGTTCATGTGTATCTTCTCGTGTTTTGTCATAATTTTGTTTTATTTCACAAATACCTGTTGGCTACTGTTTATAAGTTTATTTTACAATGTTATCTTTTGTGATTTTTTTTTTTTAAATTTATTCGTTACATTTGTTTAGACTTTTCTTTTGTTTTCAATGTTGTTAAATTCATTATTGTTTATAATTTCCGTTTGTATCTCCGTTTATAAATTCCGTTTGTATTCTGTCTGCAGTGCTACTTTTTCTTATTCCTCCTTCAATACTCTTAACACAAATTCTCTGTCTTTCTACTTATGACTAATTTATTTTATAACTTACAAGGTTTTTATTTTCTTATTGTTGTTTATAATTTTTTTTTTTTTTTTTTTTTTTTTTTTTTTAATCTAATAAACTTCTAGCTATAGCTTTTAAAATTATGCATATCTTACAACAGTACATAAATTATTCTCATTTATTGCAATAGTTTTTTAAGACCAGATAAATCCTCAGAATTTTAAGTACAGTATTGTGCAAAAGTTCGTAATACTTTTTTAAAGCATATTGTAGACGTATACTCCATAGCTATCAACTTTTACGTTTTTCTTTTCCTGCTAATTCTTATTGGAAATTGTTGACTTACTTAATCGCAGAAATTTTCGATTTAAAAAGGCAAAAATTTTCATTAAAAATCAGTAGTATAAAAAAAGCGTAAAAGTTGGCAGCTGTGATAAACCAATTTTCAAAATTAACGTCAATTCTTTTTCTTTTTTTCAATATGTGAATAAATAAAATTTTCTATTTGAGCCTGAGTCCGAACACTGGTATAACAAAAACGATAAATCATGCGTCAAGTATAGGTTATGAAACATTTGAAACATTTTCCAACACATTGAGAATACTGCAACAAAACTTTAATAATGTGAAAGATGATATCTAAGTATTTAATTTTGAAAAACAAATAACATATTTGAAAACACAATTTCAGAAAATTATTATCAATAGTCGAAAAAATATCCGAATTTTTTTTTTGCAGCCCTGTATAGGATCAATAGATTTGTACATATACATATGGTACATATACATACTATGCTAAAATTTAGTTCAGTTTGGAAACGCACAGCACACTTGAAAATTTCCATTCGGCAATTTCGGTCAATGAACGATAATGTACTCGAGATCTTGAGTGCAGCCCTGTATACGATCTATAGAATTTATACACACAAAGCAATATTCACAAAAATTAGTTCAATTTAAAAACGCGTGCCACAACTGAAAACGCGCTTCCAGCAATTATTGTTCATAGACGGTACTGTACCGAATTCTTTTGTGTGTCCCTGTAAAAGAACGATGAATGCTATGCACTCCATAATCTATAGTAAGCATCTTGTAATGCGCCTCAGTGATATATATCAATTTCAACATGTTTGAAATATATTAACATCATTAAAATACACCGCAAACGATTTTTCCCCCTAGGGCGTCATGTAACATAATTATTTTAAGTGTCTCTGTAAAGGAACTCTAAATGCTACACACTTCATTTTCAATACTGATCATGCCATAGTAAACCTGAATAACATATATCAATTGCATGGCAATCCGTGTATATTGACGCAAGTTAAAGCACGGACAGACAGACAGAGAAACCGAATTCATAAACACTTTTCCACTTTGTTGAAGAGTGTTAAAAATAGAAGCCGAACCCGTCTGCTCTCTAGCGCTCATCGTCAAAGGCCACAATATCAGCTCTTACATCGCGGGCAATTTGCCTGTAAAACAAGTTTTCTTGCAACGAAGTTCGTGAACAGGAGAAATGAGATAAGTAGGACATTGCGTTGAAAATGCTATGCATCCCCGACCGCTTGACGGTCGGGGATGCATATCCCATGCACCGTGTTTTAACCGTGTATTTCCGTCATGCAAATTTTGAATTCAAAGGCTGAATTAACAAAAATTCTATATTAATACTAGTTTTTTCCAGTGCATTCGAAATATAGATGTGTAAGGTTATTAAATATAAATCCTCATACCCATTCTTTTCATGTCTATTATTCTATGAGTCGTTAAATATTCATGAAAAATTTTGCCTGATATTAATGCTAGTTTTTTTCAGTGCACACGAAATATAGATATGTAACGTTATTAAATAAAACAAATATTTAACTATACGTACTTGTATTACCTTGCGCACACAGACGCAAGAAAAGGGATCTCCTTAGCAATCCTATATAAAACCAGGATACATATTTGATACTCTGATGGGCTATTATTCATTTACTAACACGGATATTTCAAGACGAAAAATATTGATGTAAGCGATCAGGGATCATTAGATCCGTCTCACAATTGTACACTAAGATACGTAGCTAATATCCCCTTATACAAGTAATCACAACCTATCTATATAGTCTATTCAAAATCAAGAGAGAAAACAATTAAATAAAAGCACGTGCAAATTGACATATTTTCTAATACTGTGGCTACAATCAATGCCAACCCAGCATTAATCATTGCCAATCCAACGATCGTTGCTTTGCATTAAAAAAAATTGTCGACGTTTCAATTTGTGCAATTAATGTATCAATTAAATGTAATCGTTATTGTGCTTAGTTAAATTTTAAACATTGAAAATGTGTCAAAATATTTTTCTAAATAGGTTTTTAAACAAATATTTATTAATTTATTTTTATAACATCGCCAAATGAATGAAATACTGAAATTCTCTGGCGTAAAATGTCAACTCTTATGTTTATTGACATTCTCCCTTAATTTTGAATAAATTATAGAACAATTATATTATTGATTAAACATCGTCTTGTATGTCTACTGTTTCAAGAAGCTGTTAAAATAAAAATAAAAATGAAGGTTTCAAAAAATTCTTCTTTTTATTAATCTCAAAACACATATTTGTTTAAAAATCATTCTCGACTTTTATTTTAAATTAAAATTTATTATGATTTGGCCCGCAGTTCAATGAAGGTCCATTAACATTTTTTTTATTATTTTGGTTGTTTATGCGTGGGAGAATTTATGCAAACCGCGGGGGCTTCTTTTGAAATCACTCATATACAGTTTGGATGATTAATTTTCGTATACGCCGCTCGCTGATGCGCCAGAGGGGACGGTTTATTTACTTTAAAACAAATTGCTCAGCAGGGGGTTAGGTTGAAAAATGAAAACAAACCGTAAGTTTATAAATTCATGTGTTGTTCCGCTGTTTTTAAACCGCCTAGGTAGCTATTGTAGAAATGAACATCGCTCCTAATTCGAAATGAAAAATGGCGAAAAGAGACGAATGAGTATTTTCTACGATGACGTCTAAAGCTATTTAGCTTTCGAGGAATTTCTTTTCTTTGTAAAATGTAATCGCATACAGCTCTAAAGTAGCTATTGAACGTAGAAGGGAAAAAAAATAAGTAAAATATATCTCAAATACAGTGGAACTTCCCTTTAACGAAGTCCCTATTTAACAAAGTTTTCTACTTAACAAAATTTTCTGCAGAACCTTGATTTTGAACATCATTAACATGTAAATTAATCTCCATATTACGAAAAAATTCTATATAACGAAGTTTATTCAAGTTTCATGCGTGTACAGCATTGAAACGGAGAGGTTGCTGTTGCGATGGGTGTATGGATTTATTTCAGCAGACTGTATGAAAATGAATACATTTGAATCATTTAATCAAAATACACACATTTAATTACATTTTAATGAAAAAAGAAAAGGTACGCTTTGGTTTTCGTTTGCTTCTCTATTTCATGGGGTTTTTT
Source organism: Maratus michaelseni (assembly GCA_963931845.1). Classification (NCBI taxonomy): domain Eukaryota; kingdom Metazoa; phylum Arthropoda; class Arachnida; order Araneae; family Salticidae; genus Maratus; species Maratus michaelseni. Next base: position 299,870,364 of record OZ007595.1, read on the forward strand.
TTCACATTATTCTAATTAAATTATTCTCATATCATTTCATAAAATGATTGCCCGAATTAAAATACATTTTTCAAATATTTCCATTTTATGTGGGTTATGTGTATACAAGTTTCATAAATTTAAGTTCATTTCTATTTAACGAATTTTCTTCTTCATAACAAAGTGTTTAAGTGTAATGATGAGATTTCATTAAATGGAAGTTTCACTGTATTTTCTTTCGTTCGTTCAACAACAGAAATATTTCAGACACATTCACCTGATCATTTTCATGCGAAAATACATGAAATTTGTAGGCATTACAAGTGAAGTGCCAAAGAATTTGGATAGCTTTTAAATACTTTCCAACATAGTCGAAGACTGTTTATGAATTCGGTTTGTCTGTCTGTCTGTCTGTACTCTAATTCTCCTAAATATATTCGGATTGCCACAAAATTTTTATATTATAGAGATTTACTACAGAATATTTGGTATTTAAAATGAAATGTGTAGCATGTAGCATTTATAGTTTGTCTACGGGGACACGCATCACTGAGATGGATAATAACTTGTTTTATCGGGAATATCGAATATGTAGCACTTATAGTTCATTTAGAGGGAGGCGCAAAAGAATTTCATTACATTATGGTCTATGGGGAATAATCATGTGCGATGATTTTAATGATGTTCACATTTTCATGTTCTTGCATCAAGTTCTTGCATCAAAGCTAAACAAATCTCCTATTTAAAGATATATATATATAAATTTGGTAATTTTAACAATTTTATGAAATCGTGAAGCTTTTATAACTGAAAAGTGTAGAAAAAACTACGTTTATTTATCTAGAAGAAACGTAAAAGAAAGACATATATATACTTTTAAATAAATTTTAAAATTCATCATCAGATGGATATCTAAGAGAAAATTATATTTTTAAATCCACCTGAAACTAAATTCGTTCACTTCCAATAACAAATAAATCGATAAGAAACGATATATCGATGAACATTAAAGTTAATCTAATAAAAGACTTTCTTGGTTATTAACTTTTTTTCCCCTTCTCCGTAATCTCTTTCGGCCTTGTATCTTTCCCGAGATAGTGAAAGACATTTTATGTTAGTAAATTTTGTTTTGGTTTTGATATTAAGACATATGCGTCAGTTTCCCATTCTTTGGCGTTGCGTATAGAAGGTGAACCTGATCTCGGTTGATTCGAAACTTCCTGCAATATTTTACTCATTTATCACTACTTTATTTATTTATTTATTTTCACCAGTGTATCATTTTACATCACTTAGTGATAGTCGACTTTGAATGTAAACCTTTCTTTAAAAATTATGGGGCTGCGAGGTAACTTGTCGCCTTCTATAAAGCGATGTAATAAGTATATGCATTAAATATGACTGAAGGTTCGTTTTATTTTTAAAGATGTCTTAGAAGTTTGTAGAATACTAGTTGTTTTTTCAACTGTAAGATATGCGAGTTTCTTCGTGTGAGTTGAGAATAAATGTTTTTTTGATTTTGATAATTATGGGGCTGTGAAGCAAGTTGTCACCCTGTACGATGTAATAAGTATTTGCATTAAATATGAGTGAAGGTGGGTTTTATTTTTAGAGATATCTTAGAAGTTTGTAGAATACTAGTTATTTTTTCACTTAATATAGCGAGTTACTTTGTGAGTTGAGAATAAATATTTTTGTTTTTTAATCTATGATAGTTAGAAGCAAGTTTTCGCCCTGTACACAGAAAAAAATAAAACCCAATTTGGGTCGAAAGATTCTTAGGTATGTGCCCAAATTGAGCCATGCCTGTTTTGTTTACCACTGTGTATCCATTCTGGGCACTGTTAAATACCCATTAATTTTTTTTTTTTTTTTGAAAATGGGTATTTAACAGTGCCCAAAATAGATACACAGTGGTAACCAAAACAGGCATGGCCCAATTTGGGCACATACCTAAGAATCTTTCGACCCAAATTGGGTTTTATTTTTTTCTGTATATGATGTAATAATAAGTATTTACATTACATATGTTTGAAAGTGTGTTCTGCTTTTAAAAATGTTTTTGAAGTTTGTAAAATGCTAGTTTGTTTGTTTGTTTTTTCTTGAAGATATACTAGTTTCTTCGTAAGTTCGCTACATTAAGTTTCAATTACACGAGGAGACAAAAGAGAGACATCCTTTAAGAACAGTACACAGCAAAAGTAGTTAAAAATATTAATTTCCTGATGAGATATTTTAAAAATACGAGCGCATTTCACTTCCATAGGTTTAACATTAACGAGTAGAATGTAAGATCTCACAGACCAACAATCTTAACATACGAGTTTGCCTATAATTAGCAATTGAGGTAATTTAGTTTGTTCATTTGTGAATTTTAATACAAATATGAAATAGATTGTCTCTAGTATATAAGGTTTTCAAGATTTCTAAAGAAGAGCTGCTCTATTTGATCTTGAGTTTCTAAGGCTCTATAATTGTATAGTAGCTACGCGCGAGTGTGATTTCGTAATAATCATTCTTTTAATTCCTTGAAGGGCGGTGGTATACTGTGTATATCACTTCATTTTAATCCCCAAATCCCAGAATGACACCAGAATTGTGGAGAAAATTTAGATTTTATGTACATCAAAATAAGCTTTTGCTTATTTTCAAATAAATTTGTTCTTAAATCCTGGAGTCATTCAATCATTTCAATATTTTAGTAACAGAAAAGTACTTTGACCCTGAAAGGGTTGAAAAAAAAGAATGCAAGATACATTTAAACTTTAAGTTTAAAAACTTTGAATATCTAGAGAAAACTTTCTTAATTGTTTTTGATAGCGTAGGAAAAGTTTAAATCTGGAAGAATCTGTTCATTATCAGTGTCACCAACGTTCTCCAAAGACCTGTATTAAGCTTGTGAATATTGATTATCAGTGTCGTTATTGTATCAACTATTATAGCATGATTGCGCAAGATGAGATGCCAAACCTTATATATATTTCTGTCTATTGTATATACTCAGTTCTACAAAAATAATATAACAACGCAATATAATCTGCTAAAAAATGCAGCCTGATGATATATCAAAATTCTTAAATAAATAACTTAAAAATTCGAGATTTTATAAAAAATATATATATTTTCTAGGATATACTGTAAAGTATAGCAGCTTTTTATTGTTTTTTCATATGATATATTTTGTCCTTTTTTATTCAGCAGTTCTATAGTTTTTATCTTCTGTGCTTTAGTAGTTGTTATAATACATTTAACTAATTCTTTCTCTGCGTGTTGCGTAAGTTTTTAATGTTTTGGTGTTTTCTGTATTTTATCTCAAATAATTTTCATTACTATGATTATTTTTAACCCCTCCCCCTCCGAAGGGTGGGGGTTGATTTTTGGACCACTTAATTTTAATTCCTAAATGCCACATTAGCACCAGAATTTTGGAATTTTTTTTTTCTTTTATTAAATGTGTGAAGAACATATTTGACTTACTTTTAAATAAATTTGTTTGTAAATACAAGCGTTTCAGCATTTTACAAAATGAAGTAATCTGGTTTCCTTTGCCCCTGAAAGGTTTAAGACTTATCGATTTTGTGTGTACGGTACAGTTAATCTCCGACAAGAAAGCATCTGGCCTTGGCAAAATTCACTACGCTACGGAGAAAGAAGATGGTTAACATGGCAGTAGAGAAAGTGAATTACGTAATGAAAAACTGTGTTGTTCTTTTGAGTGTATTCAACAAAAAGACTTGCTTAAATTCGAGTTGCTTATATATGGTCACGTATAACTTTCGTCTGGGAGCACTGATTCTAGTGCATGCATGTGTCAAAATGTCCCTGCAACAAATGGCTTATGGGAATTTTATTTATACCTAAAAGGATAGCCTTCGCAGGTAGTTTGGTGTACCCCTGGTCATCTACCACTGCGTAGAATACGGACTTTCGTTAGCTGATAATTTGTGAAACATGACGAATACTTGATTCAGACATAGGTTCTTCAAATATAATGCGTTTTTTCTTTTCTTTTCTTTCACTAAGAGACAATACTTCTCCAGTGATTCTAATTATACTTTAGCATATCTAATGAATAATTCCAATGGTAAATTATCGGACTTTTTAATATCACTAAAAAAAAAAAAAAGTTTTATTTAGTTTTGCTTATTATTCAAATTTTAATTGCTTAATAGGCGTATATCCAACATAGTCAAAAAGTACCCAAGCCGGGACTCGAACCCGGGTCATCAAATCCCTTGGGTACTTTTTTACTATGTTTGCTATACGCCTATTAAGCAATTAAAATTTGAATATTATGAATGCAAGGCGTGTGAAATTTTCTATGGAAAAATTTCCAAGTTTTAAAAATATGAATTTATTAGTTTTGCTTGTTTAAAAAACTGTTTTTTTTTTTCAAGAAAACTATTAAAATTTTGTAAGGTAAACAATTACATGAATATTTTTTTTCTTTCTTACAGTTACTAACAAAGATCAAGATCAAGGTCCCCCTTCGGTCACCCAGCTCACGTCCGAGGTGGAGGCCCTGAGGATAAGGAACGCCGCCCTCCTGCGCGACCTGGAGGAGGTGATGGAGTCTCGAGATGAGAAGGCCAAAGAGAACGCTGCCATGGCGGCCAAAATGGATCAGACCGATAAAGAGCTTAAACACGCCAAGGAGGCCCTTGTCGGTAAGGCTTCTGTTCCGTAAAACTCTTATTTTCTCTAAATCAGTGGTTCCCAACCTTTATTCTCTCACGTACCCCTTGCTCAGACTTTTCATTTATGCATACCCCCTTTTCACATAAACCCATTCCAAATATTTTTGCCTTCGTTCGTTAGTAAAATGCTCTTAGGCTAGTTGCCAATGTTAGATGCAGTTATCTTCAAAATTCCAATTTTCAACCAATTATCCATTTTGAACCACAACACAATATCAACATAAAGTCACTCAAAACACTAAAAATATTAGCTAAAGATTTTAAATTAAGCACTCACAAAGAAAGGATGAAGCTACACTCATTAATTCATGTTAATGAGTTTATGCTAATGTGGTTCAGTTGAACATTAAAATGATGGCCTGCTTTCAAATGGGTTTTAATCGTCGAAACCAGAAGCCTCGATTACGATTCATGCTTTTTCTAGGCACGATATTATTAGGAGAGGGGGGAGATAATAGCGGCATACGATCAACACATTACTAAGTTTAGGCATTTTCTTTCATTTTATGAGAATGGCTTACTTTAATTCTACACAAGTCTCTCTTTGTAAACGAAAAGTTTTCTGTTTTCATTTCAAGTTTTATATTTTGCATTTCCCGCCATTACCAATATAATTTTCATGTACCCGCAACAGTTTCACCACGTACCCCCAGGGATACGTGTACCCCAGGTTGGGAACTGCTGCTCTAAATGAATAACGCATAAGATATAATGTCTAGGATACAGAATAAATAATAAGACCAATTCGAGTGTCAACGTGTGATCTAGGAAAGTGAATATACTAAAGGTATTCTGTGATCATAACGAGGCATCACGGTTCTAAATACTTAGACGTTACTTTTTGCGAAAAAATGAAATGAAAGTAGTCCTTCGAAACTTAAACTTGCCCAAAACCGGAGAAAATCGTTTTCTTAAGCTCCTATGGCACGGGATAATTTGAAGCGATAAAAATTTGCGCAACACAACGTTCAAGGCTCCTTCCTCGTAAGTCTTCTAAGCATTTCATTGGCTGTTCCGGGCGATATTGGTTCTTTGCATCAAGTAAGAAACACAATGGGCAACAAAACTGCTCCAACAATATAAAGTTGCTCGTTTTGGAGCGGTACGTTGACATTGTGTCGCCGAGAGTAGCACCAACTTGGGCGCTCGTGTAATAGGGTCATTATGGATCGAAAATCTGAAATGAAACGCAATATTTCTTTTTAACTGAATCGAAACGATAACAGAAGCAACTAATATTGCGGTTTTAGGTCGTTAAAAAAAATCTGACATAACTACCAATTTTTGTTTGCTAAATAATTACGTTTTTTTTTAAATTTTACACTGAAACAAACGTTAGTTATTGAACTAACAAATGTCAGTTATTAAACTAAAAAACATTAGTTATTAAACTAACAAGTATTAGTTATTAAACTAACAAATATTAGTTATTAAACTAAAAATATTAGATATTAAACTATCAAATATTAGTTATTAATAAATATTATTATTACGAAATTAAAAAGCTGAATAATACAAAATAAAAATTGCATGCATTAAAAAAAAAAAAGAAAAAAAAATGAGAGAGAGAGAGAGAAATTGGTTATATCCATTTTTAATCGAACCGAAACTGTATTAGAACTTTCTCATTCCAAAACAATTTGTTTATTTTTTTCCCTGTAGGAGAACGTCGTTTAATTTCTCAAAAAATCGCATTTTTACTAAGCTTTTTTTTTTTTTTTTTTTTTTTTTTTTTTTTTTTTTTTTAATTATTTCTTGATAATTTAGAAAAAAAATATTACCTACGTTTAATTTATGCAAGTTCAATATGGGTGAATTTGCTCAAAAATTATATCCTGATCATTTGAGATTCTATACTAAGCAATGAATTAATAAATAGCTTAATATTGCGAGCTATTATGTAATTTGTATCTTTTGATACATAACCTTTGATAAATGCATAACCGAAATTTATTATGTAATAAATTGGGTTTTACTAAGTTTCCTTGAAAACTTTCATTATAACTTAAGATGCATGTTTCATTCTTTCACCGCATTGCCTCCAGCCAATGTTTACTGCTTACGAGATAAATCTTGGGATAACATTAATGCTACACTATACTGTCATTAAGAAGACTAAATAGTTACTGAACATCATTTATAAAATTTATCAGTAGAAATTCTTCGTTTATCCATTTAGCTAATACAGTGGCCCGAGGAATAGTTTAAGAATTCCATTATTGTCGAAACTGAATAGAATACGAGTAGCATTTCCAAACTAATTAAGAAGTTAATTAAAATAGAATCGTATTTATTCGATAATTGAAAATGTGGATTTTTTTCTTTCGTGTTTATATGAAGATATCGAAAATATCAAATTTGTAATAGAAGTGTAATTTACGTACACAAGATGGAATTTATCTAAATATTTACATTAATTATTACTAATAGAAAACTTTTCGAAACCGGTATTATTCAAGTTTAAATAAGATGAGATTCAAAGGTAATATTCCAAATGGTAAATTTCGATTAAACTACAAACTATATTATTCTTCGTTTACCCATTTCTTTATTAGAGTGCAATGAAGAATATTTCAGGGAGAATTAGGTTATTATTCGAAACTACAATACGAACTGCATCTCCAAATTAATTAAGACAAGAATAGAATCATATTTATTCGATAATTGAAAATGTGGATTTTTATCTTTTGTGTTTATTTGAATATATTGAAAATGTGGAATTTGGAGTAGAAGAATAATTTACGTACACAAGATGGAATTTATCTAAACATTTACATTAATTTTTACTAACAGAAAACTTGTCAGAAACCGGTACTATACAAGTTTAAATAAGATGAGATCTAAAGGCAACCTTTAAAATGTTAAATTTTGATTAAAATATAAACTATTATTCTTCTTTTATCCACTTCCCTAATAGAATGGCCGGAGGAATATTTCACGAATTCCATTATCGTTCGGAACTGAAAAGAATACGAGCAGCATCTTCAAATTAATTAAAAAGTTAATCAGAATAGAATAGTATTCATCCGTTAATTGAAAATGTGGATTTTTATCTTTTCTGTTTATTTAAAGATATCGGAAATGTCGAATTTGGAATATAAGAATAATTTACCTACGCAAAGTAGAATTTATCTAAACACTTATATTAATTATTACTAATATAAAACTTGTCAAAAATCAGTACTATTCGAATAGAAATTCTTGATTTAGACATTTCCCTATTCGAGTGGTCGAAAGAAGTGGTTCAAGAATTCCATTGTTGTTCGAAACTGAAAATAATATGAGTTGTATCAACAAACTAATTAAGAAATTAATCAGAATAGAATCATGTTTATTCGATAATTGAAAATGTGTATTTTTATCTTTTGTGTTTAATTGAAGATATCAAAAATGTCGAATTTGGAATAGAATGATAATTTACCTAAACAAAGTAGAATTTATCTAAACATTTACATTAATTATTACTAATAGAAAACTTGTCAAAAACCGGTACTATACAAGTTTAAATAAGATGAGATTCAAAGGTAACCTTTAAAATGTTAAATTTTGATTACAATACAAACTATTGTTCTTCGTTTATCCATTTCGTTATTAGCGTGTCCCAAGGAATATTTCAAGGATAATTAAATTATTATTCGAAATTGACTACAGTACGAACTGCATCTCCATAAGACCAGAATAGAATCATATTTATTCGATTATTGAAAATGTGTATTTTTACCGTTTGTGTTTATTTGACTATATCGAATATGTCAAATTTGATATAGAGGGATAATTTACCTACACAAGATAGGGTTTATTTATACATTTACATTAATTATTAATAATCGAAAACTTGTCAGGAAACGTTACTATTAAAGTAGAAATTCTTCATTTATCCAATTCCCCATTAAAGTGGCCGGAAAAATATTTCGGGAATTCCGTTATTGTTTCGATTAAGATCTGTATCTCCGGAAACTAATTAGGAAGTTACTCAGAGTAGAATCGTATTTATTCAATGATTGAAAATGTTGATTTTTATATTTTGTGTTTATTTGAAGGTATCACAAATGCTGAATTTGGTATCCAAGGATAATTTACCTCCGATAAATAGTATTTATCTAAACATTTACATTAATTAGTACTAATAGAGAACTTGTCAGAAACCGATACTACTCAAGTTCAAATAAGAAAAGGTTCAAAGGTAACCTTTAGAGTGTAAAATTTTGATTAAAATATAAACTATCTGAAATTTAATTTTTATTATTAGTGTGTCCCATGGATCTTTCTATACTAATATATATTGGGATGCCTCTCTATAGTTTTCAGAAAAATACCTATTTCTAAGTGTATTCGACTATTTAGCCGACGTATAAAAAATAATATTAAAAATAAATCTGTCTGTCTGTCCGTAATGGGGGTCAGAAATGATCACATAACAAACATTAAACTTACCAAGGGCATATAGAGAATGTTTCTGGCTACAATCTGCAGTTCGTACATTCCGATATCTAAAATAATTTTTGAGAAAACAGGGAAGAGGCATGAGAGTCAATTTTTCAATACTCAAAAACTCGGGAACTATTTGACCAATTTTAAGGAATCTTATTCAAAAGGTATAATTAAGATTTGTAAATGATAATAATTAAGTTTTTAGCTCATTACTTAGTCACTTTAATTTAACATGTGCACTCCACACTTCCGTTCAGCACCCGCGCACTCTACACTAATGCAATTTGTGATTCCCTAACTTCTACCGCGTTAACTGCGTTGGTGACGTATAATTGCGTATTGTGATAATGAAATATAGCACAAGATTCCTGCACGAAATTTAATGAGGAATCTAACTCTGATATTTATTTTTATAAAAAAAAATTCATTTTGTTAAGGAAAAATGCAAATTAATGGAAGCATGTTCTCAAAAATCGCCAAAGATTGAAAATTTTGTTCGGTCCGAATTCGCATTAGCGTGGAGTTCATGGTTAAAAACTGGATTGGTAAATAATTACCCTAAAACATACGAACGATGTTTTAAAACACAAGTGAAACATAACGGGCTGCTATGCATATTATTATGTAAGTCATCAAGGTCTGCATTTACAAGCATTTATTCTGGCGCCGTGGTTTTCAGTTCTGTCTTAATTGTACAGATTAATGCTACATCTAGTGGTTCTATATTAATGGTACACATGGTAGGTGATTAAATGAGTAAGTGATTAAACATTTTATAATAATCGAATAAATTAATTTAAAAAATAAATTTATTTTTAATTATTAGCCTCTTAGAAATGTTAACCATTAAAATAATTTATAATCATTTCCTGATGATTACCGTACAGTTAAATATTATAAGAAGGAAAGAGATAGTTTAATATATAATTTATATCTTTTGATAACCTTCGACTAATACATAAATGAAATTTATAACGTAATAAATTAAACTGCGTTAAGTTTCCTTAAAACGTTAATTATTATAATTTTCAAAGCTAAAATTCATGTCTCATTTTTCATCGCATTCCCTCGAGCCAAAGTTTACTACTTTAAGAGATAAATCTTGGGTAATATTACATGTATTGTCATTAAGAAATTAAATAGTTACTGAACATTTACTTTAGATTGGTGTAAAGTAAAATATTAATAGTATACTCATGTAAAAAGGTGATTAAACGCTTTATAATAATCTTAATAAATTAATAATTAAAATCTTGGTAATGCTTAATAAATTAATAATTAAAATCTTGGGGTAATATTACATGTACTGTCATTAAGAAATTAAATAGTTACTGAACATTTACTTTATATTGGTGTAAAGTAAAATATTAATAGTATACTCATGTAAAAAGGTGATTAAACGCTTTATAATAATCTTAATAATTTAATAACTAAAATCAATTTGTTTTTTAGAACTAGAACTTGAAAATGTTGACTCTGAAAATAGTGTATAATCATACGGTAATGATTACCGCAATATTAAACATTACAAAGAAGAAAGAAAGAGTTTAATAGGGTAACTTGGGGTGAGATGCCGTATTGGACAAGATGTCGTGTCACATGGTTTTCCTATGCGCAGGCGCTGTAGGGAAACGTCACTCAGTCGTGTGGAAGAGGCTGCCCTACTGATACTTTAATCCCAGTTTGCGTTGTTTTATTGTAATTATATGTTCGTAATTATATAAATACGTAGCACCTATAGTCGTCGTTTGGTCCGTCCGTCTGTCCGTCCGTCTGTCCGTCCGTCTGTCTGTCTGTCTGTCCGTCTGTCTGTCCGTCCGTCTGTCTGTCTGTCCGCATATAACAACGCAAAAACTACCCAACCAAATGGTTTGCGATTTAAAATATATTATCTTTGCAGAATTTTGTCGAGACATTTCAAATTTTATTAAAATCGAATCAAAACTTTAGGAGATATTAATAAAAATATTTATTAATAAATTTGAATTTTTTTTTTAAATCGGTGCTTTTTTGTTATAGGAGCTTCCGAAGTTTAATCGTCAGGCGACCGAGATACTTATTTTATGACAGAAATTAATCTGCAGACGATATAATTCATTTCACAGAATTAAAAATCATCAAGATCTGAATATTTATATAACTAGCTGATACATATATATCTGAATATTTATATAACTAGTTAAGATATTGGTATGAACAGTGTCATAAAATATATACTTAACTAGCTGTTTAACCCGTTCTACGCACCGGATATCATGAATTTAATTCTAAAACGTGCGTACGAACGCACCTCGTTTGTAACGTTTGACGTACAATTTCCAACTTGTTTTAAATAATTTAGGTTTTCACTGAGTAATTGCATTTTGTATTTAAAAAGAATGCACCGTAAAAAAATACAGATGTTTCTTAATCTACGAAAATATAACACATGTATAACAACGTACGATAATATGCAATAATCTCTTCTGAGTTACCCACGATTCCGAAAAACGTTCTTTATTATTAGAAACCTCAAAAAACAATATATTTTCGAGAGGCATGTATAAAAACAAAGTTTATTTTGCTGCCACCGATTTTCAAAAACGTTTTCTAGTCATTTTTAAAGTGTATTAATTAATTTTCTCAAACCAGAATATTGGTTTTTAGGGGGGTTTCCATTCTCAATCATACATTTTCAGCTGCGTAACTAAATTTATACATGTAAGAATAACAAAATAATAATATTTTTAATGTTAATGTTACTGCTGTTAATTTATCATGTTTATGTTACTGCTGTTAATTTATCATGTTTGTCTGTAGAACATGTTTGTTGAACATGACAATGTTTAAGTCAGAATTGAAAGTATCCTAAAAAATGTTATTCCGGGTGGAGAAAACAAATTAATACATTATAAAAACGTCTCGGAAACGTTTCCAAACATCGGTGTCGCAGCAAAAGAAATGGTTAAGTGGTGATTTACATATTTTTTTTAGATTAAAAAGAAATTGTCTTTTCTTTTTTGTTTTACGGTGTAGAGAATTAGGGTGCTATTATAAAACTCAAGCTTGAAAAATATTAGGTACTTTTGAGATTGTTTAGAAAATTTCAGAATCTTGTAAACGTTAATAGATAATTTTTTTCTATATTTAACTAATATTACTTTATGACAATTTTTGTGTATTCCGGACATAGTTTATTTTTGCGTGAAATTGCAAATTTTCGGAGGGGAAAAAAGCCCATTTTTAAATAACGACGAGCTCTTTTATTCGTTTAGATTGATACAGACCGGAATATACTATATTTACTTGCATATTTTTGTGAATTTTTAGGTATCAGAATTGAATGTTGTGAAAAATACGCGAGTTTTTTTTTTTTTTTTTTAATATAGATATATATCTATATTAATAAAAGAAAGTTTCGCTCTGTGTGGGTGTGTGTGTGTTTGTCTGTCTGCGATGGCTAGCAAAATCTAGCCCACATAGAAGTCTGACAATTTAGGTGTGGATAGTCCAAGATCTGGTCATGCACATTTGTCTCAGAATTTTAATATTTTGATAATAACTCAAGATATTAATAAGTTTCTCATTAACCATCGCTTCTAAAATGACATCTTTTAAATCAAAATGGCGAAAGAAACGAACAGGCGCATTGGATTTGCAAGCGGAAATGAACAAATTCGAAATCATTTTACTAATTAGCTAATTTTAAGAAAACTAATTGAGATATCAATTTGAAAATTTCTGAGCATATGTAAAAAAAATAAAATCTGCATCTGTCTATGTGATTTTTGAAAAATTTGTTCGGTAATTTTTCTTAATTTATGCAAAAATCTGCCGGCGGCAGTGAAAACAATCCGAGAAAGTTTCAGACAGGGATCTGCTTTCATTAAAAACTGAACTACAAAGAGATCTGTTTCTCTGACCGATCTCTCCATTTAGTTTGCGAAAATGAAAGGAAATAATTGACAATTTATTCTAATGAACAAAAATTTAGGTAACTAATTAAGATATAGATTTGAAATTGAGGTCGGGAAGGGGTGTCATCTGCCGGCTATTTTAGCGTAAGCGTCTTCGTTATGTTCTAATTATCAGAAAAATGTAATTCTCTTTTTAATGATCGCGTTAATGTAGGTGAAGGTGGTTTTCTTGAACAAATTATTCATTATATTTGCGGGTATGGGGAGGGAGGGGGTTAACGCCTTTTTCTGAGATTGTAATTATCTCGGGCCGGGCAACGCCGGGCGGGTTAGCTAGTATATATATATATAAAGTATTGATTGATATTAATTTGTTTTAAAGAAAAACTTAGAATAACTATAGAAATGACTATATGTAAAGGCAAATATAAATAATAAATAAATAAATAAATAATATTAAATAAAATTAAAATAGTTTCAGCAAAACCAAGGACTGATTTGGTGCTTTTATTTACTTTGCTAAATGCACACTTTTGTTCGCCTCTGTATCGAATACGTCCTTCATTTTTGCCAAATACTATTTCAGCGTCCTTATTTGTCTTTTTTAACCACTGCAAAACTATTCTATATTTAAAAATCTGTAGTAGAGCTTGCTATCTTCCTCGGGCTTTATAAGTCTAGAGCACGAAAAATCTAAGCCAATAGTCAATGCAAGAAATGCTTAACTTAGAATAAACGTTATTCATCATAAAGCTATAATATAACATAAGACTGGTGCGCAGTAGCATTATTGATCAAAATACCACCCACACTCTTGGAGCAGGTGAAAAAGGGAAAATGGGGGAAACAAAGTATCGAATTTGCTTCTGTGAATAAGCAGAGCCTAACTGAAGCTTGACTTTAAATCAGATTATAAAATAACAATTACAAGTACATATGTGGTTAGAATAATATGGCATTTTGTTTCATTAGCTTAAATTATAGAACATTCTTCATGAGAAAATTTTGCGAATATATATTTATATAAAATATATAAAATGTGCGGATTTTTTTTTAGTTTTTGACCAAAATTTTCCTTTAAAAGTAGAGATTCGAACATTACGCGGGGGTGTAAATTATCCTCTTGAGTCCTGAATACCCAAATGGGTACCTAGATTCTTTTCCTCATAAAAACTAAAATGATTGATATTTTTACATTTTAACTTCACTTTTATAAAGTTGAATGCTTTTGCTTTAAAATGAAACCAATAAATGGCAGCTCCGATGTCGATTTCCTTATAAAATAAATGTTATTTTAACCTGAGTTTGCAAAATGCTTTCGAAACAGTGCATCCAAGAAAGTAGGTAATTTTCACAATTCTTGAACTTAAAAACTTTATAGTAAAAAAATTTAAGAATATGCAGATTATTCACTTATTTAAAGCTGTTAATTTTTTTAATTGTGTAATTTTAGGTTATTGTTAATGAAATTGATATTTTTTTTTTGGGGGGGGGGGGGGCTAGTTATTTTATGTTCCTCTTTGTGAACCTAAATTACAAGCCCCCTAAAACAATAGATTTAAAAATATATATATTTTTTGTCATCCATGATGTCATTTTGTTTGTTTAAAAGCAGAGAATGAGTATTTGTACTGTTGTTTTAACTTCGGGTCTTAAGAGGTTAAGTGAGTAAATACGATATAGCATCTTCGGTATAATGCTTTGGTTATTACATTCTCCTGCCGACAACTGTCACTGCAAGGAAATTTGTTTTACAGGTTAGCTCTCCACGATGTGATCTCATTTGTGTGGCTTATTGCTTGTGAGCACACTTGCCTCAAGTTTATCTATTTAAAAACTCTGTTGGTACTTTAGTTTTGGAAAACCGAAATGTCCGTAGTAGTCCGTAGTAATATTACTGCTGTACTTCGAACATTCTGATGCGGTTACACACGGTAAAAGAAGACAAATAACCTCTTACAAGTTATTCACGATTCCTAAAAGTATTCTTACCTTTAGAAACCTCAGAAACTCACATATTTTCGCGATTTAAAGCAGCATTAATATGAAAACAAAGTTTCTTTTGCTGCCATCAATTTTCGGAAACGTTTCCGAGTAGTATTTATATCACTGTAAAAAATGACCAATATGTTTCTTATTTTATGAAAATATGCTATACCCACAAACAAACATATAATATAATCTTTTGAGTTATTCGAAATTCCGAATAGCTTGTTCCATTGTCTTTGGAATCCTCATAAACCAATACATTTCCAAAATTTAAAGAATTATTTATAAAAAACAAGGCATTTTTCGTTGCCCGAATTTTTCAGAAACGTTTCCGAAGGGTTTTTATAGTGTATTAATGAGTGTCCTCAGCCTGAAATACCTGTTTTTCGAATGCTATCCATTCTCAAATAAACATTTTCATGCTCAAGAAATATGTTTAACAGACAAACATGCAAAATTAACAGCGTTAACAATAACATTAAAATTAAGATTATTTCTTTACTCTTTCATGATTAAATTAATTTATGCGGCTGAAAATGTTTACTTGAGAATGGATGATATTCGAAAAACAGGTATTTCAGGCTGAGGACACTCATTAATACATTATAAAAACCTTTCGGAAACGTTTCTGAAAAATACGGGCAGCGAAATATACTTTGTTTTTATAAATAATTCTTTAAATTTTGGAAACGTGTTGGTTTCTGGGAATTCAAAACACAATGGAACACGCTACTCGTAATTTCGGATAACTCAGAAGATTATATTATATTTTCGTTCGTGGTTATAGTATATTTTCATAAAATAAGAAACATTGGTCATTTTTTTACAGTGTAATGTATTAACCCCTTGTCCTAAGAATCTGTTTTTTTTCTTTTTTTTTTTTTTTTTTTTTTTCTTTTTCTTTTTTTTTTTTTTTTTTTTTTTTTTTTTTTTTTTTTTTTTTTGCGTCACTACTTGCTATTGTGGTTTTGTACGGGCTTTATAGCAATGATTGTTTTTGCACCTAATAGATGGCGTTACGTATAAAAAAAAACTCATTAATTTTCCCTCTGCTTTGTTTCTTTCTTCGTTGTTCATTGGTTTATGTGTTGGTCATTCTGTTCAGTTCTGTTTCGCAAATTGTTGTGTTTCGCATTCGGTTTTGTGTTTTTTGTATCTCTGATAGATAAAAATAATGATATGAACTACTTTTGACAAAATTTAATACATCTGGTATTCAACATACTACCACTAAATTGAATAGGGTGCTTAAAGGGTTAATCAGTTTCCTCAACCCGAAACATAAGGTTTTCGGATGCTATCCATTCTCAAATAAACATTTTCATTACAACATTAAAGACGTGAGTATAAAACATCACACATTTACTGAATGGTGTATACAAATTTAATATTTTATACATACATTAAAATTAAAAATATCGACGTTTCGACCCCCTTCTATGGTCATCCTCAGGAAAAATTTGTTTTATCAATTATGTATGATATATATATATATATATATATGTGTGTGTGTGTGTGTGTGTGACAATATTATGTTATGATATAACAATTTTTTCCTGAGGATGACCATAGAAGGGGGTCGAGACGTCGATATTTTTAATTTTAATGTATGTATAAAATTTTAAATTTGTATACATCATTCAGTAAATTTGTGATGTTTTATACTCACGTCTTTAATGTTGTAATGTTTCATGGTGTAATCGTCCAGCATTTATATTAAACATTTTTATGTTCAACAAACATGTTTTACACAGACAAACATGACAAATTACCAGCATTAACGTTAATATCAAAAGTAATATTATTTTGTTACTCTTGCATGTATAAAATCGGTCACGCAGCTGAAAATATTTAATTGAGAATTGATAGCGTCCTAAAAACTGATATTCCGGTTTGAGAAAGCTGATTAAAACACTATAAAAACTACTCGGAAACGTTTCCGAAAAATAGTGGCAGCAGAAGAAAATTCGTTCTTATAAATTATTTTTTAAATCTCGAAAATATATTGCTTTCTGATGCTTCTAAAGATAAATGAAAAGAGATTATTACATATTTTTATTTGTGGTCACATTATATTTTCCGAGATTAAGATACATTTGTCTTTTTTAAACAGTGCAGAAAAATAAAGGGAAAACAATGTTGATAATAATGTCTATCAACATCTTCAACTTGGTGTAAAATTTCTGCAATTCTTCGTAGACCCTGTATTTTGTGTATCTAACTACATTTTAAAAATCAGTTTTAACGCTGAAATTAATAAATGATATGTAGGTGTTAAGATAACTCTATAAATACTTAAATAATATTATAAAATTTAAAATAACAACAATGTTGTAAATGTTAACGCTAACAAAATATTTCCTCAATATAATTCTTGTAAACAGTATATAATTTTTTTATTCAAAAGTAAGTAATAAGGTAAAAATACAAACATACATTTTACATTAATCGATAAAATACATTTTTTTATCTTGTATTGTCAAAATTATGTTCTTTTATGAATCTCTTTTTCTTTCGTAACTTTTCTAATTATTCTGTTATTTTAAAACATTCGAACGTTTCAAATTCTGCATAACATTATCTCTAAAATGATGCGTGTATTATTAAATTTGGAACTCAAGTTAATTTTCAAAATACATTATACATATAAAATACGTTTTCAAATATGTTGTAAAATTTTTGCAATCCAGCTGCATATCGTTGGAATATGGAAATTATAATCTCATAGTTATTTTTAGTTTTTTTCTATCTATACAAGAAGGTATATTGGATTCGTGGAAAATTTTGACTTTCAGTTTTAGACTGAATTATACGTTTTATAATTTCCTGAACACGATTTGACTGTTTTTAGAAAATATGGGTCTGTGTTGGCTGTCTGTCTGTCTGTATGTGAGAAAATTTTTGTGGACGCTGTAACTCATGCACTACTGCGTGGAATAGTATGCAATTTCATATGAAGTTCTATACTTATATGAACTGGTGATGCTTAGTTTTGGGAAAAAATCCCCCAAGAAGGGGGGGGGGGGCGCAAATCGATGATTTGTTCGATTTATGTTATGCTTATATCTCCAGATTGTGTACGCAGAATTCAACGAAACATCAGATTTACTGTCCTTATAATAGGAATAGATTGTCATTCCGTTTTTGTTGCGGTCATCTAAGAGTAGTTGTCGAAATTCGGTGATTTGTTCGAACTATGCGATGCTTATATTACTAATGGGTTGTTCAGAAAGTTCCTTCCGTTTGGGAAAGCCAATTCGTACCGGAAAATTCTACCCGTCAATTATTAGACATTAGATATCGGAATTAATGTTTAATAATTAAATAATAGAATTTTCCGGTACGAACCAATTTTCTCAAACGGAAAGACCTTCTGAACAACCCAATTGTTTAAATGCACATAATACAACGAAACTTCATGCTTAGTAAATTCGGAATATGGGAATACATTTTGTAAAAAACCTAATTACTAAATTGATGTAACTTTTTGTACTATTAAAATTATTTAATTAATTGGATTTATGCAGAAGAAAATTTTGTGAGGGCTACAACATACTAATTAAATCTGTAATTAAACATAAATTGTTCTAGAGATTACTTTTATGAATACATATGAACACATCATTTTTAATAGAAGTTATTATATATCCATGAATGCATTATTACATTATTAATCCTAATATAAATTTACTAAATCTTCTAGACATTTAATTTTCTGGCTAATGAAATATTAAAGAGTGCTTAAAATTGCGAAGAACACTTCCTAGAAATAACTCATACCGTAATGTGGAGCGTTTCGAACTTGGAAGATTAAGAAGTTCAATTAACTTTGTTGAATAATTGAGGAGATTACTAAAGCAGCATAAAACGCGTACCTCGTTGCTGGTTTATTTAATCCAATTTTACAAGGCTGTAATCGACAGATTATTAATGATGCCGTAATAAGATGTTGTCAAAGAGGTTTAAGAATTTTTTTAAAAAACAATTTCAATTTCACTATTTTCAGTCTATGTTTACGAATAATTTTGATATGTGTACATTCGTTTTTATACTGTGTTTGTTTAAAAGTATAATGGGTACTCCAGAGCCCTCTTCTTATACTGCACTGCAAAAAAAAAGTGTTGATTTTACAGTCTAATACTGACATCCTAGCTGTCAGTATTATACCGTAAAATTAGCTGTAATAAACAGTAAAATAAGTTGTAATACGCTGCCGCGCGTGCGCGAAAGCGTATTAATGCTGGCCACCTTTGGTTCACTCACTTTAGGTATGGCCAGAAACTTGAATTGTATTATAAAACTAGATATATTTCTTCCCTAAACAATCGAAGGACCTCATGCAATTTAAATGCAACACAACGAGTTGCCATGCAGTCAGGTTCTTATAAAATCGCATGTTTAAAAAGAATAATGTTTTTATTATTCATTAATCAACATCTTTCGAACAAGTATATATTATGCTCCAAAAACATAAAATATTGTTGGAGCGACATTATGACAACAGCCTAGTATATACTTAAAGGGAGTTAATAGACAGTAAAACAAATCCTTTAATTTTCTAAAATTAACTATGAAAACTGTGTCATCATTATCATTATCATTTTAAAGCGCTTTCAACCATCAAAAATATAAGGACGCTCATCAACGGAAAATATTAATAAACTCCTGTGCATAAAATTAAAATTTTAACTATAGAAATCTTGCAAATATCAATTTTGCTGTTGAGTTGAGTATGCTTAAAGAACGTAAATGACTGACTTTATACATGAAATGCTTAAAAATCTAGAAATGATTAGAAATGGTAATTAATGATGTGCGATAAATGGAATGAGAACAAACAAACATTAGGATGCGAACAAATTATGTGTTTCATTCTGGTGATATTTAATAGTATCGCGGTTAGACTACAGCTAAAATTTTAAAACAATGACGTTTCTAGTTTCAGGAGTGAAAATATTTTGTGACAATATTGTTATCAGCTTTATTTATACATTTGATGTACAGTTATGCAGTCTTTCTCTGTGTGAAACATAATTTCTTCGTATTTAACAAAGGGAATCCTGTTTAAATGATATCAATTTACCAATATTCCTCTGTCCAAATTACAGGGGAAAGTTGGTAGCATTGTTGACGGGATTTTCCTGTAAAAACAACAGGATAGTTTTGTCAAACAAGTGACTTGAGCGTATGGATGTACTACATCTGAGAATACACTGTTTAGCTCCCTAAAGACCAACTACCGAAACATTGCCATCATTATCATCACAAAATGCTTCCAACCCTCGAAATAAGGATCCTCATCAACGGAAAATATTAAACTTCTATGCATAATTAATTAACGTAACGATATCTCGTGGATATCGATTTTTCTGTTGAGTTGAGTATGCTGAAGAACGCATTAAAGAGTTGTCTGGAAAATGACTGATTTTATGCGTGTACTGCTTAAAAATGTAAGAGGAAGAGATAAGATAAGTAATTCTTTGAGATAAAAGGAAGGCGAACGAACATTAAAAATGCGAAAATTTCATACGTTGCATACGTGTTGTTGAGGTTGGACGGCAGCCAAAGCTTTAAAACAGTGCCATTTCTTGTTCTGGGTTGTAAATATTTTGTGACAATCTTGTTTTGTATTTAATATTTTGATATAAATAACGATATTTCAACTGAGATGTAATACGCAAAGATAAAGAATTAAACTATTCTTTATTTCGGACAAATGTCTGGAAAGATTTGTTCCATTTAATTTCATAGTTAGACATCGCACAATTTTATATAAAGAATCTACTATGATATTTAAGTTTTAGGGCTATTAGGAATATTTTATGGTTGTGGAAATGGTTTTATTTAAAGAAGTTTATTGTTTCTTATCATTTTCAGACCCGTTTTTTTGAAAACATATAAGAAATTTTAGTGCGTTAAAAGTCATGTAAAAAACAGGGAAGCAATATATTCTTATTGAGAAATTGTTTTTCGGAAATTTTACAGAAAGTACATCATTGTGGATATGCGTGGACCTCATTATTGATGAAATATTGATTGGAACTTTGGAGATGCATTTAATTGTGTTCGATGACTCTTTGAACCTTCAGTATAAATAATCTATAATTAGCACATAATTAGTTTAATAGTTTCTAAATAAAATAGGCTATATTAATACAGTACTGCACGTCCCTTATATTATGTCAACTAATAGTTTCTTGTTACTTTCAACTTGCTTAGGATCACTAGCATTACTATCAACCCACGATCAAGTAGTTTTAATATTTTCTTATGTATTATGTCTTGCAAACTGAGCAGCTAATTTTTACATTATCTGATTTTCACGGTGTGTACTATCGTCTATGTTTTTCTATGAATTGACTTTTATGCGTTCAAAGATGTTCATCTTTAACACTGCACTTTTGTTTTTATTATGAAGTTCAAAGGAAGAGGGATAACACCTTTACAAACAAGACACATAATGTAATGCCAGCTATATGCCACTTATATGCTACCTGTATGTAGATGTGCTGTATCTAGTGGGTTACAAGTAGCGAAACTAGTATACTCGCTACTTTTTGTAGTAGTTTGTAGTGTAGCGGGTGACATTTTAGAAAATATAGTGAGTAACGTGATCCAAAAATAGTTTGTAGTGAGAACTGACGCTTCTTTTAACGCTACCTTTTTTTTTTTTTTTTTTTTTTTTTTTTTTTGATGAGAGGTGGGTGGAGTACCATTCTGCAAATCAAATGAGTGCAACTTGCTTCTTTTGTGCAGGTGGTGTTTTTCTAGTAGTTTGTAGTTTAGCGTGCTAGATTTTGAAATATGTAATATAGCAAGTAGCACGATACAAAAAATCAGTACTTTTTGTAGTGAGCACTAACGCTTCTTTTAATTTTTTTTTTTTTTGTGGGGGGGCGGGGGGGGGGGTTACTATTCTTCAAATCAAAACTTGCTTCTTTTGTGCAAAATGTGTTCTGAGCAACAATTTGCGAATGTCAGCGACAAATTTCTGTACAAATAGTAAATATAATTTTTGAAGTGTATAGTTATGCATAGATATATTATACACAATTAGTAGCCACTCGTTATATAGCTTGTTCAGATATAAAGCTCTGTTTTTGTGTCTCCCAAAAAACTAAATATGCTGTAGTTTAACTACATACTATATATAAATGTTTTTTTTCAATTATGTATATCTGTTAACTTCGCTGAGAAAAAAGTGATATGTGTATAAAGCAGCATCTTGGAGACAAACTCAAAACATTTTCTTGTATATAATGTTATCTTTCTTAATTTTTTTTATGCCCTGAGTTATATCACATTTATTTGATTGAATCCCGGCAAACGCGATATAACGAGGAATTACAATATTATTTAATAGTTGTCCTCAATTTTGGATATAGATTAAAGTCGTTAAAAAAAATCGGAAAGTAGCGAAGTAGTGACTATTTTTGAAAAGTAGTTTGTAGTCTCTACTTTTTAAAACAAGTAGTTGTAGTTATAGTTAACTACATTTTTGAGGAAGCAGTTAGAGTTCGCTACAAAATAAAAGTAGAGTTTCCGACCACTGGCTGTATCTAAGAACCAGTTTCCACGACATATGAGTTACTCTGATTTAAGCAGAACAAAGAAGATTCAGCCATCTTCATATCAAATAAACTTAATAACCATTCAAATGATATGAACATATGAGAGTAAAGTAACATAGCGGAAAACATATCGTTTAGTTTTCTAAAATTAACTACGAAAACTACGCCGACATTACCACCACAAAACGCTTCCAACTTTTAAAATAAAGACCCTTATCAGCGGAAAATATGAAACTCCTGTGCACAGTATTCGAATTTTAATTAAGGAAATCTCGCGGATATCGATTTTGCTGTTGAGTTGAGTATGAATTAAAATAATGTAAAAGCGGCTGCCTGGAAAATGACTGACTTCATGGGTGAAGTGCTTAAAAATCTGAAAGGAACACTGAAAAAAAAAGTGTTGATTTTACAGTATAATACTAGCACCCCATACTGTAAAATCAACATTATTTTTTTTTTCTTTTTTTGCAGCGTAGCAAAAGGGAACTAGGATTTATAAGGATGACGTGGAACTATTTTTTCTAGAGCCACAATTTATTTTCCAGATGCTAGTGGCAGAATTGTTTTTTCAGTGTAGGTTTAACATTAGCGAGGATCTCCCTGATCACCATCCTTAAGATACGCGTTATTTTTGACGAATTTCTGCTTGAATTTGTTTTAATTAATTTTAAAACTGAAATCCTCTGAGCAATCGGCTATAATATTTAAGGTGCAGAGTTATTGAAAATGTTATCTGGTTGTGTAATTTTTATTCTTTATTAGATTTTATTGGTCAATTAACTCTTTCAGGCCTGCTTCTTTAATTTACCCATTTACATCATTAGCGCATATAGTCTTCCATTTCAAGAATTTATTTTTTATTCACAAATTTCGAATTCATACCAGAAATTCTGAATTGTAATTTTTGCTCGATTTAATAACAGGCATTTCGTGTGATTACATAAAGTAATAATTCCTCTTCAGAAATTTCCGGCTTGGATTCGGAACTTTTTAATAAAACATAAATTCTTGAAATTCCCGCTAATAATGCAAATTGGTTAAACTCAAGAAAAAAAACACAGCAATGATATAGTTTAGTGCAAAAGTTATTTTATGGAAATTGTAATGAATGTGTAGTATTGGGAATAAGCAAAAACAAAACAGTCGATAAAAATCTTGTTCGTAGCCGCGCACTAATAGTTTTATATAATTCTAGATAAATAAATTCACAGTATACATTTTATTTCCTCAAAGACCGTTGGATAATGCCACTTATCTACTGAATGTAAGTATCGTTTTCACGGTGTGAAATTATTCTTCAAACATAACTTCATTGATTCCAATTAAGTGAAAAACTGTTCCAGATCAGCGATCGAAAACCTCTGGCTTCACGCAACAACACTCTATCAAGTAAACTATCTCGGAAGACATAATTCACTCAAATATCTTGTTTTCAATATTATCCAGTCTGCAATGTAACGCAAATCAATAGACGAAACCTTACAAGTAAAGGTACTATAGTCTGTGGCGATGAATTTCGATTTCTATAGCTCATTCGATTCGTCTCATCGAGCTTAATAATATTGTACCTCGCATATCGGCTATTGAGAGTTTTTATAATGACAGGGGGCCGGGTCAGAGTTCAAAATTTCGTTCAGTGAAAAACAGATGCCTTCAAAGAAATAAGGGCGATTTAAGTTTACTAATTGTTTTTACAGTGTCATACATTGCCAATAACTACTATAAGGTTATATTATTGCTGTTATTATAAGAATTTGTAATTGCAGATAAAATATTCGTATGCTACTTGACAGGCAGGTTTTCGCAAGTTAATTCCAGAAAAAAAGCTTTTTTTGAATGCGTCGTCCAGTCAGCTGAAGAAGCCTTTGCTCGTTGTGCGCACTGCGAGAAATATTTTTGTTTTACTCACTTCTTCGGAATGAACAATGTGTCAAAAGTTGACTATCATCAATGCCTGTCAGTGTAAAAACCATAAATAAATTTAAATCTTACTTATTTCTTTGACGGCAACTGGTTTTCAATGAACGACATTTTAAACTTTGATCCTGCCCCCTGCCATTATCAAAACTCAATAGCCGATATGCGAGGTAGCAAATTACTTAGCTCGATGAGACGAATCGAATGAGCTATAAAAAATCGAAATTCGCCGCCACAAACTATAGTACCTTTACTTGTTATGTCTAGATTTCACCAATTTATGATTGAGATAAAATTAATTATGAATTATTCTTATTTAACCAGAACAAACAAGATCTAGTATTATATAAATTCTATGGCCAAACAAGTGACTTAAACGTGTGGGAGTAAAGAACAGGAGGATACATTGTTCAGTTTTCTAAGATCACCTACGGAAACAACCGTTATTACCATCATAAAACTCTTCCAATCTTCAAAATAAAGACGCTTATCAACGGGAAATATTAAACTCCTGTGCATAATACTCAAATTTTAATCAAGGAAATCTTGCGTATATCGATTTTGCTGTTGAGTTGAGTATGAATTAAAAGAATATAAAAGCGACTGCCTGGAAAATGACTGACTTTATGCCTGAAGTGCTTAAAAATCTGAGAGGAAGAGGAAAGGTAACTAATTCCGTGAGATAAAGGGAATGCGAACGAACATTAAAGATATGAAAAATTCATACGTCGCATCACATTCTAGTCGCGTTTGCACGGAAGCCAAATTTTTAAGACAGTATGGTTTGCAGTTCTGAAGAGAAAATATTTTGCTAAAATCGTATTTAGCGTTTAATCTTTTGATAAAGTATGGTATTTCAACTAAGAAATAAGCAGCAAAGGATTAAGGTATGCTTTATTTCAAATAAATTTCTGGATGGATTTATTTCAATTAATTTAGTGACTTGAGTTAATAGAGTTCAATTAATTTAGTTAATTTTATTTCAATTATAATTAGACATCGTAAAATTGTATAACGAATCGTGTGTAATATTTAATTATCATTTTTAACAACCCTGCATTGCAAAAAAAATTGTTGATTTTAAGGGAAATAATACTGGAATCCTAGCTGCTAGTATTATACCGTAAAATTAACAGTAATAAACAGTAAAATAAGCAGTAATACACTACCGTGCATGCGCGTGTGTACGTAGTTGTACGTAGTTGTTCTTGAAAATGTTTGTTGGTTTCAAAATGGATTATTTTTTACTGGAGTCAATTGATTTATATCTTTTTCAGACCGGGATTTTTAACAAACAACACAAATTCGTTAAGTTTAGGGAGTAAATTTCATACGTTGCATTATATTCTAGTCACATTCAACTGAATCGCGTTTGCACGGCAGCTAAAATTTTAAGAGAGTATCGTAATGAAAATATGTTGCAACAATCGTATTTAACCTTTTGATAATGTATGGTACTTCAATTGAAAAATAAGCAGCAAAAAAGTAAGGTATGTTTCATTGCAGACAAATTTCTGGATAGATTTATTTCAGCCAGTTTAGTTAATTGAGTTAATGGAATTCAGTTATTTTAGTTAATTTCATTTGTGTTATAGTTAGACATCGTAGAACTTTATAAAGAATTGTGTGTAATATTTAACATTTTCAACAACTTTACTCATATTTGTTGAAAATGTTTTTTGATTGCGTAATATGTTACTTTTTACTGTAGTCAATTGATTTATATATTTTTCGGACCGGTTTTTTTAATGCACAAAATAAATTCGCAAAGTTAAGAAAACTAAAAGTCATATAACTAATAAAAAAAAATTTAGTTAAAAAATTCCTTTGTGAAAATCTCGCAAAATGTGCATATGTGAGGACATCATTGTTGATTAAAATCTTGGTTTAGTAGCTTGGACATGCATTTTATTGTTTTCTGTGATTCGTCAAATATTCAAGATAATCAATATGCATATTATTGATTTGATTTTTTCAAAATGTAACTGTATGTATTCATAGAGTTAAGTACTATTTTTATACGTCTGTTACTGGTATATGGATTTCTGATTATTTCAAAATGCTTCTATACATAACCATTAATGATTACAGGCATACTAGGAGAAGAATCACTCAATGTCTATTAACATGCACAACATAACAGATTGGTGGCAAAACTTGTAACTATATTTAAAGAATATGTACGAATTACGTTTGAATATAGGATGTAACGAAAAGAATCCGGTAATTCTCGTATCAGATAAACACTCTCAAAAAATGTTCGTCAAAAGATGAAAAAAATACAGGGAACAGGTTGCCGGAACATCCCTGTGATTGAAAGAGAATTTTCCTTTATTTGAAAATAAAATCCGTATTTTGACTGCAGATTTTGAGGAAATTTCGAGCTTAGATTTTCGAATTTTTCGTCTTTAAGGGGAAAAATACATACGTAAAAATCGTTTCTAATACGAAAAAGTACTACGCAGCACAGTTGTCGAAAATTCAGCTTTAGGTTGAATAATTTCGGATAATTTTTACATTAAATTGGTGAATTATCTGTATTTTCATGGGAAATGGTCAAATCAAAGCGGAAATTTTATCAACGAAAATATTCGTTTAATTTACAGATTTTTTAAAGAGTGAACAGAACATTATAGCCAAACAAGTGACATAAATGCTTGAGATTAAAACACCAAATAATACATAGTTCAGTTTTTTAAGATCAACCGATAAATCTTATTATCATCATAAAACACTTCGAGTTTTCAAAATAAAAATTTTATCAATTGAAACTCCTGGTCATAGTTATTTAAAATTTGATTAATGAATCTCTAGATATTGATTTTGCTGTTGTGTTGAGTATGCTTAAAGAAAGCAAAAAAGACTGCCTGGAAAAATGACTGATTTTTTATGCATGAAGAGCTTAAAAATCTGAGAGGAAGAGAAAAGGTAACTAATTTTGTGGGGAAAAAAACACAGACGAATACTAAAGTTTAAAAAAAAATTGTACTGCATTACATTTTAGTAATATTTAATTGTGTTGCGGTTGGGCGACAGCCAAAAGTTTTCAAACGATGTCACTACTCGATTTGGAGTGAAAATATTTTACGATAAATGTTATTTTTCTTTAATCTTATGATGCATGGAATTACATTTCAACTGGGAAATAAGCAAGCGAAGGTTTAATAGATTTGTTACTTAATTTCATAATTAGATATATTGGAATCTTATAAGGAATTGTACTGTTTAAAGGTTGTTGAAGTTATTTTGGGTTATGTAATTAGTTGTTTATCGGTAATACAGGGTGTTCCAAAGTTCGACCAACAAATTAAGAAGGGTGATAGAAGGCATCAAGAGGATGAAAACTCACCATAGAACATGGGGTCCCAAACCACGTTTAGGGGAGAAAATCGCAAAAATAGTTATGAAAGGTGTGACTTCGAGTGGAACAAAAAGGGCCAATAATAAATAGAAAAAACATTTATTTGACGTTAAGCATGATTACAATGCATTACAGTTCAACGTCAGAAAGAAAACGACGAGACATTTTTATAGGAATATGTTTTCACGCGTTCGGTAATTCTTCGTCCGTTAGTGTCGGCTGTGCAATGACCTTCGTGACCGCAACTGCGAACAATTTCTACAAAAATGTGTCGTTTTTGTTCCACTCGACGTCACACCCTTCATAACTATTTTTGCGATTTTCTCCCCCTAAACGTGGTTTGCAACCCCATGTTCTATGGTAAGTTTTCATCCTCTTGATGTCTTCTATCATCCCTCTTAAGTTGTCGGTCGAATTTTGGAAGACCCTGTATAATCCTTTCATACCGTATTTGATGCAAATATTTATTTTTATTAGCTTTCATTTTTAGTGTCTTTTGCGGCCTTGTTTCAGAAAAGATGTATCAATCTTTTTTTTTTTTTTTTTTTTTTTTTTTTTTTTAAGTATTTAAGAATTTCCTGAAAAAACACCAATTTCATATTTGATCTATCACTCTACGAAAAGTTCATTTGTAGAAATAACGAACAAGAGAAAAAAAATTACATGGACATTTTTAATTTCTTTTCTATGCTTTTTTAATACCGTTTTATATTTATTTATATATCTTCATAAATGTACGAAATAACTTCAGTTTTGTACTGAGGCTTATAAAATTTGACCCATATGTTATTTCGTTAATTTTAGGTTTCATAAAATACTTTACCTACAGCTAATTTTGTAACACAATTTTCCATTCCGGTTGTTAGCTTATTTTTCAAGATGATTTGGAAAAGCAGAAAAAAATTCAGGGCAATTATTACGCCCAACTTTATTACTTACTTTACTCTACTGTTATTTAGCCCCATTATTCCTTTATCCTTTACTCTTATTTAGATAATAAAACACGAATGAACCAGTTGTCTCCTATTTAGTCTTTTTTAGTCGTTGCTCTTTCATCTTTTACTTTTTTTTTAGACAGAACACGAATGAACCATTGTCTCTTATTTAATCTTATTTAGCCCCGTTCTTTTTTATTCTTTACTCTTATTTAGATAGAACACGAATGAACTAACAGTCTCCTATTTAGACCTTTTTAATCGTTAATCTTTCGTCTTTTACTTTTTTTAGACAGAACACGAATGAACCAGTAGTCTCTTATTTAGCCATTACTCTTTTATTCTTACTCTTATTTAGATAGAACACGAATGAACCATTTGTCTCTTATTTAGTCTTATTTAGCCATTACTCTTTTATCATTTACTCTTATTTAGATACAGCACAAACGAACCAGTCGTCTTCATACAAAATAAGCTTTATGGACAAGAAAATGACTTGAGCGTGTGGGAATGATACACAGGAGTACATCTTCTTCAGTAAGATCAAACACGAAAACTGTGCCACCATTACCATCATAAAACGCGTCCAACCCCAAAATTAGGATGTTTATCAGAGAAAAATATTAAATTCCTGCGCGTAATATTCAAATTTTAATTAAAGGAATGTTGCAAGTATCGATTTTGCTGTTGAGATGAGCATGCTTAACAAATGTAAAACAAACTTGCCTAGAAAATGGCTTTTATGCGTGAAGTGGCTTAAAATTGTAAGAAGAGAAAAGGTAACTAATTTTGTGGGATATAAAAGGAATGCGAACGAACATTAAAGATGCGAAAATTTAATGTTCTGCATAACATTTTAGTGGTATTTAATTGTGTTGTGGTTGGACGACAGCCAAATTTGAAAAGCTTAGCTGTTTTCAAATATGGAGTGAAAATAATTTGCGACAATGTTGTTTTCCTTTAATCTTTTGATAGAGGGAATGACATTTCAAGTGGGAAATAAGTAAGAAAAGGTTTAAGAATTGTGTTATTTCGAACTATTTCTTAAAGTGATTCTTTTCAGTCAATTTTATAATTGGATACACTGTAATCATATAAAGACATGGCTGTACTATTTAAAGGTTATTGAAAATATATTTTGGTTATGAAATTAGTTGTTTATTGGTTATATATAATCCTTTCAGACTGCTTTGTGTGCAAATATTTATTACTTACCCATCATACGTAGTATAGGGTAAGTCAATTTTTTGACAGATTTATACGTTTCAGACGCTGTAAATTCCGAAAAACATATTTTTAGAAAAAAAAATTTGCCCTCCGTTTGTCTGTGTGTGTGTGTCTGTAAACGGTCTATCTCCCGAACAAATTGAAATAGAGACTTGAAATTTGATGTATACTTAGTATGTAATAATTAGAGATCGACCGAAACAGGTTTTAAGACCGAAACCGAAACCGAATTTCGGTGATCTTCCCACTTTCGGCCGAAACCGAAACCGAAAGTGTCAAAAAATTTAAAAACTGATTAATACATACATAACTGCATATAATTATTAATTAATTAATAACACATAATTAATAATTACTTAATAATAACTAATTATATTACTAATTAATTTCTTAATTATACGTGTATTGAACCACATTTCTAACAAACAAACGTACATATATATGTGTGTATATAAGTTTCAAACAAAAATGAAACATAAATAATACAACTTTTATATTTTATTATTTTATAACAACCAATAGTTATAGGCATTTATCAATAATTTATTAACAATGTAGTTAAATAATGTAAAACAAATTCAATAATGAATATTTAATTTTTAAATATATTCATATTTTCAGTTCATTAATATTTTGCATTTAAATTTTTTACGTATACAGTTAAGTATTGGTTAAGTAAAAATAATTGTTTAAGTAAAAGTTTAAGTAAAGGGCACAAAAGCTAAAATAATTTGTTCAATTTGACTAAAAAAGGAAAATTAGCATTAGGACAACATTTTAAGCCTAGAAAATATTAATTATAAACTTTATTTTCCATTTCAATATTCTCAAAGTGAGACATGTTTAACACTATTTTGTACTATCTAATTTTAAATATATATATATAAGGATAAAAATGTAACAGTTGTCAATTTTCTTTTAGGACGTGCACAATAAGATCAAAATAAATATTTGCTCACTCACCGCCCCCCCCCCCTTAAAAAGAAAAGCTTTGCCACTCCTTGCCTCCCTAAGAAAGTATTGAAATGGCACCCCTGTTTGAAAATTTTATCTCCGGTGCCAAGTTGACTCTCTGTGCCTCTATCCAAAACTATTTTTTGTAAAATAAAACGTAATTAATTTAGCAATAAGACGGAAATAGTTTCCAATTATACGAATTTCATCTAATAAAAAAATATTTTAAGTATACATATATCGATATATGTTTTGTAATAAATTTCGTAAATCTTCATATGTTTTAACAACACCTTTCTCATAAAGCATTCGAAACAATCTGGAGTTTTAAAGTAAAACTTTTCTATTACAGTTAAGTTTTCCGCTTTTAAAGATCGCGTAATAAGCGTCTTTTGAGATTAGACATATGCATTGCTTGCTTTATAATTTACACTCGCATCATGGATCAGTCATGACCGATAATGATAAACAGTGTCTCATTTGAGCTGATACAACTCACATCAATGAGTAAAGTTGAAAATTTCCGAAAGAAGGAACGAGATTTTGAAATACAGATAGTTTCGGTCGAGTTTCGGTCAGGCCGAAATTTTGGCAGTAGTTTCGCCGAAAACGAATATTCGGCGAAACTCTGATTTTGTGCCGAAACCGAAACCGAAACTGAAATTTCGGTCGATCTCTAGTAATAATGGAAAGAAGCTTCTTGAATTTCAGTAACGTCGATTATCCGGAACTATTTTTTTCGCACTGTCGAAATATTCGTTCTGATAAAAATTTTCGAAATTGTTTATTTCAAGGAATGAATATAAAAGACAATAAAAAAACAAATTTTGTATAAAGAATGAAGTCGATCGGATAATGAGTTGCCTAGATATTTGTAATCCTATTTTCCACACTCTTCGATTTTTCATGATCCTGTATTTCATTCAAATTTCAATTCAAATATATATCTTAATTGGAAATGAGGCGCTTAATCCGACGCAGTTAATAGGATTATCAATTTTGGAGTTATAAGGATGTTTCTTTTACTCAGTTCAGTAATAGAGCATTTAAAGTTTATGACGTCATCAAGCCGCGATTTTATTCGAATTGCAATGCATTTTATAAATAGTTTACACATGTTTTATTTTCATATTTTATATTATGCATATCCATGATGGGTAAGTATTACGGTGGCCCCTAACGACTAGTTTTTATTAGCTTTCATTTTTAGTGTATTTTGTGGACTTGTTTCAGAAAGGATATATTAGTCAGTATTTTTTTATTTTAAATATTTAAGAATTTCCTGAAAAAACACCAATTTCATATTTCATCTTTCTCTCTCTGAACAGTTCATTTGTAGAAATAATAAATAAGAAAAAATTGCATTAACAGTTTTAATTGCTTTTCTGTGCTTTTTTAATTCTATTTTATATTTAACTATATCTCTTCGTAAATGCACGAAATAACTTCAATTTTACAGATTTATAAAATTTTACTAATATGTTTCTTCGTTAACTCTACTTTTCATAAAATATTAACCCACAGCCAAATTAAGAACATAATTTTCTTTTCTGACTGTTCGCTTACTTTTCAAGATGACTTGGAAAAGCAGAAAATGTTTCACCCAATATTACTTCACTTTTGTTAATTATTTTACTCTTATTTAACTACGTTACTCTTTTATCATTTATTCTTACTTAGATAAAACACGAATGAACCAGTCGTATCTTATAAAATCTTATTTATCCATTTCTCTTTTATCCTTTTCTTTTATTTTGACAGAACACGAATGAACCATAGTCGTCTCTGATTTAGTCTTATTAAGCCATTACTGTTTTATCCTTTATAGATAGAACACGACTGAACCAATAGTCGTCTTTTATTTAGTCTTATTTAGTCATTACTCTTTTATCTTTCACTCTTATTTAGATAAAACACGAATGAACTAGTCGTGCTTATAAAATCTTAATTATCCATTACTCCTTTATCCCTGACTTTTATTTTGACGGAACACGGATGAACCATAGTCGTCTCTGATTTAGTCTTAATAAGCCGTTGCTCTTTTATCCTTTATAGATAGAACACGACTGAACCAATAGTCGTCTTTTATTTAGTCTTATTTAGCCATTTATCTTTTATCTTTCACTCTTATTTAGATAAAACACGAATGAACCAGTCGTATCGTATAAAATCTTATTTATCCATTATTCTTTTATCCTTTACTTTTATTTTGTTACAGAACACAAATGAACCATAGTCGTCTCTGATTTAGTCTTATTAAGCCGTTACTCTTTTATCCTTTATAGATAGAACACAACTGAACCATAGTCGTCTTTTATTTAGTCTCATTTAACCATTACTATTTTATCTTTTACTTTATTTAGATAAAACACGAATGAACTAGTCGTGTCTTATAAAATCTTATTTATCCATTACTCTTGTATCCCTGACTTTTATTTTGACGAAACACGGATGAACCATGGTCGTCTCTGATTTAGTCTTAATAAGCCGTTGCTGTTTTATCCTTTATAGATAGAACACGACTGAACCAATAGTCGTCTTTTATTTAGTCTTATTTAACCATTACTATTTTATCTTTCACTCTTATTTAGATAAAACACGAATGAACCAGTCGTATCGTATAAAATCTTATTTATCCATTATTCTTTTATCCTTTACTTTTATTTTGTTACAGAACACAAATGAACCATAGTCGTCTCTGATTTAGTCTTATTAAGCC
Organism: Maratus michaelseni; assembly: GCA_963931845.1. Classification (NCBI taxonomy): domain Eukaryota; kingdom Metazoa; phylum Arthropoda; class Arachnida; order Araneae; family Salticidae; genus Maratus; species Maratus michaelseni. The sequence goes on from OZ007595.1 coordinate 299,904,040, forward strand.
GTTACTCTTTTATCCTTTATAGATAGAACACAACTGAACCATAGTCGTCTTTTATTTAGTCTCATTTAACCATTACTATTTTATCTTTTACTTTATTTAGATAAAACACGAATGAACTAGTCGTGTCTTATAAAATCTTATTTATCCATTACTCTTGTATCCCTGACTTTTATTTTGACGAAACACGGATGAACCATGGTCGTCTCTGATTTAGTCTTAATAAGCCGTTGCTGTTTTATCCTTTATAGATAGAACACGACTGAACCAATAGTCGTCTTTTATTTAGTCTTATTTAGCCATTTATCTTTTATCTTTCACTCTTATTTAGATAAAACACGAATGAACCAGTCGTATCGTATAAAATCTTATTTATCCATTATTCTTTTATCCTTTACTTTTATTTTGTTACAGAACACAAATGAACCATAGTCGTCTCTGATTTAGTCTTATTAAGCCGTTACTCTTTTATCCTTTATAGATAGAACACAACTGAACCACAGTCGTCTTTTATTTAGTCTCATTTAACCATTACTATTTTATCTTTTACTTTATTTAGATAAAACACGAATGAACTAGTCGTGTCTTATAAAATCTTATTTATCCATTACTCTTGTATCCCTGACTTTTATTTTGACGAAACACGGATGAACCATGGTCGTCTCTGATTTAGTCTTATTAAGCCTTAGTCTTTTATCCTTTATAGATAGAACACGACTGAAAAATAGTCGTTTTTTATTTAGTCTTATTTAGCCATTACTCTTTTACATTTTACTCTTATTTAGATAGAATACGAATTAATCAGTCATCTTCATACAAAGTAAACTTAATGGACAAACAAATGACTTCAGCGTGTAGGAATAACACACGGGAGGACGCATTCTTAAGTTTCTTTAGATAAAATACGGAAACTGTTGCCGTCATTACCATCATAAAACGCTTCCAACCCTAAAATTAAAGACGTTTATCAAAGAAAAATATTAAATTCCTGCGCGTAATATTCAAATTTTAATTAAAGGAATGTTGCAATTATCGATCTTGCTGTTGAGATGAGTATGCTTAACAAACGTAAAACAAATTGTCTGGAAAATGGTTTTATGCGTGAAGTGGATTAAAAATCAGAGAGGAAGAGAAAAAGTTAACTAATTTTGTGGGACGCAATCGAACATTAAAGATGCGAAAATTTGATGCGCTGCAGAACATTTTAGTGGTATTTAACTGTGTTGCGGTTAGACTACAGCCAAATTTGAAATGCTGTGTTGTTTTCAAATCTGGAGTATTATTTTGCGACAATGTTGCTTTCCGTTTAATCTTTTGTTATAAAGAAAGTTATTTCAGCTAAGAAATTAGTGCCATAAAAGTATGATTTTTAGAATATTTCTTAGTGAATTCTTCATACTTAATTGATAAGTAGACACTGTGCCATCTTGCCAAGAATCAACTTGGATATTGAGAATATTTGGGTTTTTACATCACTTTTTATTAGGGCATCATAATTGAAATTCTTTAAGGTTAAATTATACATATAAAGAATGTTATTTCAGCTAAGAAATTAGTGCCATAAAACGCATTATTTCTAGAATATTTCTTAGTGGATTCGTCTCGCTTAATTCATAAGCAGACATCTTACAAGAGTCAGTTTGGATACTGAGAATATTTAAGTTCTTATATAATTTTTTATTGGGACATTCTTATTGAAATTCTTTAAGGTTTAATTATTCATTCTTCGGGTAAAGAGGCTAATAGAATAGTATCCTACAATTTACAGTTTAAAGAAAGATATTCTGCTGTGGCTTTTGTATTGTGTCATCAATAGCTGCCTTCCGAAATATATTTGTTGTTTCAAATATAATAGAAAAAAGTTTATAACAGATTGTAACAGACATTTCTCTGTGGTTCATGATGATCAATGTTAGCTAAGTCAAATAGTGCACAAGTTTAAGTAAAACCAAACAACTTTTATTGAAAAACTTTAAAAGGGAAGGGATTTGAGAAAGCACTGCTTGAATTTGCCTTATGCCGAAAGAAAGTCAATCCCCAAAATACTTCACTCAGAAAATAAAATTTCAATTAGAAATATCAATAAATAGACAGCTTCAAAATATGACTGACGACTTGGACAAACGTCAAAATGTTGGTTGAGATGCTTTCAGAAAAAATTTACTTCCACTGTGCAAGTCTAGCTATGGTTAGTCCAATTCCAATGTCTAAAATGTTCTCCTACGGCAGCTCTGAAATTGGCACTCCGTGAGCGCCAAACTCTTTTTATTCAATTAGAACAAAAATAAAATAAAATTTACTCTTACCAAATGACGACACGCTTTCTCTACTTCAGAATAGTTGAGTCAACTCAATAAAACTCCAGAGGCCACAGTGGGGAAGAACTTCATCCAAAAGTTCCACTTGCCCAGCGCGTGACAGTGTTTAAATACTGCTATATCGATTGACCAGAAACAGAAATTTGCATAAATATCGAAACGAAGAGAAAGATAGCCTTAGTTATCACTTTTACGCACATTGACTGTTATTGGACAAAAACTACGTTTCCAATCGAAACTTTGCCTACTCTTATAAATCAGAGTAGTCGACACATCATAAGTTTACTCGTCAGCATACGACAGTCAAAAGCTAATATTAAACCAATGGTAGCGTTATCTACAAATGTCTCGTTTGTATTTCACGTTTTTAAAATAACATTTTTCGCATAGGATATCTAAGACTGAAAAACATGACAATTTTGTATTTTTTCTCGATTTCGGTTGCAGTTTCATTCTTTCAAACATTTTTAGCATTACACTTTCTCATTACACGTTTACACAATATTTCACCAATTTCGGAACCAGCTCTCAATGAAACTGCAGTCGAAATTAGAAAAATATAAAAATGTCACGTAGCCTTCAATCTCGACATCCTATGCAAAAAGAATCCTTTAAAAATACTGAAATATCAACGAGAAATTTGAAAAGAACACTTCCATTGGTTTTACATTACCTTGGAAATTCCTTTATGCTGTGTGATTGCACGCTTTTAAGTAAAAGAAACAGGGCTTATACCAACTCTTGAAACTTGTTCCATTTATTCTGATGTAAAGAATAGAAAAAAGAGCACTGAACCAATATTTATTTATATTAGCTATATCTTCATCAATATTGGCTATATCTTGTCCAGTTTCTATAATATTTGTATAAAATATTGTCCTAATTCTGGGTGTTTAGGTTTTATTAATATTGATGCAATATTGGAAAGAAATATTTCTCCATTTAAATGTCAATATTTCCATAACATTGGAGTTTCATTTCAAATATTTACCATGCAAAGCCAATATTTCTAAAATTGTGACATTTTGTTGCAAATGTTTCCGATATAAAGTCGATATTTAATCAATATTGACATGAAATATCACCCCCAATGTTCGAATGTTTAATTTTTTCAAATATTGGATCAATATTACCAACAAATATTTCTTATTAAATAGTCTATTAAACTAATATTGGTATATCAGTGGAAGTATTTCCGATGAAGGGAATATTAGTGCAATATTGGGGCCTAATATAACCAATAATTATTTGCTATAAAGATTCTACCATGCCTTCAGATTTATTTCATTAATATTTAAATTCCATGCGTAATAAATTCTTCTCGACTCTAACAACTGTTAATCTATGACATTAGGCTGAATAAATTTTAATTTAATCATCTTTGTTTTATTGTAAAGATGTATTTTTCTTATTCATTTTAGATTAAACCTTTGAAATGCAGCATTTTTTATGTGTATTTCTATGGTTTTTGTGATATTTCTTCATTCATCTTTACATTCTTAAAAGTATCGATTGGTTATGAATCTTTTTCTGTATTTTTAAGCAAAAAACGATGGGAAATTTAATTTATTAAAAAAAAAAGAAGGTTTCAGGGAAAATGAACTCGTAAGAGTTCCTTAAAAATCCGGATGCACTGCTGGAAAAAAACTTGGAACTTCCAAACACACAAAACCCAATTCTCCTTGGGCTCTGATACAAGAAAATTCAGAAATTCAGAATTATTAAAAAAAAAAAAAAATACAAATGTTTTTTTTCTACGAATGTACAATATAGCTATAAACGAAAACTAGTCGTTGGAGACCACCGTAATACTTACTCAAATTATGCAGGAAATACATAGTATAAAATTTGAAAATAAAACATGTGTGAACTATTTATAAAATGCATTGCAATGCGAATAAAATCCTGACTTGATGACGTCATAAACTTTAAATGTTCTATTACTGAATTGCGTAAAAGAAACATCCATAACTCCAAAAATGATAATCCTATTAACTAACGGTTTATTGCGTCGGATGAAGCGTCTCATTTCCAATTAAAATATATATTTGAATAGAAATTTGAATGAAATACAGGGTCATGATAAATTGAAGAGTGTGGGAAATAGGATTCCAACTCATTATCAGATCGACTTCCTTCTTTATGCAAAATTTAGTTTTTTTTTAATTGTCTTTTATATTCACACCTTAAAATAAAGTTTCGAAAAAATTTATATACCTTTTATCAGAACGAATATTTTGAGAGTCCGAAAAAGATAGTTACGGATAATCGAGGGACTTAAATTCAATAGGATTCTTCTCATCTAGGCCGAGCCGTCAGAGATTTTTTTTTTTTAGATATCTCATTCCATTGTATGAAAAAATAAAGTTTCTTAAAAATATTCTGTTAGTCTTGGAAAGTGTCTCATAATATATACTTGATGCATAATTTTTTGTCATTGTTTTCTTTTCTCCTCAAAATCATAAGAGAACAGGGAAATTTATTTAATTAAATTTCAAAATACAGACAGGGGCAACGACCTTAATTTCTATCGTCTTTGAGATATTTCTTCTTTTATTAATTGTTTACATTCTCAAAACCCTCAACGATTACGAATTGCTTCCTGTCTTTTCTAAAAATAGACGACAACAACAAGGAACTTTTAATTTATTTAAATAAGGAAATTTACAAACAAAATGTTCTCGTAAGAGTTCTTTAAAAATCTGGTTGAACTGTTAGAAAAGCCTTACAATTTCGAAACGCAAAAAAAAAAAAAAAACACCAATTATTCTAACTGTAAACAAGGGTGGGCGTATTGAAAGGAATGAGGGCGTGATGCCAATTTAGAAAACCAGAAGCCTATAAAATTAATCCAAATGCGCTTCATAATTTTCCCCTTTATTGCCCTTTACTGATGTGAAATTATTTTATTCATTGCACCTTGGCATCGTGCCTAATGTTTGAGTGAAATAAATGTATAAAAAGTCTTTGAAAAGGACAATTTAATATCTTTTATAGAAAGTTTAAATTAAGATACTTGAAGAATAAAGGATCTGTGAATGTAAGATGTTGATTCGAACGTACTTTTTCGTTAGAGTTTATTTTATTAAAGTTGCATAACTAGCCGCAGAAACTTCTTAAATACAGACTAAACGTTGGGTACTTCTTTGTTATTGCGGCCTTCGAGTATGAATCGCCAAGCGATCAAGATTTATCGCCAAATTAAAAGACATATATTACATTATAATCATATATAAAGTATATGACATTGCATGATGCATATGTTCAAGTTATAGTCATATATGACATGGGTATAAGAGGTGTATATGTTGTATAACATGTAAATATTACGTATATGGCGCATGTATGAGCATTTGGAGTATATATATGCGTATATATGATGCATATATAAGAAATCGTAACTTCAACCTTGGCGTAATCGTAAATGTGGGGACCGCTATAACAAAGAAGTACCAAAAGTTGTAATAGCCAAAGAAATATGTGTTATATTTGCTACAGTAAAAGAAAATCTGCTTAGACAAAATTTCAAGGAACTATATAGAAGTTCCGTTTCAGACAGTTTTCTGTCTTAGAAGCTACACGTTCTAGTGTAATTGTATTTTTTTCACCAGGGCGATGAAATTTTCGTGTCAAAGGTTTTGCTGTATTTCTAACGTGTGCAATAAAAAAGCAACAAGTAAATTGTTAGCCAATGAGTACCTATAAAGACCTTAGGAAGATGCTGTATTCATTTCTTTGCTGAAATGATTATACAGTAAACACTGAGAAACGGAACCTGTATAGAACGTATTCTTGTCCCTAATATATGGTATACCTGTTAAAACGAAATTTTTCTAAAACAGAATATTTTCTGGTTCCTTTCGATTCCGTTTTGGCAGATTTTATTCTAATTCAGAAATTAAAAAGTACTAAAACATTTCTGGAAATTGTTTTTATATCAAAAAGTGATTTGACAACGTTCAGAAAATTAGATTTTTTCGTGTGTGTGTGGGAGCTACGGTTCAATAAACGCGCATTTGGATTAATTTTATAGGCTTCTGATTTTCTAAATTGGCATCACGCCCTCATTTCTATTAATACACCAACCATTGTTTACAGTTAGAGTAATTAGTCTTTCTTGCGTTTGGAAATTCTGAGGTTTTAAGCAGCGCAACCGGATTTTAAACAACTGTTAACGAGATATTTTGCCTAAGAATCTGCTTATTTAAATAAATTAAAAGTACCTGTTGTTGTCTATTTTTAGAAAAGACAGGAAGCAATTAATGATCAGTTCAGAGTTTTGAGAATGTAAACAAATAATGAAGGACAAAATATCGCAAAGACGATAGAAGTCCTGGTCTCCGGCAGAGGTCATTGCCCCTACCTGGATTTTGCAAATTAATTAAACTAGTCGTTGGGGGGCCACCGTAATACTTACCCATCATGGATATGCATAATATGAAATATGAAAATAAAACATGTGTAAACTAATTATAAAAGGCATTGCAATTCGAATAGAACAGTGGCTTGATGACGTCCAAAACTTTAAATGCTCTATTATTGAATTGCGTAAAAGAAACATCCGTATAACTCCAAAATTGATAATCATATTAACTAACGGTTTAATGCGTCAGATTAAGCGTCTCATTTCCAATTAAAATATATCTTTGAATTGAAGTTTGAAAGAAATACAGGGTCACGAAAGATCGAATAGCGTGCGAAATAGGATTCCAAATATCTCGTCAACTCATTCATTATCCGATCGACTTCATTCTTTATGCAAAATTTATGTTTTTTTATTGTCTTTTCTATTCACTCCTTAAAATAAACAATTTCGAAAAATTGTATGTACCTTTTATCAGAATGAATAGTTAGAGATTCCGAAAAAAAATAGTTCCGGATAATCGAGGCTACTGAAATTCAATAAGCTTCTTCCCATTATTACATACGCCGTACATACCAAATTTCATATTTCTATCTCAATTTGTTCGGGAGATAGAGCGTTTACAGACACACACACAAACAGACTGACGGCATTTTTTTTTTTTTTTTTTTTTTTTTTTTTTTTTTATTATTATTATGTTTTTCGGAATCTCCAGTGTCTGAAACGTGTAAATCCGTCAAAAATTTATTTTTTTATTTTCAAAACGATTGCAAGACTTACCCTATACAGCGTATGATGGGTAAGTAATACGGTTTTCACCATCAGAAAGTAGACGTCAGATGCCGAAGTTGTGCTTTTTTAAAAGTTGTCTCCATAAATTTTAACTATTCAAAAATTCCCTATAAACATTCAAAATTCCACTTGATGAAATTTTATCGCCGTCTTAGAAATACTTAAAATTTAAGGAGACGATTTTTAAAAACGCACATCGTCAGCATCTGACGTCTATCTTCTGATGGTGAAAACCGTATTTTAATAATTATATTAGGTAATAAGTAATCGCGCTTCTAAGTTTAGCCATAGGTTAACATGGGATTTTGTGATCGGGGAATGTCAGTGAAGTGGTCTTAAGCCTGAATATTTCAAAGTCTAAAAAAAGTTAAGTCTTCCCCTAAAATCCATTGAGAAAAGATAAACTCAAACTGTTTAGTAAGGTGTATAGGGGAAAATTTCTCTGGAAGTCCTAATATTAAGATAGGTAGATACGATTTTACTGATTTTCAGACTTTGATATAAGAATTTCTGCGAAATTTAGCGTGTAAATTGATAGGAAGACAAATCGTCTTGAAACTCCAGTGGTATTTCCCATCTGCGAAATCCACTTATGTTTGTGTGTTTGTTTTTAACGATGTATTACTAATGATCCAAATACAGGAAGTTTAACCTTGAAAGGGTTCTTTTTTTAGGGTTTCGTTCATCTCACGAAACCCTATTCGTCCCGCATGTTGTCCGTTCGTCACAGTGCCGGTTCTCAGGAACTATATAACTTACAGGCTTAAAATTTTGTGTACTTATAGCTGAATATCTATTATGAAGCTGAAAATCATAAAATTTTGGAAAAAATCGTATTATTTTAATATAGAGAGATAAAAAAACAAAAATCTAACAGCCTTTTTCTATTAAAGTTAAACATTTTTCGTTATAGCAGTTGCCAACCATTAAAAATCCACAATAAAATTCTTTCTACAATAATTCTTCTATTGAAAGATTTCCACGTGAAAAAGGAAAATGAAATAAAAAGTTTCACACATTGAAAAAAAGATTAATATGACGTCCTATTGGTAATAAAACGAAAATTTCAAACATTTCTCAATAATACAAGGAGTATGAGTATGTGTAAGTACAGGAAGCAGGTTAATATGATGTCATTAGAGAATAAAAAGAAAATTAATCTGAAGTCTTATTAGAAGTTTAACGGACTTTTTCAATTGTTTGAGAATCATACACAGCGAGTATCAATATGAGTAATAGAGAAAGCAAGTAGATAGGACGTCAGCAAGGGATTATAACGTCATATGAGATTGAGGAACGTATTGAATTATGATAAAAACCCGATTATGGAAATATTGGCATATTTTAACATTTTGAAGGTCGCTATACAACACATGCTTAATTTTGAAATTATTTCTCTTTTGTACGAGCAGGCGCGTGACGTATTTTTACGCACGTTTGTTATGCTATCCACAGAGCATTCTGAATACTGTGTCTATAAGAGCTGATACGAAAATGGTGTCTGTCGTAGGGAGATTCTTTTCAGCGTCCCTTGAATTTGAAGACCAGCAATTTCTAAAAGCACTATTTGTCTTATATTTGTATGATTATATAAAAGGAAGAATAATTTTAGAAAATACTGGGGTTGGAATTCAAGGGACCGTAAACACGCTGAAAACAAATCCACCTACGACAGCCACCACTTTTGTGTCAGCGCGTAGGCCTAGTATTTAGAAAAATGTGCCTTATTAAAAGTGCAAGAAATTTATAAAAGAAAGTTACAATCATATCTATAAATTTTATCTTTTATGATATTATCCTCTTATATCAATTTTATATTTTATGAAGAAAAATTAATATATATATATATATATATATATATAGAGAGAGAGAGTCATTCATATTAATATAAAATATATCATTTCTCATCAAAAACAATATTTTGAACTTCTTTTATTTATATTTTTTAAATCGAGTTAAACCCAACCCGACCCGAACTACGACCGACTTCAGTACCGGCCGAGTAAGTTGTTGCTTGCTAGGGTTGTGGCTTAGGACGGTGTTCATAACGTCAGATCGCGTGATCTCAGTCGATCCAATCCGCGGAGAAAGCCGTCCTAGGGAAGGAAGAAACAAACAAGAACTTTCCGGCCGGTCGATGGTGATCAAGTATTCTGACGTCATGAACTGCATCCTGAGACGGAAGAAACAAACAAGAGCTTTGTCGGCCGGTACTGAATTCGGCCATGCCCGAACCGAACTGCGGATCTGTTCGGTTTTGGGTAAAATCGAATTACCCGACCCGATTCAAGAATCTAGACTGGAGTGAGATACCTTGTAATTTTTACTTAATAAATGGATTATGACACTACTTTCCCATACGAAAAATGTTTGTTGTAGTGTGTTGTACTGTCACTTAAAGTTTGAACGATCCATTCTGAATTATGCTATATAGCGATTTATATTATTCCATTCTTATCGGTTATTTAACCCTTAATATCTATTAGCGGTGTGGCAGATTGCCGTTTTTTTAATTTTCGTAGTTTAACCTGTAGCTTTCAGTTTAAACTACATATACTAATGAAATTTTGTCTCGTTTGGAGCACAGTACTATCGCTAGAGACTTCTAAATGGATGACTTTTAATTATAAAAATCCTGTACGTAAATACTAGTACAGAAACATTACCCTATGAATTAATTAAGGTTTTTATTCATCTTTCGATAAGCGGTCTCTGAGACCGTTTCACAGTATCTATTCGACACAATCCGTGACGGTTAGTTAAGGGTTAACATTATCCGATATTTTAGTTTTACGGATTTCTTCCAGGTCAAATTTAAGTAAAATAAACGAAATTCTTCTGTCTCTTTTTTCAAAATAGGATCGAAAAACTTTATTATTTTCCTTTGGGAGATGTATTCATGATGGAAGCATGTATTAAAATGGAAGATGCATGGGAAATGTAAACATGAATTTATTATTCAGATTCCGGAAAATATGAAATCTTCTAAAATGCAAAGGCAGGGTTCAGATTTCGAAAGTCGAATATATTTTTAAAGAAACAAGACAGGAAGTTTTCATTTTGAAAATGCCATATTTTGGGATGAAGCCGCGAGCTCGGTAGATGCCAAAAATAGTAAAAAAATGAGTCTAAAATATATCACGTATCGCTCTAAAAATATCGAAAAAAAAAAGATAATGGAAAGTAGAATCGATCAACTTGCATGTCTTTTTAACACTTTCCAATATAGCTGAAAAAAGTTTATTAATTCGGTTTGTCTGTCTGATTAGTTGTCTGCCCATGCTCTAACTCGCTTAAATATACACTGCAGAAAAAAATTGTTGATTTTACTGCATAATACTGGCACCCCAGCTGCCAGTATTATACCGTAAAATTAACAGTAATAAACAGTAAAATAAGCAGTAATACGCCGCCGCACATGCGCGGTAATGTATTACTGCTTATTTTACTGTTTATTACTGTTAATGTTACGGTATAATACTAGCAGCTGGCGTGCTAGTATTATACTGTAAAATCAACAATTATTATTTTTTTTTCAGTGTAACTTTGTTACAAATCTTCATATAAAAATGTAACTGATATCAATCGATTAGTAATAACACCTATTAGATAATGCTATATTAATTTTTTTCCCGGGGGTGGGGGCTACATATAAAAGGTATGAATTTTTTTTAATTTTCAAAACTAACAATTAAATATGACATCTTATTTGGATTCTACAATAAATTTTACCTCCGGATACCAAACGGAAAATCATTCGGTCCAGTAGTTAAGGAATCACTCAGGTTTAAATTTTGGAACTTTTAATGTTAAATTAATTCTTAATCGATGCAAATAGTGTTATTAAGTATAAATCAAAAACTGTACTTTGAACTAGTAGAAAAAGCTGTACTTTTGGATTTGCAAATTCAAAGCATCTAGAAATCGATTTCAGTTAAAAAATTAATAGGTTACAAGTCCTATTTTTTTTTCCGAAAAATGATTTCAAGTTGTATGTATTTACGAAATTAATTTCCAAAAAAAAAAAAATGGATATTAAATGTAACCTATGATTTTTTTTTAAACAAAAATCAATTTCTAGAAGCTTTATACAAATCCAAAATTACAGATCATTCCACGAAGTAGTTCTTTTCATGCATTGCAATTTTTTTCACAGGAAAATTCCTAAATTTCATCAATTCTGGATCTTCTAACTAAACTGAGAAATCGTAAGTTTAATATACAATTTTGTTGGGTACCAGAACACAAGGGAATATATGGCAATGAAAAAGCAGATGTAGCAGCCAGGCAACTTTCATTAACTGTACGGAACCCCTCTCTGACATTGAAAAATGAAATAAAAATATAATTTTATATAAGTGTAGTGAAAAGAATCTCGGGATACAGAACTTTATAATAAGTTGCACTCTATAAAACCAGTAATAGCCTTTTAGCCCTCCAATTCATCAAGGAAGGAGGATGTTCTCCTGACCCGTCTGCCAGATCACTCAAGAATTACCCATACACATCTTTTTTTGCGGGATTCAGCTCCCATGTTCCCGCATTGTTATTTTACAGAGCTTATCATTCACCACATTTCAACGGATTACCCATGCACTGAGACATTTGTATAGGGATTACTTCAAAATGTCATCACCTCAGTTAATCAACCTCATTGGAGAAAATACCAATGAGAATTTTTTCATGTTTTTAAAACAGGCAGGATTTTATCACCATATTTAGCATTTTTCGCGTCTCACTTCTACATCAACACTGCAAATTCCCAGAACACATTGGGAACACTTTGTTTAAAAAAAAGTGTTCCAGTGACAGTAATGTATACTGAAATATGTTCCGAATATGCTCCTCTACAAAGAAAGTGTTCCGAAAGTGTTCTGTTCAGGATATTTGTTAAATCTAAATTCGGGAACACATTTGAGAACAGATTGGGAACACATCTGGCCGCACTTGTGGCATCATCGCTTTCAAAAAGCACGCTAGAAAGTGTGCTGAACAAAAGAAGTGTTCTCAGAAGTATTCTAAAAACTGTTTAAAAAAGTGCGCTTCAAAGTGTACTAAAAAAGGTGACAAAGTAAGTTTTCTAAAAAGTGTTTTGAAAAGTGTATAAAGATTTTCAGTGAATTTTTTTTAAGTATTGTTCTAACTTACCTTTAAATAACATATGGTTCTGTAATTGTTAATGTGGATGGGTATCCCATCCAGATAAGTTTGTTTATCATGTTTTTAAATATCATCTTTGTTATCTCATATGTATTTACGCTAGATACCTTTTCTTTACTTTACATCTTTACTTATTTATTTCATTAATCTTGTTTGGCGCAGCATGTCCAAATGTGGACTTTGTGCCAATAAAATCAACCAAGCAACCAACCATCCACCAAGTAGTTTGTAAATTATGCTTAAAATACTACTCGTATTGCAATATGTTTTCAAGGATTAAAAATAACTTGAAAATTAAGTGTTCCAAACTTTAAACCTGCATAATTCCAAACCTACTTGACCGAATGATTTTCCTTGGTATGACTTACTGATTTCCCCATTCGTGATGTTCAATGCGAATGTGTTGAATCTCCGCTGTCATGTGACGACACTTGCTCAAGTTAATGTTAAACCTGTGGGAATGTTCTTTTCAAATTTGTCATTTGCATTTCAATATTTTTTAAATTTGATTATATTAAATGTTTTTTCTTTCATTGTAAATATTTCTTTTTATGAAGACATTTTCAATTTCGGAACCGGTTTCGAAACTGAAAGTGTCTTTGTAATGGGAAAAAAAATTGCAACCAAAGTCCAAGAGAAAAAGTACAAAGATATCCGGTTAGACATAGACTTCAGATATCCTGTGCGAACATAATTATTTAAAAATATTGAAATGAAAACAAGAAATTTGAAAAGGATGCTTTCCTAAGTTTAACATTAGTTTGCGAGTATCGTCGCCCGACTAGAATAGTCGTATAAGTGAGAGATCATATGTACTTTTTTATTCATTCGAAACAATATCTCAAAATTCATATCTCCTTTGCAGTTTACAAATAAGCGTGTGAATTCTAAAATGTTTTGAAAATATTTGTTAAAGAATTCTACGTATTCTTTATACGTCATTTCAAAAATTTTAATAAGGATTTACTCATTTAATCGATGTTATTTGAGAACCTTTTCAGAAAACAGATAAGAAATCGCCTTTTATTAGGTTTCACTGACCTTTCCTTTGGCCACTCTGAACTTTTTGCATTGTTGCCATTAACTTTGGATAAAAGCCAACGATAAAAAAGATATTTATTCAAAACTGTCTTACTTCCGAGCTCCGAAACGAATTTATGAATGCAGTTTCTTTAACAGTATTGCATATTCCTAGAGAAAATTCGCCCTGTAAGAACGGAAAAAAAAAATTAAAAGCGGAAGAAACAATTTAAGTTGTCTACGAATGCTGTTTGTTTACGGAATTGAAGCCAATAGCCAACATCGTGTATGCAAGGAATTTTTATTTTAACTGAATTACATCGTTATGTTTCTCCAGTTTTCTTGCTCTTTCACCACAAGAATACAACTTTTATTTTCTTTTTCTTAAAAGAGAAAAAAAGAAAAAAACTTAAAACTGAATTGGAGTTCTTGTTTAAACGCGGAAGAGGTTGCAGTTTCCGTTTTTTCTTTTTCGATCCAGAGAATACTTTGAAAAATATATTTTTAGAAGAATTTTTCTTTTTTTTTTTTACTTTATGTGGTTCAAAAGGTTTTTCATGTTTCAGGTAATTAGTTGACAGATTCTTTTGACCAAATATTTTTCTTTCTGATCAGTTTAATGACTTTTTTCAGAAATAATTTACTGTTTATTTTTTCCTTTGTTACTAATTGTATAGTAAAAGGATTTTTTTTATAGCTTTTAAAGGAGAAATGATGATGTTTTAATTCATTAGAAAATCGATTCGCTATTTTTAAACATTTAAAGGAAGTTTTCACTTTTAAACCTTCAACAAATCAAGAAATTATCACCGCCTTTTTGAAAATTTTAAACTTATCTGATTCAAAATATCCTGATCTTTTCGTAAATCCTTTCTGATTATGCGAGTTTTCGAGAAATAAATTGATGAAGCTTAAAGGGTTTTTTTTCTTATTCTAATTGTATAGTCAATTAATTTTCCACATCACTCAAATAAAGGGTAACTTGACTTTAAACCCTAAAAGAGAAAAAAACAAACAGTTTTCTTTATTTTTTTTAGGATGTAAATAGATCTAAAACTTTTAATCTTATGCTAAATTTTTTTATTTTGAAATTTCTGGAACAGTGAAGTATATTTTAATCTAACAACAACAACAACAAAAATATTTTTTTTTATTCCCTTACATTACAATTCAGTTAATTTATAATGTTTTAAACGAAACGGCATTCAAGTATGTGTCTTGGGTCAAAATTTATTGTATATGGGTCGCCCAAATGAAAGTGGCACTACAGTCGGTTTGCGAAATGGTTTAATGGTATTAATATAAATTAGTATACAAAAGAAAGAAGTAATACAGACGTAACAGATAGGCTAGACAAAGTCACCTTGTAGGTCCTTGGTGATAACCACGTGCGCTTAACTAGGTTGTGACCTGTCGTTAATACTGCTTCTTCCATTACAAAAATCCCTACACCATCGGAATACCAATCTGTGTGACATACACTCCGTACCATACATATTTTGCATTCGACGATAGATTTCACAAGCACTCACATTTTCCGCTGTTAAAAATTGCACGACCGCAAGTTGACACCGTTTGGAGGCATCCATGATGCGAACGATGCCTTTTGACGTGCTCCCATGCTATCACACACGCATCTGGCGGGATCTGGCGATATCGCATGCATTCTCAGCACTCTGCACCCTCTATAGGAGCATGCTCAGTCATTTTTCTCTTCAAATGGAGGAGTTATTACAGCAATGTCACTTTCATTTGGGCAGATCTTATAAAAAGATTTTATATATGTAACAGAATGCCCATTTTTAAACTCCTTTTGGTACTTGCGTATTATCCGGACCAGGTAGCTAGATCGCCAAAAATGATTGTCAATCGCCAATTTTGCTTATCGTTGTCAATTGCCAATCATGTTCAAAATAGTAATTTAATGTATACATTTAATAAATACATAGCATTGTTAAAAATGATAAATAATATAAAAGCAAGCTAAAGTAATAGAAAACAGTAATTTAGTACACATTTATTAAATACATAACATCAAATTCCTGACTATTAGCAATAAACAATATTAACAATGGTAGTTTTATTTCCAGTGATTTGTTATGCCCACCAGAATGAATATAATATAAATATTATGCGAGGTAAATATACTATATCAATGAATATAATGTATTATATGCATATATTTGTTATATCATATTATCATATAAAATGAAGAAGGCAAAAGTAAAGGGTTACTGCAATTAATTTTTTCGGCGCCATTGTTGACACAATGAATGAATACGACCTATTTAGGATAATAAATAAGCACCGTCCTTTCCCAACAAAAACAACTATTTTAAAAATCGTTATCACGAAAAAGATCGGTCGCGAAAAAAGATCTTCTAGACTCCCCTGAAATGTTAACATCTTGTAGAATAAATAGATGTACAGCAGGCTAAAACGAAAAAAAAGGAAAAAGAAAAGAGAGAGAGAGAATTTCCTCACACCACCCATACACTGAAAAGAAAAAAAAATTGTTGGTTTTACAGTATAATACTGACATTCCAGCTGCCAGTATTATACCGTAAAATTAACAGTAATAAAAAGTAAAATAAGTAGTAATACGCTACTGCGCATGCGCAGATATACGTCCATATTAAAGCCAAAATGTACGACGCAATCTTCCTCTAATCCTATTACACCTTTACTATCTTCCTTGAAAAGAGAAGAAGAAGAAAAATAAGAGATGAAAGAATTCCTAAATAATAAAAATAATAATAGTTAAATATATTTATTTTCTTAAAAATAATAATACGAAAAAATGTTTAAATATTCTTTTAAAACTTTATACACATGAGTCTAATATTGTATTTAGTTAGGAAGTTTTAAAATTTTTAGTATTTTTTAAATTTTTCAAAGGTATCTGATCCAGTAACGTGACATTTACTTTTATGTATGATTCCGGCATACAAAGTAAAACCTTCAGTTGCACATCGGACATAAATCCTTTTTAAAACCAAGATGTACGACGCAATCTTCCTCTAATCCTATTACACCTTTACTATCTTCCTTGAAAAGAGAAGAAGAAGAAAAATAAGAGATGAAAGAATTCCTAAATAATAAAAATAATAATAGTTAAATATATTTATTTTCTTAAAAATAATAATACGAAAAAATGTTTAAATATTCTTTTAAAACTTTATACACATGAGTCTAATATTGTATTTAGTTAGGAAGTTTTAAAATTTTTAGTATTTTTTAAATTTTTCAAAGGTATCTGCTCCAGTAACGTGACATTTACTTTTATGTATGATTCCGGCATACAAAGTAAAACCTTCAGTTGCACATCGGACATAAATCCTTTTTAAAACCAAGATGTACGACGCAATGTTCCTCTAATCCTATTACACCTTTACTATCTTCCTTGAAAAGAGAAGAAGAAGAAAAATAAGAGATGAAAGAATTCCTAAATAATAAAAATAATAATAGTTAAATATATTTATTTTCTTAAAAATAATAATACGAAAAAATGTTTAAATATTCTTTTAAAACTTTATACACATGAGTCTAATATTGTATTTAGTTAGGAAGTTTTAAAATTTTTAGTATTTTTTAAATTTTTCAAAGGTATCTGCTCCAGTAACGTGACATTTACTTTTATGTATGATTCCGGCATACAAAGTAAAACCTTCAGTTGCACATCGGACATAAATCCTTTTTAAAACCAAGATGTACGACGCAATCTTCCTCTAATCCTATTACACCTTTACTATCTTGCTTGAAAAGAGAAGAAGAACAGTAAGAGATGAAAGAATTCTTAAATAATAAAAATAATAATAGTTAAGTATGTTTATTTTCTTAAAAATAATAATACAAAAAAATGTTTAAATATTCTTTTAAAACTTTATACACGTGAGTCTAATATTGTTTTTAGTTAATAAGTTAAAAAAATTTTAGTATTTTTTAAATTTTTCAAATGTATCTGATCCCTTAACGTGACATTTACTTTTATGTATGATTCCGACATACCGAGGAAAACCTTCAATTGCACATCGGACATAAGTCCTTTTTAAAACCAAGATGTAAGACGCAATCTACCTCTAATCCTATTACACCTTTACTATCTTGCTTGAAAAGAGAAAACAGTAAGAGATGAAATAATTCTTAAATAATAAAAATAATAATAGTTAAATATGTTTATTTTCTTAAAAATAATAATACAAAAAAATGTTTAACCCTTCTTTGCATGAGTTTTTCTTTTACAATTGTGTTTTTTTATACATGTATTAAATATTAGACATCAGAAATTTTAAGATAGAGTTTTAACTTTGTTCAGCAGCATAGGTCATGGGAAATTTACTGGATAAATATTTCTATATAAATATAGTGGTGGCGAAGAAGATGATTTATTTATTAAAAGTTAAATAAACAGTGATGGAAATTTACATCACTATGCAATTAAGGGTTAAATATTCTTTTAAAACTTTATACACGTGAGTCTAATATTGTTTTTAGTTAACAAGTTAAAAAAATTTTAGTATTTTTTAAATTTTTCAAATGTATCTGATCCCTTAACGTGACATTTACTTTTATGTATGATTCCGACATACCGAGGAAAACCTTCAGTTGCACAACGGACATAAATCCAATATGTACGACGCAATCTTTCTCTTACTATCTTCTTTGAAAAGAGAAGAAGAGTAAGAGATGAAAGAATTCCTCGAGCACTGAGAATAGCTCATAGAGAGATAAGAGAAAACAATGCGGGCATCATAGATGACCCACATCGTGTTGTCTATATAAATTTCAGTTTCGGGAATGAATCGGTTGGTCAATAGCTTTGTTTATATCGATTTCACGAGAAATAGACCTGTGATGAACTGCTAGAGAAAAAATAGGCTCAATTTGATGGATATACCAAATTATTTATTTATTACAGAAGAAGTTTTGGGATTTTTTTCTATAAATAATTTATTTATCTATGAACAAAAATTACATAAAATGTTCTGCTAAGAATTTGACTTCAATTTTGAAACAGAATCGATTAATCGATAGTCTTGTTTATGTCCATTTGGATAAAATAAACTTATGATTAACTGTTAGGAGAAAATCAGTGGCATTTTATAGATATGGTGTCTGATAAGTTACTTATTTCAGAAAGATTTCTGGTATATATTTTTCTAACAAATTTATTTATATATAAACAAAAATGATATAAAATCCTCTGTTAAGAAAGTGACATCAGCTTTGAGACAAAATCGATTAATCGATAGTTGTCGTAGAATAAACTTATGATTAAATAGATGGCGAAAATAAGTTGAACTTTTATAGATGTGATATCTGATGATCAATTTATTTCAGAAAAAATTCTGGTAATTTTTTATATAAAGAATTTATTTATATCTAAAAAAAAAATTATATGAAATGCTCTGCTACGAATTCGACTTCAGTTTTCAGACAGAATCGATTAATCGATAGTTTTGTTTATGAGAATAAACTTATGATTCACTGGCTGGAGAAAATAAGTTGAATTTTATAGATATGGTGCCAGATGAGTTATTTATTTCACAAACATTTCTAGCATTTCTTTTTATAAAGAATTTATTTATATCTGAACAAAAATTATATAAAATGCTCTGCTAAAAATTGGACTTCAGTTTTGAAACAGAATCGATTAATCGATAGTTTTGTTTATACCCATTTGAAGAACATAAACTTATGATTAACTGACTGTAGAAAACAAGTTGAATTTTATAGATATAGTAACAAAGAAGTTATTTATTTCAGAAACATTTCTGGTGTTTGTATTTATTTATCTTTAAATAAGAAAGATATTATATATTGCTCCTTAATGAAATAACGAGATAGAATTGGTTGCTTGATAACTTCGTTTATATCGACTTTGACCTATAATGAACTTGCTAGAGCAAATAAGTTAAATTCTATATTGATGTTTTCTTTTACTTTTCTAATAAAGAATTTATCTCTAAACAAATAAGAAATATATTAATCAGTTACAAAGTTAAGTTTCGAGAATGAATTTGTTGTTCGATAACTTTGTTTCTGTCTGTTTCACGAGAAATAGACCTACGATGAATAATAGAGAAAAAAGTTTGAGTTTGATATATATGCCAGATACTTAAGCTGAGTTTGATATAGATGTGCCGTATTATTTATTTCAGAAATATTTTTTGTATCTTCATTATAGATTTTGATAGATATGCCACAATATTTATTTATTAAAAGAGTATTTCATGACTTTATAAAGATCTCTGCAAAAGAAAGAGATATATTTCTCTTTAAAGAATTTAATTTTAGTTTTGATATGTAATAGACTGATCGATGATTTTTTTTTTCGATTTGGAGAGAAATACATATATGATGAACTGGTTAGAGAAAAATATTAAACTTGAAAAGTAAGCAAAAATTTTTAACTATTTTAAAAATGTTTCTAGCATGTTTCATATATATTTTTTATATAAGGAAAGAGGCATAATGTCCCGTTAAGAAGTTAACTTCAGTTTCAAAACAAAATCAATTGGTCGATAGTTTTGTTTATATCGATTCGGAGAGAAACAAACTTATGATGAACTGGTTAGAGAAAATAGGCTGTAAGTATGATAGATATGTCATATTATTTATTTATTACAGAAGCCTTTGTGATATTCTTTTAAACAAGTTTTTTTTCTCTCTCTGTGCTCTGTCAAGAATTTAACTTCAATTTCAAGTTCGAATCGATTTATCGATAATTCTTCTGTTTATCGATTTTGAAAGAGACAAACATGATGAACTATTAGCAAAAAAAGGCTCTAAGTTTTATAAGAGTACTACAATATTTATTTCCGACAGAAACATTTCTGGTAGATTTTAGATTTTTTTTTTTTTTTTTTTTTTTTATGTTTCAACAAAAAATATATATATACAATGCTCTATTAAGTAATAAATTCTGAGGCAGAATCGATTTATTGATAGCTTTGCTTATATCGGTTTAGCGAGAAATAAACCTATGATAAGTTAGTTAAAGAAAATAAATGTAACTTGATAAATATGTCAGGTAATTTACTATTATAGAAACAATTCTCGCTTTTTCTTGAAAAATAAATAATAAAGAGAAAACTATGTGAGGATAAATTTACAATATATTTAAATTGCATATAAAAACGTCATCATAATACGTGTTATTTTATTCTATTTTGTATTTGTTTATTTTGTTAAAATCAAATCACTTCTACTATATTTATAAAATGCAAATTAGTATTTCATTTAGACCGTTTATTAATTTAGGTTCTACTAAAACATTTTGATGGGACTGGCACTGTTAGTTTGATAAATTTTCAGGGATCTTTTTAGTGTGTAATACATCGTTCTACGTTGTTTAGTTATAGAACTACAGAGAAAGTTCTATAATCAGGTGAACCCGATTGTGAAAGATTGGCTTTTAAAAATAATAAAGCAATGAATAAGCTTGAAGACGCCTAGGTCATAGGAATTTAACGCCTAAGCCCACCTGAACCCGCTATTTGGTGTCTTTAACTTATCGAATTTTGCATTAAAAAATTTCCGAATAGCTCTTCCGTGATCGAGCTTCCTTTTCAACATCATTATACGATATAAAACAAACTATAGTGTTCGATATTTTTCAAGAGTTGGGAATGTTTAAAAATAAATATTCAAGAACTTTTTAATGTTTATTTTCATTTAGTACTTTTTATTGAAACATTTTGATTATAAACAGAACTTCAGTTTTTCTTTCTTTCTCTTTTTTCCCCCAATTAGTTCGGGATTTATGAAATAATTTAATTTTTATCCAATCCATTGTTCTGCCGTGTTTCGAAACTGCAAGAAATGTTAATTTGATTATGAACGTCCTTCTGGGTACTTTCAAACTTCTCATATTTCATTGATTCAGTAATAATCAAATTTATTTTGTTGTAAGTTTCTCTCTAATCTACGATAACTGTAAGGTTAATGAAATCTGTTTGTAAAGTAAAACATTATATTTTATCCACGTATTGTCTTTTTTTTTTTTTTTTTTTTTACTAAATACGGGACATTTAAAATGTTGAACAACTTGGAAATTGTACGTCAAATGTGACAAATTATTTCGTAGTGTTATTATTTCATGTGAAATGAATTATATCGTCTGTTATTTATGATAGGATTAATTTCCGTAATAAAATAAGTACATTTTAAGATGGCAACATTTTATCTTTCGTTGACATTTACTGAAAATTCCGATTGGCTTTGAAAATTTCAGAACTTGAAATCCATATTTAGGCTCTTTTTTCCATTTAAGATCTATTTCTCCGGAAACATCTATCCATAAAACTGTCGGTAGATTATAGGATTGCTATAATTAAACAATTTTAGTATACAAATTCGGTTTTTAAATAAATACGAAAATAATAGGACTCCATCTTAAATAGGACGTAATCACCATGGCAACCTAGAGTCATTACCTGCCGTGGGATATCATTGAATATTGAATTAATTACGTGTGATAGCATTTAATAGAATGAAGAATGTGACTATAACTTGGTCATAGAGGTTATAAAATGTCTTATACGTCACATATGAATATAACGTCATACATGTTAGATAACTCGACGATACATCTCGGTCGCTGGACGATTAATCCTCGGAAGTTGCTATAGCAAAAAAGTACCGATTTTTAGAAAATTCAAATTACTTAATAAATATTTTTATTAATATATCTTTTAACGTTTCGATTTGATTTTCATAAAATTTGAAATGATTCCACAAAATTCTGCAACGATTATATATATTAAATTTCAAATCGGATTGATTGGGTAGTTTTTGCGCTGTTATATGCTGACAGACGAACGGACCAGACGACGACTAGAGGTGCTACGTATTTATATAATTACGAACCCACCTAAAAAAGACTTATTTAAGCTTAATAACACAAGTATGAAATTTTAATGTTACCATAACATGAACACTACACTGAAAAAAAAAAAAAAAAAAAAAAAAAAAAAGTATTGATTTTACAGAATAATACTGGTATCCCAGCTGCCAGTATTATACCGTAAATTAACAGAGATAAACAGTAAAATAAGCAGTCAGTGTATTACTGATTATTTTACTGTTTATTACTGTTAATTTTACGGTATAATACTGGCAGCTGGGATGTCAGTATTATACTGTAAAATCAACATTTTTTGCAGTGTTGTATAGCAGTATTTTATAGCAATTACTTATATTAATGTATTGTAAACTTTCATAATCTTTATTCTAATTTCTTTTTCTTTATTTTAGGTAAGTCTGTGAACATTTCAAATGGTTTTGATCTTTCTGTGAAGTGAAACATGTGAGTTTTTGAATTGATATCTTTTTAAATGAAATATGGAAGGAAAGAGAATAAATTTGTTATTTTCTTTAAAATGGTATGCATGTAATTTGTAGAATTTATGAAACTATTATTCTTTCATGAATTATTACTGTCAGTATATTTAATGTTTAAATTTCAGCACATACTGTAAATGCATGCGTAAAAAGAGAGTACGTAAAAAAGAAAGAAAAATTAAAAAAATGAGTATTAATTGAAAAAAAAATGAGTATGTTTTTTTGCAGTGTAACTGTTAATCTGTATATAATAATTGCATCAAAAGAAATAGGATATTGTACTTTGAATTTTCTATAGAAGGTCGTTTTTAACAGTTTCCAACATAGTTGAAAAGGGTTTATTAATTAAGTTTGTCTGTCCATCTGTTTGGTTATTTGTCTGCCCGTCCTCCAACTCAGTGGATATTCGAATTGCCCTGTAATTGATATATGTTATTGAGGTTTACCATGGCATTATCGGTATTTAAAAATGTCTGAGAGCATTTATAGTTCGTTTACAGGGGCACTTAAAAGATTTTCGTTACATTATTATGGTCTATGGAAAAATTATTTGTAGCGTATTTTAATGATGTTGCACTATTCAAACATATTAAAATTGACATACATCACTGAGGTGCACTACAAGATGTTTACTATAGAATAGGGTGTGCATAGCATTTATCGTTCATTTACAGGGACACACAAAAGAATTGTGTTACAGTATACTGTCTATGAGCAATAATTGCTGGAAGTGCGTTTTCATTTGAGGTATGTATTTTTAGATTTAACTAATTGTTTGCATATAACTTGGTATATATAAATTCTGCACACTGCGCATTTTTTCAGAAATGAAGTATATATATATATATATATATACGTTTCAAATTTGAGTAATTTTGATTCGGAGCCATTTTGACTATATGCGACATACTCAGATTTGAGTATTTTTTTTTATCAGTTTTGAAAATGTCGTTTTTAGAGTGTATAGACCGTATAGAAAAGGGGATTAGACTGCATTAGAAATAAAGCATTTACAACACGATGCTTTGTTTATCTCATTCTCCTTTCGACGACCATCACTGCAAGAAAACCTGTTTTACAGGCAGATTCCTGGGACGTGGAAGACCTCGTTTCTGAGCTTTTGCGATGAACCTGTTTGCCTCCTGTTTGTTTAATATTTTGTTGACAGTGTTTTGTTTTGACAAAATTGAAATGTTCATCTATATCAGATTTTAAAACTTGCATAGTTTGTTAAAATGTAAATTTAAATACTTAAGAGATGAAAGTAGAACACAAAAAAAAAAGGCTTATCAAAACATTTTAATATAATGATCGACATATTTTGAACGCACAAACGGCGTCATTATCAAGATCTACACGATAAACAAACTATTATCGAAAACATTTTTGAAAATAAACTTGGAAAAACCTAAACCACGAGATCATGTGTGTAATAAAAGCAGGTGTTTAACAATAGTAAACTGTAAACGTTAAAATTAATACTCCCTTATTGCTTTTGTAAATTGAAAAACGTCGCGTGCCAGATTTTAGTTAATTTAAAAGAGGCTGATACATTACATATGTTCTATCTACGCATATGTAGATTTCTATTGATTCCTGGATAATGGATGGAAAATATGGATTTTATGATTAAAAAAAAAAAAAAGTTCACGATAATGTTTATCAATGTTTACAACTTCTCTGAAAATTTCTGCAACTCTTCAAGGAAGCGTCTACAATACTATTTTGTGCATTTGAAGCAATTTTAAAAGTTAATTTTAATGCTAAAGTTAATAAATAATCTATCGATGATAAGATGAGTTATAGATATTTTTTAATAACGTTTAAAAGAAGTCAGTATTGTAAAATTTTCTTATAAATAGTGTAAATTACGAATATTTTTTTTATTATTCTTATTTAGTCAAAGTAAATATCAAACAGTTTACATCAAACGGTGAATTTTGTAGAAAAATCAGTTTAAATATTTTATAGTTTAGTTGAGCGTTTACACGAGTCATTCTTCTTTTCGTAACTTTTCAAATAATGCTATTATTCTAAAACGTTCAGTTATACATAATATTTTCTTGAAAATTAATCAATTAAGTTTTAATTAAATTAAATAGAAAAAGTTAATTTAATTTATCAAATTTGTAATTGAAAATATCTTTAAATGTAGGATTATGCGCTCAAAATAGATGTTTCAATAGGTGTTGCAGGCCTTTGAACCAGTTGAAAATTAGAAATAGTTGCAAAATGTTTTGAAAAGTATCCTGAAATACAAAATAACTAGAACTTACAATGGTATATGGTTGGTATAAAATTAAAATTATTTTAATTAAAATGCTGATATTACTGAAATATCTAAATTAAAAAAAATTGATTTCTTTTAAAGTTTTTGTTTTCTTTTTAAAGAACAGGTTTTTAGTTTTCGGAATATTTAAGAAATGCGCTAAATTTCCAAGGATATCAATGCGAAAATACTAATACAAATAAAAATCTGACCCTTCAAAAGCAATGAAACTTTAAAAAAAATCTTTTAAAGTGTTCCATTTTATCTAAGTCTGAAAAAAAATGAGGTATAAACGAAAATATCTGATATACGCAGGGACCGATTTACAAATTTGGGGGACCGGGCACAGATGCTTATGGGGGGGCCCCTCCTTACACCGATACTTTCAGCGGGTTTGAGTTTAAAAAAAATATATCATTGAAAGCTGTAATTATTAAGATAACCATTGCTTTGTGATATTTAATGATTTTTTTATATAAATTTTCTTCTCAATTTTGTAGCAGTTAAAGTTTTTATAACATCCTCATAATTAATTTTAGTGTTTTATTTCGCTGACGATTTTTTGAAATCGGTTCCGAAAGTGAAAGTATCCAAATAAAGAAACCTGTCAACAAAATCGAAAAAGTAGAAAACGGCCATTGTAAAGATTGACCTCAACTATCCAATGGGAAAAAAAAAATATTTTAAAAATATTGAAATGTAAAGAGATATTAAAAAAAAAATTCTCCCATAGAAGTAATATTAGCGAGCGGGTGTTTTCGCGTGAGTGAAGTAATTATTCTTAAATGAAAAAAATAAACAGATTTTTCCATATTAATTTTGTTTTTTAATAGTTAAAACTTCATCAGATTTTTGTCAATAATTGAAAAATCTTCAGTAGCATTTGGGGGCTCCTGAAAATCGGGGGCATTGGGCCCGTGCCCCGAATGCCCTGCCGTAAATCATGCACTAGATATGCGTCGTTAAAACAAATTATTATTTATTATTATTATTATTATTTTAATAAAATGAATACGAATTAATCTGGGTCTCACACATGCTGAATCGACCCCTAAATGAACAAGTCTTGTAAATGAGAAACGTTTAAATGATATTCTACTGTACTTTCATACACATTTCCTTTAATATTCCCGTATCGTGAAACAATACTCTTACTGACAATCTTTTCCAACTCTATTTCGCTTAATGCCTTTTATCTGTTCCTGTTTCGGCTGCCTCCTGTTGCTTTCGCGAGAACGATTTTGCTGACGTCTTCGGGGGTCTAATCGATTCGATATTCCCAGTAGAAGACAATATATCTCACTATATTCGTCTCTTTTATCACTATTGACTACGAGAACCAATTCAGATATGAACTATCTCTTAGAAAGCTTAATAAGTGTCACTCGGAAATCAAGGAAATGAATAATCTCTTATGGGATATATTCGAAATTCATTAGTGTGTAATTTATTTAACAAAGTTATTTAATTTCATCTTTTAAAGGCATAATTCATTAGAAAAAAAAAAGAAAGAAAGAAAATCGAAATTTGTGCAATCCTAAACAATTAATCTTCGCAAATCCATTTTTTAAAATTATTAATTTATTATTATTGCAATCAAATCTTTACACACATAAGCTTAAAAGTCTATAGAAAATCTATATTATAAAGTAAAAACATGTCCGTAAGTGGCAACGACCTAACCAATAAATTTCACTTAATAGATTTTCAAAAATTTGCAAGAATAATTTGTTTATCGTTGTAGATTTTGATAATGGCGCCATTTGAACGTTGAAACATAGGTCGATCTTTATATTAAAAGGTTTTTATAAGCCTTTAATATATAGGTTATAAAGTACTTCGCACACACTCTTGCATGTGTGTGAAGTACATAGAACACACAAATATTAATTTGTGTGTTCTATTTGTATCACTTAAGCATTTTTATCTATATTTTAATTATAATTAGTGGTCCTATTATATAGGATTATGAAAGTATTTAATTTATAATTAAGTTCTAAAAATATTGAAATGCTATATTGCCATCGGAAACTCACCTGTGTATAAAATGTATACAATTCTAGCCTATCAGGAAGTGAATGAAAAATAGATTACAAAATTCCCTCTTTACTTACAAAAATCAAGTTGAGTTAAAAAGGGGAAAAAAAAGAAAAAGGAAAAAGAACGTAAAAATAAATGTTCTCTATATGATGAATATTTATATATTTTGCGTGGAAAGTTCTTCTTATTTGAACGGCAAGTTAACGATAAAAAATATAGATGCAAATTGAACTTTAAATATTTAAAATAAATTAATATTTGAATTAAATATCTAGTAGTTTTTTAACTGTTCTATTTTTGTGAAGTTTAACAAATGAGCAATGACTTTGCCTTTTTGCGTATAAAATTACCCAATGCAAATCAGTGATAACTTTATTACGTAACAAAAGATCTTATGTTTATTCATCTTTCTTTCTTTTTAAAAATATTATCATCCATATTTCATAATCCAATATTTTTTTCGCTTCAATAATTTATACAAAACAAATGCAAACAAATTAAAATTTTAATACAATACAAATTAAAATTTTACAATTTAGTAAAATTATTGTTTCACTTCTTAAGAAAAATAATCTACCTAATTTTAGAAAAATCGTATGTTTTTATTGCGCACATATAGTACTTATTACTTATTGTACTATATATTGTATACTTACTATATATATTGTAAAAAATATAAATATATTGTAAAAATATATAATATAAATGTATATATATTGTAAAAAAAAAAAAAAAAAAAAAAAAAAAAAATCTGTAACTTGTCATTATAATATCTGTATTTTAACGGTTTTTATGTGTACAGTAAAAATAAAAAATATATCTTACTGCTTTAGGGACAGTGACAATTTAACTGAACTTTTAGTACTGTTATCTGTCGAATGAGTCGCAAATCAATATCCAGTACTTTTTGAAACGTTCTCGAAAATACTTTTACCGGGTAAAAAAATTCTGCAAAATTACCGAAATTGTACTGACCGAAAATTACCTAAGTGTACTGAATTTTTCTGTGTTCGTATGTTTGTGATGCAGGAGCCCCCACATGTTAAATATGACCCGAATCGCAATGTAAATAAAGACAAATGTTTCTTAATCTAAGAAAATATAATATAACCATGAACGAAAATATACAATAAACTCTTTCTAAGTAACCCACGATTTCGAAAAGCGTTCTTTATCATTCGAAAACTCAGAAACCAATATATTTTCGAGATTTAATGAATTACTTATAAAAATAAAGTTTCTTTTGCTTCTACTGATTTTCTAAAAACGTTTCCGAGTCGATTTTAGAATCTATTAATCGGTTTCCTCAAACAGGAATATCAGTATTTATTTTCTAGGATGTTATCAAAGTAAATGTTTTCAGCTACGTATTTAAATTTATACATGCAAGAGTAACAAAATAATATTAATATTAATTATGTTAATTTATTATGTTTATCTATAAAGCATGTTTGTTGAACATGAAAATGTCTACAGTAGAATGGATAGCATCCGAAAATTCTTTATTCAGGGTTGAAAAAACTTGCTAAACACCCAAAAAGTTTCTCGGAAACATTTTTCAAAATGTCTACAGAAGAATGGATAGCATCCGAAAATTCTTTATTCAGGGTTGAAAAAACTTGTTAAAACACCCAAAAAGTTTCTCGGAAACATTTTTTTAAATGTCTACAGAAGAATGGATAGCATCCGAAAATTCTTTATTCGGGGTTGAAAAAACTTGTTAAAACACCCAAAAAGTTTCTCAGATACATTTTTGAAACTGTCTACAGAAGAATGGATAGCATCTGAAAATTCTTTATTCAGGCTTTAGAAAACTGGTTAAAACACCCTAAAAGCTTCTCGGAAACATTTTTGAAAATGAGTGGCAGAAAAAGAAACTTTGTCTTTATACATAATTCTTTAAATCTCGAAAATGTATTGGTTTCTAAAGATAGAGAATGCGTTTCCGAATCCTGTGTAAACCGGACGAGATTATTGTGTATTTTAGCTCGAGGTTATATTACAGTTTCCCAGATTAAGAAACATCTGTCATTTGTTAGAGTGCGCCACTCTGTCTCGCCCTGTTACCATCTGGTAAACGAGAATTATGCATTTCAGATATTTACGAGAAACTGGACACAACGTTTTCTGCTGACTACCATGGGATAGTTGTACAGTAACACACATCACCACTGCATCTCTCCTCCATTCCCGTTGAGAGGTTTCGTGAATCATCCGCTAAAAGGATTCCCGATTCCGTTGACTCACCCGCCCGCGCATTGAGACGTTCGATTCTCTCCGTTCACGACACTCTCTGAATAGTATCAGGAAGGATGAATGTATGGGATAATGTATTTTTTCTCTTGTGTGTCTCTTTTTTGGTCTTTCTTCAGTTTTCTTGCTGTCAAAATATTTGCCCGTCTCTATGTCATGCTTAAATATAAATATATTCAGTCGTAGTACAAAACACTTTTTCATGTTTATCTTGAAAGAGAGTGGAGCACCCGTTTTGACAAAACTGTATTCAAAATTCTGATACATAACGAGAGATCAAATGTAATGATAAAATTTTAATATATACCTAGTTGCACTCGTCGAAGTTGGACGCTAGGGAATGTATTAAATAAGTATGTTACAATTTAAGTTTATGAATAAAATTAGCAAGCTACTGGTCAATTTCTCTTAACGCACCTTTAATCAAACGAATCTAGAATTGGACTTTGTGTTTTAAAGCCATATGGACCTGACTATATATATGGCATTATATTATATAGGCAGTATACACGTCAGGACCACATTGCCGTTATCATTATCTTACGCGTGAAGGTTTCGCTATGGTACTCCATTGTGAAATTTGGTAATTTTTGAAATTCAATATTTGAAAAATGGCAGAATCATTAGATTTGAAGTTTATATTAAGAAAAATACAATTTTTTACCTTTCTAACGCAGTTTGTCTAACAATTTTCTGACAAATACTTTTCGAGTTATTAATTTTTTCAGTAACTTCAAATGTTTCATTTTCTGAAATTAATCTGTGTCAACGATTACCGAAAACGCCAGTCGTCAGCAATGCGTAGCTTTTTATTAAAGAGAATAATAATGTATTTTTTTTTAAGTGATACTCCAAATCCAACGCATGATGTCTCGTGGTGTACCGTGCTGCTTGTTAATTTTTACTCTTAAGATAAATACTATATTCATTTGGAAATATAGAGATTTCAATTTGAACTTATAATCACTAGTAGAAAATCAATATATGTTATATTGATTATATTAGAGTCTAGTATTGCACCAATATAAAAAATGCTTCCAAGAAAATTCGACTATTGGGTGGATTTACATTAAAATATTTACAATGAATTGGCTTTATCACAGAAAAATTGGCTTTTATTTGAAGTTATTTTCAATTATTTAACGAAACATCAATATGGCAAAAAAATTGGCTTTACATCTGAAATAGTATCCGTGAAAGAGCGAAACACATTTTTCCAATAATGGCGCAGCTTTGGCAAAATATAAAAACTCATATATTGAGGCAATATTGCATGACAATATAAATATTATTGGGCATATCTTGTTTTGTTTACAACAGAGTCAATGTCAGAATTCCTGTTTTATTGAAAGTAATCTTGAATCACCTCCTGCTTAAGAATTTATTCATAATCAGATAATTTTCTAGCCGTGCCACACACCCACGAACTTCAGCCGTTTTTTAGGACTTTCACGCCTTTGAACTCGTTCTGAATTCTGTTGGTTCGTGCTTTAACAAGCATTGGCCCCTGGGACCGTCCGAAAGAGCTTTCCCATGTTATACGTCTTTGGGAAGAAGGAAAGATAATTCCACTTCCAGATCTCGTGTCCATCCACTTGGTCACGCATCCATCTCACTTCGGTAATTAATTGCTGGCCAACGCGTGCAACTCCATGGCCTAGACGTGGACAATCAAAGTATCCGTGACTTCCAGCACCTGTCGGTGACGTCAGCCTGGGGTGGTTTTATTGGATTCCTCAACAACGGCCAGTCATTTTGACCGC
The DNA here is from genome assembly GCA_963931845.1 of Maratus michaelseni. Lineage (NCBI taxonomy): Eukaryota > Metazoa > Arthropoda > Arachnida > Araneae > Salticidae > Maratus > Maratus michaelseni. The sequence continues at coordinate 299,935,360 of OZ007595.1, forward strand.
AAGGGAATAAAGAGAAATTTATGCTTATCCAATAATGGGTGAGTCAGGTATTGACATATTGACTTGATATATTAAGGCTGTTGGTCACTCACTTCTCAAATTCCCCTCGACAATGTTTAACTTATAGGCATAGAATGCATTCGTATTTTTTACTTTCTTATATCTATACAAGAAGTAAATATTGGATTCGTGAAAAAATTCGAATTAATGTATTGGGAGAATTTATACGTTTTAGAAGGTCCTGAAAACGATTTGATTGCTTTTAGAAAATGCCTGTCTATGTGTCTGTATATGGAAAATATTTTGTGGCCGCTCTATCTCAATAACTAATGCACGGAATTTAATAAAACTGTAGATTCCGTTAGACCTTAATATAAATTGGAGCTGATTAGTTTTTGGTGTAAATTGCCCAACAAGTGGCGTTGCTATGCTGCATTTTTCACGATTTCCGCAGTAGCCATATCTCAAGAACTAAGGCACAGATTTTCATCAAACTTCAGATCCATTTAGACGCTTATATAAGTTGTAGCTGATTAGGTTTCGGTGTAAATCGCCCAACAGGTGGCGCTGTTGTACTACAATTTTCAGGATTAACACGATTTTAGCGATAGTCCCCTCTCAAGAACAAATGCATGGAATTTCATTAAACTTCATATTCTGCTAGACCTTGACATAAGTTAATACTGATTAGATTTTCATGTAAATCATATAACAGGTAGTGCTTCTATGCTGGATTTTTCGCGATTTTCGCGATAGTTATATCTCAAAAACGAATGCAGGGAATTTAATCAAACTTCATATTCTGTTGCTCTTTCACATAAATAGATCCTTATTAGGCTTGGGTGTATACTGCCCAATAGGTGTCGCTTTTGTGCTCTTTGGTTTGGGAATTTTGGTTGCAGACATCTAAGAGGGTGGGTACTGAAATTCAATGATTTCTTTGAAAAATGCGATTTATATAGAAGAAAGTTTCGTGATATCCACAACATACTAGCTTTTAATTTCTCATCGGAAAATTAATATTTTTAACTCCTTTGTTCTATGGTCTCTTCTTAAAAGATGTTTCTAATTGGTTTGTTTGGCATTCTATTTCCATAATATAATACACGCTTAATTTTATATTTTACGCGTTATTGGACACTGTAAAAAAAAAGACCAATGTTTCTTAATCTACGAAAATATAATATAACCACGGACAAAATCCTACAATAACCTCTTTCGAGTTATCTATGATTCTGAAATGTGTTCTTTATCTTTAGAAACCTTAGAAACTAATATATATACATTTTTATTTAAAGAAGCATTTATAAAAACAAAGTTGTTTTTGCTGCCACTGATTTTCAGAAAACGTTTCCGAGTAGTTTTTAGAGTATATTAATAAGTTTTCTCAATCCGGAACATACGTTTTTCAGATGCTATCAATTCTCAATTTCAACGAGCATGTTTTACAAACAAACATAATAAATTAACATTATTAACAGGAACATTAAAATTAATATTATTTTGTTACTCTTGCACGTAAAAATCAGTTTCCTAAACCGGAATATAGGTCTTTAGGATACTGTTCATTCTATAATGTCCAATTAAAATCCTCATAGTAATGTATTGCTCATGCCTTTTGCCTTTATTGCATTTTAAAATAAGAATAAACAAGTCTGATATATTTTTTTTATTTAGAAATTAAAAAAATCCTTAAAATGGTTAAACATTTCGAAATCGTGCATATCCCGCAAATTTTGTTAAGAAAGGACACCATTATTTATTGTATAATTTATCTCATTATTTTTAATATTTCAAGTTCCAGTTGTTTCAATAACAACTTTTGATTTAATAACATTTGCGATTGTTTCCTCAGTTGCATATTTGACCAGAGAGAATTGCTGAACGTGTCTCGTATTTTCCACCCGAAGCAACACTGTGAAGGTAGAAACTGTTTTACAGGAATTGTAGGAACTCGATTTGCGTCATGTGTCTCATCCATTATTATTATTATTTTAATTATTTTAATTATTTATTTGTGCGTGTATGCGATAGATAGAACCATTCGAAACTTGACAGAGTAATATTAAAATAACAAGGCAGTATTCAAAAAAAGTATTTTTCCCCGCCCAACAACTCAAAATTTTGAGACACATTTACAGACTCATTTTTAAAAATAAAAACATGAAACTTGGCGGTGTGATTTGTGTAGAGATTTATAAGGGACCCGTGTTTTTATTTTTCGTTCAATTAATTAGAAATTGATTTACAAACAATTATTTTCACAGTACGATCATTTTTTTTTGTTTGTTTGTTTCCAGCGCTATCGATTCGGGGAATTCGGTTCAAAATGTCCACTTTGACAGCATTTTTTGAAATATATTCTGCCTTTATCAAAAAATCGAGACAATACAGACATTATAAAGTTTCTGAATAAGAGAACCTGCCAATTGGATGCATTTTAGAGCAAAAATGAATTTAAAATTGTGTCTCAAAATAAGCAGTTTGGATTTGAATGCACCCTTTAAGTAAATTTCGAAAAATAATCTACAGATTGGTTCTTGAACACCACCTGAAGGTTTAATCTATAAAATAAAATTTAACTTCAATTCCGAAAATAAACAAAAAACTAGTCGTTGGAGGCCACCGTAATACTTACCCATCATGGATATGCATAATATAAAATATGAAAATAAAACATGTGTAAACTATTTATAAAATGCATTGCCATTCGAATAAAATCGTAGTTTGATGCGTCATAAACTTTAAATGCTCTATTACTGAATCGCGTAAAAGAAACATCCTTATAACTCTAAAATTGATTATACTATTAACTAACGGTTTACTGCGTCGGATTAAGCGTCTCATTTTCAATTAAAATATATCTTTGAATTGAAATTTGAATGAAATACAGGGTCATGAAAAATCGAAAATAGGATTACAAATATCTCGGCAACTCATTATCCGATCAACTTTATTCTTTACGCAAAATTTATGTTTTTTAGTTGTTTTTATATATTTACTCTTTAAAATAAATAATTTCGAAAATTTTTATATGCATTTTATCAGAACGCATATTTCGAGAGTCCGAAAAAAATAGTTCCGGATAATCGAGGTTACTGAAATTCAATAAGCTTCTTCCCATTATTTCATACTAAGTACACACCAAATTTCAAGTCGCTATCTCAATTTGTTCGGGAGATGGAGCGCTTACAGACATACAGACACACAGACGAACGGCAATTTTTTTTTTCTCTAAAAATTATGTTTTTCGGAATCTCCAGTGTCTAAAACGTGGAAATCCGTCAAAAAAAAAAAAAAAAAAAAAAAAAAAAAAAAAATCGATTTTTAAAACGATTACAAGATTTACCCTATACTACGTTTGATGGGTAAGTAATAAACATAATGTGTCAAGCATAAATTATGAAACACTCCCAGGATGCTGAACGAAATTTCTCCGTTTAACAAGGTGAAAGAAGATATCTAAATAAACAATTTATTTAACTAATATTAGATAATATACTACATAGTTTCTCTTTTTTTTTTTTAAGAACGATATTTAAGCAGTTGTTTTGCAACCAACTTTTAACTTAAATAAAATTTGAAAATGTTTCCCTAGCTGCGTAAGTAGCGAACTAGAAATGCGGAACGTGTCTGGCATTTTCTTACCCGAAGCAGTGCGGTAAAGGTAAAAACTGTTTTACAGGTACTGTTGGAGGTTCGGTTTCCGTTACGTATTTAATTTGAATATTATTATTACGTATTATTATTATAACTTTATATAATTTTTTTAATTACTTCCTTGAGTGTACTTGCATGTGCTTTTTAAACTGTGATGTAACATATTAATGATAGATTTAATATTTTATAGAATTAAAAAAAAAAAAAAACTGTCAAAATAACTTAAAATAAATTCTCAAACATAACTCGGTATTGTACCATTTCCCAACTCATCGACATAGTGAGAAGAATTTTATTTTAATTGCCTTTTATCGAAGCTATTCTCTTTGAAAGTTAAGTAGATGTTACTGCTGTATTTAGCCATGCTGTATAAACGCAGAAAAGCAGGCATTACCGAAGCGTAGAGTGTGATTGTTCATATATTCTGTTTTATTGTATTAGCCTTTCTGTATAATAATAATAAACCTATCTGGTATTCTATTCCAATTTTCTTAATAAACTAGGACACGTCTCCCGCTACGCTGGTCGGTTTCTCCAAACGAAATATATCGATGAATTTCATCTTGTGTTTTAAAGAAATATGGAATTTTATCTGGAATGCCCTTTCGAATTGCTAAAAACAATACGAGCACCATTGCGCGATTATATTTTCTAATGTGTCAGACAAAATTTGGGCTGTTGAGGGCCAACACTTTTGGTTGTTCATTTACAGAAGGATTTTGTGAAGAATGATAGAACGATTTGCAATATACTAAAACCATCCCTGAAAAATTAGCTAATTAACAATGCAAGTATCATAAAAAATACGTCCATTAGAACTTTTTAAAAAGTCTAATATTTCACAATCCGGTTCATCTTATTATAAAACTCCCCGCATAACTCTATAACTAAGCAACGTAGAACGATATGTAATATACTAAAACCATCCCTGAAAAATTATCTAACAGTGCGAATTCCATCGAAATTTATTTAGCAGAATCTTTTTAAAAGATTGATCTTTTATAATCGGGTTCATCTGATTATAGAGCTTTTCCTAATAGCTCTATAACTAAGCAACCTAGAACGATGTGTTATAAGGTAGGTGAGCCAAAGGTGGCCATAGTTAAGCTTTGAGGATTTTTTATAATTTTCTGTTCTGTTTGAGTATGTGTGGCTGAATTTTTGTGTGTAAAATTTTACACTTATATCTAACACATATGAAGTATTCTTTTCTTTGTAAAATAAAATTTATTTACTTTTATAATACAATTTCAAAATTGTAGCTTGTGGACCACCTTTGCCGCATAGTGTTCCAAAGGTGGCCCATGTATCGAAATTTCTTTTAAAATGTGGAAAAGTACTGGCAAACTATTTTGTTTACTATTATGCTCTGATGATCCTTTCTTTCTTTTGATATCTTTCGAGTTTTTCTTCTTAATATTCTTATCTTCTGATACGAAAATACCTTAAAGCACTTTTTGTGCACGGTAGTTCAGGGATTTTATTCTGGGACTTACTGATTTCTTTTGAGTGATCTCTGGTGTTAACAATAAATGATAATAATTTTTTTTCGGATATTTATGCAGAAATTTTGAAAATCACCCTTACTACACTGATTTCTACATTTGTTTTCTAATGTGGCCATCTTGGGAACATACGTAGGGTTGCCATTTGCACGCCGTAAAAGTATAAATCTGATAAATGTCTTAGAATTGAAGTAAATGTGGTTAAAGAGAAAGAAATAGGCTTTCAGAAAACGTATCAGAACACAAAGTTCTAAGAATATAAACACGTGTAAATTAAAGTATCTTCTTACCTGGAAATTAGAACGACTACTCCTCAAAAGTGAAATGAAGGCATGAAATGTCGGAGGATCAATGTGATCTCTTTAAATTCAGCCAAATGAACTGAAGATACATGATTGACATTGCAGTTGAACCGTTTTGTGATTAAAAATTAAATTAATTCTATTTTTGAGGTGTGGACTACCATAGAAACACTGGCCACCTTTGGTTCACCTACCTTATACTGAAACCTTCCCGGAAAAATTATCTTACTAACAGTGCAAGTCCCTTCAAAATCCATTCAGCAGAACCCAATAAATATATAATATATAAGCAGCCGGAACGAATTTCCCATTTGCATTTTATATATAGTATAGTAGATGTACAAAAACGCCCTCTATTTTTATTAGATTTTTAATTGAGAATATTTTGATATACGCATTTTATTCAGAAACTAAAAATGGATTATCATAATTAAATAATGTTTTCTAACTTGTAAACTCCACCATCTCGGTAATATAAATATTTTGTTTTATTCGATCTTTCCTTTTTATGTTTCACAAAAAGCTTTTAATTTAATAATGTTTGCGTAATTTTCTCTGTTACATAATATCGATCGTGTCTGATTTTTTTCCACCTGAAGCACTGCCATAAAGGTAAAAACTGTTTTACAGGAATTCCGCGATTTTGGTTTCCGTGATATATTTGGTTTAAATATTATTATTATATGTGTTTATTATTATTATTATTTCTTTGTATGTGTATTAAAGCGTAGTGAGCAAAAATCTTTGAAATTTGAATATCCTATATAGTATATAATGTTGTTTTTTAAATTTTATAATATATTAGAGATAATACGCAAATATAGCATAATTTAATTTATTATTTTAATTTTAATTAATCGATTAGAAAAGAAATAAACTAAAAATGGATGTATGATCTAACATTAAAAATAAAAATAAATATTAATTTTATTTACATTTAACGAAGTAAAAAAAAAAAAAAAAAAAAAAAAAAAAAGACAATTTTGCATCCGTGTAATGTATATTCTAAAAGATATACATAGAACTATTTTTCAATAATAATGTATTATTTACGTATTTCTTACATACTTTTAGCTCTTTTAACTTGCTAGAAAAAATATTTATTAAATAAAAATAAAAGTAAAAATAATTTTTGTAACACTCTTTTATAAGCATTCAAAGTTTATCTTGAAAATAATACCTAATTTCATGACTGCAATTCATGTTTTCCCCTAAAATTTCCGTTAAAATACATTATTGATATGGCAACAGGAAAGAAAACATGAAACATTATTTAAAGTGTCTTGTTTACGATTTCTAAATAGATTACTCAACGTATATAATTATAATTTAATTAATATGAAACTATTAATTTATTAAAACGTATTTTTTAAAAAGTTTATTACACTCTTTAGTTTTTTTTTTCTCCTTCTTATGTTTAGTATTTGAAATATTTTGTTTTTGCAGTTTCACATCTATTTGGCCTTTTTTGGCAAGCGTGGATTGGCGTATCATTAATACAATTCTTGTTGTAACTCGTATAATATTGTAACGATAAAAAATATATTTAGCGATTTATCACTTACGGCGGGCTAACAAGAAAATGCCTTAAAATAAATTTATTAATTTATAATTCAGTTCTAAAAATATTATAATTTTGTGTTGTCATCGGAAACACAACTGTGAACATAAGTTTTATAATTCAACCATATGACAAAGTGAGTTAAAAATGGATTACAGAATTCCATCTTTACTTAAAAACGAAGTTGAGTTAAATGAAAAAGTGTAACAAAGCAGATTTGAAACTTGAAAGGTTTATAAAGTAAAAACTTTGATGGACCGTTCCTTTCTGTTGAACATTTTAACTTACAATTGCAAATTTAAAAATTTATTAAATATTATATTCAGTTATTAAAATTTTGTTTTGCCATCGTAATTACAACTGTGAACATAAGTTTTATAATTCTAGCCTATCAAAGAAATGCGTTAAACGTCGATTACAGAATTCCATCTTTACATACAAAAACCAAGATTAGTTAAATAAAAAAGTGTAACAAAAACGATTTGAAAAGGTTTATAAAGTGAAAACTAGGATTGATCTTTCCAATAACCTTTCTGTTGAACATTTTAACTTACATCTACAAATTTTTATAGTAATTATATGTTATATTACATTTATTAAATTTTTTTATAATTGTAAGCTATCAGAAAAATCGATTACAAAATTCCATCTTTACATACAAAAACCAAGTTGAGTAAATAAAAGAGTATAACAAAGCAGATTTGAAAGATTTATTAAGTGAAAACTTTGATGGATCGTTCCAATAACCTTTCTCTTGAACATTTTAACTCACAATTGCCAATTTTAAAATTAATTAGATTTATTAAAACTTTGTATTGTCATTGGAAACAAGTTTTATAATTTTAGCCTATCGAGATGTGAGTAAAAAATCAATTACAAAATTCCATCTTTACATACAAAAAACAAGTTGAGTTAAATAAAAGAGTAAACAAAGCAGAATTGAAAGATTTATTAAGTGAAAACTTTGATGGATCGTTCTAATAACCTTTCTGTTGGACATTTTAACTTACAATTGCAAATTTAAATATTATTTATATATTATATTACATTTATTAAAATTTTGATCTTTACATACAAAAACCATAACAAAGCAGATTTGAAAGATTTATTAAGTGAAAACTTTGATGGATCGTTCCAATAACCTTTCTGTTGAACATTTTAACTTACAATTGCCAATTTTAAAATTATTTATATTTATTGAAACTTTGTAATGTCATTGGAAACAAGTTTTATAATTTTAGCCTACCGAGATGTGAGTAAAAATTCGATTACAAAATTCCATCTTTACATACAAAACCAAGTTGAGTTAAATAAAAGAGTGTAACAAAACATATCTGAAAGGTTTATAAAGTGAAAACTTTGATGGATCGTTCTAATAACCTTTCTGTTGGACATTTTAACTTACAATTGCAAATTTAAATATTATTTATATATTATGTTACATTTATTAAAATTTTGATCTTTACATACAAAAACCATAACAAAGTAGATTTGAAAGATTTATAAAGTGAAAACTTTGATGGATCGTTCCAATAACTTTTCTGTTGAACATTTTAACTTACAATTGCCAATTTTAAAATTATTTATATTTATTGAAACTTTGTATGTTTATAAATATAAATAATATTGAAAATTGTGCAAAATTGTAGCCTATCGAGATGTGAGTAAAAAATCGATTACAAAATTCCATCTTTATAAACAAAAACCAAGTTGAGTTAAATAAAAGAGTGTAACAAAACACATCTGAAAAGTTTATAAAGTGCAAACTTTGGTGGATCGTTTCAATTACCTTTCTGTTGAACATTTTAACTTACAATTTCAAATTTTAATAGTAATTATATGTTATATTACATTTATTAAAATTTTGTTTTATCATCGGAAACACAACTGGGAAAATAATTTTTATAATTGTAGCCTATCAGAAAAGGAGTGAAAAATCGATCACAAAATTCCATCTTTACATACGAAAACCAAGTTGGGTTAAATAAAAGAGTGTAACAAAATATATGTGAAAGGTTTATAAAGTGAAAACTTTGATGGATCGTTCCAATAACCTTTCTGTTGAACATTTTAACTGACAATTGCAAATTTTAATTGCTGCCAATCTATCTGCATTTCTTTTATATATAAAAACACTGTACAACGTCTGTTCTGTAGTAAAAATAGTTTATTTACTGTGGGACCTTTTAACGTGCAGTTAATGGCCACTCTAAGTTTATGTATATTTAAGTAGGGGTAATCTTTCAATATAAAAATATATATATTTCCTGTCTTTATATAGTAAACAGTTGAAAATCATATAAATAGGTAAAGTCTTCTTACCTTCTGTTTTCGGGATTCAGGAATTGTGTATCCAATTTTATCGTGTCATTTATTTATGACTCTGGTTCCGTGTTTTCACATTTCACGTTCTCTCTTCCACTTATCACTACTTAACCGTGAAGGAAGAAAATTATTATTAAAAAATTGAGTATTATGAAATTGAATGGATTCATTGGTTTAGAAGGTTAAGAATATTTAATAGTATATTTTACATTTTTTTTTTTTACATGTTTAAAGATATAAAAGTTTTATACGCTTTAGGAGCGATTAAAAGTCACGTCTTTCAGTCCGGAAAAATCATGTTACACTAACGTTGAAACAGTCTATAAAGAACATAGTTGCTATGGCTGCATGAGGCCCATTTTTGGGGTATTCACAGTTTTAAGTGTTTACAGAAGTTCTCGCACATGGCTTTGACGTCACGAGCAATCTGGTTTCTCAAGTGCAGAAAGTTTCGGTTTGATTATAGCTTCCTGAGTGATAAGCTGGGATTACGTGTTTCGGAGAAAGAGGGTTTTCAATACACCCCCCTTAATCCCAGGTTGAAGGAAGTTCTTGCAGTTTCAGTCTTTCAAGGTTTCTCAGATGTTCAGGTTTGGGAGTGGGCTTGGTCAACAGATCTGCGATCATGGATTTGCTAGGACAGTACTTCAGTGCGATTATCTTTGCTTCTGTTAGGTGTTTGATGACGTGGTACTTCACCTCGATGTGTTTTGTCCTGTTGGAAAGTTTCTCGGATTCCGTCATCTTTATCGCTGAGAGATTGTCCTCGTATAGTGTAATTGGACAATTTTGCGGTAAATCTAGATCGTCTAGAAGTTTTATGAGCCAAACGATTTCATTGGCTGCGCTTGCTGCTGCTACGTATTCCGCTTCGGCGGATGATTGAGCGATGCAAGACTGTCGTTTGGATATCCAGTAGATTGGATTCTTGCCTATCATAAAAACATTTCCTGTAGTAGATTTTCGCGTTTCGGGATCTTGTGCCCAATTTGCATCTGAATATGCTTCTAAGATTGGTGCATGTTCGGTGTTTATAATTAAGTTTAAGTTCTTGGTGGTATTTAGGTATCTCATTATACGCTTCAAAGCTTTCCAGTCTATTTCGGTTGGTTTTTCATTTTTCCTGCTTAGAATGTTTACAGCCGTTAGTATATCAGGTCTAGTTACTGTCGCTAAGTATAATAATGCACCTATTCCTTGTCTGTACTTGTGATTATTTGGAAGTAGGTTTTCGTTATTATTTATTTTTAGATAACCTGTGTCCATGGGTGTGCTGTATGGTTTACTTTCTTCAAGATTAAATTTATTTATTATTTCACTAATTTTCGTTGTTTGGTTTAGAGCGTAGCCGTTGTCTAATTTCTTTATGCTTATTCCTAGGTAATTCGTTACTTCTCCTAGGTCACTAAGTTTGAATTTAAGTTTAAGTTTCTCTACAAATTTTTCAATGTTTTCTTTGTTTCCTGCTACGAGCAGATCGTCCACGTATACAATTATGTAGACTGTGTCTTCCTTGTTTTTCTCTTTGCGCGTAAATAAACAAGTGTCTGTAGTGCTTTGCACAAATTTCATTTCCTTTAATGTTTCACTGATTTTCGTGTTCCAGGCTCTCGCGGCCTGTTTAAGTCCGTAAATAGCCTTCGTTAATTTGCATACTTTATTTATTTGGTCTGGTTTCTCATGACCTTCGGGTTGTGTCATGTATATGTCTTCGTCTAGCTCTCCGTGTAGAAAAGCTGTTTTGATGTCTAGGTGGTGCACGTTAAATCCGTGGTACGCAGCTGCTGCTAGAAATGTGCGGATTGTTGTGTGAGACACCACTGGGGCAAAAGTCTCGTCATAATTTTCACCATATTTTTGAAGAAAGCCTTTTGCAACTAGGCGGGCCTTGTATCTCTTCACGTTTCCCATATCGTCATATTTGACTTTAAAAGTCCATTTACTTCCTATGATTTTCTTTCCCTGTGGAGGTTCGACTAGTTCCCAGGTTTTATTCTCCTTTAACGAATTTATTTCCTCTTGCGCGGCGTTTATCCAATTTTGTCTTTCAATGGGATTTTTAGTGTTTATCATTTCTAACCAGTCTTTGGGTTCGTTAATTATGTTTGTTTTCACTGTGTATGCGAAGCGATCGGGTGGTACTCCCCGATTTGTCCTCTCTGATCTTCGCGGTTCACTTGTGGATTGTTTGGGCTCGGGTGGTTCGCATTCTTCAGGTGTAAAGTCTATCAATATTTCCTTTGAGTTATTTTCAACTAATTGTTCATTTTCTACGGGTTTTGATTTTTCCTCTTCCGGGTTGCTATTGTTTTGAGTGTAAGGACATTTATTTTCAAGGAATTTGACGGATCTTGAAAGTATGACTCTTCCGTCGTTTGTGTATATTCTGAATCCTTTACTTCTGTTATCGTAACCGACAAATTTTCCCTGTTGTGCGGTTTCGTCTAATTTTCCGCGTTTTGATTTATTTATGTGTGCATAGGCTAAGCATCCGAATACTTTTAAGTAATGGATATTGGGCTTCCTATTTGTCCACATTTCGTATGGGGTTTTATAGTTTGATCTTGTCGGTAAGCGGTTTTGAATATGGTTGGCAGTGCATATTGCTTCTCCCCATAGTTTTTGCGGTAATTGCGCCTCTATTAACATGCTGCGGGTCATTTCTAGTAAATATCTATTCTTTCTCTCCGCAATTCCATTCTGGCTGGGTGATTGTGGTACTGTGAGTTGGTGCTCTATGCCTTTTTCGCTTAGGTATTCTTCCATTTCGGTACTAGTGTATTCACCACCGTTGTCTGATCTTATACTGTTTGGGTATCTCCCGAATTTATTGTGTACTAGAGATATGTAGTCTTTGAATTTATCGAATACTTCGCTTTTTCTGGACATTAAATAGATTACACAAAATCTTGTTTTGTCGTCGATGAAAGTTACGAAGTATGTTTTTCCACCGATTGTAGGGGTCTGCAACGGACCACAGACGTCGCTGTGTATCAACTCGATTTTTCGTGTGGCTCTGTATGACGCGTGTTTGGGGTACGGTGCTTCTGTTGTTTTCGCTCTTATGCATACCTCACATTTGTTTTCGTGTCTGCAGTTATTTATCGTTATTCCTGTAACTAGTTGATTTGTTTGCATTTCTTTAATTGTTTGATAACTACGGTGTCCCATTCTGCGGTGCCATAATTCCACACAATTGGGATTTTGACAGCTGTATGTCATGTTTACATAATTTTGTTCTCTAGTATCGTTAGTTAAATTTATTTCATATAGATTATTTTTCAACTTTCCTTCTAATATTGTTTTACCGTCATTTATTATGCTGCACTTTTCTTTTTCAAAGGTTACTTCACAACCGTTTTGGGTCGCCTTGCTTACGGAAAGTAGGTTTGTTTCTATTTTAGGTATGTATAGGACGTTTTTGAGTGTAATTTCTTGTCTTTTGTTTTCCGTTTGAATTTTTATTTCTCCGGAACCATATGATGTTAATTTGTTACCGTTTGCGACTGTTATTTCTGTTTCGGCGTCTTCGTTGAAGTTTGAAAGTAATGTTTTGTCGTTGGTAATATGATTTGAGCTGCCGCTATCTATTATCCATGTATTTGTTTGAGCTTTGTCCGCTAAAAATGCTGCGTTATTTATTTTATCATTCTTTGTTTCGTGTTCCTCATTTTTAGGATTCGGGTTTGTCTTTTCGAAGCATAGTGATGATGAGTATTGCTTTTGTTTGTAATGTCTGTTTGGTTGCGGATGGTGGTTAGATGTTTGTTGAGTGTAGCTGTTTTGGTTCTGTCGTTTTACGAACCAGCATTGGGCAGTATTGTGATTTCTCATTTTGCAATGTGTGCAGTATCTATTCTCTCTTTTGTTGTTATTTACGTATGCAGAATTCTTTAGTATTTTATACGCTTTTGATGTATTTTGCGGAATATCTGTGTTTTCTGCTCTTCTCATGTATTCGTCGATTAACTTCGTTCTTAGGAAATTAGGTGTCAGATCGGTCTCGGGGCGCGATTCAAGTGCGGTGATCAAGACGTCATAAGACCTTGGTAAAGAGCATAGCATTATAGCTGAAATATGTGAATCGCTTATGCGTTCACCAATCGCGGCTAATTTATCTATAAGCTCTAGTATATTTGTTATGTGCGTTTGCATATTTCCGTTCTCACTTAATTTGGTGTTGTATAATTTCCTAAGGAGAAAGAGCTTGCTTGATAGGGATTCGCGTTCGTGGATTTCTTTCAGTTTGTCCCATGTTTGGCGAGCAGTTTCGAGATTCTTTATGTGTATTATTTGCGCGTCTTCGATGCTCAAATTTATCAGAGCACGCGCTTTCTTATCTTTTTTTGTTCCAAGCGGAAAATGCCGCATCCGTGCTAGCTGGAGCTTGCTCCGTTATAGTTTCGATTAAATCATCTTTCGTTAATATCATCTCGATCTTGAATCGCCAGTTAGCGTAGTTTGTGGCGTTTAATTTGTCTATCATTTGAGTATCTCTAAATGACGCCATCATTAAGTTCTTCTTTTCTTCTTTTACTTTTACTTTTTCTTTTTATATTTTTTATACACTACTTTTTGTTTTTATTTTATTTTATATATAGCGCAGATTCAGACATTTAGTCTCGAATTCTTTTTCAGGCTCGAAATCTTTTTTATTGTAGTAAAAATAGTTTATTTACTGTGGGACCTTTTAACGTGCAGTTAATGGCCACTCTAAGTTTATGTATATTTAAGTAGGGGTAATCTTTCAATATAAAAATATATATATTTCCTGTCTTTATATAGTAAACAGTTGAAAATCATATAAATAGGTAAAGTCTTCTTACCTTCTGTTTTCGGGATTCAGGAATTGTGTATCCAATTTTATCGTGTCATTTATTTATGACTCTGGTTCCGTGTTTTCACATTTCACGTTCTCTCTTCCACTTATCACTACTTAACCGTGAAGGAAGAAAATTATTATTAAAAAAATTGAGTATTATGAAATTGAATGGATTCATTGGTTTAGAAGGTTAAGAATATTTAATAGTATATTTTACATTTTTTTTTTTTACATGTTTAAAGATATAAAAGTTTTATACGCTTTAGGAGCGATTAAAAGTCACGTCTTTCAGTCCGGAAAAATCATGTTACACTAACGTTGAAACAGTCTATAAAGAACATAGTTGCTATGGCTGCATGAGGCCCATTTTTGGGGTATTCACAGTTTTAAGTGTTTACAGAAGTTCTCGCACATGGCTTTGACGTCACGAGCAATCTGGTTTCTCAAGTGCAGAAAGTTTCGGTTTGATTATAGCTTCCTGAGTGATAAGCTGGGATTACGTGTTTCGGAGAAAGAGGGTTTTCAATATGTTCTCCTCTGAAAGCCATTTCGCCATTTGTGAAGCGGTGATCATTAGCGTTTCCTTCCCATTTAATCCATTACCAAATTCGGATCCCTGTGACAGATTTCAACAGAGAGAAGAGAACATCCAAAATGCAAAAACTCGACGTTCGATTGTTCTAAATTCGTGACCTTATTCCCTCGTGCCTCATGCCCCGACGCAATTATTTGCAGGTGCGGGGGTAGAGATGAGATTGGATGATACAAAATTGTTTGTGTTGATCCGAGGGATCAGGCATCCGTGACAAATGATGGATTGGCCGACATTGTTGTTTTGAAACGAACAACGGCAACGGCATGCGTGTGTCAGATCGTGTCGATGGCTTCATCGCGAACTGACGGATGTCCATGATTGGATTATAAAATGAAAAGAGAATGGACGATATTCCAGTTTTATGTTTGAGATTGTAAAGTATCTCTCATTTGGAGAACTATTGAAAATTGAATTAATTGAAAATGTTATACTCTGAAAAATTGACCTTTTTGTTGTTCTTCAGAATTGTTAAAATGTTTTTGTCTTCTTCTCTCTCTCTTTTTAACACTTTCCAATATAGTTGAAAAGTGTTTATGAACTCAGTTTCTTTTTATATCTGTCTGGATGTTATGTGTCGTCGTTTACGTTAGCTGCCTGTTATGTCTGTTGTTTTTATGTTCTGCCCGTGCTCTAACGTACGTAAATATGCTCGAATTGTCAGGAAAGTCATGTATGTTATTAAAGCTCGCTATGGCCTGTATGCTATTTAAAATGGACTGTGTAGCGATTTTAGTTGGTTTACAGGGACACTCAAAAGAATTCTGATACATTATGATGCATGGGGGAAAATTGTTTGCGGTGTATTTTAATGCTGTTATAATATTTCAAGCATAATAAAATTTATCTGAATTTCTGAGGTGCACTAAAACATGCTTTCTGTAGAATATTGAATGCAAAGCATTTATCATTCATTTACAGGGACACTCAAAAGAATCCCTTTACATTATAGTCTATGGGGGGGAGGGGAATTTTTTGCTGTGTATACTAATGCTGTTATAATATCTCAAGCATAATAAAATGTATCTGTATTTCTGAGGTGAACTGAAACATGCTTTCTGTAGAATATGGAATTCAAAGCAATTATCATTCATTTACAGGGACACTCAAAAGAATCCCTTTACATTTTAGTCTACTGGGGGGGGGGGGGGGGGTGTTGCGTTGTATTTTAATGATGTCTTAATATTTCAAGCATAAGAAAATTGATATACATTTCTGATGTGCACTAAAACGTGCTATCTGTAGAATTTGGAGTGCAAAGCATTTGTCATTCATTTACAGGGTCACACAAAATAATTCAGTTACAGTACTGTCTATGAGCGATAAATGTTGGAAGTGCTTCTCAGTTTTCGTATGCGCTTTATTTATTTATTTATTTATTTTTGCGTACTATGTGGTATGTATAAATTCTATAGATCATGTACAGGGCTGCACAAAAGAATTCGTATGCATTACTGAGTATGATCGTGCACTGCTTAAGATCTTTTAATTGAGTTATGAATTTTCTAGCTGAACTTCATTTAGTGTACACTCAGAAAAAAAAACTGATTAAAACTACAAAATATGTTTTTGAGTACATTTTGGTTGTTTTAGCAAAATTCAAGTAAAATTGAACCATTTTACTTCAATTAACAAAACATTTTTGCTGGCGATACAATTTTTTTTTTTTTTTTTTTTGGAATTAAAAAAAAAAAAATTGTTGATTCAAACAAAATTTTTATTGACCTATATTTAAACAAAAAATTTGTTTAAATATAGGTCAATGTAAATTTTGTTTGAATCAACAAAACAATTTTTTTGTTGAAAACCATTTTTTTTTTTTTTTTTTTTTTTGCAATTCCAAAAAAATTTTTGTATCGCCAGCAAAAAATGTTTTGTTAATTAAAGTAAAATGGTTCAATTTTACTTGAATTTTGCTAAAACAACCAAAATGTACTCAACCAAAATGTTTTGTAGTTTTAATCAATTCCTTTTTCTGAGTGATAAATAAAGTCATATACAGGGATTCCTACGCAAAGAACGGGATACATTTCCGTATATCGGTTGTTATTTCTGAAAGTATGTTTGAAGTTATGCGTTTTACAAATGTTTTAGTTAAAATATCTTCTTTTTTTTTTTTTACCTTATTAAAATAGAAGTGTTGGAAAGTGTTTCATAATCTATACTTGGCACATGAATTTTCTTCCTTCTTCTTTTTCTTCATTTTATTATTATTTCTATAAAACGCTAATTTTTTTAGCTGAAAATTATGAATATTTTTAATTTTGTTCGTAATAGGACGTTGCTGTAATAACTGAAATATTTAATAAAGTTTTATGTGCTCTATACATTATTCGTTGGAAAATTAACTTGTTGTAAATCTGAACACAACACTGAATTTTGAATAAATTTCTGAATTTGACTGAATTTTATAGTGCAATTTCGAATAAAGCTTTAATTTTATTCATAATATAATATTAAAAACAGCTCCTAAAATTAACTCTTACGTTCTGTACAGTTATTGATTTTTACTTACCCATCATACGTAGTATAGGGTAAGTCTTGTAATCGTTTTGAAAATCGAAAAATTTTTTTTGACGGATTTACACGTTTCAGACACTGGAGATTCCGAAAAACATATTTTTAGAAAAAAAATTTTGCCGTCCGTCTGTGTGTCTGTGTGTGTGTCTGTGTGTGTGTCTGTGTGTGTGTCTGTGTGTCTGTAAACGCTCTATCTCCCGAAAAAATTGAGATAGAGACTTGCAATTTGGTATGTACTTAGTATGTAATAATGGGAAGAAGCCTATTTCATTTCAATAACCTCGATTAACCGGAACAATTTTTTTCGGACTCTCGAAATATTCGTTCTGATGAAAGGTATATAAAAATTTTCGAAATTGTTTATTTTAAGAAATAAATATAAAAGACAATAAAAAAACAAATTTTGCATAAAGCATGAAGTCGATCGGATAATTAGTTGCCGAGATATTTGTAATCCTATTTTCCACACTCTTCGATTTTTCATGACCCTGTATTTCATCCAAATTTCACTTCAAATATATATTTTAATTGGAAATTTGACGCTTAATCAGATGCAATAAACCGCTAGTTAATAGGATTATTATTTTTGGAGTTATAAGGAAAAACCTCTTTCAAGCAATTCAGTAATCGAGCCTTTAAAGTTTATGGCATCATCAATCCACGATTTTATTTGAATTGCAATGCATTTTATAAGTAGTTTACACATTTTTATTTTAATATTTTACATTATGCATATCCATGATGGGTAAGTATTACGGTGGCCCCCAACGACTAGTTTTTCATTGTAAATCCTAGTAAAAAAAAGGGATTTTTTTTTTAAGCAAAGCACAATTTGAGGATTTTTTTTAAATGTTATTATAATTAACTTTAAAAGATTGCTTCTGAAATAAATTTTCGCTACAATTCTTTAAAAGATTCATATGTGTTTAGATAAAATATTTGTTGGATATGTGAATAAAATTTGTTACAACTTAAATAGGATTTAGTTTCAGCGAAAATTCAAAATATTCCAGGACCCTATGTTCCATTTCGCGAGCACAGCAATTACTGTTGCGAATCTCCAAGGATTAGCCGACGTTGTTTTGAAACGAACAGCATCAGGCATGTGTCAAACCGTGTCGTCGGCTTCATCGTGAATTGATATATATCCATGATTGGATTATAAAATAAACACAATTGTTGCACAGAATGGACAAGAATTCTTCCTTTATGTTTGAGATTGTAAAATCTATCTATTTTCGACAAACATCTAAAATCGTTCGTGATGTATAAATTAGTTTTTACCCGGAATATATATATTTATAGCAGACTACGCCCGCTGCTCTGGTCGGTTTCTCCCAAAGAACCTTGAATCAAACGAAATATATCTGTGAATTTAACCTTGTATTTTAAAGTAATCTGTACCTTTACCTGGAATATCCTAAAATAACATAAAAACGGATACTTATTTCACTAAGTTATTTTTTTTTTAATACGGTTTACTATTACGTTTACAATTTATTAATTACCGTTTTCCATTGATTTATATGTTTTATAGCTACATTTTTTAATAACGTGAACTAACCTATACACTACTAAAAAGAAATGGTGCATCTAGTATTTGTCGAGAATTAAATAAAACTCATGCACTCGTGACATGATAATTCACTTTTATATTTTAACAGAATAATAAGGCTACTATAATTTGTGACTCGTGCTGACACATTGCTATTATCATTATTTTTTTACGCGTGAAGTTTTTGCTATGGTACTCCATTGTGAAATTTGGTAATTTTTGAAATTCAATATTTGATAAATGGCATAATTAGTGGATTTGAAATTTATATCAAGAAAAATACAATTTTTTACCTTTCTAACGCAGTCTGTCTAACAATTTTCTGACAAACACTTTTCGAGCAATTAATTTTTTCAGTAACTTCAAATGTTTCATTTTCCGAGATTAATCTGTGGCAACGATTAGCGAAAATCCCAGTCGTCAGCAACGCATAGCGTTTTATTCAAGAGGATGGGATGCTATCAGTTCTCAATTAAACATTTTCAGCTACGTAACTGAATTTAGACATGCAAGACTAAAAACAATTAATTTTAATGTTAATGTTAATGCTGTTAATTTGTCATATTTGTCTGTAAAACATCACTGTTGAGAATAGATAGCATCGGAAAAATTGATATTCCGTATTGAGAAAACGGATTAATACACTATAAAACTACTCGGAAATGTTTTCGAAAAGTGCCAGTAAAAGAAACCTTGTTTTTATATATGCTAATTTAAATCTAAAAAATACATTAGTTTATGAGGTTTTTAAAGATGGAAAACGCTTTTCGGAATCGTGTATAACTCAGTAGATTTTATTGTATATTTTTGTTTGTGGTTACATTATATTTTCCTAGATATAACATTTGCCTCTTTTTTCAGCGTATCCAGTGGTACTAAATTCTCTCAGAAACAATTATTTTTTAAATATTAAAGTTTTGTAATATTATTTAAATTGTTAAACGTTAAAATATTAAAAATTAATGTATAAATAACGTCTTCTTGAAGACTAATTAGAATCTTAGTATTTTAGCTTTACTATATGACAGAATACAGTATAAAACCTTTATCCATAAAATAAAACAATTTTTGAAAAAATGTAACCTAGCATATGGTCTTCCATTGATTTTTCATTTATTGGACATATTTAGTTGCATTTGTTTATAAAACACTGATATTTTGTAGCACAATTTTGTGAATATGTTTTAATTTTATTTGTAATCTAACGTTAAAAATAGCCTCTGAACTGGATCATAGTTTAAATTTTAATATGTTTCATGTGCAAAATAAATTATTCACTGGTAAACTAACTTGCTATAAATATATCTGAAACGTGGTAAACTTTCTTTCACAATTTGTGAATGGTGTTAATTTTGTTGTGAATTTAACTGTAAAAAAAAGGCTCTACAATCCACTCTTTTTTTTTTCTTTTGCACCATTTTGCTGCATATTTAAAATTTATTCATAAAGTTAAAAAATAGCCGATGGTTAACAATTTTAATGAAGTTTTACGCGTTTGAATAAATAATTCGTTGGTGAACTATGTAAATAATAATAATAATAATAATAAATTGTTACAGCTTAAATTGTATACAACTTCATGATTTGAATGAAAAATTACAATGCATTCCATAACTGATATTAAATATTGCATGGGGGGAATGAGTGGAGCGGCGATCCTCCAATGATGGATTGGCAAACGTTGTTGTTTTGAAACGAACAATGGTAGGCTCGTGTCGACGCCAGCATCAAACGGCTTCATCATAAATTGATGGATGTCGTTATTGAACTAGAAACGAACGGAATTGTTAACAGAAAGCACACACAGTATTCTAGCTTTATGTTTGAAAGTGAGTCCTGTGCGGTCATATTATACCCGACCCGTATCCGAAAATTTTATTTTATGACAGCCCCAACCCAAATCCGAAACCGAACAGAACCCGACAGACTTCAATTTAAAACCGAAATAGAAGAAATTTAACCCATATTTTAATACAATTATGGAAAATAGCCTACAATTGTATCTCTATTATTAATTTTATATTAATATGGGAAAATGAGCCGATACAGAAATTTATGTTCATTTTTTTTTTCATCCGAAAAATATCCAGGATTTTATTTTGAAAAACCGGGACAACCCGAATCCGACACGTAAAAGTCAAAACCCAGCTCGAAACCGACCTAAACTCGAAACATTTAAAGTCAGTCTGACCAGAACCCAACACGAAGCGAAATATATTAGCGTCAATCTGACCCAATCTGTTATGCGGGTCGGGTCAGGTTCGGGTTAAATCGGGGTACCGATCTGATGCAGGACTCTAAGTTATTGAAAATTGCATCTATTGAAAGTGTTATACTCCTGAATATTTTGTTGTTCTCCAGAATAGCTGAATTTATCTGTCTGGATTAAACGTTAACGATTTTAAGCATAACGTTTTAATACATTTAATTCTTTTCATAACACATCATTAAAAACTGCTTCCAAGATATATATTTTTCTTTTTTGTACTGTTTAGCCTTACTGAAATTATTTATTTCAAGTTCGCATAGAAAGATACTGAAATTTTTAGCACAATTTCGTAAATAACTTTAATTTTATTCGTAATATAATGTCAAAAATAGCTTCTAAAATTAACTTTTTTGTGATTCTTAAAAAAATCTGAACTTATTTGCCTTAAATCTGGGTCATAGAGTTTTTAGACGTTGTTACAATTGTTCCCCAGTCATTCTGTCTTTTCACCATAAAACTTTGTCTAGGAATAAATAATAATAATTTTTACTCAAAGTCATTTCCCCTTATGAATTGTATCGCCATTTTATTTATTTATTTATTTTTTGCACTTAATAAGAAAATTGTTGCAAACGCTAGATTCCGACTCTATGTCGCTTTACATTGAAGGATGCTAAATCGATTCTCGCGTCGAATAAATTAATAAAAACAACTTGGAATATATTGATTATTGAGAGTTGTTAAGATAAATTCGAAAAAAAAAAAATTATTACAAAAAAATCTTTTTGAAATAATCTGTGTTCTTGACATAAATTACTCTGTTTTAATTAATAAACTTTTATGCTGATGATTTCTTAAGACATTTTCAATAAAGAAAAAAAAATATTTTACTCAGAAAATTCTTTTCCGTGGTTAGTATTTTTTCTAGTTGATTGTTCTCTTTCGTTTTTTGTAATGAAAATATGTTTTATAGTGAATTAATTGAATGATTAATTGAAGATTTTACTATTCATTTACGGGGTCACACAAAAGAATTCTGTTACATATTGGTCTTCTTGTTTGCGGCATATTTTAATGATATGTCACTATTTTAAACATAATGAAATTTATGTGCACTATAGGCGCTGAGGTGCACTATAAGTTGCTTACTGGAAAGTACGGTATGCATTGCCTTTGTAGTTCCTTTACAGGGAACGCACAAAAGAATTTGGTTACAATACTGCCTATGAGAGATAACTGCTGAGGGCGTGTTTTGAACTTTGATTTACGTTTTTAAATTTAAATAAATTTTTGCATAGTGTGTATAAATTCTGCATAGATCATATAGAAGGCTACACAACGGAATTCGTAAGTATTACTGATTATGGGAATAAATTGTTTAAGGGTAGTTTTTAATTGCGTTATGTATTTTCTTGCTGAACTATATTCAGTAGACTAATAGAAGTGTGCGGAATATAAATAAATTCATGTACAGGGCTACGCAAAGAACAAGATATATTGCCGTTTACGGTTGGTAATTGCTGGAAATACGTTTTAAGTTGTGTTATGTCATTTTTTAACTGAATTAACTTTTAACTTAATATGGTATGTGTACAAAAGTCTTTAGCTAATATACAGGGCTGTACAAAAGAAATCCAGAAAAATTATGCATATCTTAGCAAAAATTGCTAAAAGTGAATTTTCTAACTGAACTAAATTTTGGATGCTTTGTAGCATATATGCAACTGTATAAATCATATGCACTCACAAAATTATTAAACTACTTATATACTATATAATAACACTTATATAAACTACTACTATAACTATAGAAAGTAATTACTAAAATTGAATTTTTCAATGTGTTATATGTTTTCTAAACTGTTTACTTACATATCTTCTTTCACCTTATTTTCCGGAACTCCAAGACTTGTCCCGCGTAACAACTTGGCGGGACCCCAGAAGTCCCGATTTTTCATGATGCACAAATCCTTTTAAATGTCTCTTAGTATCCAACTATTCGTTAGTCCGCATCGAGAGAATTTAACACAGTAGAACCTACGAAGACAGAACTTGTCTATAACGGAAAAAAATTACCACAATTCTAACGGCTTATCCGAACAACCTATCTAAAGCGGAATTTTTTGCGGTTCCAAACGATTTTGATTTTACAAGTTTTACTGTTCTTCGTTCATTAAACTGTGTATAAACGGAACCTGTCTATAGCGGAATTTTATTTTAAAAGTAAAAATCTCATTATCTCTATGATAGGAAATAATTATACCTGCTTAACTGGAATTTTGACCTGGCGATTCCACTTTCACAGGATTTACTATATAAGATTGTTGTGTTTATTCTGTAGAGAAAATCCTATTATGACGGAATCACAAGTGACCGGAGAAAAATACCGTTTAAGACAAGTTTCCGTCTTAACAGGTATAATTAATTGTATGTTATTCCTACCACAGGGACAATGCAAATTTTAAGTTTAAGAAAGGATTATTTTATAGACAGGTTCCGTTTCCATAGGTTTTACTGTATTGTATGTCCCAATTTAGAAGCCGGCTTCCCGCTTTTTGTGAAATTAGACCTGGCAACGCTATTCATAATCTATGCGTGACGCATGATTTTTCGTTCTTGTTTCTTTTCTCTTTGGAATGGAGAATGACAGCATCCGGTGAATGGCTTCGCTCGTTTAGTGAGATGAGAAGAATTTTAAAAGATGAATGAAATAAATGGCAAAAGTCCAAATGACTCTCACTCTACGAGTCTTGTTATGCGAGGAATTTAAACTGGTGCTTTTCCAATTTCAAACTACGAGTTCCTTTTTTTTTTCTGACAACAACATTCCTTGCGAAATTTTCTCGTAATTCTAAATTTGTAAACATCTTTTTTTTTTCTTTTCCCTGAATAATGGGTTATGACCTTTTTATGTTTAATTCTTCTTTATTAAAACAAACATTTTTTTAAGTCATTACCATTTCTTATACTACACTGAAAAAAAAAATTGTTGATTTTACAGTATATTACTGGCATCCCAACGGCCAGTATTATACTGTAAAATTTTTAACACTTTCCAACCTAGTTGAAAAGTGTTATGACTTCGGTTTGTCTGCCGTCTGTCCGTGCTCCAACTCCCGTAAATAGGCTCGGATTGCCCTGCAATTTTTATATGTTATTATTGTTATCTATAGCATGTTCCCTATTTCAACTGAAGTATGTATCACTTATAGTTTTCTTACAGGAACACTCAAAAGAATTCCGTTACATGACGGTCTATGGGGAAAAATCATTTGCGGTTTATTTTAATGATGTTACACAATTTCAAACACATTGCAATTGATATATATCACTAAGGTGCATTACAAGAAGCTTAATATGGAATAGGGTGTGCATAGCACTTATAGTTACTTTACAGGGACAGTCAAAAGAATTCCGTTGCATTACGTCTATGGAGAAAAATCGTTTGCGGTTTAATTAAATAATGTTTCACTTTTTTAAACGCATTGAAATTTACATATATCACTAAGGTGCATTACAAGAGACTTACTACAGAATAGTGTGTGTATAGCAGTCATCGTTCATTTACAGGGACACACAAAAGAATTATATACTGTCTGTTAACAATAATTCCTGGAAGTGCGTTTTAAGTTGCTGAACGCGATTTTAAATTGAACTCACTTTTTGTCTATTACTTAGTGTGTATAAATTCTGTAGATTATATACAGGATAGCACAAAAGTTTGCGAACGCATTTCCGTTTATTGACAGAAACTCCAGAAAGAGAATTTTAAACTGTGCTACGCGTTTCCTAACTAAACTAAAATTTAGCATCCAATGCAGTATATATACAAATCTATAGATTCTATACAGGGCTGAATAAAAGTATTCGGATATTTTTCCGAATATTGTATATGTTGGAAATATATGTTGGAAATTCCTGAAATTACGTTTTTAAATATGTTATGCGTTTTCCAAACTGTTTACTTTCAGCTTATGAAACGGTAATGATTTGTAAAATTATTTTGGAAGCGTTGGAAAGTGTTACATAATCTATGCTTGACGCATGATTTTTCGTTCTTGTTTTTTTTTTTTTTTTTTTTTTTTTGCAGTGTATCATTTTGCAACTCACATTATTTATCCATTTAAAAATTTTATTTAAAAAATATTCATAACCGAATTATTAATTGCAATTTTAAATAATTTTTTAAATAATAAAAGTAAAGAACTTTCATTTTTATAAAAGTTTGTCGGCTGTTTCTTAGTAACACAATTCTAAACTAATAATTATCAAATGACAAATAATAAATGCATTATACAGCTTTAATTTAATAATTAAATAAAAATCAATTAAATTAAACCGTTTTAAATAAATTTGTCTTCAAATTAACAAAGCTTCATAGGCTTTTAATAAAAAATTGCCAATTTTTACTGAAAATATTTAATTTGTAAATTCTTGCTTTCCCAATTTCAAACTACGAGTTCCGTTTTTTTTTTTTTTTTTTTTTTTTTTTCCAGACAACATTTCTTGCGAAATTTTCTCGTAATTCAAATTTGTAAACATTTTTTTCCCCTGAATAATGGGTTATGACCTTTTTATGCTTAATTGTCCTTTATTAAAACAAACATTTTTTAAAGTCATTACCATTTCTTATGTTACACTGCAAAAAAAAAAAAAAAAAAAAAAAAAATGTTGATTTTACAGTATAATACTGGCATCCCAGCCTCCAGTATTATACTGTAAAATCAATATTTTTTTTTTTTTTTTTCAGTGTATCATTTTGCATCGCACACTATTTATCCATTTAAAATTTTTAAAAAATATTCATAACCGAATTATTAATTGCAATTTTAAATAATTTTTTAAATAATAAAAGTAAAGAACTTTCATTTTTATAAAAGTTTGTCGGCTGTTTCTTAGTAACACAATTCTAAACTAATAATTATCAAATGACAAATAATAAATGCATTATACAGCTTTAATTTAATAATTAAATAAAAATCAATTAAATTAAACCGTTTTAAATAAATTTGTCTTCAGATTAACAAAGCTTCATAGGCTTTTAATAAAAAATTGCCAATTTTTACTGAAAATATTTAATTTGTAAATTCTTGCTTTCCCAATTTCAAACTACGAGTTCCGTTTTTTTTTTTTTTTTTTTTTTTTTTTTTTCCAGACAACATTTCTTGCGAAATTTTCTCGTAATTCAAATTTGTAAACATTTTTTTCCTCTGAATAATGGGTTATGACCTTTTTATGCTTAATTGTCCTTTATTAAAACAAACATTTTTTTAAGTCATTACCATTTCTTATGTTACACTGAAAAAAAAAAAAAAAAAAAAAAAAAATGTTGATTTTACAGTATAATACTGGCATCCCAGCCTCCAGTATTATACTGTAAAATCAACATTTTTTTTTTTTTTTTCAGTGTATCATTTTGCATCGCACACTATTTATCCATTTAAAATTTTTAAAAAATATTCATAACCGAATTATTAATTGCAATTTTAAATAATTTTTTAAATAATAAAAGTAAAGAACTTTCATTTTTATAAAAGTTTGTCGGCTGTTTCTTAGTAACACAATTCTAAACTAATAATTATCAAATGACAAATAATAAATGCATTATACAGCTTTAATTTAATAATTAAATAAAAATCAATTAAATTAAACCGTTTTAAATAAATTTGTCTTCAAATTAACAAAGCTTCATAGGCTTTTAATAAAAAATTGCCAATTTTTACTGAAAATATTTAATTTGTAAATTCTTGCTTTCCCAATTTCAAACTACGAGTTCCGTTTTTTTTTTTTTTTTTTTCCAGACAACATTTCTTGCGAAATTTTTTCGTAATTCAAATTTGTAAACATTTTTTTCCCCTGAATAATGGGTTATGACCTTTTTATGCTTAATTGTCCTTTATTAAAACAAACATTTTTTTTAAGTCATTACCATTTCTTATGTTACACTGCAAAAAAAAAAAAAAAAAAAAAAAAAAATGTTGATTTTACAGTATAATACTGGCATCCCAGCCTCCAGTATTATACTGTAAAATCAACATTTTTTTTTTTTTTTTTTCAGTGTATCATTTTGCATCGCACACTATTTATCCATTTAAAATTTTTAAAAAATATTCATAACCGAATTATTAATTGCAATTTTAAATAATTTTTTAAATAATAAAAGTAAAGAACTTTCATTTTTATAAAAGTTTGTCGGCTGTTTCTTAGTAACACAATTCTAAACTAATAATTATCAAATGACAAATAATAAATGCATTATACAGCTTTAATTTAATAATTAAATAAAAATCAATTAAATTAAACCGTTTTAAATAAATTTGTCTTCAAATTAACAAAGCTCCATAGGCTTTTAATAAAAAATTGCCAATTTTTATTGAAAATTTTTAATTTGTAAATTCTTGCTTTTCCAACTTCAAACTAAGAGTTCCTTTTTTTTTTCAGACAAACATTTCTTGCGAAATTTTCTCGTAATTCTAAATTTATAATTTTTTTTTTCCTGAATAATGGGTTATGACCTTTTTATGTTTTATTGTTGTCTATAAAAACCAAACATTACCATTTTTTAATTTTTTGGTAAAAGGTTTAAAGGTTTTAAGACGGAAAAGGGGTTTCCTGTTGTAATAATAAATGTTTAATATTAACTTTAACTGCTATGAAGTTTATAGTTATTCATTATGTGTTATTCACTATTTTAAGTTTATCATAGTTAGTATATATTTATATATAAAATCAAGTTAACAAACTTCAGAAGCTTTGTTTTTAAACAGAGATAGGTAAAGAAAGTTAAATTGGATTTTGTTTTTTTTTAATCTTACAATTTTATCTCAAGGTATCTAAAAATGAAAACAGCTGTAGATTAAATTGTATACTATATCATTTTCCTTTCTTTTCTTTCTTTTCTTTCTTTTATTTTTATTTTTCATTCTTTCACGTTTCAGTTACTCGCAATTAATAACGTTGGAATTGTTTGATGCAGCGTAAAACACGAACGTGTGTGTTTATGACAAAATGAAAAAAGTAAATAAACTAGTTTTAAGACAGAAAAAAAAAACTGAAATAAGGTTTTTCATCAAACAAAGTGACAACGTTTATCAATTTTTTACATCGTAAAACTGAGTTTTTTTTTTTTCATTTTTATGACACTTTTTATTTCATAAACTAAGAAACACGTAAAAGTACTTATTTTATCTGGAGTGTTTATTCGAGTACTTTATGTTTTTTCACATAACATAAGATACTAAAAGAATAACTATTTAGGAACTTCAACTTTGTTCGTTTTTTTTCGTTTGACCTTTGTGGTAGATATGTTGTTTTCTTTTTAAAAGGTATATAATATCACTAGACTTTTAAAAGAATATCGATTCACTTATAACGCCATATATACTGTAGGTTTATCTTTAATAATCCCTTTTTTTTCGTGTGGAATCCTATATTTTCCTATATAGGAAATCGATGAAATTTTGTAATCGATTTTTCACTAGCTTCTTGATAGGCTAAAATTATAAAAAATATGTATACACAAATGTGTTTCCGATGACAATAAAATAGTTTACTATTTTTACAACTTAATTATAATTTAATACCTTGAGAATTTTAAGACATTTTTCCACTTGTCGGTCGACGGTAATAAATCGCCAAATATTCTTTATGATTACAACAACAATGGAATTAATGATGCTCCAATCCACGCTCGCCAAACAAGTCCAACTGGCTGTGAAACTGCAACAACGAAATAAATTAAATACTAAAAAGTAGGAAATATAAATAAAAAAAATATAAACTAATATTTTGTTCTAAAAATACTCTTTAACCAATTAATAGTTTAAAATTATTAAATATAGTATACGTTGACAAAACCATTTTGAAATCCTGTATATATAGTTTAACTAGTATATTTTTCTCTCCTATTGGTCATATTTTAAAAAAGAAACAGAGCAAAAAATTATAATATTCAAAATAAATTCAGTAGTTCGCGCTTTCTACCAAGCGACAATGAAAGCGGTGAATTTTCCATAATCGGGACTAACGCATTGTAACGATTTTTTTTTTCTGGCAACATGAATTGCACTCATTAAATTAGATGTTGGTTTTTAAGATAAACATTAAATCCTTATAAAACAGAGTTTTTTTTTCCTTTAACTATTTTAATTTTTATGCTCATTTCCTATATATTTTTATTTTATTTTGGTGGTACCCCTGAACACACTTCATTCTCAATACTGTAACTAGAGATCGACCGAAACAGGTTTTTAAAACCGAAACCGAATATCGGTGATCATCCAACTTTCGGCCAGAACCGAAAGTGTCAAATAAATTTAAAAACTGATTAATACATACATAACTGCATATAATTATTAATTAATTATTTAATAACAAATAATTAATAATTACTTAATAATACCTAATTAATTTATTATTTACACGTGTATTGAACCACATGTGCACAATAAGATAAAAATAAATGTTTGCTCACTCACCGCCTCCCCCCCCCCAAAAAAAAAAAAAAAAAAAAAAAAAAAAAAAAAAAAAAAAAAACTTTGCCACTCACTGTCTCCCTTATTTGAAAATTTTATCTCCGGTGCCAAGTTGACTTTATGTGCCTCTTTACAAAACTATTTATTTTCATATAAAATAAAACGTAATTCATTTATCAATAAGACAGAAATAGTTTCTAATTATACGAATTTCATCTAATAATTTTTTTTAAGTATACATACTTCAATATATCTTTTGTAATAAATTTCGTATATCTTCATATGTTTTAACAACACCTTTCTCATAAAGCATCCGAAACAATCTGGAGTTTCAAAGTAAACATTTTCTATTACTGTTAAGTTTGGAGCTTTTAAAGATCACGTGATAAGCGTCTTTTAAGTTTAGTCATACATGCATTGCTTGCATAACATGAATGGGTCATGATGGATAATGATAAACAGTGGAGTTCATAAGGAATTAACAGTGTCTCATTTGAGCCGATAAAACTCATAGCAATGAGTACAGTTGAAAATTTCCGAAAGAAGGAACGAGATTTTGAAATATCAGACAGTTTCGGTCAGGCCGAAATTTTGGCAGCAGTTTCGCCGTAAACGAATACTTGGCGAAACTCCGATTTTGCGCCGAAACCGAAACCGAAATTTCGGTCGATCTCTAACTGCAACCCCTTTAAAACTATCGTTCTAATATCAAAGGATCAGGGTCCATAAGCCGTGTTTTTGGCCCATGAAATAAGACTAAAATTCGATTTTGTTATACTGACTTAATTATTTCACTTTTTAATATTAGAAAGGTTTATCCTGTACGATTTCAACACTAGTTTTTGCATTTTGTTCGAATTTATATGACTTTCACAAGCTGAAAATTCGTATTATTCATAGTTTTTGATGAAAAATACGCCATTTCTCCTCATTTTACCTCAATTTTTAATATATATTTTTAATATTTTACTATGAGCGCAGCTTTGCAACACTTTTATTTTTACATATATTGTACATTTTGATGTATTTTATAATATATGTAAAGACGAAAGTGTTGCACGATTGCGCTCCTATAAATAATTGAGGTAAAATGAGGAGAAATTGCGTGTTTTTCATCCAAAACTACGAATAATACGAATTTTCAGCTTGTGAAAGTCATATAAATCCTAACAAAATGCAAAAACTTTTGTTGAAATCGTACAGGATAAGCCTTCTAATATTGAAAAGTGAAATAATTAAGTCAGTATAACAAAATCGAGTTTCAGTCTATTTCATGGGCCAAAAACACGGCTTATGGACCCTGATCCTTTATTTTCCTAATCTCTCAAGATCAATAGAATAAAAACACATTCTAATTATATGATGCCGAACCTATTTGTGATAGCCCACACGAAACTCAATCTGTCACAAGCTGCCCTAATCTGGCACAATGTTTACAAAGAATGCTCAAATGCAATTTGTTGTGTCGAGACATCTTTCTCAAGATCTTTTCAAATTTCGAGACGGGACAATTTATCACGGGACATTGCTCTCACAGCTGCTTGAATACATCTTGTTGCTGGAATCATTTTTGGATGGGAAATTTTTAAAAAGGCGTCAGAGAGATACAACTTTATATTTCTTCTTTCCCTTTGTAACAAATGTAAAATACGTTATCAAATGTCTAGAGGTTATTTTATTTTTCTTCCAGAGACTAATGAAACTAAAACTGTCAAAATGTGGCAAGAAATATTATTTTTCTCTTCAAGTTCTGACAATGTAAGATATATTTTATTTAAAAAATATATTCTTTTATTTTTCTAGGTACAATTTTGCGGACATTTGTGCTATTTTGCTTTTATTATTTTATCATTTTTGCGTAAAAGCATTGAGTGCATTTGGTATGGGGAAATTGTCATTATTCTTATACATTGCCCCCACCCCTACCCCCATCATCTATCGCTTCTAAAAGAAAACAAAACTTCTTTTTCAAATAAAATTACGCACTGTCATTGTTTCATGTATCGCGTAATTGGTTTCAATATTAGATTACGTTGAAATTTTTAGAAGTAAGAATAAAAATAAAAATAATATTTCGGTTTGAAGATGCTATCGGTTTTCTCTTTTTTTTTCTCTCTCTCTCTTCTTTCTTATTAATTACATTGTCGGAAAAATAGTATTTCATAAAAGTGGTATTTCCCTCTTATTTTCAAGTCTGAAATCGTATAATATATACATTTTAAAACTTATTTCGTACGTAGCTCTTTTATTGTATTGTGTATTTATTAACTAATTTCAAGAGAAATTGTTTAATGAATGCGCGTGTGAAATTTGAAAATATTTTACCGAATAATTTGAGGAATAAAAATTGATCATTTTAATCCCTTCGCGACAAGCTTCGCTCAGAATCCTTGATTATTCCTACCAGAAATTATGAATAGAAGATTTTGCTTCATTTAATCACAGAATTTCTGCAATTAAATTAAGCAAAAGTTCATTTCGGAATTACCGGTGATAAAATATTAAAAGTTTTATTATGTTCGTCGCGAATGTGTTAAACGTAACGACACTATATCTCAAGTCAAATGTATCAAATCCGTGTATGACTATGGTTGTTTGATATTCAGTGGCGCAGTGATTTATCTATCATAAAGCATTCGCAAAAACTAAGTTAGATAAAGGTGACATACCATATCAGTTTTAATATCATGTGTTTTTCAGAAATGGATATTTAACCTTTTATCTAGCCACGGTACCAAATGCCTTTGCAGTGCTATAGAACAGTATATTCGTACAATACTGACACAGCCTTCCAGAAACAAAGCTTTAAATTTTCTTTAACCTCACTAGATAGCAGCAGCAGCTATAATTATCGAAATCTTTCTTTTTAAATGTTTATTCCAACGTAAGTTCACACATTTGAGTCAGTCATATTGCGATATGTTGCTTGCTTGAAATTATTTCAAATCCACGCAAAAATACTGAAGGTACGTGAATGATAATTTTTTTTCCATATTTGCCATGATCTTAGAATACGATTTAGCAGTCTTTTAGTTAAGTACTATTTCTAATTTATATACCAAACCAATTTTTGGTTGGTACTTAAGTACTGTCAATTCTGTTTAGCCTGAAAGGGCCCTTTGAATTCATACATATAATGTATAGAAACACGTGAATCTATATATCTCTTCTAGAGTATAAACTTTGTGTCACACAAGTTTTGCTCGTCAAGTACAAGACAAAGTCTAAACAAAGAGGAAGGCCAAACTCGGTTGAAGAATTTAAAGTCTCTTCAAGTTCAGATCCTTCAAAAAGAAAGTAAAGGGACTGTTCTGTTTCCAAAGACAGTCTTCTGCAAATTAGAGGATGTCATTGGCCAACATTTGTTTCAAATCGAGGATATTGTGTATTTCCTGCACTTAGCAAAATAAGATCGAAGCCTCATTGAAAATGTAACGTTTTTCGGTGTGTAAACAAAAAAAAAAAAAAAAAAAAAAAAATTTGTTTAAATATTTTGAAAGATAGATTTGTTAAAAATGTTCTTCTTGTTAAAAATGTTCTTCTTTTTTTTTTGGCATTTAGTGAATATTATGTTAATATGAAATAAAATTTACATGTAATTCCTTTTATTAATTCCTAATGCGGTAGATAAAGGGTTAAATACCCGTTGTCATTGTAGACCGGTAAAATACTCAAAAAAGTCCTTTTACTTCACATTTTTAGCAGTGTGTACATGTTTATTTTAGAAAAGAGCTCACAAATAATTATAATGACAGATTTTTTGTGTGTACGTGTGTGTCCTGTTTCTGACGTGAACGCTTCGGCAGAGCTACAAGATTTGACAGGAAAGTACCTGTATGTCTGAATTCGTGCACTTTGAAGTCAGTTTTTAGATTTTTTTAAATTTAATTTTTATGCTTTTCTTAGCATATTTTCATGTTTCGCAGTTATTTTTCCACATTAGTAAAAGCAATCTGGTTTCAATCTTTTGGTCCATTATAGTAAATTTTGTTCTTTGCGATATTTTAATTTTCCCGAATATTTTATGCAAATTTTAGCTTTTTTTTTTTTTTTTTTTTTTTTTCGTTTTTGGGCGATATTTTAACTTTTTTTTTTTTTTTGGAACGAAAAGAATTTTCCGACAACTTTTGCTACTGCCTTAATGAAATTCATGTTGGGAACATATTTAATCGGTTCCTATAGCAACATGAATGACGATGTTAAAAATTCAAATTTAATCTGGGTCGAAATAAAAAAGTTACAATAAATCAAGTTTCGTTTGATTGGGGAGAGCCAGCACGGGTGTACGTTGCTAAAGGTAGTGGATCTCCAACCTCATGTTAGTTTATTTTGAGATTTGTTTGCGAAAAACTGACCAGCGAAACGGGCAATTCTCCGTTAGTACTAACTGGAACTACGATTCTTAAGAAATTCTTTATTACAAAAAAACATTAGAAAATCTTAATCCTATATTTTTATTCTCATTATCTTATTTTTAAAGCGTATTTTCGAAAAGAGAGTAATCTTTCTCTTCTCAGCTTAATCTTTTATCCGCCCATCATGTATCTTTTATAAAGAAAACAAACTTTTATTGAAACTAATTACGCACTGGCATTGCCTTATGTATCCAGTAATTGGTTTCAGTATTAGGTTACACTAGAATTTTCTGCCGTTTATATAAAAAATAATTGCCATAGTTTGAAAATGGTATCGGTTTTCTTTTTTATCCAATAACATTGAAGGAAAAATGATATTTCATAAAAATAATATATCTTATTTTAAACTTGAAAGTTTATAATACTTTTTCTCCCTCTTATTTGGGGTGGGGTTTTTTTTACTTCACATTGCTTAACCAATGATACTGTTAAAAATATCTACTTAAACATAAAAACTTAAACATAATTCTTTTTTCTTCTTTGTTTAAAAAATAAAAGTTTAAATGTATCATAAATAACTGCATGATACGTTAAAGTATAAGTAAACACACGTACTTAAGTACATTAGCTTGTCGATAAATATGAATGTAATCACGCGTTACTTCTTTTTATTTATTATATATTTCAAGAGAAATTGTTTAAAACATGCTATAACTTTTTTTTTTTTTTTTAAATCGAAAATTTATTTTTTATATTTTCACTCTTTGAACTCTCAAAAAGTTTTTGGTAAAGCAGTTTTTTCGTAATTCGTATTGGTTCAAAAGTTTTTCGTCTTTTGTTGTTGCAGTGAACAGGCTCATTTTTAGCATATTCTGTGCGGCGCACTGGTACACTGCAAAAAAAAAGGTGTTGGTTTTACAGTATAATACTGGCATCCCAACTGCTAGTATTATACCGTAAAATTAACAGTAATAAACAGTAAAATAAGCAGTAATACGCTACCGCGCAGGCGTACATTTTATGCATACATTTTATTGCAGTTGATGATATTGTATAGCAGTATTTTATAGCAATTATTTATATTAATTTATTGTAGAGTTTTATAATCTTTATTCTAATTTCTTTTTCTTTATTTTAGGTAAGTTTGTGAACATTTCAAATGGTCTTGATCTTTCTGTGACGTGAAACATGTGAGTTTTTGAATTGATATCTTTCTGAAAGAAAATATTGAAGTAAACGAAGTATACTTGTTATTTTCTTTAAAATTTTATGCATACAATTTGTAGAATTTATGAAACTATTATTCTTGTATGAATTATTACTGAAAAATTATCTCAGTTTGTTTAATGTTTAAATTTAAGCGCATACTTTAAATGCATGTGTAAAAGGAGAATAAGTACAAAAAAAGAAAAAGAAAAAAATGAGTGCGTGCGTTTTTCAGAATTGTAACTTAACCCTTTTCGGCACAGACAAAGTGTGCTCGTAAAGTGAGAAATTACTGACTGACACCGGAATTTACAAACGACTTTTTTCGAAAATAAGAACTCCTTATTTTAATCTTTCTTTGTAGAAACAAAATTTTATTAAATATTCTTGGTGTCGAATGCAAGTTTGGGATTAAAAGTAGGTGTGCCCAGAGTGGGACCACTTTGCCGGAAAGGGTTAAACATTCGAAGCTGTTTTATGGAATAAAAATACTCGACTCCTATTTTTTAAATAAAAAAAAATAAAACTGACTAAATACGCTAACACTCTAAAAAAATATATAAAAATAAAAAATAAAAAGTCAAAAGACTTAAAAATTATACAGGCAGATAGTTGCCGAAATACCTTCGTTCGTGATTGGAAGAGACCTTTTTCTGTTATATGAAGAAATTTCCTTTTCTTGACTGGAGGAAATTTTGAGGTAAAAAAAGACGCATGTAAAAATTCATTTTCTAATACGAAAAAGTAATACGTAGCACAGTTTCCCGAAAAATCCCGTGATTTAACGGAAATGCAATTTTAGATTGGAGGATTTCAGATAATTTTTACGTTAGATTGGTAACTTTTCTGTATTTTGTGGGGAAATGGGCAAATCAAAGGAAAAAAATTCGTGTTTTAACGAAAAAACAGCAACGGAAAATCCCATCAATTTACGGATTTGTTTGAGAATGTATTTGATGTATTTTAGCCGGAATATGATTTGACACACAGACTGTTTTTGTAATAACCCTATATACATGTATTTTTGCAATAACCTTGACAAATACGGTTGCCAGGTCGCCACTGGCTACCAAGTTTTTTGATCTAGCGACCAAGTTATTTAATTTTTCGGGGAGAGGGGATTTTTGTAAAAAAAATTGTATAATAACAAATGAGCACAAATAATAATTTTTCTCTCCCCCAGCCCTACTCGTACGCGGAAAGTAGTGATCTTTCTCTTCTCTCGTACTTTTAATGAAAGAACTAACTTTAAAAGGCATTTTCCAATTCATGCACAGAAAACACCATTCTTTTCTACTATAGAAAGCTAGTATAAGTCACGTGATTAAAATATGTGGGGAGAGGGGATATTTCAATAAAACAGTAAGAAATAGTGTCAATCCAGCCTCTGTGGTGTCTAAAATTGGATACAATGCTGAAAAATGATCTAATTTTTTTTTGTAAGTTTCAAATCTGATTTTTGTGTTTATATAAGTTGTCAACATAATATACATGATTGTAAGTTATTATAATTTTTTTTAATAAGTTTCATTAGATATATTATCTTTCTAAATTATGTACTATTCTAAACTATGTAATTAATAATTCTAAAGTATGCTTGTTATTATTCTTTCTTAATTAATTCATAAAAAACTCTTTTTTTTTTTTTTTTTTTTTTTACATCAATGAAAGGGAAAAGGATGGGTGGGGGGATTAAATATTTTTTACTGGCGACCAGATTTCATCAAATTTGTAAAGTCCTGCCCTATATAGTCATTCATTTTGTATCCCATCGTTGCTACCGTCACACATGTTCGACATGCAGTGGATTATCCTATCTCCTTAATTTTTCGGGGAGAGGGGATTTTTGTAAAAAAAATTGTATAACAAATGAGCACAAATAACATTTTTGTCTCCCCCAGCCCTACTCGTACGCGGCAAGTAGTGATCTTTTTCTTCTCTCGTACTTTTAATGGAAGAACTAACTTTAAAAGGCATTTTCCAATTCATGCACAGAAAACACCATTCATAATTTGCGCCGGAGCCCACCGGAGCTCGGCTCCGGTACTTCTCTGTTTTCAGTAACTATTTAAATATTGGTCAGAATTCACCGTAGCTCATAAACACTGCGCTCCGGAGCCCAGTGCCATAACGCTTCCGAAAAACGAATCCTAAAGTACCCTTTCCTTTCCCTCCCATCTCCAATCTTTTGCCTTCTTTTGTATCAAAACACTTATAAGTGACGTGATGTGTCGCTCGCATAAGAGATGGAGATTAAACAGGCTCGATTTTTATATCAGTCTTTGGGCAGGCTCGAGCTCAATCTGTCTTAAATTCAAAATTTCATTTAATTCCATTTCAAATCATTTTAATGCTATTTTGATCAGAATAAAGAGTAAACAGAAATAGTGTTTTTCTATTCTGCATAGCTACGAACTATTCATTTTTTTGTGTTAACATTATTTCCTAATCATAGTCCTGAGCTTATTGAATCGTAGAGTTCTGCGATTAATTAACTTCAGATTAGGCAAAGGTTTCTATTTTGAAGTAGTAATAACTGAAAAGTGGAATAGTTGATAGCTAAATATACGCAGATGTATTTAAAATTTTTATTTTGCTAAATAAAAAAACAATGCTTTAAATTTTGAAAATAATGTATGAAATATAAATATACAGATTTCAGTGACAGTGGAGGGGGGGGGGGGGGGTTACGCTACGGGTGTTAGTACTGAAGAATATTAGGGCTCCGGTACTTTTTTTTACTTAGAAGTTAAGCCCTGATCCTAATCTATATTTTTTTAGCGTCTCTTTGTAAAAAAATAAATAAATAAGAATGAAAATATGCACGATGCAGAGTTTCAACGCCGTATTTTTAATACTTAAATCATAAAGTTTCCGAATCTAGTGAAAATTATGTGTATAAATCTGAATGAACGTCTTCTGTATTATAAATACAATAAGTTTTGGCTAAGTACAATATTTTTGCTGCGATTCAAACTTATCTGTAAAAGTTTTTCATAATTAATTCTCCGTAATGGCTTAAATATTAGAGTTTCGTTAAAAGTAAATAATCTTAATTTTATAAGCTTCCGCATTTAAGTAATTTCCTGTTATAAATTATTTATCATTGGCTTTCAAGAAATAGTCTTATAATAACCAGAAACTTTTTAAAGTTTAAAGGATTAATAATGATTATTAATTATTCATAATGAATTGAGAAGGCGTCATTCATTCAAAAATCGTTTAAATTTTCCTGGGCGAAAAAGATTGAAAAAAAAAATCGTTATGAATTAGCTAAAAGTTTCTGAAGGTTTAATTTTGAATAATGATTCTTTTCGTTGCTAAATGAAAGTAATTTGTACAAAGTCAGTTTAAATATAGATAAATCAGTTTCATATTTTTTCTGATATCTTATACTAGTTAACAATGTATTTGTTTTATTAAATAACTTTTGTAAGTGATGAAAATTTGTGTATAACAATAGTTTATAATATATGACCGAAATTATGTTTTTAAATATGAGAGTTTCGAACCGGTACTGAACCTAAAAAAACTTATCAAACCGATGAAAGGAAAGAAAAATTGGATAACACGAGGGCTTAGAACCGGAATTGAACCTAAATTATTTCGATGAAAGGAATCAGAAAATGGATAACATGAGTGCTTAGAATCGGAATTGAACCTAAATTATTTCGATGAAAGGAATCAGAAAATGGATAATATGAGAGCTTCGAACCGGTACTGAACCTAAATTACTTATCAAACCGATGAAAGGAAGGAAAAATTGTATAACATGAGGGCTTAGAACCGGAATTGAACTTAAATTATTTCGATCAAAGGAATCAGAAAATGGATAACATGAGGGATTCAAACCGGAATTGAACCTAAATTATTTCGATGAAAGGAATCAGAAGATGGATAATATAAGAGCTTCGAACCGGTACTGAACCTAAATTACTTATCAAACCGATGAAAGGAAGGAAAAATTGTATAACACGAGGGCTTAGAACCGGAATTGAACCTAAATTATTTCGATCAAAGGAATCAGAAAATGGATAACATGAGGGATTCAAACCGGAATTGAACCTAAATTATTTCGATGAAAGGAATCAGAAAATGGATAATATGAGAGCTTCGAACCGGTACTGAACCTAAGTTACTTATCAGACCGATGAAAGGCAGGAAAAATTGGATAACATGAGGGATTCGAAAAGGAACTTAACCTAAATTATTTCGATGAAAGGAATCAGAAAATGGATAATATGAGGCTTCGAACCAGAATTGAACCTATAATATTTCGATGACAGGAATGAGAAAATGAGTAATATGAGAGATTAGAACAGGAAATGAACCTAAATTGTTTTCTCAATTCCGTAACTAAACCAAAAAATTTTTTTCTGTTTGGTAACTTAGCAGTAATATACTATTTATTTTTTGAAGGAAATCTCAAAAACAAATATATTTTCGAAATTTAAAGAAGCATTTATAAAGCCAAAGTTTCTTTTGCTGCCAATGATTTTCAGAAACGTCTCCTAGTCGTTTTTATAATGTATTAATCAATTTTCTCATCCTAGAATATAGGTTTTCCGATGCTTATCACTTCTGAAGTAAACATTTTCATGCTGAATAAACATGTTTTACAGACAAACATGATGAATTAATAACATTAACATTAACATTAATATTAATATTAGTTTGTTACTATTGCTTGTAAAAATTCAATTACACAGCTGAAAATGCTTAACTGAGACTTGATAGCATTTGAGGAAACTGATTAATACATCATGAGCACTACTCGGAAACGATCCAAGCATCAGTAGCAGTAAAAGAAACTTTTTTTTTAGAAATGCTTCTTTAAATCTCGAAAATATGTTGATTTCTGAGATTTCTAAAGACAAAGAACATTTTCCGGAATCATGGGTAACTCGGTAGAGGCTATTGTATATTTTCGTTCGTGGTTGTATTATATTTTCGTAGATTAAGAAACATTTGTCTTTTTTGACAGTGTATAAAAAAATTGTTGGCGTCTCTCTGTTAAAAAAATAAACAAGACTAAAATTAAAACTATGCACGGTGCAGAGTTTCAACGCAGTGTTTTTAAAAGTTAAACCGTGAAGTGTCCGAATCTAAATTATGTGGTGTAAATGTACAGCTTCTGTATTATAAACACAATTCGTATTGGCTAAATACAAAATTTTTGTTTCGATTGAAGCTTATCTATAAAAAAAATTCATAATTAATTCACCGTAATGATTTAAACATTAACGTTTTCATTGAGTAAATATAATCATTTTATGAGCTTTTGCTATTAAGTAGTTTCCTGTTATAAATGATTTTTCATTCACTTTCAACAAATAGTCTTTTAATAGCCAGAAACTTTTTCTTTTGTTTTAAAATTGTAAAGGATTAATATTCATAATGAATTAAAGAGACGTGATTCATTCAAAAACCGTTTAAATTTTCCCGGACAAAACAGATTGAAAAAAGAAATTCTCGTGACGAATTACTTGGCTAAAAGTTTCTGAAAGTTTAATTTTGAAAAATGATCCATTTCTCGTTGCTAAACGAAACTAATTTGAGCAAAGTGGTTTCGAACATAGATAATCTATCATACTTTTTTCTGATATCTTATAGTTAACAATGTATATTTTATTAAATAACCTTTGTAAGTGATGAAACAATGTGTATAACAATTGTTTATAATATATGACCGATTCTATGTTTTTGAGTAGTTAGATAAAAATGGAGAAAATGGATAGTAAGAGGGCTTCGAACCGGATCTGATTTGAAATTGTTTTTCTGAACTGTAAGTACAGATATTTCTTAATGTAGGAGAATATATATTAGAACTACAAACGAAAATATGCAGTTACCTCTTTCGAGTTACGCACGATTTGGAAAAGCGTTCTTTATTTTTAGAAACCTCGGAAACCAATATATTTTCGAAATTTAAAGAATCCTTTATTAAAGGTTTATTTTGCTTCCACTGATTTTCGGAAATGTTTTCAAGTCGTTTTAATAGTGTATTATTCAGTTTTCTCATCCTGGAATATGGGTTTTTCGGATGCTATCACTTCTGAAGTAAACATTTTCATGTTCAACAAACTTCATTTTCTTTTGTTTTAAAGGATTCATAATAAATAAAAGAGGCGTGATTCATTCAAAACCATTTTAAATTTTGCTGGATAAAACAAATTAAACTAGTCGGATATTCCAGTGTCAAAACTTTCTTCTATCTCACACAGGTTTCACATACACCAAAAACCAGTCAGCACCAATTTATATCAAGGTCTAACTGAATCTACAGTTTTATTAAATTCCGATAGGATTGTCGCTAATAGCGCATAAATCATGAAAAATGTAGCATAGCAGCGCCACCTGTTGGGCTGGTTACACCAAAACGTTCAGCATCTATTTATGTCAAGGTCTAACAGAATCCGAAGTTTGATCAAATTCTGTGCATTAGTTCTTGAGATATAGGTATCGTGAAAATCATGAAAAAGATAGCATAGCAGCGCCACCTGTTGGGATATTTACACTTAAACGTAACCAGCGTCTATTTATGTCATGGTCTAACATAATCTGAAGTTTCATGAAATTATGTGCTTTAGTTCTTGAGGTATAGCTGTAGTGATAATCGTGAAAACCGTAACATAGCAGCACCACCTATTGGGCGATTTACACCAAAAATTAATCAGCCCCAATTTATATCAAGGTTTAACTGAATGTAAAGTTTTATTAAATTTTGTGCATTAGTTCTTGAGAAAGGACTATCGCTAAAATTGCATAAATCATGAAAAATGCAGCATAGCAGCACCACCTATTGGGCGATTTACACCAAAAACTAATCAGCACCAATTTATATCAAGGTTTAACTGAATGTAAAGTTTTATTAAATTTTGTGCATTAGTTCTTGAGAAAGGACTATCGCTAAAATTGCGTAAATCAGGAAAAATACAGCATAGCAACGCCACCTGTTGGGATATTTACACCAAACGTAATCAGCGTCTATTTTTGTCATGGTCAAACAGAATCTGAAGTTTGATGAAATTATGTGCATTAGTTCTTGAGATATAGCTTTAGGGAAAATCGTGAAAACTGTAGCATAGCAGTGCCACCTATTGGGTGATTTACACCAAAAACTAATCAGCACCAGTTTATATCAAGGTCTAACTGAATCTAAAGTTTTATTAAATTTCGTGCATTAGTTCTTGAGATAGATCGCCCACAAAATTTTTGTCACATACAGACAGATCCACAGACAGACATTTTCTAAAAACAGTCAAATCGTGTTCAGGACCTTCTAAAACGTATAAATCCGTCGAAAACCGGAAGTCGAAAATTGTCCTGAATCCAAAGCTTTCTTCTTGTAAAGATAGAAGAAATAAAAAATAAATAATAGTTCATTATGAATGACTTAGCTAAAAGTTTCTGAACGTTTATTTTTGAAAAATAATCTTTTTTGTCACTAAATGAGAGTAATTTGAACAAAGCAGGGCGTGAATATTAGGTAAATACATCATAATTTTTCAGATATCTGATAGTTCCCGATATATTACTTTATATTTTTTGAAAGATGAAAATGTATGTAAACCAATGTTTCTAATGTATCATTGAAGATATTTTTAAATATTTATTGAAATACTTTGAAGAAGAAAATGGATATCGTATTACTTTTTAAAAATTATTATTATAGAGACATGAAATTTTATTCGAATGTTTACTTTAATATATACACATAATAAATGTCTTTGAAAATTTTAAATAAGCTACAATTTCTTTTTTTATTTTAAAATCTTTCGCATATATTTAACTTATTTACACCACATTTTCTATCGGGATTAAATGCATATTCCTTCAAAAAACATTAAGAATAATGTTAATATCAATTTGTAAATTCCTAAAGTTAATCTTTAAATTAATTTGTTTATGCAAATAATAATAATTTTAAAAATATTAAATTTTTAAATTCTTAATTTAAAAAATAATTTTGAATAAAAATATTGAAATAAATTGAAATAAAAATATTTTTTAAATTATTAAAAATGTAAATTTATTTCTTGTTTTAAATGTTTAACGATAACTAAAGTTAATTTTCAGTAAATGTTTTTAAATACATGACCTAAATTTTAAGTTTACTTTTGCCCTTTCGTAAATTTTGTTTAAAAAATAAGTTTCATGGTAATTTGAAATTGTAACAAATTGAGATTTTTCTTTCTAAAAAATGCTATTACAATGATACTGTAACGATACAGCATCATTTCATTTGCCAAATGGAAATAAACACCAATGTAAAAATAAAATAAAATAATTTGAATAATCTGACGGAGAATATGGGAAATACGTGAATTGTGATGTTTCAGATCATTGCATTATCGATCGTGCATCTGTAGAATATTATCATTTGTTTTGAAAATAGCTTCGGTGAAGAAGAAACATGTAGACAGTTTGTATATAAACTTTTTTATTATTTTATTAACTTTTTTTATTTAACACCTTTTAGTAGTTAATAAAGAAAAAAAAACTGTTGGACTTTCCCTAAAATTTGTAAATAAATTGTAGATCTATAACGTCTTCTCTATAAAGAATTCTTTTTAAAATAATTTTAAATGTTACATTTCCTTTACTTTTATTTTCTTTCTTTCTTTCCTTTTTTTTTTTTTTTTTTTTTTTTTTTTTTTTTTTTTTTTATAATTAAACAATTATTTTGTGCATTTTTATTTCTTACATTTTTTTTCATATAATAGACTAATACAAGACAAGACCAAAAAAAAAAAAAAAAAAAAAACGGAAAATTATGCGATAATTTATTATTAATGCACAATTTTCTTCCTTATGTTTATCCCTTGCCTAAATAGAAACTTTTATGTAATGTGAATAAATAATCTAAAAAAAAATCGAATTAATGGCTACAAAAACTTAATTAACGGTCTTATTGCTAAATGAGTTTTTCAGATTGCGATTTTTCCTTTTCTTTTTCTTTTAAGTAAGTTCAAATCAAGGCTAATTCAGACCCTTATGACAATAAAAAAACACTTTGTGAATGCCTTTAAGGTATATCCCAGGATTTATTATTTCCCTTCTGTTAGAATCTTTCTAGACGTTTTCGTTCTCAAATTCTTCTGTATTACATGTTCCAAATGACAAATCAGACGACATTTAATGGACACAGCGAATTTTTGACAACTCAACCCGCCTCTCTAGATGTGTCAACCCTAGCTGACATTAACTGCCTGTTAAGAGAACCGTGAAAAGATTCTTTTATTTACG
The DNA here is from genome assembly GCA_963931845.1 of Maratus michaelseni. Classification (NCBI taxonomy): domain Eukaryota; kingdom Metazoa; phylum Arthropoda; class Arachnida; order Araneae; family Salticidae; genus Maratus; species Maratus michaelseni. The sequence goes on from OZ007595.1 coordinate 299,979,695, forward strand.
TTTTTTTTTTCTCTCTCTGTTTTTGTGTCTCTCGTATTTCTAAGTGTTTTTTTTTTTCCACTGTATTATTTTGTTCGTATTGTGATTCCTTCTTAAAGCTATTTAATTTGAATTTTCTTATGATAAAAGTAAAAATATTTATTTGAAATAAATGTATTTATTTTAATGATGGGCATAACGATTATTTTGATTATTCGAATGAATCATACGGGCATGTGCAGAAGCATATATGTCAAACTTCAATTTTTTTTTAATTCAATTACTACCAGAAATTTTGAAAAAAAAAAAAGTTTCTGCAGATTTTTTTTTATCAGTATTTCTGGTAGTAATTGAATTAAAAATTTTTTTAAGTCTGACAGATATGCTTCTGCGCATGCCCGTATGATTCATTCGAATAATCAAAATAATCGTTATGCCCATCGCTAATTTATTTATTCTTCAAAAAATAATAATTTTTTTTTTTTTGAGAAAAATAATTTACAGGAGTCCTTACAAGTTATGTATTTTTAATTTATCATGATAGACAATTAACAAGAACAAAATATTTTTAATAATAGTTGAGGAAAAAATAACATAATGAAAATAGTAAAATACGTGTTGAATGACGCATCTGGATTATATTAGTCTAAGTTTGCTTACATACATTATTATTTTGAAGAAAAATGTGTAGTATATTATAATTCTTTGATGCTTCTTTAATGAAAAAAAAAATGAATGCTAAATAGACAAAAATAATTCGAAAATTTAATTTTTTTTCTGCCTAAATACTAATTTATAATAATACTTATTTGATTTTACATGAGTGTCGTTTTTTAGGTACGTTCATAATTATATAAATACGTAGCACTTACAGTCGTTGTCTGGTCCGTCTGTCTGTCCGCCTGTAACAGCGAAAAAACTACCCAATCGAATGGTTTGAAATATGATATATATAATCGTTGCAGAATTTTGTCGAGTCATTTCAAATTTTATGAAAATAGAATCCAAACTTAAAAAGATATTAATAAAAGTTTTCTTCATTCTATTAAATCCCATCATACATAATTAATTCAATGATATCTTATGATAGGTAATGATTCTAGGTTACCATGGTGATTACGTCTTATTTAAGACGGAGTCCTATTATTTCCCTATTAGTAAATTTAAAGGCAGACAGACACACACAGAAACCGTATTCATAACACCTTTCAACTGTGCTTCTTTTAAATAAAAAAAAAAAGGGAAAGAAATAGCCTAAATTAATTACAGGCTTACGATCAAACTTTAGTCAATAATTGTCATTTATAACCTTTGTGGTCCGCTCAAGCTAATTGTGAAATTATAAAAGAAAAAGATGTTCGTAATGAAAGTTATAATTTGTATCATCATAAATAATTATTTCCCAAAAATATAAGGCATTTAAATTTAGATTATAACTAAAAATGTTAACATTATTAATTATTAAAAATTGGAAAATTAAAAGAATAGAAAAAATATAGCTAAAGAAAAAACAAAAAAGTTCATTTGGTTAAGAATTATGTGTGTTTTTTTTTCTTTTTTAATCTCATTACAGATTTTGCGAAACACTAAGATAGAAATAAAACTTCAGAAAAATTTAATAACTATAAAAGTAATCTATTATTTTCAGAATGTAAAATTATTTAGAGTATTATATTCATAATGGTAGCAGATAAAAGAAAAATTATGTAATAAATTATTAATCTAACTAGAAATATAATCAAAATGTTCCAATGCTATATTTAGCTGAATCGCAATAATAACGAATACGAATTTCTAAATATCCTCTGAAAACTTTAAGCCCGATATGAAAGAAAATGTTGCCTATATAATGTATAAAATAAAAAATAAATTTTGATCAAGAACATAAAAAATAATATCAGAAATACGTGGACAAAATATTTTTTTCTTCACATCTACAATGGTATTTACTTAGATTCTATTTATTTTCGCTTATTGTATAACATTAATTATTAATTAGTTTTTTTAAATAAAAAAAGCGAGGAAAATTTGATAAAATTGTTTCTTTTTCATTTTAAATAAATTAAATGTAAGCAACTTTCCTTTAATTAAAAAGTTTTCTTATTTATATTTCGTTGTATTTTTATAATGTAACATGATTACGATTTTGTTTTAATGTCTTTATTACAACTAATCTATTGTCAAGAAAAAATACGATAACTATCCAGTGTTTGAAATAGATAGTAAAAATAAAATAATTTATTCAAATTATGGAAATGGAGAAAGGAAAATATATTAATTATGTAAACTATGACTGGAGGCATAATATATCGCTAAAATGTAATGAATTAAATTACACCAAATATAAACATAAAAGTAAGAAACGGAAAATAATGATAGTTAAAAATTGATAAATTAGAATGATTATGCATAAGAGGAGGTATGTTTAATTAAGGAATCAATTTTTTCTTACAGATTCTACAAAAAAAAAAAAAAAAAAAGCCTAAAGTAGAAAATACCATTTTGTGAAAACTAATAACCGTAATGAGATTCTACCATCTGTGTTCCTATCAGAAAATAAAAAAAAGAGGAGTATTTAATAAATTAAAAAAGAAGCTGCTGGCATAATAATAATAATAATAAATTATGTAATTTTTTTAATTAGTTTTGAAGAAATAACGAACACGAAAACTGTTTTACCAAGATAGAAAAGAAAGAAAATTTAAGTGTATAAAATTAATTGGTTTTCGTTTAAAAAAAAAAAAAAAAAGTGAGAATAACTCTGTAAAGTTTAAAAGTTTTTTCTGAAAATAAAATTTATATTAATGTTATAAGTGAAATATATATAAAAACTTTTTTAATTAAAAAAAATAGTCCTAAGTCAAGCTAATATTTAACCAAAACTGGCATGAAATAGTGTCCCAATAGTGAAATGTCTACTTTATAAACATTCAAAAAATATTTCAAATGTAAACCATATATTTTTACAATATTGTCATTTCATTGCAAATATGTCCTATTCAGATCTAAAATGGTTGACTAATATTGGCATGAAATATTTATTTCTTAATTGAGTGTTTACATTTTTCCAATATTGCACCAATATTAAGAAGAAGCGTTTTCGCATTGTATTACCATTATGTCCAGTTTACAGACAATATTTTTGCAATATTGGCGTTTCATTGCAAATATTTAAAATGCCAATGTTATGAAATATTGACATTCTATTGCAAATATTTCTTATGTCAAGCCTATGTAAACCAAAACTGGCATAAAATATCGTCTTAATATTGCAATGTTTACTTTATAAATATCGAAGAAATATTTCGACTTTTTATTGCTAATATTCGAAATATAAACCATACAGTTTTGAAATATTGGCTATGCAGATCTAATATTTAACCAATACTGGTATGAAATAGTTTTCCATTATTAAAATGTTTGTATTTTTCCAATGTTGCACACCTATAGGGAAGAAATTTTTGGCCATTTTATTAGCAATATTTCCAGTGTAAAAAGATAATAATATTTTTTTCCAATGTTGACGCTTCTTTGTTATTATTTAAAATGTAAAACAAATTATTCTGAAATAGGGACATTCTATTGCAATTTTTTCATATATAAAGCCAATATTTAATTAATTCTAGCATGAAATATTTCCCAAACATTGAAATAGTTACATTTTTCCTAAACTGCACCATATAGGTATAAAGATATTTCGCCATTCCATCGTCAATATTTCCAGTTTAAAAGAGATATTTTTGCAAAAATCGTGCCAATAACTGGATGCACCAATATTGGCAAGAAATATTTCTCCTTCATTGCCAATATTTCTAGTGTAAAGGCAACATTTTTGAAACATTCATTGAAAATATTTCCAATGTAAAGCAAATATGTAACCGATATCGGTATTTTCGATGAATTTATTTCCCGTGAATGAAATATTGGACCTCAAGATGTCCAATATTGGTTTTCGAATAGAGAGATGTTGAAAAAAAAAAAATTTAACTAAAATATATTTTAATTTGTATTTCGTAATACTTTTAAAGGAACAGCTTTGGAATTAGCCTGCTATCCACCATCTTGCTTTTTAAATCTCATGTTTTTCTCATTTCCAAAATAATTTTCATCCATATATACTTATTATAAACACGTTATTTACTTTTATTGACTAATTTATTTATATTTAATAATAAAAGTTAAAATGTTTTGATTTAACTTGATTATGTCAGAAACAAAATGAATGTTTTGATTTAACGCCCGCGGTCAGCCACCTCATTTTTTAAATCAAAACATTTTAACTTTTATTATTAAATATAAATAATAAAATAGTCAATAAAATTAAATAACATGTTTATAATAAGTAAATATGAATGAAAACTATTTTGGCAATGAGAAACAAAACAAATATGTTTTGATTTAAAAAAACAAGATGGCGGACAGCAGGCTCATCCCAAAGCTTAGCCCTTTTGAAATATAATATGATTAACATTTTATTTTAGACTAATTACATCATATTTCACCCGCATTTGATCGTAGTTTAACTAATTAGATCCTATTTTACTCGAATTACATCATCATTTACACGAATTACACCATTGTTTAAAGGGATTAAATCATAGTTTACAAGAATTACATCACTTCGTTTGCTTGTATAAAATAAAATAATCTCAAATGCCTTGGATCTCTCGGGACTTTGAACTAGAGCACCATGGGATGAATTTTTCTTTTTACGACACATTCTATATCTTTAATAAAAGAACAACGAATTCAAAAGCCAGCATGGGGACGGTCATTATAAAAGTTGAACTGTAGCCATTTTTGTTACGGGTGGGTTGGCTTTTTCACTCGCTTCTTTATTTGTTTGTGCAAGAATAAATGAAAATGCGGCGAATAGAATAGAATGATGCCTCCCGATTTAAGCTGCTTAATCGTTAAGACCTCAAGTGCATGACCGCACACGGTTCCGCCCTTGCATTCATCTCGGCTGGATCTCCCTGGCAGCTAGCTATCTCTATCTCTTGTACAAAGCGAATGAACTCGCTAAGCATCAGGAATAGTTAGTTTCCGCCATTTATTTTGTCTCTGCTATCAGCTGCGAACATAATAATCAGGGAAACGATGCTTTAATTTTCATCATTGTTGACGGGGCAGGTAGTTAGTTCATTACGAAATGGTGAATTTTATAGTGAGTGCAGATTGGAGATTTTTATTTTCATCATAAGTATTGTGTATACATGAAATCACAAAAGTAAGCATGGAGTTAGAAAATTCAGATTTACTAATAATGTAAAAATAATAAAAGAATTTATCCCCAATTTTGGTGTTTAATAAATTATTCACATTTTCATCTTTTAATTTTTTTTAATTTTTTTTTTTAATTTCGGAAATAAAAGTTGCTTTTTAAAGTTATTAATTTGTTAGAAAAGGAAGATAATAATGTCCCAAAAGTCATCGAACACTGTTGAGACAATCATTTGCATTTTTTTAAAATAAATTTTCTTTAAGCTTCCAACGCCTCCTAAGTAAACATATATTTATATTTAAAATTGAAAACACATGTGAAGAACGAATAAAAATGCATTACAAATAGCTATGGAATGAACACTGAAGGAAGCATACCCAAAAGGATGAAAAAGCAAAATTGGAAAACTATGAATATCTTATAGAATCTTCAGAAGGGCTTTATAAGAATATTTATTATTTTTATTTTAAGTTTATTTTTGCATCTGAATTCAAATGGATAATATATTAGGAAAAATAACGTTTATTAGTACGTCTTTGCCTTGTGTAAGCAATACCACAGTTATTATACTAATTATATTTTTTTTAAATGTTTAGATTTAAAATAAACAAAGCTTAATGAAATAAAACAAAAAAATTAAAAAATAGTATATCTTTTTTTTAGATTTTATATACGAGCGAGGGTACAAAAATAAATATACACTTTTAATTTTGATTTAAAAAATAAATATTTTGCACTGTGTTAGGTAAAATATAAATGAGGCATATTTTTATTGTTTCCAAATGATAATTTTGCATACCTTCTCCCCCCTCCATATATGACTGTAAACGAAAATATGGAAAATTAATTGATGCCCCTAATAACATACACAAATGAAACAAGAATATTAAAGACCGACATGAGGTCCAAATAACAAAACAAATATATATATATATTTCAAATTCATGGATTGTACTGTTTTCACTAAAAAAAAAAAAAAAAAAAAAAAAAAAAAAAAAAAAAAAAAAATGATAAAAAGCAAATTTTATCAAAAAGTAGATGTTAAGTGACACACAAATTCAAATATCGCAATACAGCAACACAAATTTTATCAAATATTCAAAATTCTACAAATATCAGTTCAACATTTAGTTTATTTTAACATTCAGGCAAATAAAACATAAGACTTTACTGCTTTTCTGATATTTTTATCCCTAGAAAAACGACCAACTCAAGTCTTTGCTTATTTGTGGAAGGTGTAAAATATTGGAAGAGTATGATATGAAATCAGAGAGATATGAAACTTTTTTATTATGACTAGGTAGATTTTTCTAGATTCCAGTAAAGGGGACGCAGTAAATATTCACTTAAAAGCTAAGCCTAGAGGTCCTTTCAAATACATGTCACCTGGAGATGACAATGGGGATTTGTAGGTTAAATCACAAAAATAAAAGTGTAGTAAAATAATTTATCTTAATCTTTAATTTTATGCTAAATCGTTCACATTCTCATCTTTATAAGTTTTTTTTTTTTTTTTTATCGGAAATAAAATGAGAGTTGATTCTTAAAATTATTAATTTGTTAGAAAATGTCACAAAAAAATTATCGAACACTGTTGAAACATTAATCTGCTTATTATTGTTATTATTATTATTATTATTATTATTATTATTATTATTATTATTATTAACTTATCCCAGAAGTAAACATGAATTTTTTTCTCAAATTCGTGGACTTCACTCTTTTCACTAAAAAAGAGTAATAAAACAAAATTTCCTCAAAAAATACATGTAGTGTTGGTAATTTGAAATGTGTCACACAAATTTAAAATCAGCTACAGAAATTAACCAATCATTCGAAATCCTACATATACCAATTCAACATTTAGTTAACTTTAACAAAAAACCTAAAAAAAAAAAAGGATTAAATACAGTATTGTTAAAAGATTAGCAAAAATATAGATTATGTTCCTTAATATCATCTAATTACAGGCTTAATTAATATAACAGAGAACGTTAATTTTCACTTCCTACGATAGCATTTCTCATTCCTATATGTTGGCAAGGCTGCAACTTTGCAGCACCAGATGGAAAGTCATTCATGATCACATATCTTTAGTAGCATACATCAGAGGAACTAAATCCAAGCATCGGATATATATATTAGTATGCAGCTTTGTCAATATATAAGAGTGAGAAATGCCAGGCTGGATGTCGTCCTGGTAGCTCAAATGGATGAGCATCGGTGCGTGATACCAAGGGTCCTAGTTCGAATCCCGGTATGGACATTTTTCACTCTGTTGGTTGTACGCTATACTTAGCAAATAAAAATTCACATCCTTTGTTATACTCATTAATTTCGAGTTTAATTTCCGTTCCGATAAAAAAAAATATTAAGAGGATATAGAGGATAGATATAGAGGCTTAATTGTTTTCGAAACATACAATTCTTGGTAACCACTCAATTCAACAACAAAGGGAGGGGGGGGGGGCAGGAGAGATCACAAAAATCCAATTCAAATTTTAATAAAAAGAAAAATTTCCAGTTAAACTGATGGCATTGAGCTCACAGGATATTCACGCTAATTGTATATTATACTCTTATTTCAAAGAATAATGCCCCTCGAAAAATAAAAAAATTGACAATAAACCTGTATACCAAATTTGAAGCAAATCGGATAATTCTGTATGAAAAACCCATTTATCTAAATTAAGAGGGGATTAGCCTCCCGTCCCCCCCCCCCCTTTATACTGAACCAATGAACCAATGAACTCCCAAAACTAATCAGGGAAGCGCCTTATCAGAATGAAACTATATACAAAATTTCAAGCAAATCTGATATTTCTATCAAGAGTTATCGCGTTACGTACATATGTACCTACATACGTACATACAGAACCTACGGGCACATTAGCTCTCAGGTTTTTGATAGCCTGTGAGCTAAAAGTCCGATATTTTTTTGTTTACACCCTATCACTAACTGATAGTGACATGTATATAAATTATATTAACAGAAAGAAACAGCAACCATATACAGGCATTTGAAAGGCAAATATCCGATGAAGGGATATATATTCTGTATTTTCTCTGCTTTTGAAAAATAATGTTTTTTTCTTTATTTTTCTTTTTTTTTATTTAGACAATTCTTTTTACGAACAAAAAATATGTAAAAAAGTACCCTTATCTGCTTCGAGGTCTGTAATAGGCATAACAATCTTCCAGATAGCTTTAGGAAGCCATCGTTATGCAAAGAGCATTGCAAATTAAAAGAAAATAACCAGATAAAATGCCTAACACCTTCAAAGACGTAAATGAAGCCAGAAAAAGGAAGGATTTGCATTATTTACGACTGTCTGAATCGTACACTATTTTCGGAAATCAAGGTACCAAAACGAAACCTTTAATGTAAAAACTTTCATTCATGTAGCCTTTATAACGACGTTATTCTAATTAAAACACGATATTATCTTAGCAACAAGAATGTTGTAGCTTATTAAAATTCTTTATATAGTCTTCTTTAAGAAGCACACAAACTTTTGAAGACTTAAGACGACAAATATATTCTGAAATAAGAAGACATGTTTTTTCTAAAAACTCCTAAATGAATTTATGATCAGTATGTTTCGGAGAATAAATTTTGAAACTAAATCCTTTGAATGGAAAATGAAGTAAATGAAGAAAAATGATAACAAAAACTAAGATATTGATAAATGGAAGAGAATTTTTATGACGTTAACAAAATTTTATTCCGGCATTTTAATCCTACACTACATTTTTTTTTTTTTTTTTTTTTTTGTATTCATATTTATGATTATAAATTTTAAAAAGTAATTCTTCACTTTATTTAATAACAAACTTCAGTTATTACATAACGTGAATATTTTTAGAGTGGTAGCCAGGAACTGGATTTTTTTTATTAAAGGCTAAGGGGTCTTAGAGTCTTATTTTTCCCACTGAAGGTGCAATTTAGCATCATGTCACATCTAATTTCATTTCTGATTTCCTATGTAACACAAATGCATATAAATGTTTACCACTGACAGCTGTTCTATATAGCATAATTATTTCAATAGTATACAACAGATATTTTACCACTTTTTAATTGTTTAATTTTTATGAAAATTTTAAAGTTGTTTTTTGACTTGCATCTACACTGAAAAAAAAAAAATGTTGATTTTGCAGTATAATACTGACACCCCAGCTGCCAGTATTATGCCGTAAAATTAACAGTAATAATAAACAGTAAAATAACCAGTAATACGCTACCGCGCATGCGCGGCAGTGTATTACTGCTTATTTTACTGTTTATTGCAAATATACTATTTACTGCAAGTATATAAAATAAATAAATAAATAAATAACTTGTAAAAATAAAAAGAGTTTTTAGACATTGATAACGATATCATTGGGGGGGGGGGGGGGGTATTCGAGGAATGATAACGTATGATATTGTAAAGGGGGGTCCAAAATTACCAAAAAGTGGATATATGTACACCCCCTTTATGTTTTAATTAAGCTTAAATGTAGCAGATGGTTTTTGAAAGCGATCGGAAAATAGGGTAACAATGAAAGTTTTTTTTTTCTCCTTAAAATGCGACTTTAGACTAAATGAATAGTAAATCAAACAAGTCGTCGGATGTTACCGAAGCTAACGAACCGAGGCTTTTTCGTTAGCCTCGATGTTACTGATTGTAGTTAATTTTCGAATCGTGGAAACAAAATGAAGCAGTTAAGGTTTAGCTTTTGTGTGTTTCCTTAAATCCTCCTTTTAGCACAATGAAAAAGCGATGAACGGTGATTTCCTGTGCAGTAACTCTGTCGCAATTCCTCTTTTTGGATATCATCAAATTATTAAAGATGAAAAATAGAGTCCTCTGTGTCCTTTTGGTGCATTTTTTAAAAATAATTACGGATATTGGATGAATGGGGATTGATACAGATCAAATGTCCGAATAGGAAGTTTTCTATCTAGGTAAAATTACTGATACTTTTTTTGTTTTTGTGTGCGTCGGAGAGTAAGTAAAATAAACATATATTTAGCAGATGGGGGATTTTTTCTTTCTTTGTGATGTTTACAACACGGTTTCTCTTACTGGAGTAATAAATATCTAATTTATTCCGAGATAAAATTTAGCAGATAGTTTTTGAAAGCAGTCCGAAAGTAGGGTAGTAATGAAAGAGTTTGAAAATTATTCTCTAAGAAAATGCGACTTTAGACTAAATAGAAAACCAAAAAAATCGTCGGTCGTCTCTGATTGCAGTTAATTTACGAATCGTGGAAACAAAATGGAGTAGTTATGGTTTAGCTTTAGTGTGCTACCTTAGCTCTTCCTTTAGCCCAATGAAAAAGCGATGAACTATGATTTCCTCTGCAGCATCTCTGTTTCAATTCCTCTTTCTGGATATCATCAAATGATTGAAGATGAAAAGTAGAGTCCGTTGTGTCCCTTTGGGTTTTTTTTTTTTTTTTTTTTTTTTTTTTTTAAATAATTACGGATATTGGATAAAAGGGGATTGATACAGATCAGATGTCCGAATAGGAAATTTTCTCTCTAGATAAAAGTTGCTGATACTTTTTTTGTCTTTGTGTGTGTCGGAGAGTAAATAAAATAAATGTATCTATATTTAGCTGGCGGGAGATTTTTTCTTTGTTCGTTTTTCTTCTCAATGCTGTTTAGAAGACGGTTTATCTTACTGTTAGTATGAAATATCTATTTATTTCGGTTATGGTGTTAGCACATTTAAAGACTGGTAGAATGTAACTATTCCTTCTAATTGTGTTTCGAGAAAATATGCTTTTTAATGAGTGGTTTACATATATTTTAATAATTGCATTCAAAGTAAATAACTCATTTTATGTTTACTTCTACTTTTCTTTATTTGAGTTATTTTTTTATTTATTTATTTATTTTAATTCTTATAAGATTGTTTCCATCTACAATATATTTCTTATTAAATACTTTTTATATTTTTCTTACCTGTACCATGTAAAATTTAATACTAGTAAATTACTGGAATTATGTGTAGCATTTCGAAGAGATTATCCTTTCTGGTATCATGAAATGAAATGAAATACCCTCTCG